>OU383776.1:36343986-37053624 GCA_910950805.1 Acrocephalus scirpaceus scirpaceus
AATGTGGTTCATTTTGTAACTGAGTGGGAAGGCTCTCTGTAGTATGGAAAATGAGCTTCCGAAACACAGCTTATTCCTTATTTATGTTATCACTCTAACTTCTCTTACATTTTTTTATTATCTCTACCTGTGTCTGCAGCCAAATGCAGAGTTTTGGCTAGAACAAAATAAAATAACAGGCATCACCTTTTTAACTTTGCTCAAATGAGAGAAGATGGCATCTTCCTGCAGCAATCAGAAAGGTTTATTTTGGAAATGGGAACAATTTTTATTGGTGTTTCTGCTTTTCTGAAAGAAAAACCACATCTAGTGTTGACACCAAACTGTTCTTTTGAAAGGATGCCTTCACTTGCCTGTTTGCCAGTTACCCTTTGTTCTCCTATCTAAAAGAAGAAAAAGTGTGATTATAATATCAGATTTTTCATTCTGTCTCACTGAGTAGCACGGCTGATGTTACAGAACTTGAACTGTTTGGAGGATTAAGACCCATCACATTTGCTTTAGCCAAATTTCCATATTTGATTTCCTCTTTTGTTATGCATCCCATAGAGCTTTGTTACAGTCTAGCAGCCTATGACAATAAGCTGGAGACTGAGACTGAGGCTGATGGAAATTAGAGTTAAAAATGAAAATGCATGAAAAACAACTGACAAAAGGAAGGGGAAGATTTTAGATTATTTCATAGGTGCTTAAAAAATGCAGTCAGTGTTGATAGATATTGGAAGCTATAGTGGTTACATGCTCCCATACATACTGAGTATGCTTGATATTTTTTTAATGCCTTGCCTGCACAAAGTTGTTTAAGAACAACTGCAGAGTTCTGTGAAGGATGAGGATTTGGAGAGGGTTACCAAAATTTGGGTCATCAAGGTCTTCAATACTTGCCCTATGTCTCCACTTGCTTTGGTGACATTTTAACCAGACTTAAACCAGAAAAACTTAAAATTAGGAGTATCCCAGGACCAAAACAAAGAATTCAAAATTCACTAGGTAAGGTCAGCCTTCCTAAGCCAAGAAAAATTAATAACTTTAAGCTACTGTTAAAAAGAATCAAAACAAAGAAGCAAATGGTAATAAATCAACTGGATAAAAAAGTAGCACAAACTAAGAATTTTAGTCCCTTTTTCTTTTTTTCCCCTAAAGTCTAAGTGTAAATTAGTAGTGGACTCTGAAAATTAAGTTTAAATATCTTTCATAATTATCTAACTAAAACAGCCCAACAAAAGCACTAAAAATTCTAATGTTTAAAACAGTAGAACTGGTAGTATGAAAAAACCCAAACCTACTTATAAAAGCCTTAACAGAAAAAAGAACTGTAGAGTAACAGACTGAAAAATTATCTTTCAAGACAATTTAATATGGAATTAGTTTCTTTAAACAACCAATGATTGCTCTTTTAAGGTAGGAAAAAAGCATAGTTATATATTTGCAGGAGCGTTAAAAGTTCAAAACCAGTAAGACCCTGGGCAAAGACTCAGGTTTTTTGTCTGATATACCTGTGTACATTCACAAAACGTAATGTCAGGTCAGTGACATGATGCTGTTACGAGATTTGGTGGAATTAATAGTATAAAGAGATAAAGTTAGGCAATGTACCCAATGAGTGTGATAACACTGTAGTAATACAGTCAAAACAGAGAAAGTTTTTAAAGTCTTGTGTTTGAGTCGTACTTTCTACTCTAAGACAACAAAAACTGAATAAGCATTGTTTGACTTTTTGTATGCTCTTTCTCCTTGACTCTGTTCAACACTAACTGGGGAAGAAGAGATCTTACCTTCAGCAGCACATATATATTTGAAAGAAATAAAACCCTTCTGACTGATTTCTGATCAATATTCTATTTCTAATTCCCTCTTGAAATTTTTGGGAAAAATAAACTATGCTTTTTTGTGTTACTTCAACAATTCAGATATTCAAGAATGGAAGGGTATGGATACAATGTAAAAATACTTTGCTTTTAAAATTCATATTGATTGCATCTGGCAGTTTCAGCACCTCAAGAAAGCATGGCAATGCTAGTACTGCATTTACTCCATTGTTCCTGGTAATATATTGGGTAACTCTATTCATTCCTACAGTAAAAAAACCTGCCCATTTAGTTTGAGTGTAGCTTTCAAGTATTACCTGAGTTTTGTGGTGTCAAGATTTGACTCAATAATTTAGAACGCATTAGCTTAGTTTTGCTATATATCTGTGTAACAAGAATTGGATGAAAAACTTTTCTGAAGAAAGGACAGTGTGGAAAAATTAAGGGGATTTTTTCTGCAAGGTAATGTAGATAACAGGAAAATTTCTATTAAAAATGATTTACAAATAAAGTATTTAATTTCAAATTACTTTTGGCTTTTTTTTAAGTGCAAATTTTCCAATGGATTTTTACGTGCTACCTCATGTTATCTTGCAATGAGTATGTAGTGTGTCTGATCATTCATTTTGGCTTCCTGCTGTCTTAATTTATTCCTGAAAGTGTGGTTTTTGTCTGTTGGCAGAGGAAAAAAGCCTTGTATTGAAAATTGTTCTGAAAAGTTCTTCCTGGCCCTACATTTTACAGCATATCTTTGAACTTTGTTCTACAGTGATTCTCCACAGTGAGAGACAGTAATTGATTTGCCCCAGCCTTAAAAGGCTGCTCACTTTTTCTCTCTTTCTTTCACCTGTTTTTTCAGATGAACAGAAGACACCAAAAATGCAAAATTTGCTTTGATTTTTAGTATTCTAATACTTCTGTCAGTTTAGGCAACAACATTTTGCCATTATCAGCTTTAATGGACATCAGAATACAAAGTATCAGTTAATGAGTTTTTCAAAGAAAAAAGTTTAAATTAATTTTTTTAAAAAGTCCTAGATTCCCACATCTGTGAAACAATATTAATGGAACTATGGAACTATCACTTGCCTTGAAAAAAAATACTAGGAGAAAAGACACTATGATTATTTTTACTGTTAAAATAAAATGGTGATTTTACGTTTCCATTTCACATTTGAAAAGGGTTTATTTGTTTGTTTAACTCCCTAGGTGAAAAAATCTTTTTCAAAGTACATTACTACTTCAATAGCTTAGCAGAGTAAAATCAACAATTTTTATTAATAAATTAAAGATGAAAAATGTTCTTGTGCGTGTGTGTGTGTGTGTGTGTCTATATGTACGTACCCATGCTTTTGTATGGCTTTATGAAAGTCTTGCTGCCCAATGCATCCATATTTATGTGCGTATGCTAAGGCTTGGTGTTTCAAGTTCACATGATATAAGAGCACTGAGTGAAACTATTTTAACACAGTTTTACAAGACTTTTTTTGGTTTTCTGCTTCTTCAGGGGCCTTCAAAAATCACTTCAAAAGTTAATTTGTTACTTCTTGACTATAGGAGGAAAGATTGCTGCCTATAAGCATTTCCACAACTGGTGATATCCTCATGACCAGCTGTTTTAATGCTGCCTGGAAATTGGACAAGTTTCTAATTCGTTTGCTTTAAATGAGAAACTAAATACTAAGAAGCCTTCTCCAGAAGAGCAGGATGGAGAATTGCCTCCCTGCTGTTATTCAATCATTGTTCTTGAAATTCAAGGGCTTTTATACAGATGTGTGCTGATAAATAATACAGGAATAACTTCTGTATTTGTTACTGCTACAATAATTTTCTATTGTCTTTTTAAGTATTTTTTATCTTTTTCTGGCATTCTTCACACCAGAAATTTTGTTACTGTGGCTTACAAAGATTTTCAGCATTTGAACTGGAAAACCAGTAAAATATATTGTTACTCTTGGGTGTTTTATTCTGTATGAAATAGAGAGAATACTATTAGTCTTTCTAAAAATTTTGTTCTGGAGATAAAATTTATATATCTCTTTGAAGTTCTTTGAAGCTGATCTCAAATGATCTTTTTCACTGTCCTGGCTTTATACAGTAGGAAACTGACAACAATAATGTAAGTGACAATGCTAGAAATGAGATGTGCTATGGAAAGTGGAATTTATCTTTCTTATTTTCAATATTTCAGGAGCTTTGCTCTTATAAAACTTCATAATCGCTACAAGGAAGATGGGGTTTTTTTGACACTTTGCTCATTTCAGTGGATTTCCTACATTAGTACTTTGTTGTCTGATGATAAACACTGCATATATAGCAGAAACTTACCTGGCATTTTTTGTATGTTTAAGTTCCTTCATCCACATGCTGCTGTGTTTTAGCAAATGAATACGTTCATTTTTTTTTGTCCTGTGAGCAGGCAAATATTATTTACAGGAAAATCTTCTGGACAGAGACTCATTGTGAATAGCTGTCATGAATTGGTCTCGACTTGTGTTAATGATGATTGTCTTAAAATACATCAAAGAGCTGCTGTAGTTTATTAAGTATTCATTATGTTAATTTTCATGGTGACCTTCTGCAAAGACTCAAGATGTGACTACAAATATAAATTCAGAAAACTTTTATTCTGGTAAAATCATTGCTGTTGTGCATTTGGGGCCAAATTTCAAGGAGCAGAAAATGTGACAATTTACTTTCAAGGTGCTTGTGAAGAGCTCTATTGCTGTAGAATCAGAGAGGTGAGGTGAAATAAAATTTGAAAATTAGAAAAATTTTCAAATCAATTTCTCTTTTGGGGTTGTAGGTGTGAAGGTGATTTCAAATTGTACTAATGGATAATTCTCGATGTTTCCTATAATTTAAAAACATTAAGCATTTGTGTTTCAAGAAAGAAAAGCTGTAATTTCTCCCTGCTTGGTCAGAGAATTTCATGGCCAAAATTTAATTCTGTGCACTGTGATGATTGAGATAATACTAGTGTGTATGACACACTCAAATCGTTAGTTTTTTTCTCTGCCATTTTTCCTGCTAACTTCAGGTCAGTATGCTTTTTATCTTTTATCATTACCATGTTTTCTTCTGTATTACATAAAGAAGAAAAAAACTATTAAAATTGTTTTATTAGAGGAATTATTAATTCAATTTAATTTATTTGATATCTATCCACATTTGCTTGAAAGTTGTGACTGTTGGTAGATGCTTAAAGATTAGACCTGATAAAGTCATATAAAATTCTGTTTTCTGATTTCAGAGATTGCCAAGTTTCAGATTTTGATGGCTGGAGTCTCTATGTGCTACCCTGTTATGACTAGTGGTGCTCAACAACAGAGTATGGAAGGGCCACAAATTCTATCAAGAGCCTCTGTGCTGGTAGCATTTGAATATTAAATATCTTTAAGATCTCTCCAAGAAAATGTGTAAAACTAAGTTTAAATATTTTGACTGTTAATTTAATTATGATGTGCTTCAAAGCATGTCTAGCCAAGCTCAGGAGAGCTGTGTTTTTGCTTCAAACTTTCTAACACTACTAGTAAGTGAATTTTGTGAAAGATATCAAGAAGGGTGAGAGACGTAAGAGATCATTAGCTTTTACAGCATCAATTTATAAACTCCAGTAAGTATCCTGCACAAAGTAGATTTTCTATGAATGTTGACCATTTTTAACTTAGTGAATCATTCAGGATTTTTAGCTACTGAATCATTCAAATTTTAATGAGTCATTCAGATAATGATGGTAAAAGGACTCTTTATTACTTGCTCAGTAGTTCAATTATGTTACCAGAGTGAAGTTGCTGGTTTGAAAGACTTTTAACTTCTTGTCATTGTCATAATTCTCTTCTATTTGTACAATGAACATGTTCTCAATCTGCAAAACTTAATAGAATCCATTTGGATGCTGCCATTGTTTTTGTAAGTTTTAAGAAGTCATCTTAAAATTTGAAAATACTTAATAGTATGAAGGTAAAAATTATAGCAAACAAAGAGCAGGGATTTTGTTTGAATGAAAAAACCAAAAACCACAAATCAACCAACCAACCAATCACCAACACTTTATTTCTTTTTATCATTGTTGGCTGGGGACAAGACAGGTTCAATACAGTGCCACAGGTTCAGTTCTCTGTATTGAGACTCTTGACCACTCCTTATCACTTTGGGAGAGGAATCTATAACCCTGAGGATGTAACCCTGCTCCTGTCTCCCTCTCAGGCATGGAGAGAAAAGTAATTTAAATTCCCAGCTACTGGTTTTAAAAGGTAGTAACTCCCCCCTACTTATCCACCCAAACACTGCTTTGGCTTCTGATTGTAATGCTATAGACAGGGTGAAGTCTGGTCAGTCATTTGTTCATGTGTTTTGTCACATTACATCAGTCATGTGTTTTTATCTTCTCTCCCAGTAGTGAACAGTAGGGATAAGCAAAAACCCTTTAAGGGAAGGACTTCCTCCTGTCCCCAGATTCAAAACTATTTAAAGCGCTTGGAAAAAGTCTGCACCTTTGCACATCAGGAATTTTTTTAATAATTTAACATTTTAGGATTGCAAAACCCTGCCTAATTGGCCAGCAGAATCATGATTGAATGAAGCCTTGGTCATCCCCAAAACCCATGTGAAGGCCAGGTTCACTTTTGTGAAGTTGCTTAGGAAAAAGTGTGCATATATTTAGCTGATCTCCTTCTCTTTCAGCTCTATGTGGATTGACTGTATGTAGCTGTGCTGTGGCCCTAAGGAGTAACAAGTAGTAATTATTTTAAATAAACTGTTTTTCACAGCCAGTGCCAGGCTTGTTGCACATGTTGGAACAAACCTGAGCTATGGTATTTTTACCTAGGCAATAAGACTATAAATGTGGTGAAATGTTACTGCATGAAAGAACAAGGAAAATCCATATTTCATCCATATAAAATCCATTTAAAATCAATGTTTGGGGTTTTTTTTGAAAGATTTTGCTATTTCCATACTGATCATAAACAAAGGTTGGTGGCAGCCTATCTACAACTGATGTATATTTAATCTGTTTTTCTGCACTTGCAAATTTTTATCTCTTGATGGTTTTGTCACTATCTTTGTACTGAAAAAAATCATATTATTCTCATTAGGAATTTTATAGATAAGAAATATGATTAATGATTAGAAAAATATTTTTTTCAGTTAAATAAAGCAAATGAATAAAAAGCTATATTTGAATGTTTATTTCCATTTTAACAGATGCATTGAATATAAATGATAGCAGCATCAATGAATAAATTAATCACAATTAATGTTCAGTTAAAAAGATTTTTCTTATCAAAGATGTAGATGTTATAATTAGAGCTCCTAATTTTAGATAGGGAAGGATATTTATCATCAAATATCTGATGTTTTGGGGAGAAAAATACAAAGAAATATGTATTCTTGAGCAAATTTACTAATAATGTTAGAATTACAGTTAAAATACTCCCAAAGATGTAAATTCAAACGTGTCCATTTGTTTTGATTCAGTTGTATATCTCCTACTTAAAATTTAGCAATAAACTGAATAGTGTAGATGTCTTTTCCATTATAAGCCACAGGAAATGACAATTGGGTGTCTCTTATATGACTTATATGCTGCACTAAATGACATAAATTCCTAAACGTATGATTTAGATGACCAAGACCCAAATTTTCATCATGTAGCCTTCGAAGAATCTGAAGTTCTGGTCTTTCACTTCTATCCAGATCAGGTTCATAAAGTTCCTTGGAGCCGTTCCCATTCCTGTCACCATTGCAGCTCACAAAGTGATGGGTCTTTATGCTTGTACGGGTCTTTAGTACTTGTAAAGGGATGGGCACATGCAGGACATTACATTCATCACATGTAGTAACTGCTGAAATAGTCTAGTGTAAACAATATTCCTGTCGCCATGAATACAATGGGTCAGTCAGTTGAGTTGCCTCCCTGTCAATAAAAGATCAGATGTGACTGCAGGTATAAGAAGAGAGAAACACAGCTTTGTTTCCCAAAAATGCATTTAATTATCAGGATAAAAACAATCTATCTGTGGTCATATTTCATACAAATCCTGTAGGGCTGGTGAAAAAACAAGCAGGAAATAACAATAATGGATGTCTCTGTTGCCTTGGTAATAGTTATTATACCTACAGATATTTGGTTATTAAAGAATACATTGATGAAACACAAAACCAGGTTTGGAACCTTAGAATGAAAGATTTGATTAGGAAAAAATATGTTTCCCATACTTGTCTCAGAATAGAAAACTGAGCAAGGGCTCAGTTAAGAGACCATAATAGAGGACAGAGCTATGACAGAACTACAAATGACAGTGTTCATTTGAAACTATGTATATGAATTAAGTGACTAGATAGCAAACCAATTTATGAATAACCCCTTAAAGCGGAGCTGGAGGCTACAGTAAACAGTAATGAGCAGTAGGTCTCAGCTTTACATTTATTAACACCCCCCTCCCCCCCAAAAAAGGGTCCTAGTATGTGGATCATCGTAAACTATTTCTATAGCAAATTCCTCTAGGCAGAAGTTTCTCAATGGGGAACTTCTGTCTGGAACTTCTCTAATAAACAGATTAAATAAAATACATGCCAAACCATTCTCAGAGAACACCATAAATCTCAAATTTTTGCAATATTTGCTCTCTCCATTTAAAATAAAAAATCCGTTTGTGAATAACACTGAAATTTTCAGTTATTGTGGAGTCAATGGGAATGAAACTAAAAAAAGTAGATGGGACAAGGAAATGAAAATTACATAAATATATTGTCTATATAAACTGAATGTGCACATTAGATAAGCCTAAACGAATTAAGGTATGGTGATTTACTACTTTAAGCCTCACTTCTATTAATAGAACAGAAAAGAAAGCCAGAAAATAATTATTATTTTTCTTAACCAGATACGCTATTTGCAATGCCTTCAATAATCCCACATATTTCAACATGCATCTGACATATCAAATTTCTATTAAATCATTTGATTTGCAAACAAGAATAAATTTTTATTCTGACTAAAATTCTTTGCTACTATATTTAAAGTTCAACCATCCAAACTGCTCTTTTTTTGATCAAAATCAAGTTTCAAGAGTGTTTGAAATTTCAAAATATTCATTTTGAGCTGCCAGGGTAGCAGCTACTGTCTCAAAGTCATCATAAACTTATATCAATTACTATTCTCTTATATAAATAGTAATAGCTGATTCTGAATGCTTTGTAAAAACACATTTTTCCTTTCAGAAATAAATCTTTCCCAGTGCATCAGGACTACTTTTTATTAGTTTCTTGTTTTATTAAATCAGCTAAATCAGCTGTATTTAAAAATATTATAAATAACTTCTGTGTTTACCACAGTTAATAATTGGAAGATCATTTTCCAAACTGTAAATAAATTTGGATAATTAAATATTGCATTTTTTTTTCAGTCAAGCAGAAAATGATAGTTTTTTGTACTCCTGATTAAAGTTCCCTAAATTTTGTCTCTCCTTGCCAAACATAGACGTTGAATAAATACAAAGTACCTGCTGAGATTAACCCATTAATGGAAATTGAACCCTGTCTTTATTCCCTGTCTCTGTTTATCCCTGCAGTCACTATTATTCCATGTCCCTCAGATATCTCAGCCTATGCTCGCCACAAATTCCCCCCAATCAATTATTTTTCATAGCATTTACATAATTCTCTCTCATGACAGGAAATCAGAAGGGAAGTGAATCAGTTTTCTCTGAAAGTTTTAAGGGTGAACAGATGAGATTCTCAGATGGACTTTGAAATATTTTAATGAAGCAATTAAAATAAAACCTGGTGAAGATGGGCTGTTGAAAGGAAAAATTATTATAAAGCTGCTTAGTCATTAGTGGTAATGTGTGCAGTGCAGTTTTATGTCTGGGACTAGCAAGCTCATTCAGTCAAACATTATAGGAAGTGTTTGCACTGGTTTTTTTAAACCTAGGCATAAAAGTGAAACCTGCTTATGGACTCAAGAGGAAGATTGTAGAATCTTATCACTTAGTTATAAATCTGGTGAATAAGGAAAGACTGAATTTTAATTGTTGGTTAACTTGCAATGTTTAAAAAGGATATGTCATGAAGAATAATTTCCAGTTTAATACAGAGGACCCTACTTAAGAAAATATGCCTGCTTAAGAAAATATGCAAAAGCTATATTACTATAGAAAGGGGAAGCATCAGAAGGTGTTGCATGAAGAGCCTTGAGCAGTGAAATGACTGTCCCTTCCTATACATAGGTTATAGATGAAAAAACTTTGCCTCAACCGTGTTACAATCAACTGGTAATATGACCTGATCATATCCTTCAAAAAAGGCCTTTACTACAACAAAGAGAAAAGATAACATTATGTAAATAGTCTATAAAGTAGAGAGAATTTACAAATTATTGTACAGGAAGTGTATTTTATTTTTATGTTATATTATTTTAGATTTACTGTTCTTTTATTTTCTTGAGAAAATGAAGCAGTGTTACCTATTTTAAAATGTAGGGTTCATTTAGGTATCTATACTAGACCTGGTTAGAATAGAGCTAATTTCTTCATAGCAGCTTGTATGATGATGTATTTTTGATTTATGAGCAAAACAGTGTTTACATAGCATCAGATTCTCCTTGGTATCTCACTCTACCCCTACAGTGAATAGATTGGAAGAGGAGAGGGTGTGCAGGAAGGGGACACAACTGGGCAGATTACCAGAAATAAACAAAGAGATATTTTATAATATATAATATCGCTGAAAGTAGCATTGAAAGGAAAAAAAAAAGGGGTGCTTACCTACTTTTTATTTAGAAACTCATAGGACGTCAGTCAGACCAGATGAGATTATGAGTGATTGCTTTTGTATCATTTGTTCTTAATCCTTCTTCTTCCATTTCACCATTTACTTATTAAAGTGTTGTTTGTTTGATTTTTTGTTTTATTTTGATCCCCAATTTTTCTTGCTTTTATTTTCCTTTCTTCCTCCATTCTGCTGGAGGAAGGGAGTGAGTGACTCTATGGTGCATAACTTCAGCAAAGTTAATTCACAACAGCATGTTAAAAAGAAGATGCACATGTTTTAGAGCAAGAATATTTAGATGTAAGAATACAGTCAGATAATTAATTAAATTTTGGTGTCACCAAATCCATTCCTGGCCACTTTGGAATATGAGCTTAAGGCAAGTAAATGATAGTCTAAACAACAATACCCACACAAAACTCTAGGACTCAAGTCACTCACTCAAGGACTCTAGGACTCAAAAATCATCCGGCATGACCTTAGTAAAACATTGAAAATCTTCTGAGTCCAGAATTTAACCAAATTGAATTACTATCATGTAAAAATACAAGAAAATCTTAAAACACTGGCTAAATGTCCTCAAAGTTCTGTAGTCAGTGTTCTTTGTAGGGTTTGCTGCACTGGTCTGGGTTCCCGTGCCATCTGCTGCAGATTGCCAGTCATCTGAGCCTACTTCTCAGGGGAGCAAGTTTTCCACGAATTTAACTCTCTGGGAAAAGATCATAATATCATCTTAGAGACATGATGAAATTGCATTTTTCATTTCAGTGTGCGGTGCACTTGGAGAACAGCTAACCAGCATTAAAGAATTTTCCCCAAATAAACAAAAAATTATTAGAGGAGAAATGAATTTAGATTAATATGTGGAAACAAATCACTTTCATCCAAACCACAAATGAGTTTCAAATATAAATTTCATATCAAAGTGTTTAGAATGCTGATCTTAATTTATGTGTTCAGTATATTAAATAAAGAGAATGAGAATGGTATAATCTGATTTGATTAAGAGAGACTAGTGAAATAATCATAATAAAAAAAAATTTAGTAGCATTTGACAAACTTTGACTTAGTGGAAAAGAGTTTTAACTACTAAAATTATTTCTTACAATACAGACACAGTCTTGTGGGCTTGAAAACAACTGTAAAATTCACACTGAAATTGTCCAATTGAAAAAAATTGAACAAAACTAGAATAGGTAGCAGAAGCAATGTAAGAAACAAATGAGGTTTCTTATAGTTTAAATCAGCTTAGATTGTCTGAATTTGTTCCACTTGTGCCTGTAAACTTTTTAAGAAGTAAATCCTACACAAAACATTAAAACATAATGTTGTCAATTTTACATTGGTTTAGCTAAATCAATGTAAAATCACAACTTTAATCTGCGACAATTCTGTGAATCAGTTAGGCCCAAATGTACGGTAATAAAACAAAGTAGCTTCATTATGCAGATACCAGGATTGATAATGAGTCCTTACAATTTATTGCAAAGATCTGCAAGTCTTCCAGTGATTAGGGACTATATCTCACAGGACACACTGAGCATACTTTACTCTGATGTACTGTTTTTGGGAAGGCAGAATATGCATTCTCTTTGTCTTTCAACTTTTTTTTTGTCAAAATTTGTATACTTAATCAGAATGTGCCATGTTAGGTGGTGACCCTGCCATTTCATCTGTTTTTTGGTTTTAGTACCCATGTTCTCCAATACTCTGCTCTCGAATAGAGGATATTAACTGTTTTGCATGTAATTTTTTCATATCCTGTCCATCTTTTTTTAGTGAATGTACTTAATACATATTTAGTTTGGATAAGAAATGTGATAATCAGTTTTTTTTGCCTTGGTCACTTACATGTAGAACAATATAAGAAAACTTCACCTGTCTATGACATGATGTTAAATTAATGTTTTTGACACTGCTGTAAGCACATCTCCATTAACTTACGTACAATGGTCACTCTTAATCACAAAGTAGATACACTTTGGAATGCATTCTGTGTGGTTTTCTTCAATGTTAGACATTTTTGACCTCTTCTTCTCCTTTCATTGGTATTATTTCTCTTTCTGTAGTTGTCAATCCTAGTTTAATAGCATAAGATACTTCAGATAATGTACTGCTTCTATAGAACAGGCAGCACAGACACATATTTTTCTTTTACTCTCCTGCCTTGCCCTTCAGGCAATTTTCAGTTCATAGAAGACTGGTTCACACCCAGATGACTTCAAGTTGTTCTTTGAAGCCAGATTTCCTCAGGCCCTGTATCAAATGCTTTTCTAGGCTCTTCTTGTACTACATATGGCATATTCCCTTTTTTCATGGGCTCCTTCACGTTTTTCCCTCTTATAGTGAGGGTCAATGGAGTGAGTGGAAGCTGAAACCAGCTGCCACAAAGAGTAGACTTTCTGATTCTTTCTGCTGAAGCTTGCTCTCTTGAGTTTCCTTGCTCTTTTTTTTCACCTCTTTATACTTTCCTGGTAGCATAATAGACAATACTTCCTTTAAAAAAAGCTTTTTTGTTGACTATATTTTTGATTTATACTCCCTGTGGTTCAGTTATACTGATGTCCAATTTTTCTCATGTCCCCAGTAGCTATTCAGGACACAATTCTAGGACCAGTTCTGTTCACTAGGTTTATAATTTATTTCTATCTGTTAGTTGAATACACAATTAATAATTTTTTAAATGATACTCAACTTGGAGGTGCTGTTGACTCTCTCAAAGGACCACAAGAGGGTGGTCAAACACTGCCACAGGCTTCATAGTGAGGTGCTTAGTGCCCCATGCCTGTCACTGCTTGAAAAAGAGGCATTTGGACACTGTCCTTCACAATGTGCTTTAACTTCTGCACAGCCCAGAGTAGCTCAGGCAGTGGGACTAGACTATTTTGTCTTGTCTTGTCTTGTCTTGTCTTGTCTTGTCTTGTCTTGTCTTGTCTTCTCGTCTCGTCTCGTCTCGTCTCGTCTCGTCTCGTCTCTTCTCTTCTGCTCTCCTCTCTTCTCCTCTCTTCTCCTCTCTTCTCCTCTCTTCTCCTCTCTTCTCCTCTCTTCCATTCCATTCCATTCCATTCCATTCCATTCCATTCCATTCCATTCCATTCCATTCCATTCCATTCCATTCCATTCCATTCCATTCCCTTTTATTTCTTTTCTGTAGTTCAACATCCCAGGTCAGGAAAGAGGTAAAATTCAGCTCAGTATGGGATAGACTATACAAAAACACCTCCTTGAAAATATCCCTCGAGCCCAGCTGGAAAGTGGCTTCCAGCTGTTCCCGGCTAGCCCTGGCTCGGGATACTTCCAAACTCAGTTAGCAGCAGCAGGCAGACCGGCCACCACCCCCCGGTGGGTCAGAGCTGCACGAGAGATGTCGGTGAGCCTTGACGAAGGTAGGAAGCAAGGAGGCTACTTTGTGGCTAGATGGTTTTTATTGTCACCTGCTCTTCACAGGCGAGCCACGCATCTCTCTGAGCCTGTCTCTGAGTCTCCCAGAGGCGTGGTTACAGCTTATAAGGGGTTGGGAGAAGGGGGTGGACACAAGAGGGAAAGCCAATCAGAGAAATAGGGATATCACACAGACAACGAATGGGAAATGAGGGGTGGGGGTTCCCCAATCTGCTCCAATCTGGGACCGAGTCTCTCCGAACACTCTGGAAGGAGAGGAGAGGCTTCCCAGAGAGTGACAGGCTGTGAAGAACAAAGGCAGGGGGAAACCCAATAGGGAGAAATGTAGGGGGGAACTTGGGAAAAACCATTACAGAACTTATAAATATTAACAATAAATAAAAAGATATAAAACACACCGCTACATCTCCCCCTTTCTTTTTATTAAAGATGGCAGGGTCAGATGCAATGGTGACATTTGTCTTGGACCCAGGGATCGTGTGTTGGTGGCCACAACTCAAAGTCCTGGTCATGGTCTTCTTCAAAGCCCTTGTCGGGGAAGGGCTCATCATTGGTGTCCAGATCTTCGAGTGGGGGAGCTGTGGCACACTCTACCTGGTTCACTTGGGGGAGTGTGCTGGCATGTGAAATTAATTTTTTAACAAAACAACAAGTAAAACAAGCAGCAACTGAAACACAGAAAAGTACAAATAACACAATTAAAACTGAACGTAAAATTGATCCAGTCCATGCGGATAGCCCCCAGTTCTCAAAAAGTCCATCCAGCCAGTCGGATGTCTGAGGACAGCTTGTTCTTGAAGCCTCCGGCAAGTTTGTGGATTGTGGCATGGGTGTTGGCACTGCCCATGCCACCATCGGAGACTGAAGACTGGCGAGCAGCAGCAAGGATAGAAGGATGGCTGCTGTCAATGGGGCCATCGCTCTGTGTGGGTCTGGATCGGAACTAAATGAAATAGGAAACCAAAACATAATTAGAAACAGGGCAAGGGGGTAAAGGGAGGACAAACTCGTCCCAGGAGTTCCACCGGTGCCTTTTTCTTCTCCATGCAGCCACCGAGACCTGCGAGTATTTGGGTCTTTTTTCCCCAGAGACTATGGGACGGTATGGCTTCACCCATTTCGAGGGGACCCACCTCAGTCCCCTGGGGGTGGACACGCAAGCGTATCCACAACCCCAAGTGACCAAGTCGTGTGGGCCCTCGACTCTGCCAGTCTCTGGGTCTCGCATCAGGACTTGCGGAAGCACCTTCAGGGCCAGCTGCTCACACCCACCAAAGTGACAGACAATTGGCGGGTTCAAAATCTCAAAAGAGCAGTTTAAAAAATTGATGGTGTACAAGGCCCTGGAAAGACGGATCAGTGGAGGCTCGACCTTCAGGACCGGTTGTTGTCGGTCCAGGACCCATTTGATGTCTCGATGGGTCCTCTCCACCACGGCTTGACCAGTTGGGGAGTGGGAATGCCGGTCTTATGTTCCACTCCCCATTGCTGTGGGAAGTCACGGAATTCCCTGGAATGATACGCTGGCCCATTATCTGTTTTGAGGACCTTTGGGATGCCTAAGAAGGAGAAAGCCAGCAGGAGATGCTTGATAGCATCCCCAGATTTCTCCCCTGTGTGGGCAGAGGCAAAGACTGCACGTGAAAAGGTGTCCACCGAGACAAGGACATACTTCAGCCTACCAAACTGAGGCACGTGCGTCACGTCTGTCTGCCACATCTCACAGCTGCTCAACCCTCTGGGGTTAGCCCCAGCACTGATAGTTGGGAGAGCATGCTGCTGGCATGTGGGACAGGTCACCACGATCGCCCTTGCCTGTTCCCGGGTTAGACGGAACCGGCAAACGAGGCCTGGGGCATTCTGATGGAACAACTGATGGCTGATTTTCGCCTGCTCGAAGAGATTCGGCAATGGGGCCATCTCCACAGGGGCAGCGAGAGTGTCAGCCCTCCTGTTTCCCTCAGCGATGAACCCTGGCAAATCCATGTGTGACCTTGTGTGCATCACACAGAAGGGTTGCTCTTGGTGGGAGATCAGCTTAATGAGCTTCGAGAGCAATTCAAAGAGGGCAGGGTTGGACACTTCTTGCAGGACTGCATGCTCTGCTCTGGATACTACACCTGCTACATAGGCCGAATCAGTGATTAAATTGAATGGTTCAGAGAACCTTTCAAAAGCCCGGACGACTGCAGCCAACTCAGCAACTTGAGGGGAACCCTCGACCCTGGTAACATCTTTCTCCCACTGCTGAGTCTGAGGGTCCTTCCAAGTCAGAACTGACTTGTGGGACCTTCCGGACGCATCTGTAAAAACTGTCAGGGCTTCTAAAGGCCTTTTGCTCTGAACACTCTCTAATGCCAATATGAATTGAGCGTCCTCATTAAAAATTTTGTGGGCAGGCTGATGAATTGAAATTTGCCCAGTGTACTAATCCAGAGCTATTTGCAGAGCCTCATTTTCCTGCAATAGTTGTTCCAACATTGCCTTTGTAATTGGGCCCGTTTTGGTCCGAATTGGGATGTGTATGCAGTCAAAGTCACAGCCAGCCAATTCCCTAAGGCAGGTTCTGGCTTTCCTAATCAAATCAGCCGCCAGTTCTTGTGGCGTGGTCATCCTTTTGGACTGCTGGTGGCTGAGGAAGATCCACTCTATAATAAGAAGAGGATCCTTCCCGCCTCGGTCCTTCCGATGTATTTTGGTGACCTCCTTGTCCCATTGAAAAATGACACCATGAAGGTGTGGCAGGTTTCCCAAGATGATAAACTGGAATGGCAGGTCAGGTGCGCACCTGTTGGCCTGCCTGGTGGACAGTCTTACCTGGACCTTTTCGAGCGCTTTCTGTGCCTCTGGGGTGAGTTCCCTCGGAGAACTCAGCTCCTCTCCGCCTTTCAACAAGTTGAAAAGCAGGTCTAGGTCTTGAGTTGTCAGACCTAGCCAGGGTCTTACCCATGTCAACGCCCCACACAGTTGATGGGCATCTGCAAGCGTCCTAATTTTGGTCTTGATAGCCAATTTTTGCGGCACAATGGTCCGCTTGCCAATCTCAAGGCCAAGGTACTTCCAAGGTGGCATCCGTTGAATCTTGGATTCCTGTAACTCGAACCCTGCAGCAACTAACACAGAAATCGTCTGGTCAAGCACGTGTGACAGCAGATCGTTGTTGGGAGCGCAGATTAAAACGTCATCCATGTAGTGATGGATAATCACTTCACCTGCGGCTGCACGCACAGGAGACAGCAAGGAAGAGACATACCATTGGCAGATGGCTGGGCTGTTTTAAGGCCCTGCGGCAAAACTTTCCAATGGTACCTCTTCCTCGGGGCTTCTCGGTTGATGGTAGGCACCGAGAACGCAAAGCAGGGAGCATCGTCAGGATATAGGGGAATTTGAAAAAAACAATCTTTGATGTCAATAACAGCCAAATTCCAATTTCGGGGGAGCATTGCTGGGGAAGGCATCCCAGGCTGGAGAGACCCCATGTCTTCAATGACATTGTTAAATTGGCGAAGGTCGTGAAGGAGCCACCACCTGTTCTTATCAGATTTCTGAATGACAAACACTGGGGAATTCCACGGTGATGTGGTCTCCACAATGTTGCCTTTTCTCAGCTGCTCCTCTACGAGCTCGTTGAGTGCTTTTAATTTTTGTTTAGATAACGGCCACTGCTTTACCCAAACTGGAATATCTGTTTTCCAATTAAGCTTTTGGGTAGGACGCTCTTCAGCAACCGCTGCCCGAAAATTTCGTGAGGGGTTGGGTATGTCAATTGTGACTCCCCACTGGGCCATCAGGTCTCTCCCTAGCAAGGGCTCCTTGTAATCCATCACAAGTGGGCGTAGAGTTGCTGATTGCCCATTTGGCCCCTTAATTTCCACAATGCTCTTTGATTGATGAGCCAATTGCAACCCTCCTACACTTTGTACGTGTCCAGCCACGTTTTGCAATGCCCAGTGTGACGGCCAATCCTGTATCGGGACTATCGTCACGTCCGCGCCTGTGTCCAAAAGGCCTATGATGTTATGGGTCTCATCACCCACCGTCAACACACAGTCCTGCAAAGGCTTGGATGGTGCTGTAATAGCTCTTACCCTCCCCACAGATGGTGTGATGCCTTTCTCCAGGCTGGGAACGGGTATCACCTGAGCTATTACTTGACCCTTGGGCAGAAAGACTGGAGGATGAGTGCAGTGCAGCCATACAATGAAGTGCTCGGGGTCTGAATCAAATGTCCCTGGAGCAACTTCAATCTCCCTGGGAATGTACTTACAATCTCCCATCACAACATACTTTGCCGCGATCTCTTTCCAGGTACCCTGCTCACCTGGGTCAACCCTGACAAAATGCCAATCGGTGTCCCTGAGGTGGAGTGGCTCAGTCAGCTGAAGCCTGAAGGGCTGATACCTGAAGGTAGTTGTTAAAGTTGCGTCTGTAGGTCCTTAAAAAAGTCTCTGTCTGGTGGCTGGGAGCTCCCGGAGGGAACTCCTGGAGTGTCTCGTTCTGGAACAGAAATAGTCATGTCTGGTGAGTTAGTATTTTTTGGCACATTTTTTGAAACTCCTCTTTTCCCCCTCCTCACCCTGGCCACCCTTTTGTGGTCCTCACGCAGGGTGGCCTTGCGCTCATATCTTAGTGTTTTTGTTGTCCCTGGGGCTGTGTGCCCCTTGCCTGGTTCCCCCCTCCACCTCCCCGGTTCTTTAAAAAGAGCTGAAATTCAGCTTTGGCTGGGCAGGAGGACTGCCAATGGCCAAACTGGCCACACAGGGTACAGCAGTTGTTTTTGCAGAAGGATGGCTTTCTGGCTGGCACGTTTTGTTGCAGTTCGGCAGCAGCAGCTCTCAGAGTACTGCGGGGCTGCTGCCTCGGTGCATGGTCTGGTCTAGATGTCATCATCGGGACCTTGGCTTCGCACACCTGTAGAAAGTCTTCAATGCTGGGCGGAGGCTTGAGGGGCAAGCTGAGGATGGCTGCTTCATTTTTCTGTGCCATTTCCTCCAGCACCGTCTCTCTAGCTGCCTCTTGCCGCACCTGTAACTCAATTGCTCTGGATAAGCGCTCAACAAATTCTACAAATGGCTCTGCCGGTCCCTGTTTAATATCTGCATAATGAGGCAAAGGGCCTCCCGACCGCAACCTTAAAAATGCCTTTTCCGCATTTTCCCTGATCTTGTTCAATATCTCCTCTGAGATATTGTTGGTCTGCTCTAGAGCCTGTGCCCACTTGCCTTCCCCAGACAGAAGGTCGAGGGTGATGGGTTCCCCTGCCGCATCTGTCGCAGTTGATGGATCTTCCAACAAGTTTGGTAGTGCAGTCCTGAGCAGGTCTTTCCATTCTGCCTCCCAGAGATTGAACTCAGTTGAGTTCAGCAGACATGAAAACAGCTGCCGAAGGTCTGATGGGACTGTCACTATCCCGGCTAAATTGGCTCTCAACAACCCTCTGAAGTACGGGCTTTCTCTCCCATACTCCTGGTGAGCCTTACACAGATCCTTGATGGTGTTTTGGGAAAGGGGCTGCCAGTTGGAATGAGTGACATTCCCACCCCTCGACCTGCCATAAGTCACAGGAGCGAGGGAAGGAAGGTCACCTGGGCCTGGGCCTTGGGGTTCCAGCACTAGAGGGGATGTGTCCTCCTGCAATGGTGACACCCTTGGGGGAGGAGTTGGTTCAAGGAGTGGACCCGAACTGTGGGTGGAGCGTGCGAAGGGAGAAGTTCGGGGAGGAGCACAAAGATGAGGTGGAGTTTGGGAACTCCGGGATGTGGGAGGAGTTAAGGGAAGGGAGGGGTTGGAATGTGGACAGGACGAAAAGGGATTATAGGAAGAAGAAGTGGGGGAGGAGGACACTGAACACGTGGATGGCTGTGCCATGCAGTCGCCACAATGTCGTGCCTTGGGGGAAGGAGAGGGAGAAGGGGAACGAGATGCACGGCTACGACTGCAATCTCGTGCATTCTCTTTGTTTCTTAACAAAAACTTAACTTGGGGTTTAGCAACTGGGGTAGAAGGGGATGGGAAGGAGGCTCGAGTTGCCTGGCCAGGGCAAGCACAAGCACGCCAGATAGTCTGTCTATGACTGGTCAGGAAGGGGCAGGACACCTGCGAGGATCCAGGGCTAGCAGGGGGATTTCTCCCTGCTGTTCCTTGGACGATGCCCTTTCTGGGGAGAGAAGGAACGGGACTGGGGTGTGGGGTAACTGGGGCAGATCGTCCACTCAGCTTTTTCTCCACTTTCCCGGTCTGATTCAAGGCAGAACACAGCTGCAATGGCCAAATTATATATTTTTCTCCATCCTTATCCCCTTTCCTGCTCAATTGGAAGCATTTTGCATAGACAGTGTTCCAAAAATCAACACTGGCTGCCTGAGCAGGGGACACATGTGGAAAGTGGAGGAAGAGGAATCAGACAAATCTTTCAAGCTTCCCCTTCGAAAACTTAAACTGGGAGCTCTTCAAACTCAGAACAATAACATTAAACACTTCCTTTTGTTGTATAGAGAGCTTTGTACCCATGCTCAATCTACACACTCACACACCACTTGAAAACAAAAAATCTACAACTTAAAACAACAGCTGCAACTTTAAAACCCGAGACCAGGGACGAATGCTCCCTGCTCCCTCGGAGTGCAGACACTCCCCAACAAAAGCCGACAGCGAGAGAACGTCCCGAGCCCACACTTCGGGGGTCTCGCATCTAAAAAATAAAATTTTTAAATGAAACTGAAAGAACCAAAGCTGCCGCAACACAGACTAAGACCCCTGGAGGGCTTAAAGGCAAACTCCAAGGGTGAAACTTGTTTCTAAGCTTCAATGAAGCCTTCCAATAGGCTGAAAGCTTTGAGGATTGGAGGGCTGGGGACTTTGAGAATTTTTCCGGAGGTTCGAGGGCTTTTCTGGTGCTGTGCTGGGCACGATCGGGGCGTGCGTTGCAGCTGTGGCACGTGGAGCGGGGGCAGGGAAGGGAGTGGGAGCGGGTGGAGCCATGCTGGGGCCGCGCGGGCCGATCTGGAGCTGCGCCGCTGCCGTGGGGAGGAAGAGGGAGAGAGGCGGGGTAGCGCCGGGTGCTGCGCCGAGCCAACACTGCTTAATGACGTCATTGGGCTGTGCCAGGTGCTGCGCGGCTGTGCCACGGGGAGGGAGAGAGGAGCGCGGGGCCGCCCCAGCCGCGCGCCTGCGATGACATGGCAGAGCCGCGCTGGGAGCGAAACAAACATGCGCTCGCCGTGTGCAAGGGCCCACGTGCGCCACGCCGTCAGCCCCACTCGCCTGCCGCTGATCACGTGTGCGAACAAAGGCGTTTGCCCACTCCGCGGGCCACGTGCTCGCCGCATGCGAGGAGCGGAGAGGGAGGCCCGCTCCGCAGAACCACCGCCGCTCGCCCGCTTGCCGCCGCGCTGCGGGATCGCGGAGCAACCGCGCCGCCTGCACGCCGCCGCAAAGGGGGAAGAAAGGGCAAACCCCTGCACCGCCAACTGTCAGAGCGCCTGCGCGCCTTGCCGCCGCTGCAGAGGGGGAAGAAAAGGGAAAGCCTGCGTGTCGACTTCACTGCCCGCCCGCTGCAACCAGCCGCCATGCGACTGCCGCTCAGCGGACCGGGCAGTGCTGGAACTTACCAAACCTCGTTTTTTTTCTCCCTGGATCGATGAACTCCGTCTTCTCTCCTGAGGCGAGCTTTTTTTGCTCAGCCTCTGCCTGGTGCAAGCTTAAAGGAAGACAAGTGGTGGTGGCTTCCATCTGGAGAGAACCTTTTTGGGTACTAAAGGCTACTCTCTCCTCCTGCCGGTGGTGCTGGCAGGCGTGGTTGCCTTGCAGTCCCTCTCCACTGCGGGGATGGATCCTTCACAGGCAGGGACTGGTCCCGCAGGTTCGGAGATGGTCTGAGACGTCCTTCTGCGGAGACAACTTCACGCAGCCTCTTCTCGTACTGGCTTCAGCCCCACATTTGGCGCCAACTGAAAATATCCCTCGAGCCCAGCTGGAAAGTGGCTTCCAGCTGTTCCCGGCTAGCCCTGGCTCGGGATACTTCCAAACTCAGTTAGCAGCAGCAGGCAGACCAGCCACCACCCCCCGGTGGGTCAGAGCTGCACGAGAGATGTCGGTGAGCCTTGACGAAGGTAGGAAGCAAGGAGGCTACTTTGTGGCTAGATGGTTTTTATTGTCACCTGCTCTTCACAGGCGAGCCACGCATCTCTCTGAGCCTGTCTCTGAGTCTCCCAGAGGCGTGGTTACAGCTTATAAGGGGTTGGGAGAAGGGGGTGGACACAAGAGGGAAAGCCAATCAGGGAAATAGGGATATCACACAGACAACGAATGGGAAATGAGGGGTGGGGGTTCCCCAGTCTGCTCCAATCTGGGACCGAGTCTCTCCGAACACTCTGGAAGGAGAGGAGAGGCTTCCCAGAGAGTGACAGGCTGTGGAGAACAAAGGCAGGGGGAAACCC
Source organism: Acrocephalus scirpaceus scirpaceus (assembly GCA_910950805.1). Lineage (NCBI taxonomy): Eukaryota > Metazoa > Chordata > Aves > Passeriformes > Sylviidae > Acrocephalus > Acrocephalus scirpaceus. The sequence continues at coordinate 36,366,410 of OU383776.1, forward strand.
AATAGGGAGAAATGTAGGGGGGAACTTGGGAAAAACCATTACAGAACTTATAAATATTAACAATAAATAAAAAGATATAAAACACACTGCTACACCTCCTCCATCTGAACTCTTTATACTAAAGGTATAGAAAACGGGCACACTTCAAGTGTGTCGTGGTCAAGTCATTATATCTGTGGTCACATTTTAAAAAACTTTCTTTCTTTTCTTGTCTCTTCTTGCCTTTTAGTAGGCTTTTTTTACATATTTGTAATATGCCACTTTTTAATCTCAGTATCCATTACTTCTGAAAAGGGAGGTGTGTATGACCAATATGCTACGATAATGTATTACTATGTTTCTTTTAACCATTGTCACAGTTTTCTATTATTTTTCTTTGTTTCCTTTCCTTGTAGCCAATCTCCACCCTATAAGTTTCTCCTGTCAATAATTATCTTTGTGATATATTCACATCTGTTTATGTGTTTTATTTACCTTGAACTCATCTGCTTTCTGAGTCTCTCCACCTTCTGCACAAAGAAATTGATCTATCACTTATTTTTTGTTTCAACTTTCTTGCTCATGAAGATATGGGAATACCAAGCTCTATATGTTCTGTATCAGTTATCCTACTGGAAAACATTGTAGGCCATATAGTGAAAGAATAATTTTACACTGTGCGGTGTAATAGTAACTTTGTTCCATTTTAACTCTCCAGAGCAACCAGATTCAAATGACCAGCTGACATGTAATATAGGAAGCCAGCAGCAATCTGTTAAGGTATTCAGATTCCATTTAAAGTTCCAAGCAGAAATTTTTTTTTTTTTTTTTTTTTTACAAAAAGGACATATATTTTAATGTTTGCATCCCTAAATGTTTAAGCTCAAGTCATTGTGACTGTCTAAAACACTGGTATGATCCACTGCAAAGGGTCTTAAAAACACACATTCAGATAATGGTGACAAAATGTGAATTCATGTTCCACTAACTAGACAAGTTAAAGTACGTTTTGCTTGGGACTAAATCTGCTGCTGCTGAAAATAAATGGTCATAGGTCTGCAAATTACTCATATATGCTTCAAATTTCTGTAAAGATGTTGAATTTTTAAATTAATAATCTGATGCAAATATTTGTGTTTGCAAGTGCTAGAGTTTACCACATTGGCTGCAGTCTGATCTCTGTCAAAGACACACTGTGCAGAAATAAATACAGTTATTTATGTCCTGGTAAAGTCTCTGGCCTCAAGAATTTCCAAGCTGACATTTCTCATGGATTTTGTAGTTCAGGTTGTCCTTGCTCTGAACTTCCTAAGCAATTAATATATTTTTTCTGTTGCTCGCTGAGTTCACTAGGATTTGTGCATGTCACAAATGCACAGTGCATGTCAAATAAAGCAATTTTTGAGTCCCCAGTTGTTTTTAAAAAATCTGTAATTATCAATCCTGTCATAGCGACCAAAAGTTTTTTTACTCTGATCTATTTATATGGAAGAGAAAGCTGTTTTCCTATTTCTCCTAAAGTGTTCTTGGAGTGGAATGTTTTGAAGGATGATAGCAGGGATCCAGTCTCACATTGCTTTATGATTTCAATTGCAATCTCACAATGTCAAGAAATACTGTTTGGAGTCTTCCACTCAGATGACTTAAAAATGAAGGTGTAATTCAATGAATTGTTTGAGCCTGCCAGACAACTAAATTTGTTGAAGGAGGCTGGGCACAGGATTGTATTTGAACAGTTCTGAGTCTGACCTTAAAACTGTTATAAAAATAAGCTTCATATAGGCATCATAAAACTTACCAACAGCTCGTAAATAATGGTGTCAAATGTTTATTTCTATTTTATTTTTGTTTATTTTTACTGGTACTTAATCTGAAATTTTTCTGAAAACAATATAATTAAAAATTATAGCATGCATTTCTTCAAAAAAGTCTTGAAACCTATTTCAATTATATTATATTATATATATCTATTTCCTTTACATAGAAAATTATGCAATCCCTGCTCCTCTCATCTAATTGTTTTCTCAAAATAGGCATAACCATTGCAGTGGTACTGAGAACTACCATTTTTTTTTTATTGTAAGCCTTGTTTCTGTGGCTATACATGTTTATTCCACTGGTTGCTGCCTGTCATGGTCAAATTAAAGAGAAAGCTGATATTTTGTTTTATTAAAACCTTGCCTAAGTTTAATGAAGATGAACTCTTCTACTTTTTCTGCTGAAAAAAACTCTGTGATGTGTAATCCATACAGACCCTTCCCTACTATCTTGGATATAACCATGCCAGACCAACACTGAACAGACTTACCCATGTTGTGAAGGTAAATCCCAGATCCTTCACTCAGTTAATATTGTTAAGTGATTCTGTGAGGACAAAATTAAAGAATAGTTTAGGGTGACAGTAGCATCAACAGAGGAAAAAAAAAAAGGAAACTGACAAAAAAAGGATAAAACAAATTCACTTTGGCTAGTAAGAAACTTTTCTTAGCACTTTCTGAAACTGTAGAACATGCTTTGAAATGAGGATTTCCTGCTAGTTTGATCATTTTAGAGCAAGTTGTAAAAAAAGAATCTAGAATAGCAATCAGGAGTTTTCTAGAAGAAATATTTTTTTCTTTCAGGGGAATGTTGACTTAAGAATTCTTTTTTGTTTTCCATTACCTTGCCTACAACAGGCATTGAAGTTTTGCCTTCAAAAAAGAAATTTTAATTTATCATGCAAAATAACTGGTCTCACTTTTATAGGATGTAATTATTATAGAAAAGTACTGTTCTGAAAACTTTTTCACATGATTATGTACAATGGAAAAAGATTTTTCTCATAAAAAAGACAGTCACATTGTGATTCTTATTTTTATCCTGCTTCAAAAGTACGGAGAATCTTTTAAAGGTTTCATACATGTTCACATTTTCATATATATGTTAGTCCTTAATTCCTAAAGAAATAAAAATAATGTTGTTTTGAACATCTAAGAACAGAACTAGCTTAAGTAGTAGATGGCAAGCAATCAAAAGAAATTGGTTTATTTTCTCATCGACCTTGTCTTCATTACAGCCTCAAAACAACCATGGAATGATAAAAATCATAGAATAGTTTGGGTTGGAAAGGACCTTAAAGATCACCCTGTTCCAACCCACCTGCCATGAACATCTTCAACTAGATCAGATTTTTTAGACCTCATCCAACCTGGCATTAAACACCTCCACAACTTCCCTGGGCAACCTGTTCCTGTGCCTGACCACTTTCCCAGTAAATAATTTTTTCCTAATATCTAATCTAAACCTATTGTCTTTCAGTTTTTCCTGAAAAAGTTTACTTAACTGTCTGATATTAAAGATTAAAATAGCTCAAACTACTTAATACAGGAGGAAGCACTTTTGATTTCCAAATAATAATGAATAAAGCTGGGATATTGGAAATCCTTAGTCACGTTTCTCATTAACCTCATGTTTACAGGGTTAAGTTTACATGGAAAGAGCTCAAAGAGGTACTGGAAGTTGTGCAGAACCTGCATGTATTTTTGTTGGCAAGAAATATGGACCTGTTGGAGTGAGTCCATAGGAAGGCCTGGAGCATCCTTTCGGTGAAAACCTGTGCTGAGTGTTTGGTTATTCAGTCTTCTGGAGAAGGCTCTGAGGAGACCATATAGCAGTCTTCCAGTTTCTAAACGGGACTTAAAGGAAGATAATTTTTTTATCTGATCCTGTAGAAAAGTTTGTAATTATTTTAAACTAAAAGGTGCTAGATTCAGGCTAGATAAAAATAAATATTCTTTCTTAAAAGGGTGGTGAAACACTAGAAGAGGTTGCCCAGAAAGATGGTTGATGTCCCATTGATGGAAACACTCAAGGTCAGGTTGGAAGAGGCTCTGAGCAACCTGATTTAATCCCTGTCCATGATGGTTGTGTTGGACTAGATGACCTTTAAAGGACCCTTCCAACCCAAACTATTCTATGATTTTGTGATTCTATGATATTATTATGCTATGCTGTTGAATAGGCTATTATGATATGAAAAAAATTTCCAGGTCCTATTCATATTGAGTTTGAGGTATTTTACAAAAAAAATCTATATTTATTACAAGACGTAAATTCTAAAATCCAATTTTATTGTGTGAATAAATATGAAGCTTTTGGGTGAGAAGTAGGAAAGTAACAGTCTAAGGGCACAGTCTCTATCGATTCTGATTTCAAAAAAATTTCTAAAACACGTCAAATTTTCTGTATTATTATATCAATATTTATCCCATACATGAACAAAAGCTGTGATCTGCAATACTGTGAAAAGTATTATGATGACCAGATTGAGCACAATCGCAGAAACACAGAATATGCTGAGTTTGAAGGCACCCACAAGGATCGTCAAGTCCAGCTCTTGGCCCTGTAGAGCACCATCCCCGAGAGTCATACCCTGTGCCTGAGAATATTGTCCAAATTCTTCTTGAACTCTGGCAGGCTGGTGCTGTGACCACTACCCTGGGGATCCTGTTCTAGTGTCCAGCTACCCTCTGGGCAAAGAACCTTTTCCTAATATCCAACTGAAACCCCTGACACAACTTCATGCCATTCCCTTGGGTCCTGTCACTGGGTGCTAGAGGGAAGAGATCAGTGCCTGCCCCTCTTCCTCCCCTCATGAGGAAGTTGTGACTGCAATGAGGTCTGTCCTCAGTCTCCTCTTCTCCAGGCTGAACAGACCAAGAGACCTCAACTGCTCCTCATATGGCTTCCCCTCAAGGCCCGTCATCATCTTCATTGCCCTCCTTTAGAAACTTTCAAATAGCTTAATATCTTCCTTGTATTGTAATTAATTGTAATTGTATATCTTTCTAATAATATCTTCAAATGAATACATTTTTAAAAATATGTTACCTAACATTATTCTTTTTTTCTGTTAGAAGCATATAGTCTAGAATCTTTCCTTTCTAAATATTTCCTACCTAAGGTTAGATTTCCAAATGAGAATTTTTAAAAAATTATTATTATTATTATTATTATTATTATTATTATTATTATTATTATTATTATTATTATTATTATTATTATTATTATTTTCTAGGTCTCTTTGGTATATGCAATTGATTTAAGTTTTAGCAGAATCTCCATTTCTGTTTGGAACAAGCAACATGAAGCACAAATCTCTGATTTAGGGAGCATAAATGTAGTTCATAGGATGCTCAAGAAAATGGTTATTTGATTCATATTTTTTGAGTTTGAAAAAGCTGAATTCAAACCTTCTTCACAAGTGACAGAAAAGAAATTAATTTACCCTCAGGCAAATATCTTATCATGACCTACATTTTTATTATTGAGAATAAATTAATGAACAGGGAGATAATATAAAGCACTCTGTACATGAGTTGTCAAAAGAGTACTTTGGGGATGGTGTTTGTGTTACTATCTAATTATGTTTTTGTTTTTTAAATACTTTTTAAATTTATTAAGCAAATGTTATTACCAATGAAAACCAAAAATAGGCTGAATCAAATTTGTAGTAAGTACATTGCACAATAAAAAGTCTTCCAAAGAACAAATCCACTGTTAGGAAAGCTTTTAAGTTGCAAAGATCTCAGAATCTTAAAGGATTTTATCAAGAAACATTAATTTTAGGGAAAGAAACTCTGCAAGACATTTGCTTCTGTTCAGGTAACTATGTTTTACGGTTATAATAATGTTTTATCTTAAAGAAATTCAGAGAAATAGAAAAAAATTAAAAATAAATAAATTAATAAAGACTATGCTATGAGACATATATCAAGAAATATTAGGAGGAAATAAGAATGGGATTAATTACTTTTTAAAATATACTAACTTGGAATAAATAGAATTATTGTGTCTAAGAATATGCTATATCCCTTGTTAATTCTGAAAACCACAGTAATTTCTTAGAATGTGATTCAGATTACCTTCTGTAGTTTTTAGCTTCAATATTGCAATAAGTGATATAAAGGTCCTGCTATCAATCTTTATAATTTTACAGACACTTCAAGCAGAGAAAAAAAGTATTAAGGCTATAATGGACATAAAACATCTGGACTTCAATTATGCAATTTAATAAATCATATTTACTGTACTTTCTTTAAAAATGGTGAAATAAATATTTTTTCATTTAAAGAAGGAAAAAGAAAACCCAAGAAATTTTCATAAATATTTTTAGCTATGTCCTCACTATTTCAATTTCGGTGTTACTGATTAATTCCATATTTCCCTTGGCAGTTAATTATTGTGATTTCAAGTAATGAAAATTATTTTCCCAACTTTTTGTCATATACTAGATACTATCTAATAAGTTTTGATACATCTTCTTACCAGAAAGGATAAAAAAAGTGTGCAGTGTTGTACTGAGAATTTCTCTAATTAAAAAAAAAAACCAAACTGTATATTGGATAATCTAACAAATTAAAAAGTATTTGAAGCATTGAAAAAAACCCAAACAAACAAACCATCTTTCTCAAAATCTTTCTACTGCAAGCCAAACAGAAACACAGAGAAATTTGAATGTTGTGTTTAAGATCAGAAAGGAAGTAACTTCTGATCTGATAATAGAATGTTATTTTTGCACTTTCTCCTTCATAGACTTTAGGGAAAATATAGTCAGAAATTGCAATCAGTGCTACAAAGATTATTGCAGCAATTATTTTAAATATTATGTAATTTTATGTTATGTTTTAAATAGTAATATATCAGTCTGAAAGAAAGACCATTGTAAACAAATCCACTCCTAAATGACAAAATCAAAATATCAGGGTTAATTAAAAGAAATATATTGGAGAAATAAGAGAAACCACTCTTCCTCCAGATTCAGAGAAAAAAAGAAGACATCAAGACATTTACATATAGCTTTTAAAATTTGAACAAAACAGAAGACAGGGAAAATATGCTTGATGTCCTCTCTGTACAGTGTCAGTAAGCTTCATATTTGTATTTTCATGTAATGGTAAACATACTTTTGTCTCTCAAGTGTTCATTTTATCATGCATTTAAACAAATTAACTGAGGCAGTCTCTGAAATAAGTCATGCAAGCAAGTCAAGCAAGTGTAGCTGATAAATTTATTGTTCAATCTTCCTTTTAGGTAGAATAGTCAAAACAAATCAATCCTAAAAACCTTAGAAAGAAGACAAGACAAACCTTAATGGAACAGTGTATCCCTTCCCACAGAATAGGTGCATTTAGAAGTGCCTTCTCCAGAATGTATTGTTTGACTGTTAGCTAGATATATTGTACCAAGTGCAAAATATTGTGTGCCAGAAGGACTGGGTTTTTCACTTCTCAAGTCACTTGCCAATCTCCTGCAGGCTATGAACAAACTTCCATTGATATTCTCTGAACAGAACTTTATATGAAAGAACTGTCCAATATTCATAACAATAGTATGTGGTAGAAGTAAATATTTCAGTGGAAAAATGGATTTTTAAGACAAATTTCAAGCATGTAAATTCAACAGTAACTAGTGCTCCAAGCATTCTCAAAGGAGTATATTATTAAAGGAAGAGGAAATAAACTTTTCAAAACACTATTTTCTCTGAAGAGAATTCAGAAATTAAAGGCAAATAAGATTTTCTTTTTCAGTTTAACCATATTACCAACATATGTACTAAGAATTTTTATTAGGGTAGTTAATATAATGTAAACAGTACTCGATGATGAATGAGGGAAAACCTGTGAACCTTGGTTCTTATTTTATATTAAAAAATCTTAAAGAGTCAATCTTTAAATTATAAATATTTTCATTTAATTATTGTACAAAGAAACACACACTTTGATTTAATTTTACATGCAAAACCCCCAGATAAATTTGACTTCAATTTTCTTCCAGTCTTTTGGGTCTTGTCATATTGAAAATATTTTATAACTCCATTAATCAGTATGAGTTAAAATTAAATTAGTTGCACATATACTAATAAATCCTCATGGATTTCCATAAGGAAATGTTGTCCTCTAGAAAAATTGTATTGTCCTCATAAATAAAAATACCCTCAAATATCTGCTTAAGGTGCAAAATGGGTTTTCTTACTGTAGTGATAAGGTGCAATTTCCATCACTCTGTGTCATTGTTTGTTATATTTAGAATTCAGTTTTAAAAAGTTCACTGTTCTTATGCTTCCTTTGGAGTGTAGAGAGTAGGTAGATGTCTTTATCTCATTTCTGAACTGCAGTCACTCATTTTTTTTCTCCCCCTGTTTTGCTCTGAGAAAGGAACAGATGTCCAGTGCTGTCAAAAGACACAGCTGGGTACAGATGTGGATTGGCTACACCTTGTATTTCTTAGTCCCTGATGTGGTGGTCTGCAAAAGAAAAAAAAAAAAATGGAATGATAAAACTTCAGAATATGCTCTTTAATTTGCCTTTAAGAAAAAGATTAGCTGTTTTGATGAGGCTGGGTCTTCACACTGGTCAGGCATGAAAAGTGTTAAAATCAGATTTGAAGAATGTTGAGTCAGATTACAGGTTATGTTTTCCAAACTGACTTTCTTTGAAAGTGACCTTAAGATTTCTGTAGTTCATTTTGAGATGCTCTGATATCTTGATAGCTGGTTTTGCATTCGTATAGGATTATGTTCCTTTTAATTTGCAAATATTATGCTTGAATTCTAACATTCTTAGTTATAAATGTAACTCTGTGTGTAAAGGGATTTCTCAGCTATAAGCTAGCATAAAACTGATTTGATTTCCTAACCTTTGTTTAGAGTGTCTTGTGGGAAGACATTACCAGTCAGGCAAATTAAATGGAATTACATTTAATAGCTTTGTAATAAAGAAAAGTTTTCATTAGATGAGCTGAAATAATGAGCCTATATAATGTAATATTAATTCCATCATCATAGGGATAAATCTCATTGTGATCTTTAAATCAGATGATAAGACCCTTTGTCTTTAAATTAAAAGTTATTATAGTTTCTAGTTAAGTACCCCCTGTTCATACTAGATTTGTAATTGCTTTGATTATCTATTCCTATTGAGTTCCAACAAAGTGAACTTATTTTTTAAAAAGGTATTTTAAACAGAATTTGGGTTTAGTTTATAATTACAGATATTAAATATATATTTAAGTCTTTAAATATGAAGAAATAACATTTTACAGAGTTCTGTGCAATGTTATACTCCTTATCATTCTCCAGTGCATATTTTCCCCAGTTTGTCTTATCTCATCAAAACATCCTTGTTTGATTTAAGCTCTGAGCCTGTCAAAGCTGGTGCACACCTGCATAGCTTTAACTGGAAGCCTGTAAGAATTCCATATGGAATTGCTCAAATAGAAATTTTCTAATTAAATAGGAAACTCAGTATGTTGGTGAGAAATAGAGCCATCTGGTACCCTGCATTGAGTTGCTCGGTTCTTTGGCAATTGTCAGAGTAGACCAATTCTTCCCCATTTACACTCTAACTCTCTAAAATGGTGAAACTGAGATATCTGTCTCTGGAGGCTCTGGGGATTTGTGTCATAGGCAGATGGGCAAGATGGAGCTCCCAGCACTGTCTCTGGTGTCCACAGAAGAACCTATCCATAGCCCTGTGATCTGTTCCTCTGTTCCAGCTGATCCTCTGGAGGCAGCAGAACACTTTGAAGTTGCAGATTTTGGCTGTCAACTTCAGGTACTGGTGCCAGGTCATCCTACAGTACAAAAATGGTGCTAAGAGACCATTGATTTACCTTGAATGGTGTTCAGTTAAAAAACTAACTGAGAAACAAGAAACCAATAACTTTAGATAAGAATTCCAACTGTTAAAAAACTTGGATATTTGTCTTTCGTGTAATTTCTATCTCTCCAATTCGAATTATCTCCATCAGCCTACATTTTTCCATTAAAATCAAATGTATTTAGCTACATTTATCAGTGTAAAATGTACAAATAATCCAACAATTAAACAAGGACAAATATTTCAAATTAAATACATACTCAAATAATTTACTGGAAAGTGCACATAACTTCTAGCTCCCTAACAATGAGAACAACACTGTTATTTGTAAAGAGATTATCTCAAAATCAAAAAGCAAAACCAAAATAGACAGATACACCTTTTTCCTTCCTTTGCTTCTCAAAGAATTAGTTTGTTACACTGTATAAAAATAAGCATATATAATAACAAAGGAACAGCTACAGCAGCATGACAAATTAACTCCATGAAGGCCTTGCATTGGGCTTTTTCAATCTTTTGTCATTTCTGACACAAGAGAGACTTTGGGTAATAAATTCAAAACTGTTCTGAATTGGAGACTGGTGTGTTCCAATCAGTCAGTTCTCTTGAAATAACTTTGGACTACTATGGAAGAAATTTATCATAATTAATACAACTTCTGTCCTTGCTTTGCTCCAAATTTTGTGTGTATTAGAAATGTGTTCATGTTTTAAATGACTTACACATTTTGGGGATGTGTAAATAGGAATAAATATTTTGCCTATGTGTTTAAAGTTTGCAGACCATTAAGTTGCTTTACTAGCATTCCTATATTTGCATATAAATATTTTGTCATTAATTTGACAAATAGATGAACTAATTTAATTGTAGCAGCTTCTCTCCTTATGTGTCTTCCTGTATGTCATGTATTTTTAAGGATGTGTAGGAATATGATCATTAGCATGATGCATATGTAATCCAGGCTAATAATGTGCCTCTTAAACACTTATCCTTTGAACTCTTGCACTTTTTTGATGGCAACCAGTCTCAGTTTAAAGCCTCAGGCAATAGAGATTCTAGCAGGTTCACAGATAAGCCATTAAAGTGATAGACTGGAAAACATTCTTGTCCATACTTGAATTTTCATCCCCTAGTTTCATCTTCCAAGCAGTGGATCTTACTGTGTTCTCTTCTCCTAGATTAAAAAGCTGTAAGAAATTTTTTTCCTTGCTTGTAGCTGCTGGTCACACCATGCCTTAAACTTCTTTTCTACTTATTAAAGAGAAGAAAATTAAATTTATTAAATCTCTGGCTTGTAAACACCTTTGAGAGGTGAGTCATTGCTGGAGCGCTCTTCTGAAACCTGTTTTGCGAAGAAGTGGAAAACATACACAGGAATGAAGAAGTTATGAACTTGCCTACTTCTATACCTGGCCATCACCTTGATGCAGAAAAAAACCCCAGAAGAATGTTACAGTTTTGGCTAAATCCTTTTATTCAGTTAATTTTCAAGATATTTGTTCAGTGCTATCAGACTCCTTTTCAGTAAAACTAAGCATACCTTTTAAAATCACTTTCACCTTACTTTATTAAAAATATTAAAATCTTTAAAAGTATTTTCAACATTCTTTCTAAATGTATATGAAATTTAAAGAGAATGACTATGAAGTAGCTTATGTGTGTTCCTTCCTGCAGTCACAGATGCATTCCTCTCTGCTTCAGTTTCCTAAGGAATTCACTCAAACTGCTAAAAAAATGCCTACACATTTAGAAGTGCAGACCACAGCTGAATGAACACTCAGTTATTTAACTAAACTAACATTGGAAATAGAGGGAAAAAGCTGACACAGTGAGAGGAGCTGCACAGTTGAGGATTTAGGAGTCAGAGAGCTATCTGAATAGGCCAAGCCACTGATGAAGAATCAGAGGCAGCACTACTGGTACCCAATATAATAAATGGGAATAAAAACAGATGCACAAAGTCCATTGCTCCTAAATCATAAGTTTTGGTTTACAGGCAAAACAGGGGTTATAAATATTAGGAAATTATATATATAATAAATAAATATACATGCATACATATACACACATATATTTGTATAATTACATGTTTTATGACTTAATTTAAAATATTATTTATATATAGTGTGTGTTTCATTGATATTATATAGAATATACTTACACATAAGTATAATTCTATATACATAAATACTTCATATAGTACATTACTAACACTGTTATATGCTAACATTTACAATACTTCTAAAAATGAAGTTAATGAATTATGATAGTAATTAGACTTTTTTTTAGAAATGTGCAGGAATTTTGAAATAAATTTCTGAAATATTTAAACATTTAAGGACAATTGGTATTTTTACTTAAGTAAAAATTATGTTACTGTTAATTATTATTTCAAACATTCGTAGATTTTTTTTTCTGAAAAACTCCTCTAGAAGTGGTTGTAAAAAAAAAAATCTCAGCCAACCAACCAAGCAAAAAAGAATGTAATTTCCTATATGGTACTAAAAATGGATTTTTCTGCTTCTGAAAAACGGATAACATTTAGCCAGTATTAAATGACTCTTTCAGTTTTCAGCTCAGGGAAAAGTTCATACTTAAAAGACACAATTGAAAATGTCACCATGTGTTAATGTTTCTCTGTTTCTCCCCACACCAATCTGTGTAAATTGATACACACATGCGCACAACCATATAAATAAGTATACATTATGACATTCTAATTAAATAACCTCTGAGATGTTTAAAAGACTTCAGGTTTAGAGAACAGAGCCAGTAAACATTCTACTGAGGGTTAAGGGTCATTTGTCACATTCTCCCTTTAATACAGTGCATCAAATGAAAGACTATTCTAATTTCCATCAGTGTTAGACTAAAATGTTTTACAATAACTGAAAATGACAGTCACTCAAAAGAAAAAAAAAACCAAAACAAAAAACCAACAACAGCAAAACAAAGTAAGAAAGCAACCTGTAAGACATTTGGAGAAAAAAATATACTGAGAAATATGAGACTCAAAGAAGGAAAAGTCAGCTGGATAAGAAAAGGGAAAGATGAAAATATTATCCTTCATGAGAGCCAAGGATAGATGCTAACTGAAAGGAGGCAAAATAAGGATGAAATAAGTTGTTCTATGACAGATTATATATGAAGTGGATCTACAATATATTATCCTGAAGAAGATGGCTGAGGTTGCTAAAGCAAAGTGAAAGAGTATATCTGTGAGCAGAAAAAAAATCAACATTGTCTTTAAAAAAAAAAGGTGTATATAATGCAACATGGTTACACAAAGGAGCTGCCGCATATGAGCTCTGAATTATATGTTAAAATACAGGACAGAAAAGAGAACAAATCAGTGAGCTGCAACCACTATGGCAGACCACAGAGATATATCAGCGAAGTATTTAACTAATTTCAGAGAGGGTTAGAAAGTGTCATAGAGCAACCTCTCAGCCACAGCTGGGAAAACTATAAACATTGTTGCACACAAGGAAGAAGAAAAGAAAAGAGAAAAGAGAAAAGAGAAAAGAGAAAAGAGAAAAGAGAAAAGAGAAAAGAGAAAAAAGAGAAGAGAAAAAGAAAAGAAAAAAGAAACTAAAAGAAAAGCAAAGAAAGCTATTTCCTTTGAGATTTCTTCAAACTAGAGTCAAAGGGTCTCATTTAACAGCTGTGTATAGAATAAATCATTCTCTCTTTTAAGTGCATTGGGCTCTCCAGAGAGGAGTAATGATCAGAGCTGTAGAAAAAGCCCTCTAAACACTCATAATATTGGTTGTGATCATAGTGTTAGCATTGATTTTAGGAATAGGGATTTTGGCCTTTTGACAGACGTTACATTCACAAGAAATTTTTTATGAAATATATATTGTTTTTGTAACTAAACAGTTTTCTACTTATCCTTCCCTGTCTTACATTCTTCCTCTTGGAAACACCAAAATAACTGCTGTATAATTAACACAATAGCAGCTGTATAATTAACAACACCTCAGTATTCACAAGGAAATTATGGAGGCTGCCCCCTTGACTGTGAAACTTTAGGACCCGTCTAACAGTAATAAAATTGAACTGGAAATCCACATTATGGAAAAAGATTGCAACCTGTTTTGTTCCTGTTTATGGAAACCTAGTGGTTTTTGGCTTTTGATCCACGTTATCTTCTTTTAGAAACATGACACCAAGATAGGATAATGCTGCAGAAGAACAGTGAGGTACATGTACAACACCAAAATGCTTTATATGTGGTCAATAAATTCCATGTGATCTTACCTCTTGCTCACTTCTTGCATGATCTTTGAAATCTGGTTAATCATGAAAATCTCTCTAAGACAGACAAAAGGATTAACACCAGCAACATGACCAGAGTTATCATCTCCCTGCTTCTTCCTCCCAAAATTCTCACTTAATTCCAAGCTTTTGACTGGCTTTTTGTTTAAACCTAAAAGATAAGGGTGATAATATGTATGTCTCAAATACTGATATTTGGATGGCTGTGGAGCCAGACAAGAATTGTTGGTAATAACAGCCAAGGATTGTTGATAACAACACATTGTGAGAAGTTACAGGACGTGGCTGGAGATGTGGGCCACACACATACAGGGCAGCACCTTTCTGGGACAAGATAAGCCTAGGACAGTACAAATGCAAGAATGAGGCAAATGAATGGATATGGTCAATCAAAGACTTCTGAAGACCTCGAACCTATTTCTGGAAAGGCCAAAACCAATGGACAGTTCATGATAATGAATCTTTATAGGAAATGGGATACTTGTCTCCAGGGCAGAGAAAATTTACCTGGGAAAAGGTATCCTCACAAGGCTTGAGCATTCATGCAACCCCAATACCATGCCCATCAGGGAATGACACTGGAAGCAGAACAGTGGTGATTACTGATGACCTTCCTTCCTTCCTTCCTTCCTTCCTTCCTTCCTTCCTTCCTTCCTTCCCTCCTTCCTCCCTCCTTCCTTCCTTCCTTCCTTCCTTCCTTCCTTCCTTCCTTCCTTCCTTCCTTCCTTCCTTCCTTCCTTCCTTCCTTCCTTCCTTCCTTCCTTCCTTCCTTCCTTCCTTCCTTCCTTCCCTCCTTCCTCCCTCCTTCCTTCCTTCCTTCCTTCCTTCCTTCCTTCCTTCCTTCCTTCCTTCCTTCCTTCCTTCCTTCCTTCCTTCCTTCCTTCCCTCCCTCCCTCCCTCCCTCCCTCCCTCCCTCTTCCACCTCTCTCTCTCCTCCTGGCCCCTTTCAGTCTACCCCTTTATCCAAACCCCACTGCCATGTGCTGCTTATTCCAGGAGATTAGGGACCAGCTTTAACCAATATCCAAGGCAACTGTGGAATTTACTAACAAAACGTTGTAAGTTTTCGACGACCCTCTGAATTTTTTTTTTGTGCCTTTCAACCATGAGCATCTACAAATCTTGTGTTTTGCCTTCCTCCTATGGTCAGGACAACACACCTTCTGCAAGTGAAATGTTGTATACTTTAGAAAAATCACTCCACATTTGGATTATAGAACAGAAGCAAGGTTAAAACTGATCAGCAAAGTTCATTGACTTGAAAAAATAATTAACAAGCTCTGGGGCAGATACAGTCATGGTAGTGGCAAAAAATTAATGTTTCATCAAAAATAAATATTAATATTTGTAATCAATGACAGAAATACTATATAATTGAATAGAATAGTTTGTTAATTTGGGATTTTACTGGGAATGACATTTCACTGCTTTCCTTTCTGACATTTGGCAACTAGTTTCAATTAACACAGTTTTCCTGAAAAGTAAGACCCTCTTTAACCATACAAATATTTGAAGAAGATTAGTGGGTTTTGTTTGGTTGTTTGTTTGTTTGTTTGTCAAGCCAGACTTGATATTTCTTAACTAGGATGTAATTAGAACTTAATGTTTGAGGCCATATGAATTTTCCATGGTATGTAAATATGAGGCAAAAAATATTTACATCTTTAACATTTAATTACAAATTTGGGATACACATTTTAGTCCAAAAGTCTGAACTGACTCATATGGGTCACTGAAAAAACCAAGAATAAAAGCAGCATGTTATTTGTGCTATGAATTTCATAGAAAAAAAAGTACTCTCATACGTATTTTTTCAAGTGACATTTTAGTAAATTTGCTCTATTCCTCTGTTTAATTCTTCCACTTACAGGGCATACAATTTTAAATTACTTGTACCTCTTAACACGCTCAAAGTGATATTGGATGAATGTTGATGAGTGTGAAGAAGCAGGTTTACATGAAGAGCAAAGAGTCAGACACATCTGCATTTTATCACATGATAAAATTGACATGACAATTCACCACAGAATTGAGAAAGAGGTATGCAGTTAGTTTGTTCATGGGCTAATAACCATCTGTTATCATTATCATATATAGACATATATATGTTATCATTATCATATATAGACTACTTTGAAGGTTTTATTAACACTTACGTGATTTGGCTTCAGCTATAGGGGACTGTAGAAATAGGTTAGAATTGTGCCTGCATTGTTTGCACTGCATGGCCACATCATCACTGAGTCTCTATATTCCATATTTTTCTATGTACTTTTCTCTATCCTGTCATTCTTTGTTATTCCTTAGACTCTTTGGTAAAAGGATAATAGTCTTTTCACTATTCCTGAACACTGACATTGTAAACTGAATGGGATCTCTGAATATTACGGAAGTACAAATAATAATAAATGAAATAGCCTTTTTAGCTAGTAGACATATAATTCTAGAGTAATGAGTGTTGATTCTCATAATTTAGTCATGCTTAAAAATATTTGCCTTGTGCCAATGAAGGCAGACATTCTCTATATGCCTTGAAGCAAAAAGCCACAGAATAATCTTTCAATAAAATATCTCATTATTTTATTGACCTTAATAATTCAGTGCAATCTCTGCACCCACAGTTCTGCTTGTGATCTAAACAGCAGATTCTCCTTTCCTTAGGAATGACTGAAGTCTCAATTTCCTCACTGCCAGGTTCAAGATGGGGATTGGTTGTGCTGGTTTTCATGTGAGATTAGTTTACACATTGATAGTCCCATTTTACGAATGCAAACCCCTTATTTGTGGTGCTCTAAACATGTAGAAGCTTGGGTCAGGATCAAAATTCTGCATGGTGACGGAGATGTGAGATTTTCAGTGTTGTAGTCTATTCAAGTATCTCTAATATCCTCATATTTGTAAAATATGCTTGCATCAGGAAATGCTTCAAATGCAGTAGACCCAGTCCATGCCTCATATCTCTGTTTTTATTCAGTCATTCTTATAACTATTGATATTCTCCAGTATTCTCCATGCATTTAGATGTAAGTAAGTATTCTTGGCTTGGAAGTGAGCTGCTACAGTGAATGTTGAGATAAATTGTTAAATAATATTTCTACATTATTTGTTACAGCAGGGAAATTCATCAGAGAGATGTCACATTTCTCTTATTTAAGATCATACTTTCTAAGAGTCTTAACAATTTGTAATCACTACTCTCCCAAGAAAGATACACAGAAACAGGTGAAATCTCTCCTTTAGTAGATTTTTTTTTTTTCTGGAAGTGGCAAACTCTTGTAAAAGCGAATCTTGTGGACATGGGTGCCTTCTTATTGCATAGCTTTGGAGATTAAGGTCACTCTTTCACCTTTAAAACCACCTGAAAATCTAATTCTTATAAACTAATAATATTTCTATTAATAGCTTTAGGAGTTTATTATTATTATTATTATTTAGCACTAAGAAGCATAAGTATCACAAACATTTTTGTTAACTTTTAAGGAATAAAAAATAAATCAGGAAACCTATAATGAAACATCAAAGTAACAACAATATCAGATAAGGGATGTTCTGTAAACCCTTTTTACTAAATAACACATACCTTTAACTGGATATTGACTGTAATTTTACTCAACTGCTTTCTTTCTAGACAGGATATGGTTCTGATGTTTCAGTATCTGCAAAAAGTCTTGAAAAAATTATACTGACCTTTTTGGTTTTCTGGTCTAAGTGAATGGTCTGAAATACAGTTGTTCTAGGTCCACAAAAATATAACGACTGTACTTCTTTTCTTCACCCATTTTCTTAATAAAACACATTTTTGGGGTAAAAATCCAATTCGAACCTTTTTGAAATTTCACATAGTGGATGTTACTATAAGATACACTGACAGTTTAGGAATGCAAAAGAATTTTTTTTTATTTTCAAGAGGAGTTTTGATCATATCAAGCTAAAGTTGAAAAGGGTGAATGAATTGTTATATCTGATTTTTTTCCAGTTGTACTGACTGTAAATACTTATCTGTATATCAGTAGAAGTAATTAAAGATTATTATTTCTTTAATGTTCACTAATCTACTTTAAACACCTGTTGTAAATGAGACTAGTGTTTGAACCAGGACTATGCTTATTAAGATAAAAAGGAAAAAAAAAAGATTGATACTAAAAGAATATGACTTATCATTATAAGGATGGGCAAAACAGTACTTTGATTTGCTTTCATATGCACTATCATGATATTGATTCTTTTACTCACTGACAAAACTATTAAAAACAAGCAGGACGTAAAGTATTAAGTTAATTGACAATCATCTGCTTTTTTTTATAGGACCCTCCATGAATGCAAAGGTGTCAGGTTTGGCTTCTGAAAATTTGGAAGGCTTACAGAGATTAAAACAAAAATTAAATTGGCATATGGAACCAGTGAGAGAGCAATTAAAATAACAATTGGTGTTTGGTTATAGTAAATAAATAGTTTAATATGGTGAACGTAATGGTAGTTTTAACCTCATGGTGAGTCTGAAGTTTCAGTGGAAGGAGGTTCACAGCTTATGACAGTCACTGGTCAAGACTATAATAGCAATTTAATCTGCTAAAAATGAATGTGACATACTTCATGCCTGCACTTTAACCATGTCTGATATAATAGTGAAATTCATTTCTTGCAATTCAGCAATAAAATTGGAAAGATTTTATTGCGGTAATTTAAGAAATAGCTCAGTTCTCTCAGCCAAAATGTACAACACATTGCCTACAGATAAGCTTTCAGTACAAATCCTACAGGACTGAGAGACACAGAACTTGTACGAACATCTTTACTTTTCAGTCACACTTTTTCAGACAGCACTGTAAGACATGTCAGTGAGCATTAAATGCAGTTTAGGAACTGATTCAGATTGGGTCACTAAAATGCCTCCAAGAGTACCTTCTATATTCTTTCTAATATGCTGACAATCCTTTTAATTTTGAGGAATTTCTATTCTTATGTGATTCATACAAACTGTAACTGCCAGAATGTAAAATGAGCATCATCTAACTTTATAAGTCAAATTGTCAAAACAGTGCATGGGGCTTTACACTTACCAATGTTGCTAACAAAATGCTGTCAGACAGGAAACCCCTTGTTTACTGCTTTAAAGATAGTATTTTTCTTGTTGTTCTTCTTGTCTACAACAAAGCTGTAGAGTCTTAAAGCTAAATAACATTTTAAAACCATGTATAAATTATTACAGAAACAGGAAAACATGTTAGAGGCCTAATTTAAATTAGGATTGATAATTTTTTTTAAAAAACAAATTAAACTATAATAATAGGTTAATAAGGTGAAGGACATTTTATCCTTAGAAATGTTAGTAATGGAATTTCCTCTTATTAACTTATTTACGAGAGTCAATGAATAATTTATGTCATGAGTGACTTGTGAAGGTCAAATCCTTGCTGAAATAAGGGCCAAATGTTGTAGAAGTTGTGCAGGATTGTCTTTTTTAAGATTTGAGTATCATCCAGCATGACAGTCCTCTGGGCACGTGCTCTACTCTTAATTATCCTCATGGTGAAAAATTTGTTTTTTAACATCTGATGAGAATTTCTTCCCCTGTAATTTGTGTCTGTTGTCTCTTCCCCTTTTAAAGCTCTACACTTCAAAATGTTAGGTCTGTTTCTGGTCCACCTTTCCATTTAAAATATGGATACAGCAATAAGATCCTCCTTTAACCTTCTCTTCTTAAGGCTGAATAAACCAATTTTGCTCAGGCTCTAGTCATACATCATGTTTTAGTCCTGTAATTTTATGAATTTCTCACTCTGTGTCAGTTTCTTTCTATACTGGGTGCTAAGTCCTAGTCCATGACAGGTAAAAAAGTCACCCATTTAAAGGCTGAGATCCCTGTTATTAAAAATGGAATTCAAGTGGACAAAGAATAAATACCTAGTGAAATTACTAAACCACTACCACTGTGTGCAATTAAATGTCTAAGTGTGTGTATGTCTACATGTATCATTCTGATTAAATGCACATATATGATAAAGGATTTGGCAGTGCATTGCTTTTGTATAAACTCATATATTTTGTTGCAAATATTTATTTTTAATTGATAGAGTAATTTTAATCAATGAAATTGAAATAGTTTCTCAAAATTCATAGAGAGATTGAATTACAAATGTAAAAGATAATATTCTGAAAAAAGAAACAAAAAATATTTAATGAATTCCATTTCATCCAAAGCTTTTAACTAATTAGCTATTTGGAGCAGAAGACAGCATTTCTTAATCTTGCATTATTATGAACAAGGACTGCACAGTGATTACATTATGATTGAAGAAAATGAAAGACTTAATTTTGTGCATGACTGTATCTCCACTCATTTCAATGCAGTGACTCATTTTCCTCATGGTTATGGAAAGACGAAAAAAAGGAAAGATGGTCCGTTTATTAGAAGTAGACAAATAGGTAGTTCACCCAATTTGACAAAATTAAAATATACACAGGGTGCTACTTCAAGCCTGATTATTTTTTTGAATAAAGGATGGAAGAGCAGAGTGAATTACTTTATTTACTTTTTAAGATTACACGATTACAGGAGGAAAATGTTGTTGAAACATTAAAAGTTTGACATCAGTTTTTTCAATGTCTTTAATATTTTCTAGTGTTCTGGTGTTTTGAAGGAATTGTTTGTGAGTTCTCACTGAGTTTTCATGAATTTAAATCTAAGCTTCTTCATATGGGATTAGAAAATTGTACAGTAACAATGACAACCTCTACCAAACTCAATTGATCTAATGAGTACTTTTATGAAATAGGAAAATTTTGGAATTATCACAGTACTTGAAAATTTTTTTCTCTGTTAGATTTTCTTCTGAAGATTTTTTTCTCTGTTTTCTATGTTAGTTTAAGGAAGTATCCTTCAATACCACACAAATTGGTCAAATTCACATTTATATTCAAAAGCATTTTATTTCGTGTTTAAAAAAATCAATCAAAAGTAGTTTATCTCCTTTTAGCAGGGTGTTGGGATTTTTTGGTTCACTATGTGAAAACACAATATCAAATTCATCTCCTTCTTCAAATCACTTCTGTAGATTCTTTACTCAGATGCTTTATAATGAATATTTACAAAAAATGAATACTCTGAGTATTTAGTTGAAGTTTCAGTCTGTTCTTATAGGGAAACTGAAAATTGTCTGATATGACAATAAACCTTGAAAAGGTTGTTTCCTACAGTTTTTTGAACCTTCTGATGGAGTCCTTGAGAGGAACTAAGGGACAAATTTAGGAAAGCAGTGATTTGACATATGGAAATTTGTCACCAACTGAGAACTTGGGTTTTCTGAAGACTGCCATAGTCAAATGAAACCAAGGAATTAACATGTTTTATTTACCTAGCATCATCAGAGAATGAAGTGGGTCTTAGATTGTATTTCTACAGACCACATGAAACAAATTTGCTCTCTAGTAAGCAAGGAACTGAGAACAAGCTATAGCTCACAAAGACCTGATCAATGATATGGAGAAAGCAACTTCCCTGAAAGATGCTTTTGATTGACATAAGATTGTTCTGGGACAAATGCATTAGAACACTGCATCTCCACAATTATGTAAGATAGAGAACAAGGACTTTTTAAAAGGTGTTATAAAACCGTCCTGTTTTGTCATGAAACAGTGAATTGGTTTTTATTTGCTTTTTTATACATTTTGCATTTTTAATTGGGCAGTGGTAGTACATGTGGTGGTAGTACATAGTGTTTTCATGCTCTATTTACAGAGAAAGCTATACCTAAGAGGAGAGAAAACAGTAGTGGTGTTTATATTTAAAAAAAAGTTTTATTATCGGTGATACAGTAATTTAATGTAAAAGTTTCTTCTTAATTGGCCCAGACTCCAAAATGTATACTGTGAATTAAACACTATATGTTCTGTCCTCATCCTAGCCCTGCTATGTGTTGTTCATGTCTGAGACAAATATATATATATATATATATATATAAAACAGAGTTTCTATAGAGTAATTGTCATTCTGCATTTCTAATCAAACAATTCTTAACTAATCTAAGCAGCTTGATCATTTTTTCTGTGGTAAAAATATATCCTTAGCCACCAGGTCAAATTTTTTTTTTTTTTGTTAACCCAATATAATTCATCAGAGAAGGGATAAAAGTGGAACTTATTTGGGGACCCAAAGGTCTCTTCTGAGACTAAAGAGTATTGCAGTTTGCATACCTGTTAAACTACAAGTGAACCTGTCAAAATACATGTTAATACCCAGCTTAATACAAGCTATTTCCTTTTTCATATTCTGGTGGTTGTGGGCATCTTTTGATGTTTAAATTCAGTTACTTTCAGAATAAATCTGATGTGAATTATTTTGTAAAGAACAAGTAATATTTTTCCTTGTTCCCTCATCCTCAAATTCCATGATGAGGAATGATAATTTCTTGGTTATTTTTACTGGTAAACTTGGTTATATGTTTTCCCGCTTCAAATCCTGTGTAACAGCAGCTGCTTGGCATCTACAGTTTGTCTAACTTATGGGTCTACCTAGTTAGATCTGCAAAAATCATGAGCTGAAAATTTGGAATCCATCTTTTTAACCTAGCAAGTGATTTATATATAGCAAAACTCTAAGAAATATTTTTAAGATAAATCCACTACTCGAAATCAAATAATAATTAAGACTCTAAAATATATCTGTGTTGAAATTAGAGAAATTAAATTATATAAACTAACCAGAAACTACCTCACTCATTTACTAAAAACTGTTGAAATTATTAACACAGACATCAGCAAAAGCTAGTGTCTTTTTCCAGGAGACATTTATTTCTTGTTCCAAATACTATATTAATCTTAATTCCAGGAAAACTGATGAGAGAAGCAATCATTTCCTTAGCAGAGTTGCTCCTGAATAATGTATTGTAAATACACCATGGGGTCATTCACTAAATGTTATGATGGAAAAGATTCTGAATAGCTGCTCATTAAGTAAGCATCATCATTCTGCATACAGAGGGAGACAGTTATTCTCTGGAAAATGTAGTACACAATCATGTAATTAAAACCTATCTTCAAGTGTACACATAAGGTGGGCAATCAAAGATTGTTTCAACCCCTTAGTTCTACCACTCTTAATTCTCAGCTCTTGATTGTGAATTCCTAATAATAATTTTATAGCACAGTTTGTTAATATTTGTGGAATATTATTAAAGTCTTATTCAAACTTCTCAAAAACTTTGCTTTTTAATTTGAAACTTTCCAATATGTCATTTACTTCATGTAATTGTCCTAATTAATATAAGGTGTATTTTGCCCAGCAATTGCAACAATGATCTCTAACAGAATAAAAAGCATCTAAAACAGATATCTGAAACAAAAAATATCCCATTAAAAATGTTGCAGTGGTTTTATGGAACACAGAACACAATGCTATTGATTTTGACAACAAAGTAAATTGGTTTCCTGGTTACTAATACAGCATAAAGAAATTAGTCAACTATTCAGCTTGATAATCTATCTCCTTACTTGGCAACCAGAATTGCTCTCTGCTTTTCATATTACACAAGTGCCTTAGAATTATTTTGTGGCAAGTACTTCCTTTTATGTATGTAAATTTTATAGTGAAGCTGCCCTGTCTACAAAAGCATGTCACTTAAAAAATACGTAGCAATATGCTATTAGTCTGTTATGTATGAGGTACTGTGTAGCTAACCATCACCAGAGACTTGCAGACTCCAAATAATCCCTTTGGTCCTATAATTTTTTTGGATACAGGTCATCTAAGAGCAAACACAGGCAAGAATTTAAACAATAGGCTGCAACTTTAGTAGCTTAATGTATATAACAATTTCAGTGGGCCTCAGGAGACTAAAATTTCTCTTTCTCTCTGATAGTGACTGAAACAGTGATTACAGGTGGAAGTGCAGGTTCATTTTCTTTTTTGGACTCAGGTCTTCGATTTTGGCCACAAACCACAATGAACAAATAGGCAACAAAAATGCTAGAATTTACATTTCAGTTCTTTGACAACACTACATGCTTGGGATTCACAAAGGTGAGAGAACAGTCATATGGGAAGATTTCCTTCTTTAATCCACAAAAGACAGCAATCAAGCAGATCTGCTGTGCCTTTTTGAACATCCTCGAAAACTTCATTTTCTTGAGAAAGAGAAAACAAGAGCAAGACAATCCAAAAATCCAATAAATCAAACAAGGAAAGTTAGTGGTCATTTAATACTGGATTCCTTTTACATGTTTTTTGGGAAGGAAAACTTTTTGTTAAACTGGAATTTTGCAGGTATGTTTCAGTCCATGTATGTTTCTTATATGATACTGGTGATCCACAATGTGATCAAGCATTCCTAGACTTTGGTCAAGTGTATATTTTCTGAGATGGACAAGGAGTTTCTAGAACCCTCTTTAAGCACAGCCTGTACAGGATATGCACTTCAATGTTAAGTGGGAATATTAGTTCAATCTATAAACTGAATCTAGTTTATACTTTCTTCCTCATATGACTGGTCTGCAAATTATTTTCCTATTTTGAAATGCAAACTAAAAAATATCCAGTCACATCAAAAAACACAATGGTGTTTGATGGTGTTTGGGTTTGTGTTTTTGTTTTTTTTTTTTTGATACAGAAGATTTCTGTGAAGTAGATGTCATAAAGCTCAGATGGTTTTGTCCATTGAATATCATGTCCATTGATGTCCAGTAGTCATGGTTGAAACACAAAGAAAATCTACCTATATAGAATTAAAACCAAAAAATCTTCCAGCACATTTTTCTCATAATGTTCAATCATAACATTTACTACACTAACTAAAGCAAAAAGTTCAAAACAGATAATTTAATATAATCACAGTTAAAATTTTCTTTTCTTTTTAAGATATTGTGATATTCTGTTGGTTTTCTCTTTGATAACGTAATACTTTTATATAATTTTGATGATTATATTAAAAAGACTTTTAAAGCCTATACTTCCACCAGTGACAGTACACCCCAAATATCTCTGTTTTATTATAATTTGAAAGAAGTGCAGAGTAGCACAGAACTTTTATCTTGAACAGTTTGTAATCAATAATCTGCAGTTGAATAACTGGAAATTTTTGCAAGCTCCTGTTTCAATTCAGAATGCTATTTGTTATGATGAGGGTAGTGCAGAAGTGGTGAGGTGGTGGAGAGAAACAAATGGTTTTGCATGTTCAACTGCCGCCCTGATTTTTCAAAGCCTTCTGATATTTACATTCTTTGAGTCAGAATTCCCACACTTTTTCTCAAAACACTATGTGTTTTTCACATTCCTTCTTGGAGGAGGAGAAAATTGATAGACTGTTCAACTGGCCAGTGTGATTTAAAGGAGGTATATTATCCTCCAATCCACTCTCACTTTAGAGAGTCTATAAATTGTAGAAACTGTAAATAAAGTTCCTCCTTTTTGCCTTGGGCAACTGAGCGTGTCCAGCGTGCTCCTTCCGTGTCTCAGCGTGACATTCAAATGCTTATTTCAAAGCGTGTATTTTACCTCTGATCACAATTTTAAAATGTCATGTGTGACTTGGTAAAGTATGTATGAAGCCTTAAAAAATCTGGAAATATTTGATTTAGTCTATGTCTGTGACTTTTCTTCATATTATTGGAGATATTTTCCTCAAAAAAAAGTTAAAAAACCCCACAATCACTCCCATGCTCCCACCCAAACCCTCAAAATACCACCAGTGATAAATCCAGTGGGAAATATGCCCATTTATAGTGAATGAATCCTGGCAGAAAGATACAAGTGGATAAAATAATTAACTGTGACTGAGAATGTGCCAAAGCTTTGCCTTGAAAATACTCACAAGGTTTCCAAAATAAAGTAAAACTTTTTGAATGACAGTGAAAAATAGGCTAGTTAAATAATCAAGTTTATCTCTAGTCTTTGGGTATTCAAAAATGTTTAGTCAATGTTTCATTTAATATTTGTGAAGAAATTGGAAAACACTGTAAACATGTTTCCTTGTTTCCTTTCTAAGTACAGTGCTATTAAACATTTCTCCAGTTAGGAACTATTTGGCTTTAACTTAATGAGATTAAGTGGAAATCTTCCAATGCTGCAAGGCACTTAAACACTGTATTCCCTCAGTATCCTGATTTCATTTCAGAACATGCCAGATGCTAGCCTTTATTTTGTGTTGTAAATTTTTTTTTTGTATTTGAAGGATTTGTCTAAGGAACAATGAAATCATTATAGTAATATATTTTCTGAATGCCTGTGAGTGAGGGAGTTACTTAACTATGTGCAATAGCATTGCATTTTGATATATTTAGGTCAGGTTGATTCTGAGTTACGGTTTCATTCTTTGATTTCCCATACACCTACTAGTTGGTTTAAACAGAATCCATTTGGTTATTATCTTTATTAACCTTATAGTTCAGGAGAGGCACATGAAGAGCAAGTAGTTATTAAGAGTCCAATGCAGGTAAACAGGAGTTATCAATATTATTGATGGTAAGTCTTTTGCCAAACTACAGCATACTTAGCATATTTGTAGGTGAAAAGGACAGCTCATCAATTGCAATTAAAAAAACCCTTAAAATCAATTGAAATCTGCAGGAAAACTATAGAGCAAAAAGAAAATTTCTCGTTTTCAGGTATGTGGAACTTGCTTGTGATACTTAATTCTTTTGCCTTTGCATTATATTTCTTCAGAGAGACATTATGTTCATAGTCCATTCAAATGGAATGGATATGTTAAAAAAGTGACTCCTTCAGGCCACTCTGAGAGATAATAGAGCTCTTCCTGAGTTATGGAGGGACATCGGCATCTTTGGGAAATTATCTCTAATGGATGCTCAAAGAGCACTGTGTCATTTTGCATTGCTTTTCCTAAAAGAAATACTAATTATTTTGTTGAAGTTTGATTTCCCATATAATATCAAGGCAAAAAGAAAGGACTGAGGGCTGTGACATATTTTGCAGCTAGAGTAAGATGTTGTTTCATTCACACTTGCCTTTTCACAGAAATGGCAATATCTATCATTTCCATAACCTGTAATCCTTATTGATCTTAGTTATAGTATGTAAAAAACCAAACAAATAAGCTGTGGTTGGAAAGGGACAGGCGCTCGGAAGATATCGGTTGTAACAGAAAGGCCACAGAACACTCCAACCCCCAAGATAAGCTATCACTCCAAGAATGTAAACCCCCCTCTAACAACGTGCCAGTACTTTTCCATTCTCCCTACTAACTCAGGAAGTGTAGCAAGACCCCTCTGATGTAAGGAAGAATCCAAGAGTATATAACCTGCATGTTTGAAATAATAAATGCTTTTAACCGTCCACCATACTGGTGTCTGCGTGTTATCATGCCCGAGCGCCACACAAGCATGTGGCAGCCGTGCCGTCTATCCTAAACCAGGCCACCGCAGTTGCAGTTGCAAAAGCAGCAACAAAAGTGGTGCCGACAACCCGGGAAAGAACCTCGGAGGACAGGAATTTCGCCTGGAAAGGAGATGGCGGCAGTGGCCGCGGGTCCGAACCACTGTGGAGGAACTGGGGGACGCCCCGGAGAACCAGCGAACGGCATGGAGGCCTTAGCGCAGGTTGTAAGTCTTATGAAAAAACACTGGGGAATACGGTGTGAGCAAAAGAATTTATATCTTGCGATTGCAAGGCTTTTGGATTTAGGCACGATACAGCGCCCTGTTGATATACTAAATTTAGAGAGGTGGGAGAGATATACTGCTGCTTTGGCAGAAGATACAAAAGCCACCGGCAGTGGAAAAATTTTAAAAGCATGGGGAAAAGTTGAGATAGCATTGCGGAAAGCAATGGAAGAACAAGAAACTTGGAATGCTGCGAAAACATGTTTATTTGCCGTCACGCAGCTGAGGGGGGGAAGCTACGGGACCGCGGGACCCCTTGGGGATAGCCAGATTAACGGCGGGAACATGCGGGGAGAGGGCGCGTTACACCCTCCTCCGAGCCCATGCCCGAATCCCCCGGACCCCAAAGGGGACCCTCAGACTTTTCCGCGGGACCCCCCGGACCTAAAAACCCCCGCAAAACCCCCTGAAAAAATCGCGCTTTCCCCGCCCATACCTCCCCACCGCTTTTGCCCGTGGGAGCCGGGCGCGCCTGACGGCGGCGGCTCGCCGGGTCCAGCGGCGTCTCCGCGGAGCGCGCGGGGCAGCAGCCCCCCGCCAGAGCCCGTAGAGGAGATCGCGACTTCTCCAACCGCCGAACTGGTGCGGCGGGAGGGGGAACGCGCGCGGTCTTTCTGGGAAGAACTTGCGCGGGAAGCGAGAGAAGCCGAGAGGGAAGCCAACGCCGCAGCGCGGGTGACCGCGCCGCCGCCGCCATATGGGGAAGATGGCGCCAGCGGTCTGGAACGGGGGCGGGGCGGCCGGCCGCGTGAGAGAGAAGCCCAGACCCGCCGGTCTGCACAGCGCACGCGCGGGAGAGCGAGGGGAGGCAGATACGCGATCGGAAACCGCTCCCAATGTTACCTTACAAGGGAAAAACCCCTCCTTGGGGGGGGCAGGGTGAGCCAAGGGGGTGGGAATGGGACTGCCCCCAAGAGGCGCGCCGGCGCCACCCCCGGGAGGAGGGGAGGGGCCGGACGCGGGAGGCGGAGCGGGGCCAAACCCAAGGGGAAGACCGAAGCCACCCCTGGAAGGCGGGACGGGGGCGGAGCCCAACAAAAAGGCACAGCAAACCGAAAGTGCACCAGCAGTCTGCTTCCAACACTGAGTGGAGCGGTAGCTCCGCAGCTAGCCTTTCAGAGAGCTGTGAGTCTGACACTGACTCAGAAACGGAGATAACAGGATTTATGAGGTGTCCACCGAAACCGAGCAAAGCTTTTAACAATGTAGGGGAGCAAACACAATACAAACTTACTGATTGGGGCAAGATAAAGATAGCATGCGCTGAGTGGAAACCAGCTGCTACAATTCATGCATTTCCCATGCGAGTGACAGGTGCGCGGCACAATTTAAGGCGGACCTACACCCCGCTGAGCACGAAAGAGATACAAGCAGTGGTGAAGGCGGTTCAGGAAAAGGGGATTAATTCAGTTGTCGTGTCCACATTAGTGGATGGTCTTTTTAGTAATGATGATATGCTGCCTTTCAATATCTCACAGGTAACTCGTATGTTTTTTGATGGGGCAGGACTGATTGTATTTCAGCAAGAATGGTCAGACCACTGTACAGCTGCTTTAGCCCAAGCCTCAGGGCAGGGACAGCCTCTCCATGGCTCTACCCTGTCCAGGATGCTAGGCAAGCATGATGATGTGGCTACACCACAGGACCAGGCAGCACGCCTCTCAGCAGAAGAAGTCAGAGCAACAACCAGAGCAGCCAGGGAAGCCATTAGAGCGGCTTCTCGGGTGGTGGACAAGTCAACACCATGGTCCACTATTAAGCAGGGGGAAAGTGAAGGCTTCACACATTTTGTAGACCGTTTACAAGCTGCAATCGACTCGTCTACCCTGCCTGTAGCTGCGAGGGGACCTGTGGTGACAGACTGTCTGAAACAACAGTGTAACACTGTCACCAAGGACATCTTGCGCTCTCTGCCAGCAGGAGCCAGCTTGGCCGACATGATCAAACATGTAGTAAGAGAAGAACAGCTAATCCCTATGCAGGCAGCGGTTCATACCATAACCAATGCAATGGCATGCATGAAGTGTGGCCAAGCAGGTCATCTGGCAGCAAGCTGTCCTCAGCCAGCACAGCAGCCCGTGGCAGCACCCTCGACCCAACAGCGCCAGAGACCGACCTGCTGGAGCTGTGGGAAAAAGGGTCACGTTGCCAGGGAATGCAGATCCAAGCCCCGGGGAAACGGAAGGGGGAGGGGGCGTGTGGGCCATATTCAGCCTCCTCCCACTGCGAGATGGCCCATCTTTCCTAATACCCAGTGGGGCAGGGGACCTTCATACCCCATATATATACAGGAACCAGTCAATATTACATCCCCACCAACCATTCAGTGGCAGAACGGTGCAGCACCACCAGTGGCAATTACACACCCTCCACCACCACAAACTGTGCCAGTGCCACAGGGTCAGCAGGGGACGTCCCAGAGCGGAACCCCTGGGTGGCCCTGGTCATGAAAGTGGGGAAAGAGCCCATGAGGGTGTGGGGGACATGTCAGCTCTATGGCAGTCAGGACCCTCACATTTTAGGGCTTCAGTTTTTGGCAGACACAGGATCAGACTGCACGATTATTCCCCAATCACATTGGCCCAGACATTGGCAAATTAAAGAAGTCCCTCCTGTGAACGGGGTGGGGGGACAATCCAGGGCTTGGAAAAGCACCCAATTGGTGGCTATAACACTTCACACAAAAAAGGGACCAGAACAAACAGTTGCAATTTACCCCTACGTTTTGCAAGATTCTCCACCCTTGATAGGAAGGGATGTCCTGGCTATGCTCGGAGTCAGGATCACAAATTTATAATGAGGGCCACTGCCGTATACCCTCTGCTGCCAATCAAATTGACTTGGAAAACATCAGACCCTGTTTGTGTCGAGCAGTGGCCCCTCTCAGAGCCTCGAGTAGCAGCATTATTGGAACTGGTTGAACGGGAACCGCAAAAGGGTCACATAGAACCCTCCATAAGTCCATGGAATACCCCTGTGTTTGTAATTCCCAAAAGGTCTGGAGAGGGCTATCGCCTAGTCCACGACCTGAGAGAAGTGAACAAAACAATCCGATCCATAGGTCCAGTTCAGACACTGTTACCCATGAACTCAGCTATCCCTGAAGGACAGCCATGTGCAGTATTGGACATTAAAGACTGTTTCTTTTCAATACCCTTGCATCCTGAGGACAGGGAACGATTTGCTTTTTCCGTGGTTTTCCCAAATGGCAAGCGACCCAGCCTGCGTTTCCAGTGGAAAGTTCTACCGCAAGGTATGGTTGACAGCCCAACAATTTTGCAGATCACCGTGGACAAAGCGCTGACGCCAGTCCGACACTCCTATCCCACTGCAACCATCATACAGTACATGGACGACATCCTGGTCTCAGCACCATCAGCGAGCCAAGTGGATCATCTGGTATCCATGATCACAGAGATCCTCCAGGCCAACGGCTTCGAGATTGCAAACGCGAAGATCAAGAGAGGACCCTGCGTCACCTTCCTGGGAGTGGGAATCACAAACTCCTACGTGACACCTCCCAAGGTGAAAGTCCACCGAGACATCAAGGCGCTCCATGACGTGCAACGCCTGGTAGGATCACTGCAGTGGCTGCGCAACATCGTCCTGATTCCTCCTGAGGTCATGGATTCTTTGTATGACCTCTTGAAAAGAAAGCACCCCTGGGAACCCAAGGAGCTGACACGGCAAGCAGTGAGCTCCCTTGACTTCATAGAACAGCAGATGTCCACTGGCACACTTGCCAGATGGAATCCAGCGATGCCCCTGGACTTATACGTACACTTCACACCAAAGGGGGGAGTGGGAGCATTGGCCCAAGGACCTTCTGAAAAGGCCCGACCGATCCAATGGGTGGTCCTTGGAAGACCGGCTCGTGCATTTTCCCCAGCAGTAGAATGCATCGCTAACCTCATCATGAAAGGCAGGAAGCTCGCCTTGAAACACCTAGGGACTGAGCCAACAAGAATCCACCTTCCCTTCCGCAAGCAACCGACCACAGAGTCAACCACAATTTCGGAGCACCTAGCCCTTGCTCTCATCGGATTCAGAGGAGAAATCTCCTACTCCACCAGACCACCTTGGACTCAGCTGCTGACCATAGTCAACATAGACATGCCGCCGAAGGTCATGGACAGACCACAGCCAGGACCAACAGTCTTCACAGACGCTTCCTCCACGACTTCTACCGCGACAGCAGTGTGGCAGGCAGAAGAGAAATGGCATTGCGTCAAAGCATGTGACCCAACACTGTCAGTGCAGCAACTGGAAGCAACAGCAGTAGTCTTGGCGTGTGGACTCTTCCAAGATGAGCACCTTAACATCGTAACAGACTCTATATTCGTGGCAAGGCTCTGCCTAGCTATGGCAGGACCAGGTGTGTCAACATCAGCAGCAGCCCTGATGCTAGAAGAAGCACTCTCCTCACGAAAGGGCACAGTATCTGTCATTCACGTCAACAGCCACAATCCAGTCAAAGGTTACTTCCAGATCGGCAACGACAAGGCGGACGCTGCAGCGAAAGGCGTCTGGACATTGCAGGAAGCTCGTCAATTGCATGAATCCCTCCACATCGGACCCAAAGCACTGGCGAAGAGATGCGGAATCACCACAGCGGATGCCAAACATGTAGTGGCCACCTGTCCTCACTGCCAGAAGTCACCCCTGTGGACCAGTGGGGTCAACCCAAGAGGTCTCAAGCCCTCAGAAATCTGGCAGTCGGACTTCACCTTGTGTGAACTGCTGAAGCCTCGAGCATGGCTTGCAGTAACAGTGGACACATTCAGTGGAACGATCGTAGCCACACAGCATCACAAAGCTAACTCTAAAGCCACAGTTCAGTACTGGCTGACAGCCATAGCGTGGCTTGGCATCCCCAAGCAGATCAAAACAGACAATGGTTCCAATTTCATTTCTAAACCAGTGCAGGAATTTGCCTCCAAATGGGGGATCACATTAGTGCAAGGCATCCCATATAACAGTACCGGGTAAGCTATAGTTGAGCGGGCAAACCAAACCCTGAAAACCAAGATAGAGGTGTTGGTAAAAGCAGCCATTTACCAACTCCATCCCCTCAGGAGAGCAGACACATATATTGGCAACTGCGCTGATAGCATTGAATCAATTCCCTAGAGGAAATGAAGCAAACAGTCCCGTTCAAAAACACTGGGCCTCCAGAGCACTAGAGGAGGGCCCGCAGGTTGTAATTAAAAATGAGCTGGGTGAGTGGGAACGGGGCTGGAGATTGATGCTCACAGGGCGAGGGTATGCAGCTGTCAAAAAGGACGGAAAAATCAGGTGGTGTCCTCTCAAATCAATCAAACCTGATCTTCACAATGAGCAGGATGAGACTAATGAGAACTGTAAGTTTCTGTTTACAGGACATGCTGGTGGGGCGACCACGTAACGCATACATGCCCCTCCCAGAGGAACGAGACACACCACCAAACCGTCAGACAGCACCAGAGAAACCCACGCAGGTGAGACCCAAGAATCGACAATATGTCTGTGTGATTTTGTTGTTGGGGCTTGTCGCCAGAGGACAAGCCAGCCCAGATTACTACCCACATCAGCCGTTCAGGTGGGTCATGAGACACCTTACCAGCGATAAGGTGCTCAGAGACATCACCACACCAAACACTCCATCCTTCGTGTTTCGTATTACCGATCTATTTCCAGGACGACCAAAGGTAGATTCCTATTCTCCACACTCATCACACATGTACCTATCCTACTGGTGCCCAGCTTCAAACCCAGGGAAAGGTTATTGTAATTACCCTGGGTGGGGATACTGTGGGTACTGGGGCTGTGTAACCATAGTTACAGATGCCAGGCCATCAGGGCCTGGGTGGGACCCACCAGAGCCCGACAAGTTCCTACAGTTCACCTGGGCACCCGCAGGTTGCAAAACACCTCTCTTTGTACAGGGAAACTCCTATCGAAACAATTATAAAATCCCTAGATTCCGAAAATGCATATACTATAACATGACAGTCTTGCAGCCCAATCATCCTGGTTGGACAGTGGGTAAAGCATGGACAGTGGTCCTTCAAGGGTCAAAAGAGTGGGTGAATGTGCGAATTACCAGGCTCCAACCATCAGCACCCCGAGCGGTTGGACCCAACAAGGTGATTAAAAGCATGCAGACAGAGAGAAACATGACTTACCCCAAAGCCTTACCCGCAAGCGTCACCGAAGTCCCAACCAGCGATGAGAAAGCTTTCCAGATAGGCCATTCAGCCGGGTCGAACTCGGACTCAATCCTTCGTATGTTGGACGCTACCTTTCTATCCCTGAATGAATCTAACCCTAACCTGACCAATTCCTGTTGGCTTTGTTATGATGTCCAACCCCCTTTCTATGAAGGAGTTGCTTTAAACACCCCATTCACTTACTCCACAGCTGATGCACCTCATCAGTGCAGATGGGACACACCCCGCAGAGGTATTACCCTGAGTCAAGTCACAGGTCGGGGCAGATGTTTTGGTAATGCAGCCCTAGCTAAGCGAAAAGGGAATGTTTGCACCAAAGTTGTAAAGCCCAGCAGAAAAAACAACAAGTGGGTAGTTCCATCTGCGTCAGCAATGTGGGTTTGTCAGAGATCTGGAGTAAGTCCTTGTGTATTTCTTCCCCAGTTCAATGATTCTAACGACTTCTGTGTCCAAGTTCTGATTGTTCCTAGGGTCCTGTACCACTCAGACGAAGAGGTGTACAACCTTTTTGAAGAACCCAGCCGGCTTCACAAAAGAGAGATAATGACAGGTATAACTATCGCAATGCTGCTCGGCCTAGGAGCAGCCGGAACGGCAACAGGTGTTTCGGCCCTAGCAACGCAACATCAAGGACTGTCTCAGCTACAAATGACCATAGATGAGGACTTGCAGAGGATTGAGAAATCTATTTCCTATCTAGAGAAGTCAGTCTCTTCGCTCTCGGAAGTGGTCCCGCAGAACAGGCAAGGTCTGGACCTCCTGTTCACGCAGCAGGGAGGCCTGTGTGCAGCCCTGAAAGAAGAATGCTGCTTCTACGCGGACCACACCGGAGTCGTCAGAGACTCCATGGCAGAACTCCGAAACAGACTGGCTCAGAGACAGAAAGATAGGGAAGCTCAGCAAGGCTGGTTCAAATCCTGGTTTAACCAATCCCCATGGTTAACCACTTCGATTTCCACTTTAGTAGGCCCATTGGCAATGCTACTTTTAACTGCTATCTTCGGACCATGCCTGCTGAACAAGATAGTCTCATTTGTTAAAGCTCGCCTAGAACGGACTAACATTCTATTCATAGGCCAACATGAAATGCTGTGAATTTATCAGGGAACATTGCCAGTCACAAGCTTTTCCAAACTTGCCTGGCAAAAACTTACTCAGGTTTCCAAACTCCTTTTTCCCTTGTTAAATCCTAACCTTCTACCTCATTTAGTGCCTATATATATATATATATATGACTACCTCGTTCTTTTGTGAAAGAGGGGGGGGGAGATGTGGTTGGAAAGGGATAGGCACTCGGAAGATATCAGTTGTAACGGAAAGGCCACAGAACACTCCAACCCCCAAGATAAGCTATCACTCCAAGAATGTAAACCCCCCTCTAACAATGTGCCAGTACTTTTCCATTCTCCCTACTAACTCAGGAAGTGTAGCAAGACCCCTCTGACGTAGGGAAGAACCCAAGAGTATATAACCTGCATGTTTGAAATAATAAATGCTTTTAACCGTCCACCATACTGGTGTCTGCGTGTTATCATGCCCGAGCGCCACACAAGCATGTGGCTGCCGTGCCGTCTATCCTAAACCAGGCCACCGCAGTTGCAGTTGCAAAAGCAGCAACAATAAGCTTACAATCTTAAACCTTTCTCTGAAGCTGAAATACCTATTGATTTTCTTGACACTTTTGTTATTCTTCAGGATAGCTTCATATTCTGCCATTCAATTTTCATGTTAATTATTGAAGAAACAGAGGGACGTATATAGAGCATATAAAAACTTGCTTTAACCTCCAAATTATCATTTAGAATAACTAAAATATATGTGAGAGTATGTGTATTGGTTTGGTATGGATGGTGAAAGCCAATTAGTAATCTTCTTTAAAACTGACAACCAGATTGGCCAATTAAATACAGGGGTACACTTCTGGGTAACATGGCTTAAATTCAGGAGGAGCTTGGGAAGCAATCTCTCTTCTTCCGGTGAGCTATGAGGTAACATCGCGAGGCCTGTTTTAGGCCCCGGGTGGGTCCCTGGGAGCCGCTGCCATGGGGAGCGGCCACCCGACAGAAAGCCCTTTCTCCCCAGCTGCTGGCAGGGGAGAGGGGCAGCCACGGCTTTCAGCACCCAGCCAACCCTAGGGCCTGCCCCATGCCACCGGCCAGGCCCAGGGAGATGTTGCCTGGTGCCCCCGGAAGCCGTGCCAAGCCCAGGCTGGGCCGTGCCCATCCTATGAGACCGAGGGGTGGTGGGGGGAAAAGCCCAGCCATGCAGGAGATCCTGCTGCCCTTTCTGAGCCTCCCTCCACCGGCATGGCTGTGGGATCTTTGCGGCTGCCACCTGGCAGAAAGCACTTGACCGCAGCAGGCCCGGGCAGGAATGTTAACTATTTCCTGACACAGGTTGAGACTCTTGAAACTCTAACCCTTCTCAGAGAGAGAGAAAAGACTAAATTAGAGATATGTAAAGGGACAATATGAAGATATCAAAGCCAGTAAAAGAAGAGTGACTTCTTAAGTACAAGAGATGACAAGTTGCCTTGGTTTTAGGCTGAAAAACCTCCTGTGAATTGTGGTAACAGACTGCAATATGAATATGCTAGAGTATTCCTTTAAATTGTGGACAATATAAATTTGGGAGATGCTTTGTGGATTTTAAGCGAAGGTATCTGTGATTTACTGAGTGAATATGGAATTAGAAACTGTAATCTGGTGATCCTATAAAATGTTTGAACACAGAAAGATGGGAAGAAGCTCTCTGCACCTATGAAGAGGTGAGAAGATATCCCTGTTCCTTAGGATGAGAAAATCCTTTGCTTGTGGAGTTGTGCATCTTTAAAAAGTGAAACCCCAGTGTGAATCTACGGCCCATATGTAGTCATGGAAAAGGCTACGTGATTGGGAGGTCTACAACTGCAGAAGTTCTGGGTGGGCTGCTTTTGTGAGAGTTAGAAGCCACAAGCAGACTGTTTCTCTTAGAAAGTTACCAGAACAAATCAGGAGAGACTTCTCTCTCTCAAAGACTGAATGAAAGACTATTTTGTAAGTGGTACTGACCTGAAGCTCTGAGTTTTGCCTCTTTCCATTCTTTGTGGGAAAGTTAACATTATGTAGTGGGAGAAGGGGTTGTTTTAGAAGTTTCTTTTTTTCTTTTTCCTCTTTTGTGTTTTAATAAATCTATCTTTTTAAAGTTAGGTCTGTTTTGCCTTCTTTTCTCATAGTCATATTTCACAGCAGAAAAATATTTAGACCACTACACTAAATTTAGCAAACAGAACTTGGCAAACATGAAACCACTACAGTATAATTTTTTATCTTTATGTTTAATTCTTAGTTTTTGTCTCTTGCCATGATTTCTATCCATTGCAGTGATTCTTATTTTACAAATTTTGATCTGTTCTGACCTGCATATTAAATAGAAAATCCTCTCAATAACCTGTTAAAATTGTTCTAACCTCTTTTGTCTATAAGAGATTTCCAAAGTAAATTGTTCAGTGACTTACCACCCTATCCTAGGTTACAATGTAAAATTGTGCCCAAGGTTTGTATTCTATCCCCATGAGCCGTTGGAGCCAAGGTGGGGCAGTGTTTTCCTTATCTTCTGTTAACTAGCTTAACAATGCCTTGCCACATGACTCATAGATAACTTCCTCTGGGAGTTATCTCTGTTTAATGGGCCATCAAGGACCCACTGCATGACTCATAGAATGAGATCAGCCCATTGGGAGATGCTCTGCCCAGGGGGAGGAGCCAAGCATTCCCACCTGGATAAATCCAGGGTTTGGGAAAGCACAGGCAGCTTTTTTTCCACTGGACTCCCAGAGGAGACAAGAGCTACCAGACCTTTCTACAGGATCACTGCTTTGACAAGACCATCTCATCTGGACTGCCGCTACCACCCTAACAGGGTGTCAGGTTGTATTCTGACTCTGTCAGTGGTTTTTTGTACTAATACTTTTATTTTACTTTCTCTTATTTCTTTTCTTTTCCTCTTATTAAATTGTGTTTCTGACTTGGAGTCTTTCACTGGTTTTGCTTTCAAACCAGCACACACCCCAACTGTATTTTCTCTTCAGACAGAGAAAAGGAAAGAAGAGAACATGTTAATACATTGGTCAGTATTTCTGAGCTGCTTCCTCCTGTACATTTTTGATGCAAATTAGCTGCTGTGATATGCAAATATCTATTTAGTTTCTTTCTAGTTTTGGCTTAGAAGAAGGATTGGAGAAGCTGTTTTTTAGTGCTAAGTAGTGTATATTATCCAAACCTGCTTTCCAGAAGGCATTGGTATACCTGTCAAATATATATTTTTTCTAAAACTATTGAGAATAATGAGGTAGGATTATTACTCATACTGTGTATGCTTGCACTGAAGGCACTTTATTAACTATAAACATGGATAACATTATGAGTTCATCAGTTTTCAGACAAATGCTTGCAAACATTATCTGCTAAATTTCAGATGAAAGGACATAATTTTGTATTGAATTAGGACCAATAAAAGATGGATTTTGTAGTCAGGACAAAAGTATATTTCAACATTATTTAAATATCTTTCTAGAGTATAAAACCAAAATTGCTGTCTTAACATGCTCTAAGACAACAGCGGTTGAACTTCTGTTTTTCTTAATAATATCATAAGACTGGCTGTCTCTGTAGAGAAGAGAGCTGTGAGAATAGACAATTTTCACAACAGTTAAAATGCATTAAAGTATTGTGCTGAGGCAGTTCCAAACTCAACACACATTAGTGTGATCCAGTACCCTTGTTGATTTCATTGCACAGAAAAAAATCTGCATGTTATAAACATAGAGGGAAGCTGAGGTAACGAGTTGAAGTTACCCAGTCCATGATCTGATGGGATGGGTTACTTCCCAAATAGGGAGTTAGAAAGATATTCAGTTCCTTATTTACCCCTGGTTTTAATAATGGTAGTGGACCCTTGGACCACTGCAGTCTTGAGTTGGAAGACCATGACTGGGGTTGATAAACTCCCAGATGATTTTGAGTTTGTTCAAGACTTGCTGCTCTAGCTGGGTGCATATAAGTCTACAGTCTCCAGTGGGACTCAGTACTAAAAGTGCCAGCTGATGTCACTGTGGAAGCTTTCTCCATTATTTTTCAATGGTCTTGGGTGTCTGGAAAGGTCCCAGTTAACTGGCAGCTGGCAAAAGTTCTTCCAGTTTTATGATCTGATTATTAAAACTGTTGCAGAGATGTCTCTGTATGGATTTTATTTAACAGTAATTGTGACAGACACAGAGAGAAAGAAATAGAAAAAGAGGTGGCAGTGGGGAAAGAAAAAGAGTGAAAAATTCTATTGATCCTCTGCTAGGCTTGTTGGTCATAAGGGCCTACAAAACATAGTGTCCTGTGGGTTAATACATGTTTGGGCCAGGTGGGAACAACCAGCCCCCTCCCTGGCAGAGGGGAAGAGACAAATTTTACTCTTGCAACAGACTCTGAATTTGTTGCCTCACTTTACATCATGTGCTGTTGTCTGGTGCAAGGCCTCAGGAATCAGTCTGGGGGTACTTTCAGGGTCTTTGATGGTTTATCAACCTCCTCATCTGCTCCTCACATGAATGTCCCATCAATGTCTTGTGTGCATGTGACCTTCCCAGGGTGGACAGTTTTACAGCTGAGCAGGTCTATGTAAGGAAGGATGTGTGTTCACTCTTTCTGACCAGAGGTTATGCAATACGCAAAACTCACCTCCTCCCCCTTTGGTTGTGGGGTAGTGTGTGAAAGCCTGGCCTCAGCAGATGGGTCTGTGGGCTATGATCTCCCCCATCCTGAGCACAGCCAGGGATGATTTTCAGGACAGCTGCAGGGTTTGTCTTTCTTGTGGGTGGTTTGGCTTTTTTTACTTCTCCCTAGACTTGAGATAGTTGGGCAATAGTCACCTTTATCTCATCTCAAATTCCTTTCAGTGGCTTAACTCACAGTCCAATCTTCCAGTCACGAGGCATTTTCAAGGAGGAGAGAACTTTGATGGTCATGACTTCTTTATACAGTTTTGCCATAATGGGAAGAAAGTCCTTCATAAAATGTTTAAGCCATAAATTTCAGTCACACACCCAGTTCTCAAGAAGGGTGAAAGAGGAGGGCTCTGATAATTATAGGCCTGTCAGTCTCACTTTGGTGCCAGCCAAAAATGTGTTTGCTATTATTTGGAGTAACTGACAAATACTTAAAAGACAATGCAGCCACTGCTGGTCACAGGCAGCTTGAGTTCACAAAAATAAAGCCTTCTTTACCGAACTTAATCTCCTTATGACAAGGGCACCTATCTAGGTGACCAAGGGAAACCAGTAGACGTGGTGACTTAGGATTTTAGCAAAGCTTTTGATACTGTCTCTCACAGTATCCTTCTCTCACAGTATCCTTCTGGATAAAATGTCCAATCTGCAATGATATGGGTGAATTGTCAGATGGATCAGATCCAAATGGTTGCAGTGAAGGGGGTTAAAACAAGCTGTTGGCCAAATCACCAGTGGGGTTACTCAGATGTCTCTTTTAGATCCAGTGCTCCTCAATGTTTTTGTAAATGATCTGGACACAGGAATCAAATAAGCCTTAAACGAAGTTAAACAATGATATTAAATGAGAAGGAGCTGTGGATTCCCTTGAGGGTAGAGAAAACTTACAGAGAGATTTGGATGCAGTAAAAAACTGGGTAGTCACCAATTGTATACAATTTAACAAAAGCAACTGACAGATTCTTTACCTAGAATGGGGTAATTCTGCTTCTAAATACAGATTAGGGGATAAGAGAATTAAAAGAGACCCACAGTAAGAGATCTGGGGGCTTAGATGGACAACAGCTTTAATACTAGTGTGTCCTTGAAGCCAAAATGGCCAACCTGTCTGGGGGTGCATCAGACACAGTATTGCCTGTGGCAAGGGAGAGGATTGTTCTGCTCTGCTCTGCTCTGCACTGGGGTGGCCCCACTACATGTACTGTGAGCTGTTATGAGTGTCACGACATAAGAAGGTCATCAAAATATTAGAGTTTGTCCAGAGAGGGGTGATCAAGATGGTCTCAAGAGCAAGACTTGTGAGGAGTGGCTGAGGTCACTTTGTTCTATTTGTTCAAGAAAAGGCTCAGGAGTGAGCTCATGATAGCCTACAGCAAAATCTATGGGTGAAGCAGAGAGGGAAGTTCTGATCTTCTCTTCCTGGTGACCAGTGATAGGATGTGAGGAAGTAGAACGAAGCTGCATCAGGAGAAATTCAGGCTGGACCTTCAGAATTGGTTCCTCACTGAGACACTGAAATAGACTCCCCAGATTTATGGTCATGTTTGTCAGATGAAAATGGATGATGATCTTCATCATACAGTTTAGTTTTAGGTAGTTCTGTGATGAATCTAAAGCTGTATCCTTGTCAGTCCCTTCCACCTACAGGTATTCTATGTTTTTGTGATTCTATGACTTTTTTCAGTATGATCAAAAAATTAATTTTCTTAAGACATTTGTGTGAAAACTATAGAAGTTATTGAGCTAAATTCCATGAGAATATTATCTAATTATACTGTACAACATAATTCTAAGCAATATAAAAAATTCAATACAATAAATATTGCTCAAAATATAGATCTAATTTAATACCTGAACATATACTACTCTTTTTATGGACCAGATAACCTAACTGGTAGTAATTATCAACCAACGGTCTCCTCTGTTTCTCATTTAGTTATTCACTGTAGGCCTTAAGAGACATAAGATTAGGCTGGTTGGATGAACATTGCCATAAAAATTTTGGCTAATTTTTCTGTAATTTTGACATATAAGAATTCACTTAGCTGTTTATAGAATAGACACTATACAGAAACAGTACAACCTCTTTCTTTAGTAAGCAGGGCATTTTCAGGCGAATAGAGAACAAGTTGTCCTTTCTTCTGAATTCTCCCAAAGTCTGCAAATTTGAGACTTAAATTTAGAGACATCTGGCATAAAAAGTGAATGGGGATTTGGCATCAGATTTTCTGTGCAAGAAGATTCCTTCAGTTTCTGATTTACCCTTAATAGGTATAAGAGCAAAGCACTTGTAATCTCACAGTTGAAGACTCCTCCACAAAAGTACCTGGAAATACAGTCCTGCTTGTTATTCTAGAATATTTTCTACAATTTTTTTTCAAAGTATGTGTATTTAGAGAAATAAATATAGCATGTAAGATTCTGAGATAAGTGTTCACTTAGTCACAGGTACTGCACCTACAATAACTTGTGAATTGTTAGTGAGATGACACGTTGCTAGTACAAATACTGAATGGGTGTATTCGGTGTTCACTGAAAGAAAAATATCTGTTCCTGGTGGTTGAAGAAGTAGAACACTTGCACTTCTAAATGCAGATTATAATATATTCATGTTGAATAAGATTTTTTGTCATAACAAAAGAAACTCCAATATTCAAGGCTGAACACAAGCAGTTTTTTCAGCATGATGTGCACCTAGAGGTTACACTCACATTTCTTCTTTTAAACACTAATTTAAAGTGCTTTGTTTGTGGGAGTTATTTTGGAAAATAGAATATCTGTTCTTTTTGTGTTTTGTTCACCCTTCAATACTGTCACCATGTTATTACAGTTAATGAATAACTGAAATTTTGTGTTTCACCACCCAAACCTTCTGTCTAACCCATGTTTTAGTCAGCGGGTAACTGTGAGATCTGGAATCAGCAAACATATCCATGGCCTTACTAGTATTGATACACTTTACAAGAAAATACTTAACACTTTAAGACTCTAACCAGATGGACACATGCTTAAATGTCCATCAAACAAAATTATTTTCTTAAATTCTTAACTGAGCACAATGGGCGGTGTTCTTTCTGTTGTAATTCATGAACCACACTTTAAAAAGCAAAAAGCAATCTGCCAACCAGCTGGCAGTAGGAAAACTAATAACAAGAAGCTGATTTCTACATACTGTTCTAATACTAATTAGGAGACCACCAATATTTCTGAATAAAGAGAAAAATATGGTAAATAGAGAGATCTTCTAACCCAGTAGCATAAATTAGATATTGGTAAAAATAAAATCTGCTTAGACAAAGAACATTAAGAAGTATTATGCCATTGTGATGAGAAAAAAGTAAGAATTAGAAGTGAATGATATAGGAACTCTCAGTCTCAGAGGTTGCCTAGAGACCAAATTCTATTCATTTTTATGAAGCAGAAAAATCTAAATATTGAAGCTGTGAAGCTAGTAGAAAGGCAATTATTCAGAACACAGGATATTTTATGGGAACAACAAAGCTTACAATGTTTTAAGAAAATAAAGAATTTTTTGGAATGATGTGTTGACAGTAGTGTAGTTACTGCCAATCTCATCAGCCATCTGCATATTCATGTTTGTTACATCACTCGGTGGATTTTTTTGTTTAGCTGCCATGAGCCTGTCTTTCTGCAGGGATAAGTTGCATTTAAACATACTTTTTTTGCTAGGTTTCCTCAGTCAGCAAATAAGCATTGATCACCTGCCCACTCACTGCCTAAAACCAGCTGTGTGGAGGAGAGAATCTGAAAGGCAAAGGTGAGAAAACTCATGTGTCAAGATAAAAACCATTTAATAACTGAAGGAGAGAGAAAAAAAACCAAACAAGTGATGCAGAGACTATCTCACTATCACTCTCTAACTATCTCCCACCAGCTGATGCTCAGTCTCTAAGCAAGGACTACATAGGAACAACTTCTCCCCAGTTTTATTAATGAGTATTATGCTTTTTGGTACAGAATATCCATTTAGTCTGGTGAGGTCAGCTGTCCCATTTCTGTTCCCTCTGGGCTCTTGCTCACTTTGAGACCACCTCTGGGATGGTGGCAGGGGTGGGCTGAGTAAGAAACAGGGAAGGGCTCACTTCTCCATAGACATTGCCGTGTTACACTAGTGTGTCATCAATGATTCAGAGATCTAAAACAGTATGGGCTGCTGTGAGGGAAACCTACTCCTCTGCCAGATCCAAACTTGTATATACTTGTATCCAAAAATAGAAAAATACTCCAGTTTTAGCAAATTATCTTTATGCTGAGATCTCACTGGAGCAAATGAATGCTGTGCTGAGATTTTAGGCAGAGAAATAAGGACTGTCAACTGTGTGGCATCCAGATGAAATGTCCAAATCAGTACAGTTTTTTATAAATTTAATGGATAGTAAGAATGTAAACAAATTTACTTTAGTTTTCATTAGACTTTTACTTCTGCATAAACAAGCTTGTTTGGTACAGAAGCACAGACAGTGTTTCAGCTATCATCTAGTAACCCAAATTTTCTTCATGTTTCTAATTCCAAAGTAATGGGACTCAAATATCCTGTGTTTCATGTTTCATCCTTGCATTTATACCTCTGTTCTCTTCTAAATAAAGCATTTATACACCTCTATCAGCAACTAAATCACAACTACTGAGTTTTAGTATGTCAGAAAAGGAAAGGGGGAAGGGCTGTGTAAGTGAAGGAAGAACATGAAAATCTGGCAAATCCTTTTTTAATAAATTTGTAAGTGATATAGTAATCCACCTTGTAAAAAAAATGTGCATTTTCCACCACTGAAAACCTTGAAAACCATTTGCAGGGTTTTTTCACATAACTCTGAACATGAATAATCAAACAAATGTTAAGATTTAACCCTTTTATAGGATTAGAAGATCCACACAAAACGACACATATTAAATGTGCATAAGTATACACACTTCCATGTCTACTCATATATACATACAGATACATACATACAAACACATATAAATATGTAATGTAATTTTCATCATATACATAATGAAAAAAAGCCTTTCCTCCAGAATGAATATGAGAAAATCACAGTGTTTATTTTACTTTCTGGTTTACCTACCTGTAAAATTGTAAAGGTCTACTCACAGAGCAGGCTTCTACCTAGTAGCTTCTGGGAAATCTCAGTGTGAAAATCAGTGAGGACACCTCATGTGAATGTCAAATACATCTCCCATGTTATGTGTATGTGGAAATCCTCTAGGAACTGATTTGAGATGCTGCCTTCTGACTTACTGCAATCACACAGCAGAAGCATGCTTCTTTAAAAACCTACTTGCACATGGGTCAAGTAGAGGTACAGTTCACTGGAGATAAAATTGAAAATAATCATACTTCCTATTTAGCCTAACTTTTGTACTGCTGTCAGTTCTTTTTGTTCCTGTA
Source organism: Acrocephalus scirpaceus scirpaceus (assembly GCA_910950805.1). Taxonomy (NCBI): domain Eukaryota; kingdom Metazoa; phylum Chordata; class Aves; order Passeriformes; family Sylviidae; genus Acrocephalus; species Acrocephalus scirpaceus. The sequence continues at coordinate 36,411,293 of OU383776.1, forward strand.
CTATGCAACCACTGTCTGCTAATTTTTGAGACAGTCAATTAGGCGGAAACAGTTTTTTCTTTATTTCTTTGAATTTAAATTTTTGCATATTTACTCTGGCATGCAGTCCCTCTTTCCCATACTTATCTTTCCACTGAGTCCATCAGCTCTGAAGTAACAGCAGAACAGATGGAGTTTATCTCTATTTATTTCTGGAAACCCAAACTTCATTCTTCATCATAAAAGTCAGTCATCATTTGCAGATACGTAACTGACAGAAAGCCACATCAAAGTAGATTTATAAGTAGTCGAAGGACCTTTTCACACAGCAGCTGTGTACACAGAAATCCACTGTGGTTTGCTGCCATTTTCTATTCCTCACTTCAACATAATTTTCATGTTACACTATGTAGAATCAGAATACACATCACACTACATGTGCTTTATATCTTTGTGATAATGCTCTGATGTCAAACTATACAGAATGAGGATGAAGATGAAAAGCACTTGGGACTTCTGCCTCTTGCAGGATGATTATTTCTAACAAAAATTACAATTTGAAACTGTGGTTGGTTATTCTGAAATAAACTTCCATGTGGAAAAGGCCTTCCTTAGAGAAATCAAAGCTATTTTACTTCCCTATTTATGTCTTTCATCAGGCTGTTTGTCACAAACAGACCCCAGAACCACCTACTGATCATACATCACTGTTTTGTTGAAATATACAGTCTGACACTTTGGGTAGAAAATAAAAAAGAGGAAAAGAAAATGCCTATGTATCATTGTATCTTGGTCTCTATAATGACATGATCTGAAATTTACCTGACTGAATGAACAGGTTGCTATGAGCTGTGAATTTGCATTCTATTGGACTCTACTTTCAATGAGCTGTCTACTAGAAACTCAGCAAAAAAGTAAACAAATCCTCTTAAAATCTCTCTTGGTCACTTCATTGCACATAGAATTTCCATGACTATTTCTCATTCTAGGTCAGAGTTCATCTATATATTCTCTAAGATACATTATTTATTGTTTTTCTGCATTATTTTTTCTTAATCACATAGACAGAAAATTACGTGATTTTTACCTATTTTATCCTTGCATGGAGTGATCAATTTTTATCTAAAAAGGCAAAATCTCAGCTAGCTCCACATGGCCACGGTTTTGAAAGATAGTAATAAGTGTTTTATTGAAAAGGAGGTCCAAGGAAAATCTCCATCTTTTATTGGATGCAGTGAAGAATGTGGTCACCAAGGATGAAGACAAGGATGAAATACTTAATGCCTTCTTAGACAGAAAACCTGGTTATCCTCCAGGCTCCTGGGGTGGTACACAGGGACAAGGAGCACAATAGGCCCCTTGCAATCCAGGAGGAAATTATTAGTGACTTGCTGTGCCACTTAGACCAGCACAAGTCTGTGGGGCCAGATGGGATCCACCCAAGGGTACTGGAGGAGCTGGCAGAAGTGCTCATTAAGCTGCTCTCCATCATTTATCATCAGTCCTGGCTAACTGAGGTCTCAAGTGTCTGAAGATTGGCCAGTGTGACACCCGCCTACAAGAATGATGGAAGGGAGGGTCCAGGGAGCTACGGGTCTGTCAGCCTGACCTCAGTGCCAGGGAATGTTATGGAACAGACTATCTTGAGTGCCATCACACTGCACATACAGGACAACCAAGGGATCAGGTCCAGGCAGCAGCAGATTAAGAAAGACAAGTACTGTCTGATCTCCATTTATGACTAGATGATGTCCCTATTAGTTGAGGGAAAGGCTGTGGATGTTGTCTACTTGGACTTCAGCAAAGCCTTTGATATTGTCTCCCACAGCATTCTCCTGGAAAAGCTGGTAGTCCATGGCTTGGACAGGTGCTCTTTTTCCTAAGTTAAACACTGGCTTGGTTGCCAGAGAATGGTGGTGAATAGTGCTGCATCCAGCAGCAGTCAGTCATTAGTGGTGATTTCCAGGGATCAGAGCTCAGGCCAGTCATGACTAATAGCTTTACTGATGATGTGGATGAGGGGATTCAGTGCACCCATGGTAACCTAGTGAACAACTCCAAACTAGGTGGGAGTGTTGATCTTCTGAAAGGTAGGAAGGCTCTGCAGAGGAATCTGGGCAGGCTGGATCAATGGACCAGTTCAACAAGGTAAAGTGCTGAGTTTTATACTTAGGTCAGAACAACTCCATGCAGTGTTTCAGGTTTTGGACAGAGTGGCTGGAAAGAGGCTCAGTGGAGAAGGATGTGAGGGTGCTGGTCAACAGTGGCTGAACATGAGCCAGCTGTGCCCAGGTAGCCAAGAAGGCCAATGGCATCCTGGCCTGGATCAGCAATAGTGTGACCATCAGGAGTAGGGTGATTGTCCCCCTGTACTCAGCACTGATGAGGCCACACCTTGAATTCTGTGTTCAGTTCTGGGCCTCTCAGTTCAGGAAAGACATTGAGATGCTGGAGCAAGTCTAGGGAAGGGCAACAGAGCTGGTGGAGGGTAGAGTCATATGAAGAGCGTCTGAGCTGGGAGTATTTTAGCCTGGAAAAAAAGATACTCAGAAGTGATGTTAACTGCTCACCACAGTTACCTGAAATGAGGTTATATCAAGGTAGGAGTTCTCCCAGGCAAAGAATGACAGGATGGAAGGACATGCCTTCAAATTGCTAGGGGAAATTCCTCCTGAGATTTCAGGAGGAATTTGTTCACAGAAAGTATTGGTCAACTTTGAAATAGGCTGCCCAAGGGGATGATTGGGTTACCATTGCTGAAGGTGTACAAGGAACATCTGGACATGGCACTTAGTACTGTGGTGGAGTTGTCACAGTTCTGATCAGTCAAAGGTTAAACTCAGTCTCAGAGGTCTTTTCCAACTTAATGATTGTGAAATTCTTTCAAGGAGGAATGATGTGGAAGTGAAAGGCCTTTGTTTGAGAATGAGTAAATGGCCAAAGAAATCCTACTTGGAAATAAATCTGGATAATTAACTTGGAAAAAGCCCATGAAGTGTATATGAACAGCTTATGATGAATGAGGTAGAGAAAGGACAGTGAATACTTCTAAAAAAAGAGATAACCTGAAAAACTGCTGACCTTGAAAAAGGTAGCTGTTGCAAGGCTTGTTGTTCTGGTGCTTCCTGGTTGAAAATCAATCTTTCTGTACTACAACTTTGTATTCTCTGTTTCTGACAAGCATATTTTCATTTTATTTACTGCCCTGATAAAAAGACTGTGGACCACAGATATAAATTAATTGACTCCTATCATTTATTCTGTCATTCATTAGCAATTATTGACAAATCTGTTTCAGAATCTAGAATCTGAATCTAGATGTATACATTGCTACTTTCTCTTCAGTTTAACATCCTAGACATTGCATATTTGAGGATTTGATTGCAGTTGTCAAACTAAAAGGAAAGAAATGTGTGGCAGAAAAACACACATTCTACTCCTTTCAGGATTCCAATCAAACTGATAGAACTATGACAAGAGATTCTTTGGTTTGTATAGTTAGTGAATGTTTCTGATAAAATATTCATACAATGAAAATAATTACAAGTATTATGATTAGTGTTAAAAAGACTCTAGTGAACAATTTTGCCCCTTTGAGTTGAGACTATTCTTATAAGGTTCGATACACATAGTATTAAAAATAATTAGCCATAAGTAACCATTAAGATACCAATAGATTATAACTGTCTTGAAATTTACTTATACACAAATAATGAGACAAAACCTATGGAAACATCAAGGACCAAGAAAACCAGTTCAGAAACAAAATTGACTTGTCAGTACAAGGTAGTGGTAAAACTGGAAAAGCATCCACACTTTATTGTTGCAAAATTTCTTAGTGGGCACATCCCACTTTGGAATTGGGCCTGAGCTATTCTGGGTAAGGCTTCAGATTTGGGCCTGAGCAAGGCCTCAGATTTAGGCCTTGTTAGTAGTGAGCAAGCTTGTGGCGCAGTTAGAAATTATATTAAGGTGTGCTTGGATTTAATTAATGTAGTTTTAGTAATTTCACCGTGGTGATCTTGAAGTTAAGATTGCTTACATTCCTTTTTAATCTAGTACCAATTAGAAGACACCTGTTCACATAAACTATCTGAGACTGTATATAAACCACCATTTTGAAGCAATAAACGGAGAACACATGATATAGCCAAATTGGTTGGACCTGTGTTGCTCTGTCAGCCTCCCATGGAAATGCCCTGGCTTCAAATGGCGCCCAAACAGGGACATTGATAGTTGTTAATGCTTAAATGCTGCTGACTTGTTTAAATACGATTTTTAATGCTTTAATGCTGCCTTGTTTAAATACGATTTTTAATGCTTTAATGCTAACTTGTTTAAATACGATTTTTTGTTTAAATACATTTTTGATTTCGCTTTAATGTGGTGAAACCTTGAAGAACTAGAGTTCAGAAGTCTCTGAGCTTGTCTCCAAACCTGCCGGAGTTCTGGGGCCAAGCAGCCCCCCCCGGACCGGTGGTGAGCAGGATTTGCGGGACGAATTGACTCGGAGCTGGGAGGCTGAAGGCGTGATTTGCTCCGTTTTGCCCAGGGTGAGGCAGCGGCACGCCGTGGAAGGTGAAGGTAAGCGGCCCGCGGGAAGAGAGAAAGGAAAAAAGAAAAAAATGGATACTGAAATGCTCGCGGCCAGCTGCCTTCTCATTAATATGCTCTCAAAGAGAGGCAAAAAACTTAAAGAAAGTGAAGTAGAACAGTTGGCCCTGTGGGCCAGGAAGAAAGGGAAGTTAAGCAATTCTTCACTCGTTTTCTGTGAAGCCGAGTGGAGAGAAATTGGTGATTTGTTGTGGAAGTCCATGATTGCTGGAGGATGAGAGGGAAAAATAGCTCAAGAACTTGGCGCTGTCTGGCAGAAAACTCTAACTACTTTAGAGACTTTAGTTGCCGAGCGAAAGGCAGCCCAGGCTGCGATCCGAGCTTTGGAAATTGGTACGCCGGCAGAATTAACAAATACGCAAAAATCCTCTAAGGTAGCGAGATTTTTTGGCATCAATTCAGCCCACCCAGTGAAAGGGAACGCAGCGCCCGTCTGTTCTAACCTGCAAGATATTATAAGTTCTGCTGAGAACCGCGTGGTCAATGCGCAGGAAAAGTCTTCGTCTCTGTCTGGAAAAAATGGAAGAGAACAGGAAGTGCGGCAGCCGCCAAAGTCTGGGGGCATGGTGAAAGACGAGACAGAAGGTGGGACCGAGGGTGGAGCGGGGCCAGCTCAGGAGACGACACAGGGGGGTGGCGACAAGGGCGGTGACAAGGGCGGTGACAGGGGCGGTGACAGAGGCGGTGACGAAACCAAAAACCCGCAGCTCCCCCCCTCACCGGAGGACAAAGCGGTGACGCAGGCGCAGGGAGTTCATGTGACCAAAACAAACATGGCGGCGCCCATGCCCACTTCCGTCGCAGAGTCCTCAGCCACTGCCATGGATCCCAGGGCCACGGCGCAGCTTGCTAATAAGACACACCGGCGCGCGGCAGCCCAGTGCCCCCTGCCCCCTGATTCTGACTCGGATTCCGACTCAGACCAGGACAGTTCCAGCCCCGATTTTCGCAGCCCATCACGGCGAAAGAAAGAACCGCAGCGTGTGCGTGGGCTGCAGCACACAGTTGAGAGGCTCGCAAAACTATCTACCTGACCGAGTTCTAAGGAAGATCGCATGGCATTGTCAGTCACCCAGCCAAATCTGATTGCAAACAGGTGGTCCAAAATAGTAAAAGATGCCATGAAGGATGGCAACTTTGATATAGCAAGTTCCCTTGCTTGCCCAGTGATTATAGAAAGTGTCCAAGCTTGATGGGAACCTCACAAATGGAAAGTGTTAAGCCAAGCAAAGCAAACAGTTAGCACCTACGGAATTAGATCAGAAGCAGCCAAAAACATAATACAATACATTTTTACTGCAGATGTCCTCTGCCCTGCTGACTGCTCAAATATTGCATCTTTGCTTTTAACCCCTTCACAATTTCTCATTTTTGAAAGAGAATGGAAACATTTAGCGTTTGAAGAAGCGAACAAACACCAAGCAGTTGGAGATCCTTTGTATGCACTCCAGCCTGACATGCTAACAGGGCAAGGACCATATGCTAGAACCAATGTGCAGCTGACTTTTCCTATCGAGATCCATCAAATTGCTCAAACATTAGCCCACAAAGCCTTGCTGTTGGTTCCAGACAAGAAGAAGCCTGTTTCATTTTCTAACATCAGGCAGGGAACCACAGAACCTTATGGACAATTTATTGATAGACTGTCTGCTGCCATAAAAGATGCACAAGATTTGCCTCCAGACCTTCAAGAGCATTTGTTTCGCTCTCTGGCTTTTGAAAATTCCAATTCACGTACCAGAGCCATTTTAGCTTCTCTCCCCCAAGGTTGTGCAGTTGATGAGATGCTCGTGCGTGCCACCAGAGCTGAACAACACGATCAAACAGCAGCATTTACAGCAGCCATACATGATGCCATGGAAAGACAAGGACACATCATCGCAGCTGCTCTGTCAGGATGCAATGTCAACCATCCCCGCAACAGAAAAGACCACCACCGGACATTTCTCGTTTTCGGCATGACAAGACAGGCCATTTTAACAATGATGACGACAGTGACAACAGTGACCTGCCTGAAGCACCATGGAATGACCCTGAAATTGCTGAAGATTGATTTTATAATATATAGAAAAATAGTTGTATAATTATAGTTAAGTTTAAGTTTAGTATTAAGTTTTAGTTGTTAAGTTGATTTTTAAGATTAAGTTTTAGTTGTTAAGTTGTTAATTTGTTAAATTGTTAAGTTTTAGTTTTAAGTTTTACTTGTTAAGTTGAATTTAAGATTAAGTTTTAGTTTCTTAAAAATAAGGTTAGTGATAAGTGTTTTTAATACTTAAAGTTAAGTAATAACCAATTATTGTTTTTGTTATATTTAATATTTAAAGTTAAGTAAGAACCAGTTATTGTTGTTAAAGTAAAAACTAAAAAAGGCAGCCAAAAGATGAGCAGAATGTTGAAAGTCAGAATGTTTGTTTAAATCAGTGTTTTAGCTCAAGTGTCAGAAAAGCTGCAACGTGGTTGGACTGCTCGTTGTGTTAAACATCTATAGCTGTCACTTTTTTTTCCAGCGCCAATGCCTGCTCACCTGCCATTGCTTTTCAATGGCAAAAGAAAAAAGGGGAATTGTTGCAAAATTTCTTAGTGGGCACATCCCACTTTGGAATTGGGCCTGAGCTATTCTGGGTAAGGCTTCAGATTTGGGCCTGAGCAAGGCCTCAGATTTAGGCCTTGTTAGTAGTGAGCAAGCTTGTGGCGCAGTTAGAAATTATATTAAGGTGTGCTTGGATTTAATTAATGTAGTTTTAGTAATTTCACCGTGGTGATCTTGAAGTTAAGATTGCTTACATTCCTTTTTAATCTAGTACCAATTAGAAGACACCTGTTCACATAAACTATCTGAGACTGTATATAAACCACCATTTTGAAGCAATAAACGGAGAACACATGATATAGCCAAATTGGTTGGACCTGTGTTGCTCTGTCAGCCTCCCATGGAAATGCCCTGGCTTCACTTTATTCCTTTTTCACTGTTTGAATCAACTGAATTAATTTCTTCCATGGGCAATAGCAGAAACAACCATGAGACCCTCTGAACATTAAATATTACAGAATCCTTAATTTGCCTAGAGAGTCAGTTTTGGCTTTGGAAAGCAAGTTGGCATTTCAGCTTCCTTTCAGGAAAAAAAAGCCTGCTCTGTGTTTTCAATATAGAATTTCTCTGTAGCTAATATGAATTGTTGTTAGGCCATACAACTGTTCTGTGTCAGAGAAATTTGTCATTTTTTGCAGTGTAGCAATTATTGTGCAACTGAATTAGTCTAGTGTTGTCTTTTACTTACTCCTATGATGTATTTAGGAAGGCATAGAATCTACGTGCATTTTACAAATGTATGTGCTTTCCTTTCTCTGTGTTCCAATAAAGCTAAAAAGTGTTGAAATCTAGTAGTTGAGGTCAAGACATGATCCCACGGATTCTCTATTCTACACCATAAGTCAGTAATGGAAGATTTATAGACATTAAGTAAGAATATAAGAAAACCTAGATGCAAAGTAATAAAGCAAGGGGAAAAAAAAAAAGATCAGCAAGCCGTTAACTATGCAATCATATTCATGTTAATACATTATAATTGTGAGGAATGTTCTGGGAATTCAATTATCATTTAATACAAAAGCCTGTTACAATTTATTTAGATATCATTTAGCCTACAGATATCCACTATTAAAATTTTTGACCATAATAATTCTATCTTGCTAATATTCATTAGATTAACCCACATACAAACTTGTGCACCACTGAGATGTTACCCTCTGCATTATGTCTGCCTCAGTTAAGAAAGAAACAAGGGAAGATTTCTTCAGTTACTCCTTTCTGAGAGGAGTAGTGGGCTCAAAATGTTGATAGGACCAAACCCATGGGAAAGCCTGCTGCCTCGCTGAGATCTAGGTAAGAGATATTATCAACAAACTATATGGCCTTCTCTTATTATTTTTCTCTGTAGGTTTTTCAAGTGGTCAGCAGTGAAGATCAAACAAAAAGAGTAATCAAGCAGTATCCCAGGGCTTTAGGATCACTTCTTGAGGGATCTGAAGTACAAGTAGTGATTTCTTTTATCCTGCAAGTTGTAGGGAATGATAGGAGTAGAAATAGGAGAATCATATAAATTAATATCTATCTCTCCAAGCCTGGTTACACCAAAAGAATTTTGAGGTTTCTGATCACAAGTCTGTTTGCATGTCAGGGAGCCTGCTGACAATAGATGGTATGCACCTGTCTCAAAGGGGAAAAAGGACCATTGAGCAGGAGATAGCAGGTCTCACTGAAAGAACTTTAAACTCAATGTGAAAGGGGAAAGGGATAAAATCAAGATCACTGGAAATAAGCCTAGGGTGGCACACCGCTCTTTGAGGGACAATGTATTAGTGAAGACTTTCAGTCTGCTGAAATAATAATAGCGATAGGTGATGATGATCCACGTAGCAGCAAGAATGCAAGGTTGCAAGATATGTTGATGTGGAATCCGTGGAAACTCCTGAGAATGGTCATGCAGGAACTAGAGTTTTCTCCCTCTGAAAAGGCAGCAGGATTGATAACCCAGCTGATGTGCCTCTACACAAATTCATGCAGCAGGGAGAACAAACAAGAGAAACTGAAAACCATGATGCAGCAAGAAAATTGTGAAGTAGTTGTCATTACAGAGACTTGGTATGATGGCACAACTGGGGTGCTACACCGAATGATTGTGAACTCTTCAGAAGGGATAAACAAGGAAGGAGAGGTAGTGGGGTGGCCCTGTACACTAGGGATTCTTGACTGTCTTGAGCCTAATGATGTTTATCAGAGGGCTGAGTGTTTATGAGTAAGAATCAGGGGAAAGGCCAAAAGGGCCAACAGACATCCTGGTAAGAGCCTTTTAAAGACCACCCAGCCAGGATGTAGAGGCAGAATAAACATCCTATAGGCAGCTAGGAGAAGTCATGTGATTGCTAGCCCTTTTTTCTTTTTTCTTTCAGCTTACCAGATGTCTGCTGGAAATATAACATAGTAGAGAGGAATGAGTCTTGGAGTTTCCTGAAGAGTGCAGAACATAACTTCCTGACATAGCTTATGAGCTAGCCAAATAGGGAACGCACCCTGCTGGACCTGCTCTTTGCAAAAAGAGAAATTTATAACATGTATAAATAAAAATGATTGGTTATTTAAGTGATATCATGAGCTGTACATTTTGTCAAATGCCTTCTCTGTTTGAATTTCTGCCTGAATATGTGGGGGGTTTTTGTGCAAAGCCTTCCATTTGTTTGCATGACTTAAGACATTGATGTAAATTTAATAGTGGATTTCAGTACCTTCCCTAAATTGAAATATGTATTAGTAATATAGTGCAATGGCATAATATGTTGCAGAAAATTCCCAAGCATATTTACTAAACTCTAGCTATTACAAGAGAACGTGTGTTGAGAATCTCTTACATTATACTATGTGCTTTAAATTGTATTTACCTCTTTAAAATGAAAGCATTTGATCTCATCTGTGATATATTCAGCAGCTGTTGTGCAGCTCTTTAAATTAAAGCCTTTTCTTTCACTTGTCCACAAGACTTGACATTGAAGGTCTAGAAAAAACAGTTTTGAACTTCACATATTCACAGCACTGAAATAATTCCCTGTGCCCGCTGGAGATGGTTTTCCAGCGAATCCCGGCTGCCCTGGCTAGGAATTGTTTCAAGTCCAGTTGGGCAGTGGCTAGCAGACCGGCCACTACCTCCTTGGTAGTTCAGAAGCCACACGAGAGCTGTTAGTGAGGCTCGACGAAAGTAACAAGAAGGAAGCCTCGTGGCAAGATAAAGTTTATTGTCACATGTACCCCATGGTGTAGGCAGCCACGCGTCCCAGGAGAGAGAGAGAAGGACGGGGCGAGAGAAGAGATGTAGAGAGGGAGGGAGAGCTAAGAGGGCCAAGGCCAGAGCCAGGCCCAGGCCCAGGCCCGGGCCCTGAGCGAGGCTGCAGCCTGAGGCAGAGGCTGAGAGGCAGAGTGCGAGCTGGGGGCGGGGTCAGTGGTTATAAGGGACTGGAAAGAGGGTGGACACAAGAGGGAAGACCAGTCAGGGGAATGGTGATAGCACACAGACAACCACTGGAAGACGAGCAGTGGGGCATTCCCAGCCTGCTCTAATCAGGGACCGAGCCTCTCCGAAGCCTCTGGAAGGAGGGGGAGAGGCCTCCCGGAGGAGGGCAGACCTGGGAGGAGACCAACAGATGATTGACAACATATTGCAACAGAGGGGAACAGGGAATTTCCCAGGCGGGAGATTGTACCAGATGGGGAGAAGTACAGGGGGAACTTGGGAAAAACCACTACAAAACTTGCGTATGAAAAATAGATATAAACAAAACATGAAAATACAAAACACACCGCAACACAGCACCATTCCTCAGCCATTCTCAGAAGTGCACTTGATTCAATATGTCTATGCTGACTTTTTACTCCGTTCTTCTCTTTGATATGTGATACATATAACCTAACGAATACTAGAAATAAAATATACTTTCAATAATGCAACAAGCCAGCAAGTTTTTTGCGTGTGTTTTTGAAATTTTCTAACCTCTGTATGACTTCATTCTGTGCTTGCCAATAATTAAATTAATTTTTGTTAAGTAACTTAAACCCTACAGCTTGAAGTAATTCACTTCACCCAAGCTCTATAAATTGAATTTACATACTGAATGGACTGTCTTGGTTGCCACCTAACCCTGATCAAAAATTTTTGCCATCTAGATTGTAACTGATCATCCAAACTGAAATATTAAGAATTTTGAAAAACAAACAAACAAACAAACAAATGGAACATGTAGCTTATCTTCATCTTTCTTTTTTTCAACTCAGACTGTCAAAGGTACTTAATCACACTTCCATTAAAACCAATATTGAAGTTAATATATGTCTGAGAAGCTGGACCATTTTTAGCCCTCCAACCCAGTACTTGGTAGCATAAACAATATTTCATGACACTAATGCACAGCATAAGTTTCTTTTACTCATTTGAGTACATGTTAAACTCAAGAACCAGACAAAATTGCAAGAGTTCTCCAGCATATTCAGTGGTCCTGAAAGAAAATATAAATAAATGTAATTAATAAACACTATTTTAGATACTATCATGATGTATTCTTATTCTTTCCAAAATATATGTACACCCCCATTATATCAGTTCTTTTCTGCTGTACTCCTCAAATTTGTTTTAGCATTCTCTAGCTTTAGGATTTTGCAGTCCCTTGCTTTCAGGTCAATTTTATAAGAGTACTACAAATGCTTGTTGTTTTATTTGCAAAAAATCTCTTTAATCACCCCATGTATCAGTGAAGTCTATATAGCCCAAGTGGTACACATATGAAAGCTGGAGAACAGTTTCACCAGAGATGTTAAAATACAGCTTTCAGATTCCCATTTTTCTCTGTTTGTTTATGAAGACACCATATTTCAAAAAAAAATGGAAAACTTTTTTTCTTCTATTCTTTGTTTGACTCCTCCCTGGATTAATGAACTTGTAAATATGGGTTTTTTTTCTGTATTTTCCTGCATTTGATCACCATCTTTTGAAAAGTAAAAAAATTTTTAAAAGTAAAAAAAAAAAAAAAAAGGTAAAAATTTTTAAAAAGTAAAAAGTAAAAATTTTGCATAGAATTCTGTTAGTTGAGTTACTTCTCTTACAGGTGTTTAAATATTGTTTAAAATATGAGATTTTACTTGAAAAAAACCCTTGTAGAGTGTGTTTCTGGCAAAAAAAGAGAAAAGAGAAAAGAGAAAAGAGAAAAGAGAAAAGAAAAAAGAAAAAAGAAAAAAGAAAAAAGAAAAAAGGGGATTGGAAAACCTCAATTACCACATTCCATGTATGAAAATGCTGTCATGTGAAAAAGAAAAAGTGGGGTGCAAGGGTTGATTCTGGTTTCATACCAGAATCTAAATGAAGCATTCAAATGAACTAGGAAAATCAATGTTAAACTTGGTGGGTAATAAAAATGAGGAAATTAGGGTAATGAGAATCTTTAATAACATAATTATTACTCTACTTATTGAGAACAAATGGTTTTTAAGTGATTATGAACTTGTATAACCTACTGCAGAAGGGAGAAAGGGAAAAAAACCCCATAAAATTGATAGAAAATATTTTCAGGCTGTGCTGGAATTTTTAGATTTTTTAAAACAAACATATATGTCAGGCCTGTCTATTTTCTTTCAGGTAATTTTCTTTTTTTTCTTTAACTTAGTTATAAAAATGTTAATAGAAATACTTACTAGAAGAAGTTTAACATGTAGCACAAATATCCAGCTGAATTTTACCATTACTACTGAGGTAACTTAAATAAAAGCCAAAAATTGTGTATAAAATTGACTACAGACAATTTAGTGGGTTTATATTAACAAAGTGCTGTGTAATATTGAATTTTAAAAAATGTATAGATTGATTGTATTCTGGTCATAGATGACCAAAAAAATACATGCTATTTCTTAATGAAAAAAATTCTTTCGCAAATCCAGTTACTCAGATTCTAGATTGCAGAAAGCTGACTATTTCTCACTTTAATTCATAGATATTTGTGTTTTTTACAGTTTTAATTTGGTCCACATAAGGCAGTGATGTCAAGGCAGACAGATCCTTCAGCTTTGATATTCAGACCAGAAGTCTGAAATGGTTTGGATGTTTCAAGGTCCTTTAAGAAGTCATTTGACAGGTGTTCATTGCCCCTCTTATATAGCATTTTTAGCAATTTCTATCTTGGCAGAAAATGCAGTTACTGTGCCCATATCTTTTATTTGTATCCTAAGAGGTTTAGTAATGTAAATTACTAAATTAAATTAATTGAATGATGCTGCCTTCAGTACTCCATTTAAAGAATGAACAGTTTTCCAGTGAAAAAACAATATATGATGTGAATTCACAGAAAAATAAGAATATTTTGGTTTGCATCATGAGCCTGCAAAGATAGTAGTGAATGAATTAGTATTTAATGATTTTTTGAAAGCTTAACAAATGTGTCAGTCCTTAAAAATGGGGAAAAATTCGCTACTAATATTTTTGGTATTGTGACTTAACCCTTTTAAATCAGTTGTGAAAAAACATCTGTCTTCCTTCTTGACTCAAATTACAAAGATGCCTCTGGGCATCTGGACACTGCTTGGATGAAAATAAGATATAAACTCCAAGAACAGTAATGTTACTAACAGAAGGTGATTCTATATATATGTTCTCTGTCACAAGCAGGTATTTGGATTACTTTTCTTTATATTCTACAAGACTGGTGACCCTTAAACATATGCGCAAAACACTAACATTCAGGTAAAAAAAAACCCCAAAACTTCTTTTTACACTTCCTCATCTGGAAATTGTCTGTACAGACAATGATTATAGATATCAAGTTCAGAATTTCTACTCTTTTGTCAGTTGAAGATGGAAAGGGAAAGGAAGGACAAGAGCTAATATTTCTGAGTTAGAACTGAAGAACCTTCACATTGAGAGTAGTGACAGAGATGATATTTCTCTGAAAGATTAAAAATAATTTTTAAAACATAACAGGTAAATTGTTGAAACAGAAATAAATGCCTTATTTATAATTACTCTCTTTGGCCAGAATTCAAAGTACATTATTTTCCAAACAAAGTAAAATTCCTACAAAAAAAAGAGAGATGTTAATAAAGCAAACTTGTTCCTGCACCTATTGCATATGCAACTGTAGTGCAAATAGTAATCAATGAGCCACGAAGGTAATTTTTTTCTAGTAGCTTTACACTTAATGGTATGCAGATGCAATCTCAAATTGAAATACATCATAAAATCTGAGACGGTATTGATAATAAGTGAAAACTTAAGTCCTTCCTTCTGTGAAAAACAATAAACCACATAGACTCTTCCTGTTTCTTAAGGTTATGAGCAACTGGGTTTTTCTATGTGCATTACAGAGGAGGTGGTGTGTTATGCTCTTGAAAGATATACAATTAGACATGAAGCAAATCATAACAGAGAACTGCTCAACCAGAAGTAACAGGAGAAAACATCATAATGATGAAATATGGAAAGATTTGTCAGTCTGTGCTAAAAATTGCTGAGGTTAACTGAAAATTCTCCAAAAAAAGGTCTTGTAAATTCAGTGTTGGGGTTTGTTTATTTGTTTGGGGTTTTTCTTTTTTCTTTTAAGGAAAATGGGCACAGAAAACATTCCATTTGATTTGAGTATGGTTGGTGTGTCTATTCTTGACATGCTAGAAGTCTCATCTCCTTGTCCTGTTATTAACCAAATGCTCTATATTGTGACAGATAATACTTACCCTTTGTTGTTTCTGTGGAGTCATTCTACATAGGCTTAAGTAATATTTCCAAGGGAGATGATACTGAGAAGTGGGAAAGAACTATGTGAAATACCTTAGCAGGCAGATTTCCTTTAAAAGCACTGCACTTCTAGGGAAGAACATACACATTTCTTTATTTTAGAGATATGATATCTACCAAAAAAACATCCTGTGCACACAAGCCCTGTAGAATTCATTAATTAGAGAACCCTGAGAATTCATTATATAGAGAACCCTGGGGTTCCATATTTAACTTACTAAACAGGAATATATTTGAAGCCTTCGTCCTTTTCATTTGTAAATATTATAAACCAAAATTAAGGAGCAGAGTTGCTTCTGGCTGTTCAGAGTGGTTTCTCAAGTGTTACATAGAAGCAAGT
The DNA here is from genome assembly GCA_910950805.1 of Acrocephalus scirpaceus scirpaceus. NCBI lineage: Eukaryota > Metazoa > Chordata > Aves > Passeriformes > Sylviidae > Acrocephalus > Acrocephalus scirpaceus. The sequence continues at coordinate 36,426,545 of OU383776.1, forward strand.
CTTTCTCAAAAGTTAACTTAAGAAATTAATTAGAGAATAAAATATTACTATTAAATACTTAGCTTAGCTAAGCTGTTACCATTGTTGAGACTGACTGAAACAATTTGTGATAAAGCTACACAAATAAAACTCATTTGTGAATTGTAGAAAAAGACAAAAAGCCCATTGTTTTTTTGTACTCTATGTACCAAAAAAAAAAAAAAAATCTTGGTTTTCTTTTTTTCTTTCAATCATATTTATAAATATCTCCATGTAGACAGACACATACATGTTTTTTAATGTTAACTTAACTTACTAAGTCCAAGTAGGGCAACTAAGTCCTTACTAAGTCAACTAAGTACAATTTTTCACACATGTCTGTAAAAGTTACATTTTCTTCTATATTGTTCATAGAATAGAAAAATATGACAGTGTTTTCCTTCTCTTCTGCCAGTGGCTATCACTGAGAATGATCAATGTAAAACCATCCCTGAAGACCCTAAGAAACCCTCACTGAACAAGATAAAGGGCTTGTCTCAGGTCAGCAAATCAAATTCATCAAACATAAACACTCTCCTGAAATACATGTTTGGATTTAATTCTGTCCTCATCCATATGACACACGATTTTCTACTAGATATCCATATGCAAGCAAATATCTGTTTTTATATTAATAGCAAATTGAGTTAACAAGTCTGTTTGGTTTTTCTTGGAAAGTTATAGAGATCTTGAATTCAAAAGTCACTAAAAAAAAAAATGGAATTTGAAAATAAAAATATGAAAATAGTTGATGTGTGTTGTGTTTTTTGTCTCTCCTTTCTTCCATGCCTAAAGAAGTTAGCTTCTTCTGAAAGCCTCTTTTATCTTGCTCTGAGAATTCTCAGAAGCTTCTTATCCATCCACGAAGTTTCTTGGTATTTTTGCCTGATTTAATTCTTGTTGGCGTGCATTGCTCTTGAGCTTGGAGGAGGTAATCCGTGAATATCAGCCAGCCTTCTTGGGCCCCTTGGTCTTCCAAGGTGCTATCTTGTGGGATTCTACTTAGGAGGTCTGTGAAGAGGCCAAAATGTGCTCTCCTGAAGTCCAGGGTAGTGAGCTTGTTGCACGCCCTCCTCACAGCACTGATGATCTCAAACTTCACCATCTCGTGGTCACTGCGGACAAAGCTGCCTTGAGGCATGACTCTCCCCATCAGTTGCTCCTTGGTGAGCACAAGGTCCAGCATGGCACCTCTCCTTCTTGGTTCCTCAGTCAGATGTATAGTGAAGCAGTCTTTGACACATTCAAGGATCTTCTAGGATTGCTTGTACCCTGCTGTGCTGTTCCTCCAACAGATATTGGGGGTTTAAAATCCCCCATGAGAATCAGGGCTTGAGAGCATGATGCCAGTCCTATCTGTCTGTAGAAGGCTTCATCCACACCATCCTCCTGCTTGGGTGGTCTGTAGCAGATCCCCACTCTAGCATCTCCTGTTTTTGCCTTCTCTTTAATGTTGGTACACAAACTCTTGGTTGGTACCTCTTCCTTCCCTGGGCAGGGTTCCATACACTCTGATTGGTCATTGAGATTTAGGGCTACACTCCCTTTTTGTCTCTCTAGACATACATTCTTAAAAAGTCTAAACCCTTCAATTTCAATGCTCCACTTGTAGGAGCCATCCAACCATGTCTACATCGTGCCAATCATGTAGCTACATAGGTGTCTGTGCATCTCTAGTTCCTCTTGTTTGTTCCCCATACTACATGTGTTTGTACAGAGGATCTGAGCTGACTCACTAGCTGGAGTATCTGGAATGCTTTTGCACTGCTCTGGCCACCCATTATAGGCATCCAGTTCACAAGATTGGGATGGATAGGTGCCTCCCTTTCCCTACAAATCGAATTTAAAGCCCCCTTTCACTAGTCTGGCAAATCCCTGACCAAGGTACTTTTCCCTTCTTTTTCTGATGGAACTCCTCAGCACTCAGTAAACCAGTTTACCAGAGTAGGTTCCACGGTCTGAGTGACTGAAGCCTTGACTACCACCTTTGTTCTAAATGTCTGTTGACCTGTCAGATTTGACTGGTCATTTCCTCTCCTTTGACCTGGAGGACTGACAAAACCCCAGAGCCCTTTACCACATCTCCCAGGGCTCTATAGTCTCAGTGCTTCTCAGACTGCTACTGGCTGTATCCCCTGTTCCCACACAGAAAACTAATAGTGGGTAACAGTCAGTGGGTTTTACTAAGCTTAACTGCTTCTCAGTAACATTCCTGATCTGGGTTCTTGGAAGGCAGCATGCTTTTCTTGTAAGCATGTCAGGCCAACAGATGAGTGCCTCTGTGCCTCTTAAAGTAGAGACACCCACTACTATCATGCACCACCTTTTCTTGTTTAAACTAGTTGTTAATTTCTTTATTTGTGGAGCACATTGGACTGCTGCAGTTTTCTCTGGCTGTTCTTCCAGTGTGATGGATATTGTCTCATTAGCCTGCAGAGCTAAGATGTGATTCTGGATGGGGATGTCCAACTTAGTGGAATTGTCAAATTTTTTTTGGAGAAAGTTCCTTCCTTTAATTAGTTCCTTTCTTCTTTCTTCTTACTTTTTTTTTCTTTTTTTTTTTCCCTTCCCACTTTTTCTTAATCCCTTGTGTTAATACTCTCCCTCCTTTCCATTGTTCTGGGGGATGAATTTTTGGTTTTTCCTTGGTGGAATCTGGTTTCCCTAACACTGGGCTTGAAACCAGCTCTCTCTCTCAGCCTCCATGGTTTCTTTGTCTTTTGACTCTTTCCTGCAGCTACACCTGTTGCCAGAGGTCCTTCACAAGGTTGCACCCATTACAGTCCAGTTAACCACTCCTCCCACATTTCCTGATACTGCTTGACCTTTCTGAGCTCTGACACCAAGCTGAGTAGATTGTCCATCTCCTCACACTGAAACAGGAATTGTCTTTGCTGTCTTCCAGCATCAGTGAAAACCTCTGCACTCATTGCAGTCTGAGCCTAGGAGAACTCTTTTGATTTGGGAGATTCATCTGGGTCATTGTGTTCCACCTGATGGTGGATTTTGACCAAGTGGAAAACATTATTACTCCTATTCTAGTTGGGTGGCACCCTACATTCTCCTCAGATGCCAGATGGAGCAGCGTGCCCTCCTTTTGCGAGGTGCCTGCATAAACTGTCTTGCAAAATGCCACACCATGTCCTTGTGATGTGCCATGTCCTGTTTGCCCACCCTGTTTGCTGCAGTCCTGCTTGATTGTGCTGCCCAGAGTTGTTTAAATCTCCTGCAAGGTGTTCCTGACAACACCCTCTCCATGCCTGATTTGCTTGCAAGACCTTTTGTGTCTACATATAGTTTTGAGCAGCTGATTGAGTACCTCTAAATTCAAGAATCCCCCTGTACAGATCCAGCAATCACTCCTGGACTCAACTCAGCTGCCACTGCTGTGGCAGCTGCTGCTCCTGTACGTGAAAAAATGTACCCCTACTAGCAATCTCTTTTTTTAATTTTTCCCCTTGGTTTTAATTTATTTTATTCTGAAACTTTCATATGGATTGGGTGGGATAGAATCTTATCTAGATATAACATGCTTTTTGAATAACAGGTTAGCAGACTAAAAGAATGAAAATGTTTTCCTCGTAAGAAGGCACTATTCCTTGTCTTAAGCCACTTTCAGAAAATTGTTCTATAAATTTATGTTAAGAGAGTTGATATAAATTAGAATGTAGACCATGAGAAACTTAAATCCAAGGCATTTCAAACTGATTAATAAAGAAACAGGATTTAAATGTAGCATAAGAAAAAAATATTAAAGCAGAGACAGCATATCTATCATGGGAAGGAATATGTCAAGCTTTATATAACACTTTCTCATCAGACACTAACTTAAAAACAGCCTCACCAGAGTTTAATATTGATGAAACAGACTTAAATGCACATCACACTTAAATAAACTGATGATATCATGAGTGGTTGCATACCTAAAACATGTCTTATGCCAAGGCCATGATAAATCATTCTGTATTTGTATGGATCAGACTTAAACATAATAAAGAAATTTGGGGAAAAAAGTCATAGACCAGTAAGTTGTAAAGCTCATAACTGGCTAGAAAACCTTTACAGGGTACTCTCACCTGAGTACCTGCAGTACTCTAAGCTTGAGAAATCTGACTTGTGTCAGTTCTTGTATGGTCACAGCTTTCAGTTTCAAAGATGTGTCAAAAGTTCTTGAACCACTGTGGTCAAATGTTGTTCTACTGTTAATCTGTGACAAGTTTAGGTTCTGTGAAGAATGGAGCATGCAAAAGTGCAGTGTGATTTGTCACTAGGATTACCAGTCCTCTTCTGGGGCAAACACTGATGTGCCACAGTGATTAGAGGATTTTTGCCTCTGAAAATACAGCATAAGCCCAGTTAATTTTTGAGGCAACATGTGAAGAGGTAAGAGCTCAAATCTGAAAATTATTGTACTTGAATAAAATCACTTCAGTCCAGCTGAGAACATAACAGTTTAAATGCTGATCTTGAGTTGTTATTATAAGCAATTGGGCACTCTTTCTTTCCGTAGAAAATGAAAAATTTATATAAAAAGTAATTAAAATTTTTATACCATGAAATAAGGGTGAAAAAATCCAAGTTATCCAAAGAAAATTAATAAACAAGACAGAATTTCTCTAATATATTTTTATATGAATATTTAAAATTACATAAGTGGAAGAATGCAAACTGTTCTTTTTGTAAAGAATGAATGGGCATTATTCCTGGTTTATTATGAAGACCAGATCTTCATAATGTTTTTACCATTCAAGTTTGTTTTCATATACTTTTTAAATGTAGACAATCATGAATGTTTCAGACTAGGTCTAGTTTCTTATTGTAAATAATCATCCATTATGTGGTTCCTCATAGCAACTTCTTTCCACAATTGTACTAATTTATGGCAGTATTTATTTCAAAAGAAACACTCTATATGGTAAAGTTCTAACATCGTTGGAATAAACTTATTTAGGACCATTTAAAATTTCTTTTCAGACTAACATTTCCACATGGAGTGGAAATTTTCATGCTAGCTCCTGTTCAGTGTTATCTAGATTTATACTCCGTTTGAGGGATTCGGGTATGTCAGCAGACAGTAAACAGATTAAACAACTAAGAAAAGAAGCAATATACATATTACTTCATTTTAGGCATACTTGGTTTCATCCACATTTTTATAAGACAAACTTAAGATTGCATTCTTTTTAATGTTTAAATTATACAGACATAGTATAATTTTATGTCTTTTTTAACATTGGTTCTAAACGTTTATACTGTGCATAACTTACTACTCACACGTGAAAAGCTGAAACAAAAGCATCCAAAATTTGAAGAAATGGATTGGGATGAGATGACAGGAGACACTTGTGTTGTTCCAATATTCACCCCTGTACCCTATCTCTTTCCTGAAGACTGTGAAAAGACTCTCCCTTTGGGTCAAACAGAAGTTTTTCCATGAAAATGCAGATGTCTACATGTCTCACAAGATCTTTTTGTTACACAAGGTGACTGCCCAGATTGAAGAGCACAGACAAGTTATTGAGTAGTTTCATGTTCATATACCTGTGCCTATTAGAGGCTGGGAAGAGATTATTGCTATTCAGTATGCCTAATCCTTCTTCAGATTTAAGTCCAAATAAAGAAAATGGTCACTCTTAAGTATTGACTGGGGGGAGGGAGGATGCAGTGCAAAATGTCAGTGATTTTTCTGTTAATTTTCTGGTTTATTACGACATTCTCTGTTAAAAATATTTGCCTCAGATTGTATTTGTGTATTGTAGTCAATGACTGGATTGTAATTCCCATTACAATGCAATTTTATTGAGCCATCTTACAAGGGAGCACTAGGAAGAAATTCTGATGATTGAAGTTGAATTTTTGCTACTACATTTATTCTTGGCAAATTAATATGTCTTACTTATTTGAAGCCTGTGTCTTGGCTTGAAAGACAGATGTCTGCTAAGGAAGGCAGGAGCCTCCTTTGGAATGGAAAAGGTAAACCCCTTGCCTCCAAATTATAATAATTTTTGAAATTAGGGGGCTCTTAGGCATACATAAGGGAATAGGAATAACAGTTCTTTACTGGTGTGTATAATAAAACAAACAACAACAACTACAGCATCAACAACAAGCAGAACCACAAACCCAGTGACCCCTGTTCGGCCACAGGCACTTACCCCTTGGTGCAGTTCCAGTCACGGCCAGCAGGGGCGCTGGTGGCTCCCAGCGGGCAGGGCAGGGGCGATGATTCCTCCGCACCTGCAGGGGGAATAATACTTGCAGGCAAAACTGTGGGGTTCTTTTAACAAATGAGATTTTAGAGAGATTGCATAGCTTTTGCATTCATGACAACCAGTGAGCAGACAAAATCTTGGAACAGATAATCCTAGCACTTCGTTTGCTTATGAAGAAAAAGTTGATGATAATTAAATACTTTTTATCAGAGAGTAGAGAAAGTTATTGCCAAGTGACAGAGTTTAAAATTGTGCCTAGAGGACAAGCGGTTCTTAGCACACAGTTCATGAATGCAATTGTAGCAACATTAATTTAGTCTATAGAGATGGTGCAGAATAAAACTATTTTTGACACAAAGATCAAAAGATGCAAGTACAGTGACTGTAAATTGTAGCCTCTACATCATTAGTTAATGAAGAATGCCAAATTAATTCTAGAAAAATAATGGCTGTAACCATTGGGGTAGGTGTCATTATACTGCTTTTAATCTGTGCAGTTGATATGTTGTTAGCTGGTTGGTCAGGAAGGTCAGGTTTTTTAGAAGAGATGAACACTGCCACTTTTGGCAAGTTGCAAAAGTTGCATGCAACTTTGTTACAGTGGCCAGTGACTGAAAAGGTGTTTTTTTGAAAGGGTTTCTGACTGTCATTTACTGTCAGAATACTTGATTTACCCCTTCTTTCTAGAAGACAGTGTAGAGCCAGAGATGAAAAAGTGATAATTTATCCACAAACCTTTAAATTCCCCTGGTTTGCTGAACATTGTGAAAAGATTTGGTCGTAAGTGTTGAGTTGAAACATAAACTCTGTTAAGCAAAATACCTGGATAACTTGTAACTGTGCTTTTGGGACCTTGAACTTGAGACTAAATGTCATACATAATAGCAATATTTTAAGGATAAGGTAACTTTTACTGAAAAAATGTGACCTCTGTCCTTTTTATCATTAACATTTGATAAGTAATGAATGTCCCTGGACCTGCTGACACTGAGTATCAATTTAATGTATGTAATTTGCACAGCATGTGGAATCAGAGAATAACTTTGTTTGGAAGGAACCTCCAGAGGTCAGCCAGTCCAATCTCCTGTGCAGAGTGTGTTGGAGACTGCATGGAGCACTGTTCGGTCCCATTCTGAGCCTTTTTCAGGGAAGGAGATACCACAGCTTCTAAGCAACCACCTCTTATATTTAACAGCCTTGGAGGTGAGATCTGACACATCTGCATTCCAGATAAAATGGATGGAGGTTATTAATTTGCATTTTGATATGCATCCTCAAATGTTGAAGAAGCAAATGAGCTAATAAATATCTTGAAATTTAATCTAGATACTAAAAACACATTTCATTTAAACTCTGTCTGCTGTTAACTGAGCTTAGGATAGCTCATTTTGTCTATGCCATTATCTTGGATATAAACATGTTTTTACCAAAAAGACACCCCAACCAAAACCAAGAAACTATAGATGTTTAAAAATGCGTACAGTATTAAAATACCCACACCTAAACATGACTCTAAAAGCCAGCACTGCTAGAATGTTTATTTTTAAGGGTCTCTTTGTCTCTACACCCTCTCTCATTTGTGACATTATAGTGCAAACTATGTACCCAGGTACCTACATGGGAGGAGCTTAGTATCAAAGAAAAATATTCACAGAGTTCAGCAAATTACTGGCTTTTTTCTAAACTACCAAAACTGGTTATAAGCTCCTAAAGTAGGACAAAAGCATTATGTTTTTGAGAGGTGATTGCATTTTAGGTGTGTTTGCATATTTCTTTCTATAATCTATTAGGTGGTGCTATCCTCAATAATTCTGTTTAGGTGGCTATGGATTATGTCCCTCAGAAAAATACAAAATAAGCTAGAGGTTCTTGTAGTTGAAGAATGGGAATAAAATAAGGCGGATATGAGTAATATCCGAGGATATCTGAGGATAAAAGGGGGTTTTTGTACTTATCTGCATGATGCAGATGGAGGTGTTCAGACTCCTGCCAAATTAAGCTAAGCTAAGAATTGTTTTTGAGACAATGCCCTGTGGACTTAGGTCTTCCTTTCACTGTTTAAATATCATGAATTTGGAGAGTCTTTCAGTGAGAAATACTGTGACTAGTCTCTTGCTTGTTGGTATTTAACACGGTTAAACCCTAAGATATCGTCTAAGGTAGGTATACATGCAAAGGAAAACCAAATACAAAATCGCTGGATATCTATATTGCTTTATTCCAAATGGGACTTGGAAAGGTCTCTAGAAAAGCTAGAAATTATTCTATGTATGATCTCAGTGGCACAAAAAAGGCAGGGAGCAATCTAGCACAAAAATGTTATTCTTTAGGAGCTTTCAATGCAATGTACCTCTCTCTAAAGAAAGTTACTTATACAGATGTTACGGAATATCCACCAAAATATTTATGGGTTTTTTAATAGCTATTCAATAGATATTGAGTTTCATGGGAGTTCCAGTGTTTAAATAATCTGTGAAATTAAAAAGAGACATGAGTATTTCCTTCAATCTACCATTGAAAACATTTAAGGTATCAGAACAGGACAATAAATTAGGAAAAAAGTAGGATAATATGGGGTTTTTTAACAGAGTACCTATTAAAGGAAAATCATAAATTTTTTAAAGGTCAGAATACAGGTTTCGCATATTTTTTCTTCCCTATTTCTATATTCTTTTCCAGTTATAAACACTGTAAAAACTTCAAATTAAACATAAACTGTCCAAAATTATTATATTTGCCATAAGGTGGCACTATGCAGTAAGGCAGTGACATGGCTTGGAAAATTCAATTTGATTTCTTACTTCTAGTCTTTTTTCTTATTTTGAGTCATAAGGTTCAATGAAGGACAGGTCTCAGGTATGCAAAAGATCTGATCTACATAGATTTAAAATTCGTAAAGATTCATATATTAAAATTAAGAGTCAGAAAAGATAAACTGCAATTTATGTTAAGAGGTTAGCACTAATCAGCATTTTCTTAATATTGCCATCTATAAACACTTTTGTCTCTCTGAAGATATAAACTCCCACACTTTAAAAGTGTGTGTAGAATGCTAAGGACACTACAGTATCATGGTCCCATAGCTTTAAGATGCATTTATGCGGAAAGAATTTATAGTGCATCCAATTTAACAACAAAAACAGTACTTCAGAAATACTCAGCTGCTGAAAGATAGTTCATACAAAGGATCACTTAGCGCTAACCAGCTCTTGATATGGGCAGCTAGACATCCACGGAATGGCTGAGGTTGGAAGGCACCTCTGGAAATCATCTCCAACACATTCTCTTAAAGCTCAAGCAGTCTGCTCATGGCTGTCTCTGGTTGGATTCTATCTGTCTCCATGCATGGAAGCCCCACAACCCACCTTGGCGCAGCTCGTCTCAATGTTTGACCACACATAACCTAAAGAATCTATACTTAAATGGAATCATCTCTATTTCAGTGTGTGTCCGTTTCCTCTTGCCATGGCGTGCTAGGCAACACTGAGCAGATCTGTTCCTCAGTCTGTCTTCTCAATCGAATCCCCTTCTCCATGAGTTTGATATACAGATACATACACATACACATATATACACACATATATGTATATACATATTTCCCTCATAAGCCTTTCCTTGTATCAGATGAACAATTCAAACTCAGACAATCCAGGCCTTTTATCATGTCTCTCTGCTGGACTCACTCAACTATATCCATTTACCTCTGGCACTGGAGAGACTCAGACTGGGTCCAGTATTTGAGATTTGCTTCAACCACCCTGATCATAAGAGAAGGACCAGCTTCACTGGCCTGATGATGTATTTCCTAATATAACCCAGGAGGGTGCTGCCCTTTTATGACCCCAGGGTACATTTCTAGCTCATGATCAGCTAGATGTCCATGAAAGATTTCTGTTTCCTTCTATGTCTCCCTGCTCCTTTTTTCCCTTTGTTGAACCCTATCTATCTTTATGGTATATCAAGAACTACTCCCAATTTCATAAAACCCGAATACTTTCTGAGGGTATGCTCTTTCCTGCTATCCCAGTCATTAATGAAATAGTTAAAAAGTTATTGCTAATAGTATTGAACTCTGAGTACACTGGTAGTCTCTGTGCTGCTGTTCCACAATTCTTGAATTATTAGTTCAGCTAGTTTTTGTTCAGCTCATTATCCATTTATCCAGTATGTTCTTTATCAGTTTGTCAATAAAAATGTTGTGAGTAATATTGTCAAAAACCTTAATCATGCCAAGGTACATCCAGCCTTCTCCCATGTCCACCAAGTCCATGGTCTCATAGCAGGACTTTATCAGGTTTGTTTATCACTTTTCCCTTCTTATGTCCCAAATAATTATCACTCATCATTCTTGTCTGTGTTTTTAAATTATCCTAGGGATTATTTGCTCCATCATGTTTCAGTAGTTCAGGTGGGGCTCATGGGCTATATCTCCCTGGACCTTCACTCTTGTCTTTCCTGAAGATAGTGTTATTTCTATCTTCAAGTCCTTTGAAATCTACCCTAATCTCTACAGTGTTTCAGAGAGAATTCTCATTAACCTCACAATGTCCTTGAACTTGTAGGTATTTCTCATTGTGTCTCATGGATTTGATTGAATCACAGTTTGTTCAAATACTGATCCACTGAGAATCTTCTCTCCAGGACCATATTCCATGGTACACTTACAAGGAGATCCCTGAAGGGGCCAAATTCCTTTCACCTGAAATTGAGGGTTGTCATTCTACTGTTTATCTTCTTCCCTTTTCTCAGTATCTCAAACTCCAGCATTTTGTGATTGCTACAGCCAAAACTGACCTGACCAATCTTTCTCATTTGTAAGTAAGAGACATAGCAGAGTAACACTTTTCATTGTCTCCCTGATCATCTGTGTCAATTGTTCCTAATGTTAAAATCACTATTGCTATAAATGGATAATTTGCTTTTGATCTAAATACAATTGATTTTTTTATTAATTTAATTTGTGTGTTCTGAAACCTTGTAAGAATTCAGCAAAGTTGTTTGATCCAACACACCCTTGAAGTTCCTAGAAATAGATATATTAAATCATTAAGTGAGCTGTTAAATCATTTTTACTTGTGGGTGCCCTGAACTGAAGGGTTTTTCCCTCTTTATATTGGGTGAGCTGTGTTGATGTTTGTTTAGTCTAGAGTCATTGCTTCTATTCAGGGCTGGAGTGCTTGTTCGAGTACCACATGTCATCTGTTCAAATATGCTTGTCACCATAAATTTCCTCTGTCACTCTTAATGTTACATTTGACACAATGAAACCCTATCTTGCCTAAAAAGCTCTCAATAATTCTTTGCTTGCCTTGAAAATTAATCAAAATTACTCAAATTAATTTTTAAAATTGATATGTCAATTTTTTTTAACAATTTTTTGACATGGTCTGCTGAAATGCTTAGTACACAAGAATTCTGTGCTCCTGGTTTGTGATGCTTTCACCAGTGGTGGCACAAGATAGATATTTTTAGGATAGTTTCAATTAGTCTTGAAACTAGCAGTAGGATAACTACAAGACTATAAAAGAATGTTTGTCACAAATGAAAAGATGGTTTATTTCATCCATAGCATATGGAAGACTATAACCAAATAGATATTCTCCTTAAAGGTAAGTTAAATGTCAATGGCTATAATAAACCATACTTAAAGATGTTTCTAACATATCTCTTTGTGATTTTTAACTTCATATAATATCACAGGTTCTTCAAATTTTCGAAGTCCGGCCACAAATCTAATATCCTGTTCCCCATTATATATGCAACTGGCATCTTAAATGTCTCCCAGTACAAGAAGTGTGTTACCAACACAGATTATTTTAGTAAAGAAATTTTAAACAAAAATTATTCTGCAGATTCTGCAGCAGCTTTTAAGGCTTTTAAAATAATGTTCTGTTTTCTCTCTTATGTGTCTTTGCATTTTGATGGTCATAATGATTTTTGAAAACATATTTGATATACTCTGAGAGAGAAATCTGATTTAGTAACATTGATATTACATGGATCAAACAGATTAAAATGGTCATGATTATTCTGCTAGAACAATTAATGTACTGAATATATTACATTTTTAAAGTTTACTTTCCATGACAAAACATACTAACTCAATTTATTTAATTGCAGTTTTAATTACCAGTTTGCTAGTACTTGGCCTGGGGACAAAATAAAAAAGTTTGACCTGCAAAGTTTTTAATGATTGATATGTACAGGCTTTACATAATCCGTTGGCAGCAAACAGGCAGAAATAATTCAGACTCTTTACGTTAGATAAAGATAAAATTTGTGAATAGAGAAGAGAGTCAGGAAATGAAACCACATGAATTACAGATCCTTCATTGTGAAAATCTAATGCTTTTACAATGGAACCTCAGAGGTCCCTATTGGAGCAAATGCTATTTAATATCTTCATTAATGACACGGAAGGATTGAGTGTGCCCTCCTCAAATTTGTGGGAGATACAAAGGTGAATGGCATGGTTGACACACCTGAAGGATGGGATGACATCCAGAGGGACTTGGCAAAACTCAAGAATTGGGTCTGTGTGATTCTCACAAGGTCCTAGGAGAGCAAGTACAAAGCAACCCCCAGTACCAACACAGGTAGGTCAAGAGCAGCCTTGCAAAAAAGGACTTGTCCAAAAAAGGACACCAAACGTGTCCTAGGTTGCATTCAAAGTAACGTGGGCAGCAGGGGAGGGAGGAGATTCTGTCCTTCTGCTCTGCTCTGCCCTGGTGAGACCCCATCTGGAACCCTGCATCCAGCTCTGGGGTCCCCTGCACAGGAAGAATTTGGACTTGTGGGAGCAAGTCCAGAGGAGGATAACCAGGATCATTAGAGGGGTGGAGAAAAGGCTGACAGAATTGGGATTTTTCAGCCTGGAGAAAAGAAGATTTTGGCATAATTGCAAATTGCAAATTGCAAATACTGTCCAGTAGCTAAAGGGAGTCTACAAGAAAGATGGAGAAAGACTTTTGTGCAAGAGCATGTAGTAACAGGACAAGAGGTAATGGATTCAATCTGAAAGACAGTAGGCCTAGTTTAGACATTTGGAAGAAATTCTGTACTGTTAGGATGGTGAGGCACTGGAACAGGCTGCCCAGAGAAGCTGTGGATGCCTCATCTCTGGAGGTGTTCAGAGCCAGTCTATACGGGGCTCTGAGCAACCTGGTCTAGTGAAAGTTGTCCTTGTCCATGGCAGGGAGGGTGGAAGAAGATGATCTCTAATGCAACCCAAAGCATTTTATGATTCTATGATTCAATTTTTCCTTTTAAAATAATCCTCCTGCAAAAATTTTGCTAAATTATCCTGTTCTTTTCTCCTTTGGAAATGGAGAAGGAGGCATGGGCTGCAGTGGGAGGTGCAGGTGTGGAGATGAGTATCTCCTTCCCATCTGTTTTATATCTTCACATGCTGTCTTGAATCAAGTATCACGTTCATGTTATACAGCATGGGGGCCCTATGTTTACAGCAAAGTGGGCCCTTCCATGTCATTGACCTGCAATTACAATCTGTCTCTTCTGCCTAGATACAGAATCTTACTTACATAACCTAGGTGCAGCCATGAAGAAATTTTCTAGGAAGATCTTCTCTGAGTAATTCATCCTTAGTTGATTGCTATATTAAGCTCTATTGGAGAAGTAATTTTTTGACATTTTTGTGGCCAGAGTCAGAACAAAAATCTGATTTGAATTATGCTTACTTCAGGAAGTCTTGGAAAGTATTTTGTCTGACTTGGTTACACTGTGCATGGAACAATTCCTTCCCTTCCTGATGTATCTGTTCTGAAAGAATACGCAACTTTTAGGTACAATGATGACTAAAACAGAAGGCACATTTTTCCTTATACAGTGGAATTACATGGAGAAAGAAAAGAAACTACCTGGAAGTTTGTACTAGTTTGAAAGCAAACCAGCGGGAGATTCCAAGTCAGAACTACAATTTAATAGGAAGATTAACAATGCAGAAACACTGTTTTAAACTGACAAAGTCAGGATACAACCTGACAGCCTGTTGGTCATGGTGGTGGTAGCAGTCTGATTAAATGGTGGCTGCAGTCCTGTTGAAATTATAGATGCGGTTCTGTTGAAGTGGTGATCCTATTAGAGGGTCTCGTCTTCCTCTGAAGGTCCAGTGGTGGTTATGTAGTATCTTGTCCTCTGGGAATCCAGTAGGTAAGGGTGCTCATGGTGTACCAATCTTCAGATGATATCCAGGTAGGAATGCTTGGTTCTTTCCCCTGGGTGGAGCATTTCACAACAGGATGATGTAATTTTATGAGTCATGCAGTGAGACTTGATGGCCCATTATCAGAGATAGCCCCTGGAGAGTGTTATCAGGGATGAGTCATGGAGGAGATAAGGATCACTGTCCCACCTCCTTTAACTGCTTATGAAGATGGTAATAGAATACATACTTTTGGTTACATCTTATATTGTAACCTTAGACATATTTGTAACCATAATTTTACTATAAATGCCATTATACTGATATAATTTGACCCAGGCTAGAATTTACTGTAAGCTGAAGTACAATTGCTATGTCTATTTATTTAAGGCAGCATTAACAGATACAAGACTTGTAGAAAATAAATACGTAGACAAATAAATATCAGCTTTGCGGTTCAGTTGATGACCTCATTTTGTATTAACCTTTGAATATCTGGTGCTGACTAGTTACAGGAATACCGAAGAATGCCATATGTTTTTGAATGCAGCAAAATTTACTTGTGTAAACTTTCCCCCCAAGAAAGGATTTGAAAATTATGTGAAATTTAAATTTAAATGAATTGCTTTGAATAGTGTAAGTATAAATGACAGAAAGGAATCAGGACAATAACTTGTTTTTTTTCCATTAATAATATATAATTTTACTCAAGATCCTAATCCAAAATGGAAGGAGGTGTACAGCTGAATACTTGGATCAATAAAATCATGGCACAACAACAGACTAACAACTCAAGCCAGGTGTCTTCAAGAGGGACCCAGAACAATGAAAAGCCTGGGCTTTTATGCCCACAGTGCATGAAAGTCTGGGGTCATGGTCTCCTGCTGACATCATAGATCCACAGGTCCCAGTGCCCTTTGTTAGGCAAAGGTTGGCATCAGGTCATGGCCTCTTGCCTTGGGTTCCCTTTGGCCAGGGCTCCACCTACAGCTGGCATTGCAGCTGCACGTCAAGCAACCTGCACTGGATGTATTCAGGAACAACTTTGTGCATGCAAACAAGAAAAGGATGAGGGAAAAGAACTGGAATATGGGGAAGGACGTAAGAAATGAGCTAACAGTTATATTTTAGATGTGTAGCTAAAGATGACTCATATTTAGCTCAATGAACTACAAAATCTTTAGAGGTCTTGAATTTCAGTCATTACATTTCCACAAGCATTGTGAATTTTGTTTGCATTATGATAATTTTTTTTTTCACATATAAATGCAATTCCCATTGTAGTATTTTGAATTAGACAATGTTAGAAAAATGTGGGTATCTCTCAACACATGACGATTCATTCAAATGCCATGATGTGTGTAACAGGACAAAATTCTGACCAAAATTTAGATACAAAACATAGTATGATGACACAAGAATTGATATTTGCATATTTTTGTTATCATATTTTATGAATTTACACCACCTTCGATGTGTAGGTCTGGAAGGTTTTGGACATGCATGAAAACTTTTACTGCTACTCTATTTCTCATGGCCATCTTTGATGGAAGGGATGCAACTGAAATAGTATTCAAACTGTTACCTGGAAGTGAGGGAAGATTCTTATTGAATTGGCAACCTGTCATATTAGGATCAAGGTCCCATATAATCTATTGACCTGTCCAAAAGAGGAGAGGTAATGGTTCCATGTTAACCAGCAAGACGAGCCTGATAAGAGCACAAACTAATTTGAAGTTAAGCAACAAAATGTCAAGTAAAATGTAATTAATGCAATTAGATTGGATTAATAGCCCCAAACTTACTACGTCTTTCACCAATGTCTCCTCTTTCATGATTTTTAATGATCAATGAACTTCAATATTTTGATTGATTTTAATACTCCTTATTTTTTCTCAGCAATGTAAAGGTTGATTTCACAAAAGTTTAATTTTCCAGTGCAGAGTTTCCTTAGTCTAGTTATTTTCGTTCTTGGACCTTGTTTCACTCCTGTATTGGATTTCTTTGTAGCCAGCTGCAGTTCTGCAGGCTAAACTTGCAACGAAATCCAGAGGTGTGATTGCAACACATGTATATATAACTGTACTAGTTTTAGCCTCACTAGCATGCTTAATGAGAGGAATGAAATTGCAGTCTCTGTATTCAATAGTGGATGTCCTTGCAAAGGTAGTTCTGCTTCTGTGGGTAGTCAGATAAATTACAGCTGTGTTGAGTATAATCCACTTGTGCTGCAGTCACAACAGCAAAGCTATATCAAGAGTTTATGTTGACATATCTCAACAAACAGACAATTAATAAGGTATAAAAAAGTTTAGAAGTAGCTTCTGAAATATTTTTTTATCTGCAACATGGTGGTACTGTCAAAGAAATCAATAGCTTACTACAGGTAAAGGAAACTAAGAGATTGAAATTAGAGAAATAAAATTAAAAGATGATTTCAATGACATTGTACTCGGGAAGTTCTGATGAAAACTTACATCAACATACTGTAGGCTGACATGTAAGGAGTATGATTTCTATACATAAAGAGTAATAAAATTTGGTCAGTAGTGTTATTCATTATTTTTTTTAAAAAAAAAGGTCATATGGCCAAACAATATAGGCAAACATTGTTTCTGGTACTCTAAGCAGATGCCTGTGGGTGCATATATATTTGCATTTTACAGGAAAAGTTACTGTCCCAGGAAGATTTTGCTAGACTTCCGGACTGAACCCACATAAATTGGAAAAAACATCTGCAGCTATGTTAAATTAAAGTACAGGACTCTTTTAAGCAATCTACTGATTTCCATCCTGAAGTTTGCAGTAGAGTTTAGTATTTTCTTTATTGCATTACTGATTGTGCACTGCCCATTTCAATTTTAATGAATGAAAGTCATTCACTAAAATTCAGAAAATGTGCTGTGAATTTCTGCATGCTCTGGAACTGGAATGCATACTATGTATAGCTCTTTAATTCAGAGTCCAGATCAGTCTGGGAAAAAACAAAACAAAGAAACCCAAACAGCTTGACAGATAAAATATAAATATTAGCTTGATTATATCTACATATACAATTACTGTTATCTTTATGAAAGGAAGATAAATATAGCCTGCTAATGTTCCTTGTACCCTTCTTTGAGAAGCTCCTGGAGCTTCCCTCTGAAGTGACATTGCAATTCCCAGGACTTATAGCCTAGAAATTGTTTCTACAGCAGCTTTAACATTTATTTTTATAGATCTCTTTACTGAGTATTAAAATATGCCTCATAAAACTGCTTCTGCACAACTGGTGAAATATATACATCCTGGAAAGTTCCTTTCACAATTACCAGAGAGAATCCTTTCACAAGTTAAAATAGTCAAATACTTTTCATCTGTGTAAAACACAGACCCTCAAAGCTTGTTATTTTGTAACATACTAATGATCTTTAGATAGTTATGGTAATTTGTTTCATACATGAGAAAAGTAGACTTGTTTTAAGTTTTTAAGGTAAAAGTTGTAAACTGAAATTACAACTTAAAATGCTATAAAATAAAAAGGCACTTCCTAATTCTTCTTCTTCATTCAATAATTTGAGGAATTCTACTGTATGTTAAAGTACTCTATAGTCTTTTTATATTTCATTTCTAGTACTACATAAGTACTGATTAAAAAAGACACTACTAGTGTCTTTCCATTGTTTTTTGCTATGTTCTCCACATTATTTACATGGTTGATTCTACAGTTGCTCACAAAGTGTAGGTTTCAGAGATCACAAGGTCAGGAACAACCTCAATAAAGCAAAATAAATGAAAGAGCACTTCTTAGGTGACACTGATATGTATTTCTCAAGTTGTTTTTAATCTGAAATTTAGAGTATGAATTGTTCATTAGAGTCTCTAAGAGTTTTTAACTGCTTTAATAAGAAAGCATGGTATCTAAATATTTCTCTTTATAGGTATTTTCTGTTTTCTATATGCAACACTATTGTGGTGACATAATAACGATGTAAAAAAAGGCAGAAAATACATTTGAGATATTTTTTAAAAGGTATTTAACAGTAGGCAAGGCACATATGAAATTAGAAAATGTGCAATATAGGATTGGGTTTATATGTCTTTATATATAAAGTAGAAGTAAAGTTAGAATAGTATAGCTGTAGGTGAAAAACTGTGTAAAGCTTTGCAGGATTATATTCAGACCTGAAACTGGGTACATTTAGTCAGAAGCTGTAGAGGAGTTTCTTTGTCTTCATCCTAAGTAGCTGATCTATTATATTTTCAAGTCATGAACATCAGGATTTGGACATTTAAAGCACTATTTCAAGAAGTTGAAAAGCATGAAAAGTTTTCAGTATCAAATGTTTTCCATGTCATGAAAGCAACAGAATATTAAAGATTCAGCATAAATTATGTTGATCTCAGCATTGAGGAGTATGCTGGGTTTCAGTAGATGCATCTGATTGATTTGTAATACTCTTTTAAAAGAGATTAGTCAACTCAAGGAACTGCTTGGTTGATATTAAGAAAATTTAAGTGGTCTTTACAGCAACAGTCAGTCATAGTTTTGTAAAAGTACTAATTATTTGTATTTAATTTCTTGTGATCATTGTTTCCAGTTTTGTTTAAATACTAGATGTAAGTAATGTCTTTGTATATTTCCTATATTTTGTGCTATATAATGTAATCTCTATTAAAGCAGAATTTTTTGAGAAGCAGTTTTAAAGGTGGCCTCTTATTGGACTTAAGAGTAACAGTTCTAGGCTTTTAGGAGGGAGAAAAAATATGGTTTTATTCTTAAATATTCAGACCTGAAGACTGGTATGGTTCAATTCTTCAGAAAAAATATTTTACACTTCAACATTATAGGCACTCAGATTATTTAAGAATGATTTACCAGCAGAGCAGACTAAGAACATCTTGCAATGCATAGATGCAGCAAGGAGAGCTATTATATTGCAGTGAGGTGCTAACTGTAAAAAAGCATTGGTTTCACTTTGTCCCTGAAAATGAATCTGCAGGTGTGCTAGATTGTGTCGTAGCCATCTGAATATTCAGTAATGTCTTATTACTGAAATGGAGATTCAGTTAATATACTTAGAAACATTTTTATTTTTCTGACTTTGTTTGGATGTATATTGCTCTCTGAGCTATTACAGCTCTAATGAATTTTAAAAAGAATGGATCTGGCACCTATATGTAGCTTTCATCCCAAAATTAGTGCATCATCAATTTGTAGCAAGTCTTCTCAAAGAGTTTCTCCATAAATACTGCTGACTTAAGACTGAGTTAACAGTATTTGTCTTCAATAAGTCTAAGAGCCAGTGGTAGTTACATAATTGCTTAGAGAGGGAGACAACAATTCAGAGAATCCAAGGTTGAGAAAGAAAAGTATATTTAATTAAGGGTTCTGTTCTCTGCTAACAGTTTCTGAAAGACAAAACATAACCGAAGCTTCCTGTTGCTATTGTACTAAAATATTAGACCACACACTAGCAATAAAAATTGTCATGATGAGAATCCTCTTGCAATAACGAGCAACATAGGGACCCCAGGCAGATGTAAAGGAGTGCTCTTTATTGCCAAAAACCAGGCCTTTTTACAGTTACTAATTTACATAGTTTTAAGGCACAACAAGCCCAAGTCAACCAGCCACCATACACCCTGATGTGGACATGATGAGGACATGTGGCAATCACGCAGCATGCTTTCATGTCTCTCTACCCCTATTCCAGCTGAGTCACTATCCCATAGTTCCCTTCTATTTAGCCTAAGTAACAGGCCAGAGCCATGTTTCAAGGCCTTCCCTTTATAAAGCCTTACCTATCCGTAACACTTCTGAATCACTCCAAAAGAGGTGTTAAACATTCTTTTTTATTAACAGTTAATCAAAACAGGAAGAAGGTGAGTGTGGCTAGTTTTAGATATATCTATTTTAGGGGTTATATTGAGGGTTTTTTCCTTTCCCAAATCTCAGATTGTCTGCTTCAAGTAATTTAGAGAACATCAATGAAATTTCCTTGAGACCGCAGTCATACTTCAGAGTGTGCTAGTATTAAATAAATGATACAATTTTTGTAATAATTATTTATAATATAGTGACTGTAGTGACACAGTACTTAAAAAGTGATAGGTAGTAATTTCCATGTGTCAGCACAGGCAATCAGATGATGTCTGTGCAGTTCCTGTGTAGTTGTTGGTAGGTTTTTGGAAGAGAGGCCTTTAATGCCCATTGCACTCTGCAGGGGAAGTTTTACTCTGGGCATTGTGCAGGAGAAATGAAAAAAAATCTCAAGATCAACAACAAACAATTTTTATTTGCAAACATGAGAGCATCCAGACAGAATAAGGCACTTGGAAACCTTTCACTTAGCAAACTTTAGAATAACTAGACAGAATAATGCACTTAGCAAGGCATTAACTGAATATTTTGGTCTGGCTTGCAATGTATTTCAAGAAGAGGAAGGTAAGAAAAGAGAGGGGAAAAAGAAACAGAGAAAAAGAGAAAGAGAGAGGTAGATTGTCACCACTGTAGGATCCAGTGTGATCTCAGCAGATTTTAAATCCAGGGTAGAGGAGCATGGCACCTGTCATACTTCTTGCTATCCTTTTATCAGTTCTGACCACCTGTGCCCTTCCCCAGGTGGGCCTATGCTAATTTCAGCATCAAAATCTTGTCCCTGCACTTTACACAGTGCCAGATCTAACTACATCAGGTGAATCTGAGGGCTGCTGGTAAAATTAAAAGCCAGATAGATACTGGGAATATTTTTCATTTCATGCATTTGGGTGCAAACTGGAGTAAAATGATGTGGTCAAGTCGGACCACAAATCTACCAAATCTGAGCCACAAAACCCAGATTCTCATGGTATCTTTACTTTATTGTCATTATTATAATATTTTTGTTATTATTATTATCATTATTATTATTGGTATTGGTATTAATTTTAAATTTACCTCATAGAATCATAGATAAACTAGATATGCCAGATACTTACAGAAGTTTTAAACTACCCTTTTTAAGTCTTTGTTTTCTGTCCTTGTTTCCATACTCATATAAATTATTAGAGAATGCAGAAACAGCAGTTACCAAATTTAAAAAATTTAAACCATATTTTATTTAATTCTTTTTTATTTTATTCTGGCCATGTAGGTGAAGAATTTTTTATGAATGTAATTTAGCGTGATGCATGTCTTTATATAATCACTCCCACAATCTAAACAAATGCATACATTTTGTCAATTGAATGCAAAGTGTTTGCTATGTCAGCTTGTGTTGGCATTGTTATTGCTTCTCTGTAGAAGTAAAAAATCTTTACTAAATATGGGGTTATGCAGAAGTCTAACATCTAGCTGTGGATGCATCAGGATGAATTTTATTCAAACATCTGTTTCTTGCTGCCCTATATATGTACACACATGGATAAAGCTTTTTAAGTGCAAAATGATTTTTACATACATTGCTGCTAAGGTTTTTTACCTTGAGAAATTATAAATTTGAAATAGCAACTGTGAATAATAAGTGAAACTTTTTTTTTTTTTTACCTCAGACATTTAGGGAAGAATGGGAAGAATGTCTTATTCAGTGCACTTGAATTTTGATGTTTTTATATGTATAATCAACTACTGACAATGTAATTTGCCAAATAAGCTTTGTTTAGATTCTGATTTTAGTAGTATATAAAAATTTTGAACTTGGCCTTGGTGTCACCATATTTTCATATCTGCTCTTTGTTGAAAATTAGAAAAAGAGTTATAAGTTTGTAAATTTTGGTGGCTTATCATGCAATTCCAGGTATCTCATTGTCTACTGAACCTAAACATGTAGGAAAAACTCACAAAATTTGAAACTGTAAAGTAACTATGGTTCTATAGGAGCCATTGTGTTACATGTGGGACAACATATATATAAGCATAGCAAAAAAGTTACCTGAGAAGTTATTTTTTTTTTACATCTCTCTGAGGTAAATTAAAAAGATAAAGTATGCCCCAGATATGTTAGTCAGCATAGATTATTTTTGCAATCCAAATGGCTTTGTAATAGCAGTGGTGGTGTCCCCTTAAGATATGAAATAAACTTTGGCTTTGCTGTCAGGAAGTATCTTCCAGTATTCTTTTTCCTAGAATTTATTTAGACGACCTTGCAATGTTAAATTGTGGAAAGATGGAAAACTTAATAAAAAATTTGAGAGCAAGGTTTATAACAGCTCATATCTGACTCAGCTGTCTGGCTTATATTGTGAATATTCTCCCGTGCCTCTTATTGTAGTACTAAGGCTGCAGTGTTATGCACAGTTTTATAGCTACCTCCTGGGGAGATAGCTGAATTTGAAAAGAAAAGAGACAAAAGACTTATAATAAAGAATATAACATCTTTTCTGTGTCAATCCCAAGACTGCATTATTTTCATATTATTCACATCATGTGATCGTTTTATGTTGTATGGCTGGTAGCCCACATTTCTCTCCTTCTTCCAAAATAGTGCTGTTACTCTGGGGTTTTTTAAACCTTTCTTCACATGTGTCACAACCAAAATCTGACTTTCTAAAAAATTAGACAGGTTTCCTAGAGAAACAGGACCAACATTGCCTGTAAGGAATAGTCTAGAAGTTTTGAAAAAAAAAATTACTGATTTTGTAAGGTGCTCGAGTCCTAATCACTGAAGTTTTTGCCTATTAATATTGGTTTCTATAGGATGGAAAAATGAAATTGGCTTCATTAAGAGGTTTTATATGGAGAAATGTGAGGCATTAATTCATTACCCAGTCATTATTTGTTTAATTATGTGAACAAATTTTACACAATAATCTCAAATAATCCAGTAATTGTGGAGCAGTAATAAACCCAACAATTTAACTGATTTATCTCTGGCCTGGACAAAGTTCAATCCCATTTTAATAATGAAGTTTCTACTCTCAGTACCCCGTATTCATAACCTGTAGCAAAAGGAGGTCAGCATTCTCTTGTCTATAAAACGATTTTCACACATATGGATCTAGAATATATATAGTAGTCTTGAATTAGGTATTTGTAATACTAGGAGTCAAGTTAAAATTTATGCTTACTTTGAAGCAGTTTTTATGGATAAGGTCTCAAATTTGGCAGATTAGGGATTTTCTTTCTATTTTTGATATTCTATTATATAGGGACCACTGAAAATTGGAATTGTGAAACTTTATATCAAGGAGGATTTTTCAATGAATACGGCAAGCTTTGAATGAATACTAAAAGTGTCAGTTTTCTGAGAGGAACAGACACTCATCTGAAGCTCTATCAGAATGCAGTTTAATTATCTCAATTTATTTATTTATAACCTGGAATAGCATTCAAGAGATTCAAAAAATGTTATGTGCTGAAAGTTTACCAAAGACACTCAAGAAGGACAAAGTGGAAACAAAATCTATTTAGATTTCTGGAAAGAGAGGTCACCTAGTTTTGCATCTCATGTTCATTTGGTATCGTAGCTGAAAAAATGTCCTTTATTTTGACATATTCACAAAGGCTGAAAACTAACTCATTTTCAGCTATTTATATATTCCCTAGGTGTTTGATTTTATTGTGTCTAAAATTTATACTGCATTTTAAGAAACACTTACATTATTTCAAGTATAGAAATGACAGCTTTTGCATTTTTTTAGGTTTTTTTGTTTTGTTTTCTATACTGTATATTATGCAAGTTTTGAATGCCACCTGAGGCACCTTAAATGGAGAATGATTAACTGTGAAAGGCAATGATGGCTTAAACACTTGACAAAGTATAGCTGTGTGTAAATACACTTTGAAATAAAAATATTTGAGCCCATTAATAAAGACTTTATTTCAGCACTATGGTGCTGGAGGCAGTAGAGTTAATATTGCAGTTCTGTTAATATTGCAGTTCCTTCTGACAAGGAATTAAGACAATGATTTTAAAAGCATGGCTACAATGTTTTGTTAAGGAGAACAAAAAAAGTAGAGAAATTCTTATAACTGTACTCTCTGCAAACTATAATTCATCACTGTTAGAGGGTTTCATGGAGATGCTCTCCAAAATGGTATTATAACCAGGTTACTTTTCTTCATTGATTTATATAATTAATAAAACCAAAAATTATTTAAAAATTTTAAAGTCTTTATTAGGAACACAAAAGAGCTTTGTAGACTACATGGATAGATTAAACCAACTTCAAAAAGACAAAGCTTTTAAAAATTGTAATTTTACAGAACTGAATTCAGCTGAGACTCTAAGTAAGAGCAAGAGAAAACTAAAGAGATATATTTGTTTAGAAAAAATAAAAGAATTTCCACGGTTATACTTTCTGCAATGTGAATGATAAAAGCTTTAAAAAACCAAGAAGGATTTTGATTTTTAATGTTCCATCAAAACAAGATTTCCAACACAGATCTGTAAAAACTACAGCTATACTTGAAAAGAACACACACCTGCCAAAAATTAATTCTCCTTTTTGTGTTTGTATACTCATTTACTCTCAGAAATTTCCTCACAGATGCACATAGGATGCAATTTAGTCTGAAAGATCTGACAAGATGACAGCATGAAGCAGAGTCCATACTGGTGATACAAACAAAACTCAAGGTAACTTTTGTTAGTGAGTGACTGATTTTTTGTTAGTGAGTGACCGACTTTTGTTTTGTGAGTGACTGATTATAAGAACTTTGAGCAGGTGATTTGCTTGCATTTGAGTCATTCAGGAACAAGGGGTGGAGCTTCCTTTGTAGGGGGTGCTTGTTCCTTTGTTGCTGAGTTACTGATTATAAGAGGCCTCTGGGGAGCATGGCGAACAGGAGTGGGCAAACAGGGGTGTGGCACATCTCGGGGGCATGGATGATGCCTCAGGGTTTGGGGTTTCAGTATCTTATTCTAATGGGTAGACTGCTTAATAGTCAGTGGTGCTGGGCCTTGAGCACAGGGTGATAGGGGCAGGATAGTTTGGGTTTTTCCACGGGATTCACTTCTTCAAGGACACGCTCTCTGAGCTCCGAGCCCCAAAGATAAACAACGTAAGAGGATGGAACACCGTCGTTTGGAACTGTTGATTGGACGACGAATGGGGCATATGCAAATGGACTAAAACCTAGAAAAAGGGGGGAATTTTGTAACCCGCTCTCCTTTTGCTTGCATACAGGGAGCGACCCAGGCAGCCACTGCTGTGGCTGCCGGGGCTGGCCTTGAAGGCCTAAAATAAAGTTCACTTCAGCTTTACTCCGACTGGCCTCTGCCTCTGCCTCAGTTTCAGGCATCATGGACAGTTCGCACAGGCAGGGCAAGCAGGCAGGGTTGCAAGTTTTCTTGCTAGTAAGGTGTGCTGTGTGTTGTTTGAGGTGTTTCTGCTGGCTGCTTGCTTTTGAGGTTTCTGTTAGTAATGGTTTCTACACAGTCGAAAACTGTGGTTGGTGCAAGTGTATGTGACCAAGTGGAGCGCTCCAAAAAGGATGTGTCTGTACAGATCCATTCCTGCCTGGAGTGTTTGAGCTTATCGGTGGTTTCAGGGGGTGTTGTGGAGCAGGCCCATCTGCGGTGCGAACAGGTGAATCACCTCCTTTCACTGGTGGCTGAGCTTAGGAGGAAGTTGAAAGATTAGGGAGTCTCTGGGAAAGGGAAATAGACTGGTAGAGTTCAGCCCTTCCATTTTTAAGGGAGGCCTCTGACCAAGAGTCAGAGAACTCATATGCCTCCCACTCTCAGGCTATAGAAGGGCACCTGGTAGATGAAGGGGAGTGGAAATGGGTCCCCACTTGGGATGGTAATAACAAAAACTCCCCCCATCCTCCATCCAGGTGCCACTTCAGAATAGGTATGAGGCCCTGGATCTAGAGAGCCTGCCAGATGATTTAGAAGAAAATTGTCTGCCCAATGAGCCTCCCAATTATGAATCATCTGTAAGATGGATCACCACCTCTAACACCAAGAAGAAAAGAAGATAATCGTAGTAGGTGACTCTCTTCCGAGGGGAACTGAGGGTCCCATATGTCGACTGGATCCATCCCACAGGGAGGTCTGCTGCCTCCCTGGGGCCTGGGTAAGGGATATCACTGAGAGACTTCCTGGGCTGATTCAGCCTTCTGATTATTACCCACTGCAGATACTCCAGGCTGGTAGTGATGAGATCAAAATAAAGAGTGTCAAGGTGATTAAAAGGGACTTAGGGCACTGGGCCAAGTGGTTGATAGGACAGGGGCACAGGTAGTGTTCTCCTCAGTCCCTTAGGTGGTGGAGAAAAATGATGAAAGAAACAGGAGAACCCACATCATTAACAAGTGGCTTAAGGGTTGGTGTCATCAGGAAAATTGGGATTCTTTGATCGTGGGGAAACTTATACAGTACCTGCTCTGCTGGAACCAGATGGGATACATCTCTCTGTTAAGGGCAGAAGGTTTTTAGCTCATGAACTGGCAGACCTTGTTGGGAGGGCTTTAAACTAGGTTTGAAGGGGGAAGGGGATGCAGCTGGGCTGTCTGGAAGCAGGCCCAAGGGTGGTAAGCCTGAGCTAGGGCTAAAGTCAGTAGCCCAGCTGAAATGCATGTATACCAATGCATGCAGCATGGGTAACAAACAAGAAGAGCTGGAGATCATGGTACAATAGCAAAGCTATGATGTAGTTGTTACCACGGAAACATGGTGGGATGACTTACACAGCTGGAGCACTGCACTGGATGGCTACAGACTCTTCAGAAGAGACAGGAAAAGAAGAGTCGGAGGGGTGGCCCTTTATATTAAGGAGAATTTTGATGCCATAGGTATTGAAAGTAAGGAAGATGGAGTTGAATGCCTATGGGTAAGAATTAAGGGGAAGGCCAACAAGGCTGACATCCTCCTGGGAGTCTGGTATCATCCACCCAACAAGGAAGAAGAAGTGGACAACTTATTCTACAAATAGCTAGATAATGTTTCAGGATCATCAGCCCTTGTTCTTGTGGGTGACTTTGACCTGCCAGACATCTGCAGGGAACTCAATGCAGCAGAAAAGAGGCAGTCCAGGAAATTTTTAGAGTGTATGGAGGACAATTTTTTTGTCACAACTATGTTAGATCTGCTGTTTGTAAATAGAGATGGGCTGGTGGGAGATGTGGTGGTTGGAGGCCGCTTGGGACAGAGTGATCATGAAATTATAGACTTTTCAATATTTGGTGAAATCAGGAGGAGCACCAGTAAGACTCTTGTGTTGAAATTCTGAAGGTCAGACTTTGGCCTATTTAGGAGACTTATTCAGAGAGTTCCTTGGGAAACAGCCCTTAAAAACAAAGGAATCCAGGAAAGCTGGGCATGCCTCAAAACAGAGATCTTGAGGGTGCAGGAACAGACTGTCCCTGTGTGCCGAAAGATAAGTCGACAGGGCAAATGTCCACATTGGATTGGCAAGGAGGTTTTGGAAGAATTTAGGAATAAAAATCTTTGGAAGGAGGGTCAGGTCTCTCAGGAAATATTTAAGAGGGCTGCTAGAGTATGTAGGAAAAAAATTAGGGAGGCCAAAGCTCAGTTTGAACTTAGAATGGTGACTGCTGTAAAAGATAAAAAATGTTTTTACAAATATATTAATGGTAAAAGGAAGGGTAAGACCAACCTTTGTTCTTTATTGGATGAGGGAGGGAACTTAGTATCTGCAGATGAGGAGAAGGCAGAAGCGCTTAAGCCCTACTTTGCCTCAGTTTTTAGTGGGAAGATGACTTGCCTTCAAGAGAACTGTCCTCTTGGCTTGGTTGAACATGTCAGGGAACAGACTGGTCCCCCCACTATCCAGGAGGATGCAGTCAGAGAACTACTGAAATACTTGGATATCCATAAATCTATGGGACCAGATGGACCCATCCCAGGGTGATGAGGGAGCTGGCAGATGAGCTTGCAAAACTGCACTCCATCATTTACCGACAGTCCTGGCTCACTGGTGAGGTTCCAAATGACTGGGAGCTGGCCAGTGTGACCCCCATTCACAAAAAAGGGTGGGAAGGAGGATGCTGGTAATTACAGGCCAGTCAGCAGCATCTCAGTACCTGGCAAGATAATGGAACAGTTTATACTGAGTGTCATCACACAGCACTTACAGGATGGACAGAGTATCAAATGCAGCCAGCACAGCTTTAGGAGGCGTAGGTCATGTTTGACCAACCTGGTCTCCTTTTATGACCAGGTGACCTGCCTGGTGGATGTGGGAAAGGCTGTGGATGTTGTCAATTGGGACTTCAGCAAGGCCTTTGACACCGTCTCCCACACAACACTCCTGGAAAAGCTGGCAGCCTGTGGCTTGGACAGGAGCACGCTGTGCTGGGTTAGGAACTGGCTGCATGGCCGGGCCCAGAGAGTGGAGGTGAACAGTGCTGCATCCAGCTGGTGCCCAGTCACCAGTGGTGTTCCTCAGGGGTCTGTGCTGGGGCCAGCTCTGTTCAATATTTTTGTTGATGATATGGATGAGGGTATTGAGTCTTTCAATTAGTAAATTTGCAGATGACACTAAGCTGGGAACGTGGGTCGATCTCTTGGAAGGATGGAGGGCTCTGCAGAGACCTGGATCGGTTGGATGGATGCGCAGAGTCTAAGAAGATGCACTTTAATGAGTCCAGGTGCCAAGTCCTGCATTTTGGCCACAATAACGCCCTGCAATGCTATAGGCTGGGGACAGTGTGGCTGGACAGTGCCCAGGCAGAAAGGGGCCTGGGGGTTCTGGGGACAGCAGCTGAACATGAGCCAGCAGTGTGCCCTGGTGGCCAAGAAGGCCAAAGGCATCCTGGCCTGGATCAGGAATAGTGTGGCCAGCAGGAGCAGGGAGGTCATTCTTCCCCTGTACTGGGCACTGCTGAGGCCACACCTTGAGTGCTGTGCCCAGTTTGGGCCCCTCAGTTCAGGAAGGACATTGAGACGCTTGAGCGCATCTAGGGGAGGCAACGAGGCTGGTGAGGGGCTTGGAACACAAGGCCTGTGAGGAACAGCTGAGGGAGCTGGGGTTGTTTAGCCTGGAGAAAAGGAGATTCTGAGGTGACCTTATCACTCTCTACAACTTCCTGAAAGGTGGTTGTAGTCAGCTGGAGGTTGGTCTCTTTTTCCAGGCAACAATGGACAGAATGAGAGGACACAGCCTTAAGCTGCATCAAGGGAAATACAGATTAGATCTTAGGAAAAAGTTTTTCACGGAAAGAATGATAAAGTATTGGAATGGCTTGCTTGGGGAGGTGGTGGAGTTACCATCTCTGGATGTGTTTAAAAAAGACTGGATGTGGCATTTGGTGCCATGATCTAGTTGAGGTGTTCGAGCATGGGTTGGACTCGATGATCTTGAAGGTCTCTTCCAACCTAGAAATTCTGTGATTGTGTGTAATGTTTCTTCCTTTTATTTTTCTTTGCTTAGTGTTAGAACTATATGACCACTTTCTTTTTCTCATTATATATATATGTAGTACACCTTTGGGTTTCTGTGTCTAAATTGTTTTTGAAAACCTTGAAGAAAAGTGGCTGTAATATCCATCCTTATGGAGCCCCACTAGTGACAGGTCACCAGTCCCATGTCATTCCATTCATTATAACCCCTTATGGCCAAGTTGCTCACACATCACATGGTATGTATATCCAGCTGTGGACTGGACATTTTTCTCCAAAAGTATCATGTTAGATACTTTTACTTCAAGCTTCACTAAAATCCAAAAATTTATATCATCCCACTTCCTTTGAACAACTAGTCAGGTAAGCTTGTCATAAAAGGAAATCAGGTTTGATAAGCAGAATTTTCATGAAACTGTGCTGGCTGTGACTAATGACTGCATTGCCCTTCAGGTCTTGTATAGTACCCTCAGAATAATCTTCTCCACAACTTTACCGGGAACTGAAGTGACAGCCTGTAGTTCCCAAGATCATAGCTTTTACCCTTCCTGTAAACTGGGACCATTTTAGTTGGCTGAGACCTCTCCAAGTTCCCAAGACCATTCAAAAATCATTGAAAGAGGCCTCAGGATGACATCAACCAGCTCTTTGAGTATTCTCAGATGAATCCCATCAAGCCCCAAAGACTTACAGGGATCCAGGTGGAGCACTAGATGGTGAACAAGTTCAGGGTTGACTGGCTATTTATCACTCTCATTTATCACAGACAGGATCCTCCAGCTCAGAGCCCTAGTACCCCAGAGCCCATCATCTGTGTTGTAGAAGGAGGCAAATAAAATATTAAACACCTCTGTCTTGTATATGTCCCTATTCATGACATGACCATCCTCGTCAGGTAATGAGCTGATTTTAATCCTGTACTGCCTTTTGTTATTTTAAAAAGCTCTTTTTATTGCTTCCCAAAGTACTGACCAGCTTCAACTTCAATTGATCTTTGGCTAGACAAATTTTCTCCCTGGAGTGTAAAGCAGCATCTCTGTATTCTTCTTACATCACCTGACCTTGCTTCCACTGGGCAAATACTTTTTTTTTTTTTCCCACTTTAGCTCCATTTTGGAACTGCCTGCTCCTTGGTCTTAGGAGGTGTTACTTATTAAATAATGACAAAATTTACGAACCCTAGCTTTCAAAAGCACTTTTTCCAGGAGACCTCACTTACTAGTTACCTGAGCAGCCTGAATTCTGCTCATGTCCAGAGTTGAGGTTTTGCTGGCATTATTCCTCCTGCCAACAGAAATTTTTAACTCGTTTTCTTTCAATGTATGTTCAGTGTGGCTGAACAGCCACCAATCACCACTCACAAGACACTAGGTTAACAAGCAGCAAATCAAGGAGAGCATAATTCCTGGTTGGATCCCTCTCTACCTGTGAGGTATCCATGTTTTTTAAGAATCTTCTGGGCCTCATTGTGTCAGCTGTGTGGTTTTCTCAGCTGGCATCTAGCAAGCTGAAGTCCCACATAAGGACAAGGGCAGTTGATTTCAAGGTATCCCTTAGTTCCTTAAAGAATAATTCATTGGTGTTATCACCCTGGCTAGGTGATCTGTAGTGGACTCCCACGGTGTTATCCTCACTATTTATTTATTCTTTAATCCTTAACCAGAACCTCTTAACCGTGTAATTGCCAACTGCAACGTCTATACATTCTAGTCCTCTGTTACATACAATGCCGCCTCCTCTACCACACTGGCCCTGCCTGTCTTTCCTGAATAACCTGTAACCATCCATCGCTTTAGGCAACCAAGTATTCCCTCTTCTAACTCGTCATTTTCCTGGTCCTCAGTTTCCAGACCCTCATATCTCTTCCATAGGGCCACCTGGGAAAAGAAGCAGATTCACTTGTCACCCTGAGCAAGGACCTACCTCGAGGTACCTCGACCTACCCCTGGCTTTTATACCCTCTCCTGCCTTTTGTGGAGAGAGTAGGGGATTGTCCAATTCCTGAGGTGCAGCCAACTGATATGCTGGCCTCAGAGTTGCTACAGATCAGCTCTCCCCTACACATATGCCCTGATACTCCTTAAACTTTCCATCTCCTCTTTAAGTAGTACCACCAGTAGTATTAATTCACCTATTTGATTTTACCTATTCCTTATCAGAACTTGCAAATAGATTTCATTTTTTTCCAAAAAAAATTTCACTTAGATAAAGATAAATTTATCTAATTATCTAAAACCTTACTTTGAATTTCAGAATTTTTAACAGGGAAAAATGTTTCTTATGTTGCTGCTGGTGTAGTACTTGTGGAGTTTGGAAACATTTTTATTTATGCAATTTGGTTTAGTTTATGTAGTGTAGTTTATTCTTAAAATATGGAGTTGCTATGTCCAATATGATATTTTGAGAGTATTTAGTTAATGTTAAGAATTAATGTGAAGATCCTCATGTTTCTTTGCATTTCAACATTTCTTGCATATTTTAAACCTGAGGAGCAAAGAGAATTAAAAACCATACAGGGTGTGATACATAATAAAGGATAAAAGATTTACAATTGCTATTGAACTTGCAATGAAAGATGTAATATTTAGCATATTTACTTTATATAAATCCACTGAACCTTCCCCATGATTCAAGCTGAAGTTCTCATTGGAAATACAAAAATATGAAGACAATTAAGGTGGCATGAAAGCACAAGAGGGACAAAGAGAATTCTTTGCTGCCAATATAAACGACACTTCTTTGTTAACTGGTCTGGCTGGGATGGAGATAATTTTTCACATAGAAGACCTCACAGGTTTGTGCTTTACATTGGTAGCTAGAAACAGGTTGATAACACACCAGTGTTTTGGCTACTGCAAGGCAGTGCTGGCACAGCCTCAAGGCTGTCTTTCCAACATTCCCATCCCCATATGCCAGTACGGTTTGGTTGTTTTGTTTTTTGTTTGAGGTTTTTGTTTTTATTAAACTTCCTCTCTGTTACCCACTTGTTTTTTCATCTTGCTTTCCTTCCAGTGGTTCTGCTGACAAGGGTATGTGTGACAGCTCAGTTTGGTGGGCACCTGGTGGCCAACCAAAGTCAAAACACCACAGCTGGGCATTTTAAAAGCACAAGAAAGTTTTAGTTTAGAAACAAAGTAAATAATCCTTCTCAAAAATCTGTTGTTGTTTAAAGTTTGAATTGAACAGTTTTAGTCTGAAAAAATACAAAGTTATTTTAAAATAAAACTCTTAAACTAAATTTCAAATGTACATATTTTTCTTTTTTGTTGTATAGTAGAAAACAAGAAGTGCTCTCATTTTACTTTTACTCATTATTTTTCTGCATGCATAAATACAGTGTCTAACCATTCACCTGAAAAAGACCTTATCCTCAAATAATTTTTAAAATAGCTTGTCTTCTTTGACATATGATGCTTATACAATACTTTTTTCAATGGAACACATAAACCAGTTTTTCAAAACTGAAATACAATCACAGAAAATTATGTAAGGTAACCTAGTAAGTTGATTCTTATTCAAGTTGTATTTTGGCAATATGTCTTTCCTACTTACTTGAAGGGCTTTTTAGTCAGAGGAGACATCATCTTGAAAGGTGGTTGATGTGTAGGTTACTAAAATTGCAAGTGTTGTTTGCATAGCTGTGTTATTAACTTCTACTGGCTGCCACTCCTCATTGTTCAATATTCTCCCACCAAAAGTACAGTGGAAGATGTCCACCTTTTAAATACACGATGGATGTTCCATAAATATGTTAGCATGGATGAATCAACAGCTGTTAGGGAAAAAAATAAGATAAACATTTATTTCATACACCAGGCAGTTGTCAAGCAATATTAATATCCTTTAGTCAATAGAAGAGTGAAAAACAGCTGCTGAAAGGACTATGATAAACAGATGGCAAGAGCAGTTGAGTCAAGCTGGTATTGACTTAACCCCCTTTATACAATTTTGCAAGTTGCATTCCGTGGGAAGGCTTGTACTGGAAAATTAGTTTAAATTTAACTTTCTCCTTAACAAAAATAGCATATGACAGCCTACAGTAAACGTCCTTACTTTTTTTATAGTTGAGTTCTCTGCATGAAAAAAATTAATGGACCCATAATTGTATCAGGCAGGAAGGAGCTGGAAATTCACTACACATGCTGCTAAGCTCCATAAGGCTCCTGAGGGCCTATGTTTTTGGAGAATAATAATGTATGTTTTGTTACTTCGGGAAAAAAAAAGTTTATCTGGTCTGGTTTGGGGGTTTTTTACAAAGTATAAGGTCTTGCATTTCCACTGTACAGTTAAAAATCTATGTTTTCAGACTAAGAACAGGTCCCTTCCTAAACACTGGGGGCTTGAAATTCATATGTCTTAGAAAAGATCTTATTAGCATGCAACATTTGTTGCTCAAGGTTCATTGACCAGCTTTCCTTTTCCATAAAAATATAATGCCAGATTCTACAGCAATTTTCATTTATTCCCCAGGTAAACTTTTGAATGATCTCTTTAAAACCAATTTGAATAACATCTGTTTCTCCTCCCAGTTTGGGTAGATGATGACTGAAATACTGAAGAAATTTAAAGCAGCATGCTGAACTACATTTCCAGAACAGTTGTTTCTTTTGACTGAAATCAACAATCACAGTTTTTAGACTGAAGGGAGACATAGAGATTTTACAGTTTACATTCCAATAAAATATAAATTAGTGATGCCTGTCTTTGTAAAAAAAAAAAGTGTGCTACATATTTCAACACCAGAAAAAGAATATACTTTAAAATAAATACTTGGCAGTATCCTTAGGTTAGGACTTGATTACTTTAATTTCCAAAAGTTAAATAAGATGCTTAAAAGAAAGGGAATTCTGTACTTCAACATCATCATGCATTACTTCCTAGAAAACATTTAGCCATCAGGCTAAGTTTCTATCAGGTAGTTTAATTATATTTTAGGCTTTTTTATTACAACTTTAAATTTTATTTAGTTTAACTAGTTACATGAAAGAAATGACATTTAAATATAATTTAGTTAAATACAAAAATTTTGCATTACGCAATTTATAATTTGGATACTGGACCTTAAAATAATCCAGCTACTTGGATAATCATGTGTATCGAAGATATGTAAAAAGAGATCATAGGGTTAAGATTCTTACACTGATTATTATTTTACTCTCCTAGTAGCACATCAAATATCAGCAAAGCTGTTCAAGCAATTACATACAGATATAAGAATCTATTCAGGGTAGATTACTGGGAGGTAGTCCATTTCTGTAATCATGTGTATGCAATAGGGTTTTAAGTATCCTAGGATATATGAGATTCTTTCACAAGATTTTAATACGTCATTTGAGCCTGTGCTCTTCCAGATCAGCAGTCTATCACAAGAAGGGTGATCCTTATTTGTCTGAACTGCCATTGGATTGGTCTGCTCTGGAACTGAGTTCCACTTTAAAGTCTTGTATAAACTCTGGAAACAAAATATCTCCATATCTTAACACAAAGTATCATTGTACAAAAGAAGAAAAGAAAAAAATCCCAACAAAACCATGAAACCCATCCCCCTCCCCACCAAAAAACGCCAACAACAAAACAATAAAGCCAAACAAAAGCCAAAAAAATACAAAACCCACAAAAAACCAAACTAAAACAAAACAAAAAAATCCCAAACAAAACAACAAAAACCAACTAAAACCCCCACCCAAACTTAACCAAAACAACCAAACACACACGCACAAAAAAAATCCCAATACCACAAAGAAAACCCACAAAATTAATCAAAATTTGGCTTAATGTCTTTTAAAATCACAGCATAGTTTTGAAACTAGATACTTACCTCTCACTTAGATGTATTGCTAATATTTTCCTACACTATTCAGTGCAGTGTTAAATCAAGAATGTCAATGTTATATTGCAGGATGATATTGGATTTGTCTTCTTGAAAGAAATCATTGACTTGGAAGCTACCACATTAGCAGTGGAATTTATGAATGTACTACTTTACCAAAATTCCTACATAATTCAAGTTTCTTTCATATAATTCAAGTGAAGCATTAATTAAAATTAGAGAGCCGCTGTATGGTTAAATAGCTTTTGCACTGGTTTTGAAATTGTTAATGTAATTATCTTAAAAATTTTTCTTCCTCTGATAGGAGGATAGGCCTCAATAACTATACACATTATTATTCATTCTGTAACATCAAATAAACCAAAAATGTGTCAAGTTCTGAACAGTAATCATGTTTTGTTAAAGCATACATTGTCTCTCAGATAGCTAATATGGATGGATTTCTTTTTTAATTAATATCCACCAAGAGAAGTTGATACGGGTTGGAAAGGTGATCAATTTTGTCATGCTTTTCTTAATGAGTCTAACAGGCCAAAGTCTGAAACTGAAAATAAATCTGTAGCAATCACATTATAAAGATCTCAGGTTTTAATTTCCTTGGAATTATCACTTAATAATGTTTACCTTTCTTTCAGAGGTAAGAATCACAGATGGATTTTTTCTTTTCTCTCACCAATTTTATTTAATGGCCCATGATCATATAGGGATGGGTTTTCTATCATTTTACAAATAAACTACTTTCCTTCTCAAAAAAGATGCAGAAATATATGACTGATGTTCAACTCAGAGAACCTATTTCACATATATAAATTCAGTACAATATCAGTGAAAGCAGATCTCTATGTTTGGTATTTATAACCTAGCATTGTCATGATTGCAATCTTTCTTAGCTAAAGAAAGCAACAATTTAAACCCACAAATGTTGCTGGAGCTTTTAATTTAGGTTTTTTTGGGTTATATTCTTTCATGGGTTTTTTTTTGGTTTTTTGGGGGGGCGGGGGAGTTGGTTGGTTGGGTTTGTTTTGGTTTGTTTGTTTGTGGGTTTAGGGAGAGAGGGAGGTTGGTCTTTGGTTTTCTTTTTCCTTAAATGCCACAACCAGTACTGGAATTGTTCAATGCTTATTACATTTTTAATGTGCATATAATTCCATTTTCTCAGCTTTGATAAATCTTTTATTTACTTGTATGATGATGACACTGTCTTGTCTTGTTGCTATCTGATAGGGGGACTAGCACAAGATTAACACTATTTTTCATGCTCACCTAATAGAAAGTAACAAAGTGACTTCATGAAAATGGAGCTAATACTCAATTTAGATAAGACTTCTGGGGTATTGTTCACTCCTTGACCTCTGCCAAGGAGGAAGCTTTTCAGATTAACTCAGACAAGAACACACAGCAATACAACGGATATTACTAAACACCTTCCAATATCATATCTGGCCTGTTTTATTCTTTTATCTCATGGCAAGACAGCAGTAAGGGTGACAGTACATATTTATATAGATGTTAGCCATATAATCTCTTCCAGGTTTTTTTTCTCCTTTTTTTTTTTAACCCACTGGCTTTAGAAGATTTCTCTATCTTTCTAGATTAGAGTTTAGTTTAAATTAGATAGATTTTAATCGTTTTTATGAGCACTTGTTCCTAAGGCAGAGATAATGTCAAATCTCCCTGTATTTATTTCCTATATACAGGTTTGCACTATATAAATATGGTTGTTTCTTCCAGACAGAGCAAACAATGCTATATAGAATCTACTATTGACTTACTATTTTTATATCTCGAGTATTTGGATAAAAACTGTGTGGACTTACAGCAGTTTTTTTAGAATAGTAGTCCTGTTGAAATTGTAAGTAGTCTTGCAATTCCATTTTTGGGGGGTGAAATTATGGTAGTATGATACATATGTGTAAAACCAGAAAGCTGTAAATAATTTAGAAAAAATCTTACAATTTTTAAGCCATTTACCATATATGAAACAGTCAAGTCTGTATATTAATTTGTGACCTTTATGATCTTTCCCAAATCTTATCAAACTCTATTTTTTTGAATATATTAATTGATCAGCTTAACTGAGAAACTTGCTGAAAGGCAAGTTTAATTCAGAAAAGCTTGTACTTTTTAAGAGTTACAGTTCTGTTTTTTTTCTGGGGTGTGACTCTTACCCAATTTTGTAAACACAACCTTCAATAATCTTGAAAGATAAAATAATCAATTACCATCCATTCATCAGTGAGTGTATCTGAATTACGTTTTACTCTTACATAGGGACTTCAGCAGAATAATTTCTTTACCACGGATGTCATGACATGTGAACTGACAGTAGTAACATTGTAGGAGCAAGCTGGATATTATTAGTCAGTTGAGCCCTTCACCAAATTTTTACCATTTATAATCTAACAAGCATCAATCTCTTAGGTTATATGGTCTGTTTTTCTTTTCTCTAATAAAAAATACTGAGTCAAAAAAATCTAAGAACTTCTATTTATATGATGTAGATGAAGTACTGCAACACAACTCACAAAAAATCCAGAATAAAACTCCTCTTGAATATGCAATATAACTCACTAAGAAGATTCAGAAACAGAAATAAATGTGAAATAACTGCAAAGAACATGATGAAGACTATTAATTGCAACTGCACATATCTGCATTCTGCTACATATACACATTATATACATACACACATATCAATGTTATGTGTAACATATAGAACACAAGGACAGCATATTTTGGATATAGCATCCACCTAAGGAGACACAGGCTGCTATAAAGAACATGAAAGAAATGGTTAAAAGTTTCAGAATTGCTAGAAAAGCAGCTCAAAGCATACCAGTTACCAAACAAATATAGTAGGTTACCTGTGTTAAATAAATGTCATTAATGAGATATATTTACCCACATAGTAAAATCCTGAAGTTTGCCTTGAATAAAAATAATATTACTTGTATTAAACCTGGAAACTGAGCTTCTTTTTTCTGGTTCTTCTCCGCACCCCCGCCCCCCATCCTCACCTAGGATGTGCCCTGTTTAGTTTGAGTTATATTGTTTAATCTGCATACACATCAGGCTGCCTGCATAACCCAAATGCACTGGCACCTCATGGAGGCTATAAGCAAAAAAGAATGAACAGCTGCTAGCAGACCTCTGTGAGATAATAAATCAGCAACAGGTGCTCTAGGCATTTGAGAAGACTGGAGATTAGGTTGCAAATAAAATACATTTAGGAGGAAACAGGAGAAATAAAGGAAGATGTTTCTAAGACAGCATGAAGAAACTGTTTGTCTCCTGTGAAACTAGAATTGGCAAAGGGTTGAAAATCAACACAGCTAATGACTAAAGCTGTAGGGAGTCTGGCTAAAAAATAAAAAAACTCCAACAAACAAAAAATTAATAAATTTACATTTTGCTCTTTATTCAGTAGAATAATGAAAAAATTCAATTGCCCATGAATAAAGGTGAATAAACCTTTGCATTTTCCTGCTTAGGGCCAAAGAAAAAGATGCTGAAACTAAACGTAGTTCATGCACTGGTATTTCTAATAGATTTCAGAAAATTCATATCATTTGGATGGCAGTATTATAGTAATTCTCTGATTTTTCTCTTTACCTTCCTTCTCCCCATGACTGAAATCAAGGGTATTGATAGCTCAAAATGCCTGCCACTGATATATTTCTTCAGATTTTTTTTTTCTTTTCTTTTGGTCTCTTCTGGTAATCTCTGTGAATGTAGAATGAAGCTGAAATCAAAGGAGAAATGAGACAATGGACCTAACAGATTTTTAAACACATCAGAACTGGAAAATTATTTTTTAAATTCAATACTCTTTTTCAGTTACTTCATCTTTCTTTATAATTTTTAGTTTTTATTTTCCCTCTTACATCCTAGAAAACAGAAGAAATTCACATATATGAATCAGTTTTAATTGCTTCTTTACTGTTAGGTGGTTTTCTGTTATATTTATCTCTTGTTTATATTAAATCTCTTGGATTTTAAAAAATGAAGATGTTGTTGAGAGTAAGAACAAATGGTCTATTAAAAAAAATTGAGTGAGAGTTGTGTGACAAATTGCTCTTATTATTCCTTATACCATTTTGGAAAAT
This sequence comes from Acrocephalus scirpaceus scirpaceus, assembly GCA_910950805.1. Lineage (NCBI taxonomy): Eukaryota > Metazoa > Chordata > Aves > Passeriformes > Sylviidae > Acrocephalus > Acrocephalus scirpaceus. Next base: position 36,466,141 of record OU383776.1, read on the forward strand.
TTAATTGGAGAGCGAGACAAGATTGTTCCATGTTGCACAAACACACAGAATTAAGTCCCAAACACCGTACACACTCTGCAAGAAATAAAGAGACAGAGCATACAGATACAAACCTGATGGAAATATATAGAGAAACAGTGCACATATATCTATAAGTCTTGGTACCAGAAGCTTAAATAGTAGAAGTCCAGTCTTCAGTGTATTATACAGTGAGTCTGTATAATAGTCCCATCAATTTTAGAGGACTAGGGACAGTGGTGGTTGTAAATAAACAAAACAAACAAAATGTGTAGTCCTGTAGGCTTTTTCTCCCTACTTGCCCCAAGTCTTTACTTTCAATCAGTTATCTGCACACTACAACTGTTAAGCATCTCATTCAGGAGTCATGACCCAGGCCTTACCCAGGCACAAACCATTTTATGTTTATGCCAAAGTCACCAACAGTTATGACTTTTCTGTTTGTAAGTAGCAGTAGCTGTGTTTTTAATATTTATTTCTCCAGTATTTGTGTGTATTTCACATTTGTGTATATATATATATATATCTTTATAATTCCAGAAGCTAAAAAACTTATTCCTTGAAAATGTAATCTCTTACTTTGTTTACTTTCATGTGAAAATAATTAATGACTTCTAATGAACAGTAACAGGATTTTTGTATGTCTATGTTTCACCATCTATAATTATAATTTGTTTTGGGCAAGACAAAATTGTCTTTCAAAATGGGAAATATGGTTTTCATTTAAAAAGTAATTTCTTGTTTTATAATGTTATGACTTTAGTAATAGTCAGTGCCCTCTAATGACCCAGTATAATAGTAGAAATACATAAATAAATTAGAGCCCAAGGCAAATCATAAGGTGTTTTACATTGCTTGATAGTTCATTGGCTGGCAGAGCCGGTAGAGCAAAATATTTCAGACTTGGGCTGATATACTTTATTCCACAGAATTAGAGCAGTTAGAACTGGAAGCGACTTTAAGGATAACTAGTTCAATCCCCTGACCATGAGGATTGAATTGTAGTAGAAGGGACAATCTAGCAGAATGAACATCATGTACTAGACCAGGTCACTCAGAGTCCCATCCAACCTGGCCTTGCACACTTCCAGGGACAGGGCATCCTCACCTTCTCTGGGCAACTAATCCAGTGCCTCACAGGAAATGATAGTTTTCCTGGTAGTAACATATTTCTTCCTCAGGCTGTGATTTTTCCCTTGATCTGATCCAAAATCTTGTTCTAATTATGCAGGATCTTGGAGCAAGCCTTGAAACAAGAATTACTCTGCTGCCAATTTAGTACCAAGTTCTCAGTGATATGTGTTTGAAAGATGGCTGTTGTTTGAGATACCTTCTGTTTTCAAGTTTCATGTACTTTGGGAAGAGAAATGCTTGAAATCCTCACCAAAAAAAAAAAAAATTAAAAATTTTAGTGTGGGTTTATCAGGTAGCATAATTTCCTGAAAAATGGCTGACCAAAACTATTAAAATCTAATAAAAGTCCCAGATATTGTTATGCTTCCTAAATATTGCAACTGAGACTTAATTTTCTTACTCTTTTTAAAATTGTGTTATAAGTACAAAAAGTATATTCTAGTGTGTATGCTGATACCTTTTTGTTTTGTTTTGGAGTTTCTTTGGGATTTTTTACTAGAAAAATTTGTTGTACTTTCTTAGCAGGTTTAAAATCCATATTTTAACTTTTTCAAGGAGAGTTAAGAAAAAACTTAATAATAGGTATAACTGAATACTTTTACGCACTTTTACATGCAACTTTTCATCCCCTCTCTTTTCCAGTATCGGATAAAAGAAATTTTATGCCCTATAATTTTTTTGCTGTGGGGTATTGACTTGTTTTTAATTAGTAGTTTGTTTATATATTAAAAGATAATCATGAGAAAAGACACAAGAGAAAGTGATGGAAGAAATTTGAAATAAAATTCTGGAGAGAAATAAGTTGGGACTTTTGTTGTTTTGGAGTGTTTAATAGTAATATTTTAAAATAGTATACAGATGAAATAAAACCCTTCAGATGCACCAGATTAGAGTATGGTGACCTAAAATTGGAGATGTTTAGTAAACATCCTGTTCTGACCCTGAGAATGCCAGATATGTAATAGATAGGCCTAAAGAGACTTCCCAGAGGAGATGTTTCTTCTTGTCTCTACCTTTTAGTAATGACTTATGCCCTATAACTCATGTTCTAATTAGCTTCATAAATGTTTAATTTTTTCTTTTGCTGTTGTGAAAAGCTGAGATTGCTCTGCTGGAGTACTCAAAATTACATGATGCCAATAAAGACAAACTGAGACTACAGTCTTTTTTGTACTTCACCTCTGGTTTTTTTCCAATAAGTCCTTCTCAAATTCAAAATAGGTTTGTGCATTTCCTTTTAGGACAAAACAGGAGCAAGTGTCCTTAATGGCATAATTTCTAGTTTCTACCCAGTATGCTTTTTACACTTCAGATTGAGACAGTATCCTGGTTTAGTAATTTGACCTTCGAAGAAAAAAACATGTTTTGCACAGCATAAGGCTTGTTAGCCCAACAAGCACGATAAGCAGCTAGCAAAAATCATGCCTTCATCTTTCACTCTGCAGTGACTTATATCTCTTGACCAATAAATAAGTCTTTACCTCAAAATAAGTTCTATAATTGACTTGAAAGGTGCTTTTTTGTGCCTTTTGTGACAAGACATACAAATGCTAAGACCAAAGTTTTCATGATATTTAATGGAATAATTTAATGCAGAGAGGTTCCTTTAGATCTTAAATGAAGCATCAAGGGATATTTACTGGGAAAGAAGATTACTTGTGAAAGAGAAGTTAATGGAGTTAGTAAACAAAATCAACATCCTTTCTTCTGCAAATTTATATTGGCTACAAGACAGAGCAGTGGATTTTATAAGTAAATTATTTGTAGTATCCCACTGTCACTCAGTAGCTAGAAAATTCTTTAACTTAGTGAAAATGTACTTGAAAAGTGCATTTATGGCTTTTGAAATTATGGCTTTAATTATTGATCAGACACTTCAGCATGGAATCCATAAATGCAACACATTAATTACTCTAGGAGTTAACTGTGAAGTTGAAAAAAAAAATGCTGAATAGACGGTGCCTGCCTAATTATTTCAAACTCAAAGTAGTCTGATAGTCACCAAAGGAAAAGCATGTTGATCCTTCCATAAAGTGTAGTATACAGGAGCTTTTATGTGTTTAATTCAAACTAGTTCATATAATCCAATCTGTAATAGATCTTGATACTTTTTATGGGCAACAACCTTATAATCTCCCAGGCATAGGAGAACAACTCAAGTTCGTAATCTTAATAGGAAGCATATTTCTTATTTAATGTTCCTTACTTAATATTTATGTATTAAATATTCACCCTTATCTAGGATAACCACCTGCTGAAACCCTAAAGAACTGTTAGTAGAGTAAGTCTCATAAAAGTTGGACAGTATGTTAATATATTCTGCCTCTGTATGCTCCTGTTTAATAATGCATGCCATCTCATCCTGGTGCTTAGTTTATTCTCTCTTCAACTTAACATTCATTTATAAATATTATAACAGAAATTCTTCCAGAATTGTTAATCCATTTTGCACAACAAAAACTTGAGAGACCCCTCATTTTACTGTGTGCCAGAAATCATGTGCTAGAAAGCTGTTCTTTGAGATTAAATATGCAAATAATTTAGGGCTTCTGTAATGATGCAGAAGGTAAAATAATTCTGTTTTGTTAGGCTTTTAATTTTTGTAACTTTGTCTTTGGATGAAATTTATCAGAATTTTTGAAGAAAATGGCAATATATTTCCCTATACTAAAAGTAAGTTAACAAGATTTTACATTTCCATAATCTTGAACTGGTCTTGGGTTCATCACATTAATTTTTTAAATTTTCTTTTTCCCTTTTCCTTCCAGTGTTGACAGCATTTTGATGAATAATTCATGGTGATGTACGTATACGTATAAAATGTATTAAAAGCAAGTTGATGAAATGGAATCATGAGGCTGATCATTATTAAATGCAATACTGTTGCTGATTAAATCTTGTTGATTATTTCTAGTATACTTCAGCAGTCAGAAATTTTTGTCAATTCAGTATTTCTACTTTAAGAATTGGGTTAGCATGTCAGTCTCAGCTGTACTATCAGTGTATGTGAGCTGCAGAAGATTAACTAAAATTTGGACATTAGAATTTCTTGATTTGAAATGCCTAGAATCAAGTGGGAAGTCAGAAATCATCCTGTTTAGCCCACAGGTTCATCATGCAGTGTGTGAAAAATGACATTCAGAAAATACAGTCTTTTGTACAGAAGCGTTCTTAACTCCATAAGTATACCAGGCTCTAGAACAGGTAATAGTTGAGGGGCAAATAAGAATGCTGCAGGAGAGCTATCCAGGTGCAAGGATATTGCTCCTCCTCTGATAAAATCTCACAATATCCTCTACATTTTATTAAAAATGAACAAACAAAAAGGCATTTGTTGCTGGTGTTATTTGGATATTTTGGTAATTCACTTAGATTTAAGGGATAGACTGGTTCTTCCTATCAGGGAACCCTTGATTCCTCTATCAAGAAAGAAAACAAACTGTATTCTAGGACAGCTACCCTACTTTTAAGGTTAATACAGACCAAAATCTGAATTAAGAATTTTTTGAAGTTCTAATAGGTGTAGACTTCAAGAGAAGCATATTGATATAACCACTTTTCACGTTTGCCTTGTTCCTCTCATGTTATCGATGTTATCCGTTTGTACTGAGAGATATACTAGGAAGATCCTAACTGGTTGTGGGTTGTTTATTCCTTTTTTCCCTGTCCATGAAGAGTTTTCTGTTGCTGGAAACTACAGTATAAAGTCTGACAATGGATTTAATAATTTTCAATAGCCTTATGTCTCCATAAAATGTTGGTTATCTTTTTGTTCAGACCTCTCTATTATTGCTCGTCCAAATTAAAATAAACTTAATTTTACCTGGTAAGCAAAAGCTGCTTACAAAACTCCATTTTCTACTTGCAAGACCTAATTTGAATTCAAACAGTGTTCAAACATGATTTTGAAGTGAATATTGTTTTAAAAAATACACTAAAGACATTTAGGCTACCTGCTCTAATTCTGGGTTATTATAAGACACTACTTCAAATATGGCTGGGTGTCATAGTTGCTTTCAACCACCCACAGCTTTCGTATTATCTAGAAAAGCAAGTTCCCCAACTTTTCCAATAGATACTGAAGTGTCCTCAGCATTGGCTTTAAATTGTATATTTTTCCCTTTTCTTTCTAACTCATCATATTAGATTCCATTCTGATTTACTGTTAATTTAGTGCTAGTTACAATACTTATACTGAAGGAGTACATAACATGCAACCGATGAAGGAAATTCACCTTGATATATGCTCAAATAGCTTTTATTTCAAAGTGCTTTTCTTTTTAGTAATATAAATTGTCAACAATATTTAGGATTTTTCTGAAAAGGATAAAATTTTAAAATAAAGACTTCTCTGAAAATTGAATGTTTACTTCCAATTTTTTTTTGGGGGGGGGAGGGTGGTTTGGGTTTTTTGTATCTGTAATGCCTTCATACCTCTACATAGGGTGAAGAAGGTTGATAAAATAAGCATTTAATCACTGGCTTCTGGCAGAAGAACCTTGTAACAGATTACCAGTTGTTTTGGTTTGACAGGGTTGGCTTTTGGATTTTGTTTGTTTATGGTTTGGATTTCATTTTGCTCTTAGTAACTCAGTGTTATCAAATACCTTATAATGAAACCCATTCATGTTTTGTGTTTATCAAAATTCGGTGTTCAAGATAATAATAAGCAGTGAACCAAAAATAAAAAAGAAAACAAGGAACCAAAACCCAAAAACCTCTCCAGATAAATTGTTTAGAGCCAGAAATTTGTCTTAATTATCCTTATAAAGCAATTTTAAAGACAAGAATGGCTGGTTTCCAATTGATTAGCTGTACTTCTGGGATTGCCCCTGCTGTTCAAAATTACTCTTGCCTTAGGGTGACATAGATCACTGAAATACGCTTCCTAGTGATGCTAGAAAGCCACAAAATCACTAATTAAAACTGAAAAAATATTTTTGTGTGCATAATAATGGCAAGTTTCTTAGTATCCCTTGCAGGCTTCAAGAACACTTGAACATTCTTTCATTTGCATCTGTATAGACCACAGTGTATTCCATGGTGGGGTTTTGTTTGTTTGTTTGTTTTGTTTTGTTTTTCTTTCCTTTTTTTTCCTTTTTAACATAGGATACAATTCACAGATTTAGTAAAAAGTTTTACTTCTGTATGGGTGTTTGATCACCTGTGTATCTCCAAAAATTTTAAGACTGAATAGTAGAAGACAACTGATTTGATCACTCTTTCTACAAGAAAGAGCGTATTTAACAGGAGGTGAAGTGAAATGAAACCTCAGCCAAATTTCTCTCTATATAATTCTTCCCTAGACTGGTTAAATAAGCTGACATTCTTCCCTGGGAAAGCTATGACTTAACAGAATCTGCAGAGAGACCTCAGTGCCTCAAGCACAGAGACTTGGTGCTTCAGTTGAGGAAGTGGGGTGATACTGTTACTAAGGCAACTGGCCCTAGTACACACAGGGAGCTCCATAATTTGTATTTGTGACAGGAAAAGTTGTAAGATGCTTCAGAAATGTTTTTTATAAAATTCTCAGCACTTTAGAACAGACAAACAAATGACAGAACCCACTTCTGTCATTTGATTTGCTAGTACTGTTTGCTTTCCAGCAGATCCATTGTCATTAAGATAATTAACTTGCAAAACATTTATAGAAGCATGTGGCAAGATGACCTGCAAGCATGTAAGTCATCAGCAGTATCAAATCAAACATAATGGGCTGATCAGTATATTCCTGTTTGTTACATAAATACATTTAAACTACATTAAAACTGTAGATATATGCTCTGTAAAGAGAATGATAAGGTTCCCTTGAGATAGAAAAAATCAGCTGGTATTCCACTATGCATAGACCACTAAAATCTCACCAAAAACAAAAAATTGAAAACAAATTTGGCATACAGCATTTTTTTTAACAGGCACACATGCCCATGCTCAGAATAGGGACAGCTATTATTTCACACTTTTGAGCCATTGTTTTGTGTTACTTTGCACAGGCACACTGAAGATCCTAGTAAGCAAAATTTGCCAGTACATTATCATCTAGCATTGAAATCCACTAGTTACACAAAAAAACTAAGTGAATGTATGCAGTAAAGAAAAAGGTAAGGATATCAACTGCGGGATAGAAAAGCTGGATTTTTTTCTTGTGTGCATGACATTCTACATGAAGTGGTAAATTCTAAAGCTATGTCCAAAGTGATTCAACAGATCTAAGTTAGTTATCTCTAATAGTGAATTTTAATGGAAATTCCTTTTCTATTTTGGTCAATTAATGTTTACAGTTCATGATTGAGGTCTATTTTTTAACTATTCTTAGTTTAAAGATTTATAACTTTCTTATGTTGTGTTGAAAATCTAAAGTATTCACATTTGGTGTTATGGCAGACACAAAGTAGGTTTTTCTGTGGGAGAAAATAGCAACATTTCAAACACCAGCCTCTTTCAACAGTAAGTCAGTTTAGTTTACTTGATGGTCCTCACTAAATGTCCTTTGACTAGTTTTCAGTCCGGTTTGCAGTACTTGTAAATGCCTTAAAGAATTTATCAGATCTAAAATGGGAATTTAATCCATGCTAAATACTCTCCTACCTCAGCTCAAATACCAATCTACAATTGGTTTTATCATGAAGCATAAAAAATCAGAGCACTAGCATCACATATCAGCTTTTGACATTTACTGTTTCCTTAATTACATATTTTCTAATATAGTCTATATATTCTCAGAACCTTTTTCATAATAGTTGGAAAAGTTCTAGCTCTAGATTTGAAAAAAAAAATCTGGATTTTTTTTAGTAGATATAATTATCATCGTATCTACTTATAAATTATTAACAAAACAGAACACCTGTAGGATGGTCTGTCACTGGATATTCTATTTTAGTTTATTTATTCAATGTTCTTTTCCTTTTCTTCTTTCCTTTTTTGTTTTATATTAGTCAGTGGGAGGGGGTCAAAAGACCAGTTATGCCTATTAACTCTTTCTCTGCCATTTCCCGATTTCATTAATCTTTTTAACAAAATGTCCGGGCTGAACAAATCCCCACTCTTGATAATACATCAAGAAATCGGCAAAGAGGCAGGATGTCAAAGACATATGACTCAAGTAAAGATAGCATTTCATTAGGTCATATACAATTGAAATCTTTGTCAAGCAATAGGATTTTAGTGATTTCCAGAGCCATTAGTAAAGCCAACAAACAGAAAATGACAGAATTATCTAAGCTGGCATTAGATGGTGCTTGCTTTTTTTCTTTTCTTTTTCCACACAGGCTATAATCTTTGTGAATTCCACAAGGTTCAAACTTAGTCTTGCATATGAAATGTTGTAGCTGCTGAGGAACTACATCCTTCTGGGCTACACAATAAAGGTGTTTTAGATGTGATGAATAGAGTCACAGAACAGGTAAGGTTGAAAGGGGCCACAGTGGGTCATCTGCTCCAACCTCCCTGCTCAAGAAGGGTCATCCTAGAGCATGTGGCACAGGATTATGTCCAGCCAGTTCTTGAATATTTCCAGTAAAGTCCACAGCCTCTCTGGGCAACCTGTTCCAGTCCTTGTCATCAACACCGTGAAGTTCTTCCTCATGTTCAGGTGGAGTTTCCTGTGCCCACTGCCCCTCATCCTATTGCTTGGCACAGTTGAGAAGACTGTGGATCCATCCTCTTGACACCCTCCCTTTAGATACTTACAGAAGTTGATAAGGTTCTGTTATGATCTGGTTTTTAAAAATTTTACAGCGATGCCTCTGCCTGAATTAAGGTGCTAACAAGCCATATGCCAAAGTCAATAGTTTGGGTTTTATTTAACAGTAAATGAGACAGGGAGAGAGAGAGAGAGAGAGAGAGAGAAGGAAACAAAGAAGGAGAAGGAAGGAGAAAAGAGGTGGGGGTAGAGAAAGAGAATGACAGAAACAGATTAAATAGAAAACATCACCACTCTGTGGATCCCAATGGCATCTCATTGATCCTCTCCATCTGATCTTCTTGGTGTTGAGGATCCCCCAAAAGCATAAAGTTCAATGGATTATTATATGTTTGGGCTGGGTGGGAATGCCCAGGTATCTCCCTGGCAGGGGGCAAGTTTGACCCTGTCTCTTGCACCGGACTCTGGTTCAGTTGCATCACTTTGCATCACATGTACTTTTCTGGTCCAAGGCCTCAGGAATGAGTCTGGGGGATGCTTAAAGGGTATTTGATGGATTTTTTTAATGACATCACTTAGCTACCTCTCATATCAATGTTAATGGGTGTGGCCTTCCTAGGGTGGGGGGTTTTACAGCTGAGCCAGTTTGTGTAAGGAAGGATGGGTGTTCACTCTCTCTGACAAGAGGTTATGCCACACACAAAACTTTCCTCCTCTCCCTTTGGTTGTGGAGGAGTGTGTGCAAACCTGGCCTCAGCAGATGATTGTGAGTTATGACCTTCCCCACCCCTAACCCAGCCAGGGATGATTTTCTGGACAACTGTTGGGTTTGTCTTTATTTTGGATGCATTCTTCTCCCTCAGCTGTGTTTCTTTTTTCCTAGACACTAGACGATTTAACAATAGCATCACCTTTATCTTATCTCAAGTTCCCTTAGGCAATTTGAGTCAATCCAAAGTTCCAGTCAGGAGACATCTTCGAGGAGCGGTGGGCTTCAGTGATAGCAGCTTCTTTATACATAGTTTTGCCATAATGGGCAAAAGTTCTTCATAACAATGTTTAAGGTATGAACTATAAGATTTCATTCTTTGCCAGGTTTCCTGTCAGTTGTCTCTTCTCGAGGCTGAACAGGCCCAGATCCTTCAGCCTTTTCTCATAAGAGAGATGCTTTCAGCCCCTCATCATCTTTGTAACTCTTCATTGGACTTCCCTCCCTCCCTCCCTCCCTCCCTCCCTCCCTCCCTCCCTCCCTCCCTCCCTCCCTCCCTCCCTCCCTCCCTCCCTCCCTCCCTCCCTCCCTCCCTCCCTCCCTCCCTCCCTCTTTCCTTCTTTCCCTTCACATCTTTCTTGTACTGGAGACACAGCACTCCACATGTGCCTCACTGGGCATGGTAGAGGGGCAGAATAATCTCCCTTCAGCTGCTGTTAATGTAATTTGTGATGGACCCCAGGACCCCATTGGCCTTGTTAGTCACTAGAGTACACTGCTGTCTTGTGGACAGCTTGGTGTCCACCACGATTCCCAGGTTCTTCTCTGCAGAGCTGCTTCCCAATCTATGCAGGTACCTCGGGTTATTTCTCCCCAGTGCAGGACCCTGCACTTTGATGAACTTCAGAAGGTTCCCCTCTGCCCATCGCTCCACCCTGTCAAGGCCCTTCTGAAGGGCTGCACAGCCCTCTGGAGTATTGGCCACTGCTCCCAGCTTTGTTCAAGTCACTGATAAATGACTTAAGACTAGACCCAGTCACACTTGGGGGACATCAGTAGTGACAGGCTACCAAGTGGAGCCTGTGCCACTCGTTACAACCTTCTAGGATCTGCCATTCAGTCAAGTCTTAATCCACCTCACTGTCCACACTTCTTGAGTGTACCTATGTTGTGAGAGACAGTTTTAAAAGCCTTGTTTAAGTCGAGGTAGACAATATCCAGTGCTCTCCCCTTGTCCCTACAGGAATTTGTTCCATCATAGAAGGCAATTGTGTTGACTGAGCTTGATTTTCCTGTAGTGAATCCATGCTGACTGCTCCTGATTACTTTCTTGGCTTCCATGTGGATAGAACTGGCCTCTAGAATGAGGCACTGCATCACTTTTCCAGGGATTGAGGTGAGATTGATTTGCCAGTAGTTCCCTAGTCTCCTTGCCTATTTTGAAGACTAGAATGCCATTTGCTTTATTCCAATCCTCAGGCACCAATCCTGATTGCCACAACCTTCAAAAGATGATTGTGAGTGTCCTTGCTATGGTGACTGCCAACTTTCTCAGCACTTTTGTTGATGAATTCCACCAGGGCCCACGGACTTGTGGATATCAAGTTGGCCAAGGTATTCTCTAATTCAGTTCTCCTTGACCAAGGGAAATTCCTTCCAACAGTCCTTCATCCTGGTCTCCTTTATCAGAGATTCCTGATGTCTGGTCTTTTCAGTGAAGACTGATGCAAAGAAAGCATTCAGTAACTTTGCCTTCTCTGTGTCCTCTGTTACCAGGGTTCCCCCTCCACTTAGTAATGAGCCCACAGCTTTTGTTTTCCTTTTGTTACTGATGTGTCTAAAGCTCTTCTTGTTGCTCTTGACATCTTTGGGAAGATTTAGCTCTATTTGGGGCTTAGTCTTCTTTGTTTCATTTCTGCTTTGAAAATATATTCATTCCAAGTGTCCAGTCCAAGCTGCCATCTGCTGTGTATTTTCTGCTTATGCTTGAGTAAAGACAGAAGTTTCTTATTCATCCATGCAGGTCTCTTGCCATCTTTGCTCAATTCCTTGCTCCTCGGGATGCATCATACTTGAGCCTGGAGAAAGTAATCCTTGAATCAGTTCACCTGGACCCTTCTTCTCAGCAGAACCTGTCCCCATGGAACTTTTACAAGAAGATCCCTGACAAGGCTAAAGGTAGCTCTCCTGAAGTCCATGGTTACAATCTTACTTACTGCCTTGCTTTCTCCTTATCTGTTACTGAAATCTGCAATCTCATAGTCACTGCAGCCGAGGCTGCTGCCAACCTTGCATCTCCAATAAGGCCTTCCCTTTTTGTTAGTATAAAGTCTGAGACCATACCACTTCTCGTCAGATTTTCCACTACCTGTCTCAGAACATTGTCATCAGTGGTTTCCTGGGACTTCCTGGACTGTTTATGCTTCTCTGTGCTGCTTCTCCAACAAATGTCAGGGTAGTAAAAGAAGCAAGGCCTGAGATTTTGAGGCTGCTTTAGCTGCCTGCAGAAAGCCTCATCAACTTCTTCCTCTTGCTCAGGCAGCCTGTAGCAAACACCCACAACAGTGTCATCTTCACCAGTCCACCCTTTTATCCTAACGCATAAGCTCTCAACTCACTCATCATCTACCTCAAGACAGAACTCGACAGAGTTCCAAGTTTGCCCTCACAAAAGAGGGAAACTCCACCACTGTATCTTTCTGGTCTCTGTCTCTCTACACACTAAACAGTGTGTAGCCCTTCATGACAACATTCCAGTCTGTTAAAAAATGCAGTGTTGGGGCATAAGATTGGGGCATAACTATTTAAAGTCATTTGATGTGTGTGAGAGTCTAAAAGTTTCTGAGCATGTTCTTTAGATATTTTTTAGACATGAAGGGCATAATGTTTAATATGAAATTTAGCTATTAAAAGATAGTTGATGTCACACAGGCTTTCTGATTTAGTAGAGTGACTAAAAATATACTGAAATCTCAAAACAAAGGTAGATTATGGCAAAATGCAGCAGTTGCAATAAACAGTTAAATCGCAATACCAATGTGATTCCCATTACCAGTCCGAACCATATGCTGTGTCAGGATGCTCAATGCTCTCAGTAGGAACGAATAGAAGGGTTGATGCTAGCCCAGGCCTGTTGCTCTCTTAAAATTAATTTGCTGGTTATCTGGTTTTTTATAGTCTGGGTTGGGCTGAGCAATTATTCACTCTCCAGGTGCTGGTCTGGCTAAACTAGGGAGATATTCACATTATTTTAATGAAATCAAGGACAAACATTTACACCACCAGTTCATAGCTGTTTATTTAAAACAAAGGCTTTTGTGAAGCCTGTGCCCCCTTTGTGCTGAGATCAAAGTAAGGTTCCTTGCAATTGCAATGGTCTATCACACTCTACATTATTCCCAGAGCTTCACCCTTGCCCACCACTTCTGAACCTTACTCTCTTTCAAGGATTTATTGACCTGCCACAATGTGAGTCTATCAGAGGGAACTAAAAAACACGATAAACTGAAATACAGAAATGGTGTAGAGAAAAATATAGACAAACCTTGATAATAAGCTAATCAGAAAAAAATAAAAGCACATTCAAGAAGAGGAAAAATTAATGCATTAATATCACTCCTTCTTTTTTTAAAAAAATATTTGAAGTTAACAAACTGGATTTTACCAAATGGCTGGTTTCCAAAGCAATGCAGAACTTAAAAAAAAAAAATTAAAAAGTAAAAGGATCAAGGTCAGAAGAAAGAAACTATGCAATTTGAAACATACAGAGAAAAACTGGGGAAAATTGTCAATTAGAATTAGGGGAAATTAGATTTTGGAAACACAAGTTGTGGAATCATGCCTGCTTTTGAGATTTGAAATGCTGAAAGCATATTCCTCTGCTGGTCTAAGCATAAGAGCCTTTTTGGGTTCACTGAGTCCACACTGTCCCTTTTGTCAGGTGCTACTTATTTTCCCATTGAGTGATGGATTAGGCACATTTTTATGGCTTTAAGCAACAGCTTTGTCCTGTTTACACTTATAAGAGAAACATCAATCACATTCATCCCACAGCCCTGTAAGTTCTACTCATGTCTCACTAGCTTAGCACAAGTACGATGCTAAGCTTGTTTGATATTCACTGTTTTTATCTGCTACATAGTCAGATAGCCACCTACAATCAATTTTTCACTGGTATACAGTGATTTTCTTTAAGGTATTTATTATTCAGCAAATAAGTCAGCATCCAAAAGTAAACTGAAAAGAAGGACAACCAGAAATACAGGTGCAGTATTTGGCATATAAGTTCCTTCTTCTTACTCCCAGTAGAGCCTTCCTGCTATTGTGGTCTTTCCTAACCAGCTTGGGAAACCTCACTCTGTGAATTGAATTTTACCATTAATAGGAAAAGCTAATTTTGGCAGCATCTATTATTTGGAAATTTGTAATTATTTCTTTGTTGAATGTCAAAATATTTTTCATTTTCATATGTCTATGAAATACTGTAATGAAAAGTAATACAGAAACTGTTGGCTAATATAAGATGACCTACAATGACAGATGATAATTTTGTTATTGTTTTTTACTTTGTGCCTCTTAGCATTCATATACTATCAAAGAATATTTTTCATGTTATCATCTAACAAAAAACTCTACATACCTTTCTGTTTGCTGTCAAGAAAAGACAAAGATTTGAAACACTGAGACAATCTTTTCTCTATAAACAGAGATCAAATATAAAATCTGTGTATTTTATCTGACAAAATGTTACTTGCATGGCTTGGGAAAAACAAAAGAGCCAATTTCAAAGAACACATATGGGAATATTTCAGAAAGTGTATATTTTTTTCATGTGCTTAATTATTTTGCATAGAAATATTTCATATATGGTACTAGAGTTGAGCTAAAGGTTATGTCCACTGGTCTGTCCTCTTCTGATAAATAGATAAATTTGCCTTAATTTTATTGTTTTCATTAGAAATTAACAATCAAGTTAATCTTGATTGACTTCATGAGTTTATATTTTACTCAGGTATTGTCTTTCGTCACCAGATCCATTAAAGAGAGAAACGGATAGATGTCCCTGATAGATCAGGGACACATTTTTAAAACTTTTATTGATTTTTTTTTTAAAAAAAACCACTCTAAACCCCTCAAACTCATGGGAAAACAAAAACCAAACCAACCAACCAACAACCAAAAAAACCCTCAAAACCCACAAAAAACTCCCAAACAAGATCACAAACAAACCCAAACCCAAAAATACACATATACATATGCAACAACCTTAATGGAATAAACCAGAATTTGACTTTATCTATTTCTTAACTATAGCCTGACAACTTTTTGAAGTGTAGACTCAGTACCCATCTGTTTTCTTCAGTTTCCATTATGTCCAAATTTTTTCTGGGCTTCAGGTATATAAATAATTTTGAAAACATGCTTATACAACTTTTCCTATTCCTTATACACCATGGTTTTTGATGCCAGTCTTTGATACAACAATGTGGTCTACTTCAGCCTTACCGGGTCAATGCAGTAACAGCACATAATGTCATGTGGACAGTCAAAAATGCTTTCATAGGAAAAATAAGGATGATTTTCTATGATTTAAAAGCACCTGTGTTCCATTCTGTTAACCTTGGCTCATTTTTTCATAGAAAATGCCAGTACATTGTCCAGTTGTTAGTTTTGTGTCCAGCACCATTTCTCACAAATTCCTTACTTGGCACTGTTTTAAGGATGTCTAATACCTTGAGACAGCTGTGTAGCCTGTCTCATTTTCTTACCTGTCTCATTTTCACGTTCTTGGCTAACGGGGGCACTTGGCAGGGAAGCCCATTAGTCCTGAGGTCACTTCTTGCCCTGCTGGAGTACAAACCGGAGACTTCATGGGATTCAAGCCACTGCTCATGGTATATCATTTGAGAAGGGGCACAAATGGTACTTCATCCCAAGGACACATCTGCTTTTGCTAAAATTGTGGTTTCTTGGCACGTTTCCTTGAGGTACATCAGTACCCCAGGGGTGCTCCAGGTTAAGCGGCACAGAATGGGGTGCGACAAACCCCCCTTACGAGCTCTGCGGGTCCTGGTTATCGATGCTTTCGGTGCAGGGACAGATGGAACAGCAGCACGGGTCTTGGGGGGGTTGAACAGAGGTGTTTATTCAACGCATGGTGGAATCCAAGACCCTATCTTCCGTGTGCAGATGGCTTTTATACACACAGAAAGCAGAAGGGGTCGGGGTCAGGGTGACTACCCAACAACAGCAGAGCTTGAGAGGGGAATTAGGGGAGATAACATGGGTAGAATAGGGCAAGGGAAAGATTGCAACACCTGGGTTGGACCAAAAACTGGGGAAAAAGCAGGGGTGTGCTGGGTTAAACCATAAAATGAAAATATGGATACATATGACTTAAAAAGCACACTGCAACAGTTTGTTATGTAACAAATAGTCAGTCTACAGAAGGAGTTTGATGCTTAGGGATCTGAGCCTAGGACACTTGAAGTCTTTTATGAATATTGTAGTGATAGTCTTTTCTGGCTCCTTGTGTAAAAGTATGCTCCTCAGATTGCTGCATTCTAATGCTGGATGTGCAACCTTGAGGCAAGTTGAACCCCTGCTACTTGTGTCCTGTATATTTAGATGTGTGCACCCATGCAAGAATCATCTGTTATCACTCATTGAATAATTATGGAGGGAAGAGGTGAGGAATTAAAAATAATTCCTAGAACAGTACTTGTGGTAGACAAAAATTGTTTTGCACTGACTTACTCCAGACAGATGCTGGAAATCCTCACAACAAGTTTGCAAGGATGAAAGCAAAATGGAACATTTAAGTACCCTTGCTTAACAACATGCAAATCCCAAAGGGGGAATGACCCTAATGTAGATATTGCAGGCAGAAAAAGTATAAGCAAATTGCAAGGTCAAAGCACCATGTGATTACAAATGTTCTGTAAAAATACATATTTTTCTTAATTAAATAGGAATTTATTGATTTCAAATCACATTTTTTAGACAGCAAAAGTTACGGAGTCCAATATTATAGGTATAAACCCTCTATTCTTCATACCTGGAACTTAGTTTTCAAAACAAATAGCTTTTTAACATAACAAGGAGTTTAAAGAAAATCAAAGAAAATGTATCAGACAAACCTAAAAATGAAGCAGAAACAGGGAGGAAACAATGGCAACACAATTTATAAAAAAAACCTAAACCAACCATAAAACACTAAAAGCCAAAGAAATTAAAACCCTCCAAAGAAAAAAATTGTTAAAATGTAATCATCTTTATAAAAATTAATGTTGTATTTAGCAGGTTATCTGAATATGTTAACACAGTGTCCAGACATAAATATATTAATATTTTTCCATCAGTTCTGTATTCTATCTGCATCTATATAATCTGCAATTGCAAGTATCATTAAGAAGGATTTTCAGTATTTGAAATTTTATTTAAAAGGTGTTGCTAGAAGCTAACCAAGTAAAACGCATAATAAAGACAGATATTAAAGATTGTTCTGGAAATCACATAAGATGAAATCTACAATTCTTTTAAGGTTAAGAATACTCACACTATCTGAACAACAGTGGATTGGGAACTAGTCTGTTTATGAGTATTTGTGTGTGTTGTTGTATTCATAGAGAATCAATTTGTATCTAGCATGTAAATAAAATGGATCTATTTGGAAGCATAGTGGTTTTCAGCTGAGGCATTCACATTTCTGAATACACGAGAAGACAGGAGAAGGATTAAGTGGCTCATTCATGTAATATTACATTCTAACAACTTACTTCATTTCAAATATCACTTCTATTGAAATAAATTAGACCAAATGTTTGATAAAACAGAATGAAATGATTCCTCTGCCTACTGGAAAGTGCCTTCCAGCTAGTCCCGGCTGCCCTGGCTGGGAATCCTTTCAGCTCTGGTTAGGCAGTCGCAGGCAGACCGGCAACCACCCCCCGGTGGGTCAGGAGCTACACGAGAGCTGTTGGTGAGGCTTCGACGAAGGGAGGAAAAGGAGACTTTGTGGCAAGATGGAGTTTATTGTCACCTGTTCAGCATGCAGGCGAGGCCACAAAAGTCTGAACAAAAAGGGGCGGGGTGTTCTTATAAGGGACCAGGAGAAGGGGGCGGACACAAGAGGGAAAACCAGTCGGGGAGTGGGGATGGCACACAGACAACGAATGGGAAACGAGGGGTGGGGGATTTCCCAGCCTGCTCCAATCAGGGACTGACTTCACACAATCCTTCCAGAAAGAGGGGAGAGTCCTTCCCAGAGATTGACAAGCACAGGTGCTGGACAAACAGGTGCAGGGGGAACCATCTGGGAGAGGGAATAGGGGAAACATGGACTAAACCATTACAGAACAAATTAATATTACCAATAAATAAAAAGACAGAAAACGCACTGCTACAACAGAACATTCCAGAAATCAGTGATCATTAGGCCTAAAAGAATTCTGGTGCATGTAAATATACTAGCTAAAGGATGAACATCTGCTTTTGTTTACAGAGGTTAAGTATTATCCAATTTTCTCATGAGCAAAAGCAAATACTCCAAACAAAAGGCCTTTAAAAATGCAATAGTAAAAGACTTGGAATAACTTGGGATAATTTATGCAGTTAATAAAGGTAAGTCAGAAGTATTCTGACCATATCATCATTAAATACAAAGCGATCATCATATTGCTAAGACTTTTGAACATAGAGTAAGAAATGGAAATAAAGAAACATTATTAAATTTTTTTCTTTTAGAGTGGGACTCTGTATTTGTCACTGAAAGATAGCACCTAGACATTTACGTCTTTCGAACATTCAAAAAAACCAATACAATTGTATTGTTTGCAATTGCAAAAGTTAAACTGTAGAACTGTAGAACTGTAGAAGTGTAAACTTGAACCTATAAAACTGAATTTTGAATGAAGATAAAGCTAATACACTGAGTATAAATTAAGTGATAAGATAATTTATTTCCATCAACCCATTTTGTAAACATAAATCTTCATTATTATATAGGAAATGCAGAATTGTATATAAATTAAATCTTTTAAAAACTGATTGCAGCAAAGGCCTAAGTAATATTTTGACGTCATGTAGTTACTGCATCAAAAGGTTTTAAGAAATAGCATAATCTCCTCATTTGCAAACCACTGCCAGAATGACTTCCAGTACCTTAGATTAAGGGACTCTGCCCACATTGATAAGATTTAACCCATCAGTCCATGGAAACTGACTGGTAACCTGAAGGTCAGCGTGAAGTTGCTTGCCTTTGTCAAATTAGAAGCCCACACAACCGTGTCTGATTCTGTTTAGTTGACATCTGAACTGAAATTGCTTGTCCTTCAAGAATTCTGCTTACTACTGTGTTTTGATTCTTCCTGTTTCCATGTCAGTTAAAAAGAGAAAAGAAATTTGTTGACCTTTGCCTAAAGATGAAGGTGTTTTGGAGTTGATACAGAGAGGTGAAATAATGAAAGACTGATACTCTGAAATCTGACTGGGAAACAGCTGTTAAATCCTTTTTATGATTTAAAACATATATATATATATATGTATATATAAAATTAAAAAATATGTTGTGTTATAAAAAGATTTTTGGATATTTTAGTGACTTCAATGATCCTGAATTTTTTCCTTTGTCACATTGGTAATGTCTGCTGTAGAGTTTCAAGTACTACTGAGAAGTATTTTAATTTATGGACTAAAACTTGTTTTTCCTTTTGTTCTTGTTGCTTTGTTTTCCTGCATATAAAAATTCTTTTGTTTGTTGGTTTTTTGGTTGTTGAAGGCAGGTGTTTCCAAAAGGAAAGCGTCTAACTAGAAAGCTACAATTCAACATGTTTCTCTGCTTTACAATTATGTCATTCTTTGAAAAATTAGGCTTTAACATAGCCTTATTGCACTGCATTCATCAAACTTTTAGTTAAAAGTGAACGTTTTTCTTTTAAAAAGAGCATTATGGTTTTTTCTTGTAACCTGGAAAGATATTATATCTACTCTGAAAAGAACATGGAGATAATTTACAACACCTGTGGTGACATGGCATGTGTGCTTTAGATGTGGCACTTTTGTACTAGTTAGAGATAGTGGTGAAATACATCCATCTATGATAAGAATTAACTGGAGTTAGCCCTAGAAATGATAACTCAAGAGGTGGTATAGTATTTACTCTTTGTGAGAGAAAAAGATAGGAGAATTTAATAGAAAGATGCATTCATGCAATAAATGAAGATGTTAAGGAAATCTTGCAGCAGATGAAGTTATTATTCACCTGACTGCTTTCTTCCTTCCAGATCAATGGAGATGCCATCAGACTACTGAACAGCTGTTTTAAGTGCTGTAGATAAAATATTTTAGAGAGTTCAGAAATATTCTTTCCTATCATCCTCACATGACATTGTTTTCTATTAAAATCCTTTGTCTAGCTAAAGATGAACATATACAATGGAAAATCTTGGTTACGTGTCCAACTTTTATATCACTTTAAGAAAACTCTGTTGACATTTGATAATTTGAAAGTCAATCCTAAGGGATAATATCTGCTAGTTATCACATGGACAGTTCTGTTTCCAGGCAGAACAGTTTGTTATCTGCCAGTATGAATTTCATGATTTCTGCCTCGGGAAAGATAATAATAATTTAGAGGATCTCTCTAGATTATAGGACTAATCTCTTTGTCTTGCATTTCAGCTGGCCTCCCCACTCTGAGCAGCTATTGAAAGCTGTTGTTACTATCCTGTCTCATTCTTCTCCTCTCTGAAATTGTGAGTGGCTTGATGGCCTGTTGAGTAATGATTTCCCCTTCCCCATTGAACCTTTGCTTCAGTTATCATTATTCTGCCAGTTTGCCAGTTCTCCTAAAATTTGAAAAACTCTTTATTTAAATAGGTCTTTGTTAAAAAAAAAAAGAAAAAAAAAGAAAAAAAATAGTCAGTCTAACCCTATACCATGTATTTAGTATATTATTCAGTATATTACAGAATCACAGAATCACAGAATGACTAGTTGGAAGAAACCTCCAAGATTATCGAGTCAAATCCATGCCCTAACACCTCAACTAGACCATGGCACCAAGTGCCACATCCAGTCTTTTTTAAACACATCCAGGGATGGTGACTCCACCACCTCCCCGGGCAGATCATTCTGGTACCTAAATTCAATTAATTATTGTCACTCAGTAAACAGCAAGTGCTGCAGAATCTGTATTGAATGCTCTGCAGTTTATAATGACTCTACATCTCTGAAAGGTTTTTAAGGACTATAGATTTACTTAGGTTGATAAGAGAAAAAGGACAAATCAAGATATGCTTTCAGGGATTTTTCTTTTCAGTTACTCTGAGAAAGAGATATCCAAGAAGCCACTTCTGTTTTATCAAAGTTTTTTTTAATCCATCTTTGCCTTATGATAGGATTCATTCATGTTATATACACAGTACATAGTACTTAATGTCTCTGAGCAACAGAGACAAAATAACACTGCAAGTTATGAAGTTAAAATACATCTGTTAAGGAGAAATTTCATGTTCTAGTAAGCATCACTTTCTAAACATATTCTTAGTTTAGTTCTTACTTCAACATGAAGATGCATATTTGTGACTATGTTACATAGGCTGTCGTATCTGACAATATACTTCTTTTCGATATCTGTATAGAATGAGGAAAAAAATAACATGATTGGGTTCTAATGCATTAAGAGTTAGAAGCAACAAACAAGTCTTTCACAAATTTTACAAACAAATTATACTAGTACAGACTAGGTAGTCAGAAAAAAAGTTTAACAGAGGTCAAGATACTTTCACTTAAATGTTTGGTTCTGTTTTGATTTCTCTTTTATTAGTTGGCTATTATCTGAATTATTTGCCAGTAAGAGGCCAATATTTACAGTAGGTGACCACCAGTTTATGTAAACAGGAGCTGTGATGATATGTAAAACGCAACAGGAATATAAGCAAAATCAGTTCATTTTCAGTCTCCTGCGAGCACTTACAAGAACAAACATTTGTTCCTACACCCACCTGTAGACCATAAATTTTTATGAATTCTTACTCATCTTAATACTTCTCTATTAATTTTTGTATGGTCATCTAGAAATGCGTGCTTGGCTATATAACTTGCAAAGGCATCCAAACAAAGTAGACAGTTTTACTTAGGAAATGTCTTGTTATAAACAATTTATGTTAATAAGCAGAACAAAGTGTGATTTACTACTAAAAAAAAAAAAATTGGAGGAAAGTATTTTGTAGTTATTTCACTGCTAAACAATATTTTACAGTGGTTAAAAACAGTATAGATTATATTTTCAAAGAAGTTAGTTTTATTTAGCTGTCTGGTTCTTGCTGGGGATCTTCTGGAAATTATTTAAAAAAGTAAAATACTGAACTAGTTGATGGATGTTTGTTTTAAATACAGAACATAGCATCTCGTTGATGGGTTGAAAACCTTATGCAGCTTTTGCTGGTTAAGAAAACTTTACATTTGATCTTTGAGACAGTTCAATGGATGAGTTTTTTCTCTATTAAGAACTAAAAAATTTTACTTATGTTAGACTTGATAAATTTACAAGTATTAGTAACTATGAGATATTTGTACATATACAAATTTGTATATATACATATTTGTATGTACACCTTATTCAATTTTTCAAGAGTTTGAACACAGGTTTTGTATAGCTGATGAGCAAGTTAGTTTGCCAGAATTATGCTTTCCATTGGTAAATATTCCATTGGTATTTTCCATTGGAAAAATACTTTTCTTGACTTCAGACTGAGTTTTTTTATCAATTGTATTGCAATTGTATCCAGTTACTCAAAACTTTTCTAATGGCAGTCAATAACCTTTCTTCCCGAACAGCAGTAAACAAAGATGGATGCAAATGAAGAAAAGTGGAACTTTTCTTTTTCTGTTATGAAAGGAAAAGAAAAACATTTTCTTTCTGAGCTGAAGCTTCATTCCCTGAACTCTAGCACTACAATGCTACTGCCTTCTAATTCCATAGTTGTGAATGTGGAAAAATAATAATACAATCCTTTTTCCCCTCTTCTTTCTGGTATTATATTTCTGGCATTGATTACTGTCATGGTTTTGAGCCCAGCTGGAGATAAAACACCACCCAGCTTCCAAATTGTGTCATGCTGCATATTTGAGTCCATTCTGATTCCAGTATTTCTGCCCTTGTTCAGTTTTATCAAAATTCATTCTTCATTGATGCAAGTGCAATAATCAGAAGGATGTCAGGTTCAGGTCCCCAGAATGTATTTGTTAAGGTTGATGTCCTATGGTGTTAAGTGAGGTGATACACATATAGACACCATAGAAGAGGTAATACACAGTGTTAGATATTAACATAATACAATTTAACTCATTGCCTATTTTCACTCAAAATCAAATCCCCTTGAGGCACACACTGGACTTTCCTATCTTTCTGCATTATCCACTAAGTGCACCCAGGTCACTGAGCAAAAGAAACCCCTTTTGGTGAGGCAGACTGCATGATTTTAATGTGCACTACATGAACTTTATCTCCTTCTACAGTACGTAAATATTTTGATTGGTCCAAGCCAGCTTTATTGGCAGATATTTGAGTAACCAGGTGGCATTTGCTAAATGTATACCCCAAAGTCTGAAAGTCCCATCAGCCATTTTTCTCTTTAATGTCCAGTCTTTAATGTGCAGTTTTTACTGTCCATTACACCATTTGATCTTTCCAGAGGGTGGTGTATGATAGGGAATGTGATATATCCACCCAATGTCATGTTCTCTGGCCCAAGTCTCTCCAAGGTTGTTTCGGAAATGTGATCCATTGTCTGATTCAACTCTTTCTGGAGTACTGTGTCACAGTAAGACTTGCTTCCCCAGTCCCAAGACAGTGTTTTATGCAGTGCAACAGGGAACAGGAAGTTTCCAGCTGTTCTGTGGTTGGTTCCACCATTGTAAGCACATGGCTCTTGCCACACAGGTTTGGAGGAGTGTGATATAGTCAACTTGCCAGGCCTCCCTATATTTACATTTCAGGCATCATTTTTCATTCCACAGAGGCTTGACCCACTTGGCCTGATTGATAACAGAGTGCACTCCACAATTAAAAGGTTCATGGTTAAGTCCACCCCTCGATCATGAGCCCATCTATATGTTGCATCTCTTCCCTGATGTTCCAAGGTGTCATGGGCCCACTGAGTTAGAATTTGCCCTTCTGCTGGCAACCCAAATCTACCTGAGCCACTTGAGTGTGTCCAGAGGAGGCAACAAGGCTGGTGAGAGGCTTGGAACACAAGGCCTGTGAGGAATGGCCAGGTGGTAGAGGGTGTCTTGTTCTTACTGTGCATAAGGTATGAACTGATTTGAGGAAAAGATCATGCACCTTCTACCTCTTTACCACCCCATATCACCAATTGTGTGATCAAGATATATAGAATACCTGTAATGTTGCTTCCTGTTTGACAGGTAATTTGGATATTGGTGTTGGAATTTGAAACGTGGGCGGAAATAAAACTCCACAACTAGTGATGATTGTTAGAGTGGTATGTATTTAGTCGGCCGAGATGTGTGGGGGATATCTCCTCCAAAGACACGCATACTCACCCGACGGTGTTTCCCTCTATTATTCCCTGGGGTCTTACATATGCATAATCCGCCTCATACATATTCATTCCTTGGCCCTGCCAATCCTCGCCTCATATGGTAATTAGCTCCACACCCATCTGGGCATGCTCAGTTTGTTGTGGTGATCTTTCTGGGGGTCCTGGAAGATGAAGGAATGGAGTCTTCTTCAATGAACTCTTCACCTTTATCTCTCCTGCATGGCTTCTGGCTCTCTTTGGCATAGTTTCAAGGAAATATTCAGTTTATGCTAGCTAAGGGTCTGTGTCCTCTCTTTATCTGCATTCTCGGCCTTGTTGTCCTGGGATGTTTGCAATTTTCTCTCCACTATCACCAAGAAGTCCTAGATGCTTGTAACATGCAAAATGTTAACAGACACAGCATTCGGCATCCACTAAATGCCTTCTAAAATGGATTTAATATATATTCCAAAGCACTCTTTGAAATATGTCCTAACATCTAGAGGGCTACTATAAAGGATCATCTGAAATTCTCACATCTCTGTGTCAGAATTCTCCTTCTTGAAAAGCACAACACAGGAAAATGTTCTTAGTAATAAGTCTTGTTGCTTTACAGCCAGATAACCAAAAATCTCTAATTTCATGCTCCTATCTACAAATATTAGCACATATAATCTGCTTTTTAACTTTTTTCTTAGGTTGTCTTTTCTAGATTTACAAAACCAGTTTGAGTAATATGCAATTTTAGTGAATATCTGTCTTCTTAGAATTGGGGGAAAACATCTTACCTTGGACTCAGTATAGTGAAAAAATGGCAGCCATATTCACAACTTTTTCAGCAATAGTTTTGGTTCCAGTAACTCGAAAAGGAGATAAGAAGTTTTTCTGGTATTCTTAAACTGCATGAAAATATTGCAATGACATATGCAAAAGAATGAAGAATTCCCTTTAGGACTTGTGTCATAAACTTTAAAAAAAGGTACCTGTGTATAGTGGGGAAAAAATGATAACCCATATAGCTTCAGAGTCATACACTGAGGAAGGTGTAGACTGTGATAGGATCATCCCCCAGCCTTCTCTTCAAGATGAACAGGACAAGTGACCTCAGCATCTCTTTATAAAGTTTTGCGCTCAAGGCTTGTCACCATCTTGGCCACCATTCTCTG
The DNA here is from genome assembly GCA_910950805.1 of Acrocephalus scirpaceus scirpaceus. NCBI lineage: Eukaryota > Metazoa > Chordata > Aves > Passeriformes > Sylviidae > Acrocephalus > Acrocephalus scirpaceus. The sequence goes on from OU383776.1 coordinate 36,491,356, forward strand.
GACAGTCTTTAGTACCTTGTTGCAGTCTGTTCAAGTTGTATTGTTACGAGATGGTTGTCTGAACCCAGAACATCCCTCTAGATGTCCTGGGTGGTCCGAGACCCCAGGAGGGGGTCCAGGGACCCTGGTACAGTGGAAGAAACACCAGTGCCTTTGATTTTACCCCTTGGGAGTGATTGCCAACGTTATATGAAGAATTACAAGTCACAGGTGTGTGATTGGGATAATAGATAGTTAATTATTGAGTGAAAATGTGGGATTTTGGGGGTTCACAAAGGAGGCTAAAGGAGACAAGATGGAGGGATTTGGGTGTGTCCCTTGTCTTTCTTCTTCTTCTTCTTGTCCTCCATCTTCTGGTGAGGTGGTGGCATTTTTGGATTGGTTTAGTGTGAAAGTACACTGTTCAATAAAATTATGGGTATTGGCACAATATTGAAAACAACTAGCACGTAACAATTAGTATAGGAGATAACGACCGCCCTTGAGCGGCACAGTTAGCCTTGGACAGCAGTGTAGGTAGCATCCACGCTGGCTGAGAAGGAATGTTTATAGATAAGAAAGAATAAACAACTTTGAGAAAGAAAAGGACGCATCCTGACTCCTTCTTCTGGCAACAGGGCTTGGGAAAAAGGACATTATCCGCAATCTCAGAGGGCTATCAAGCCTCGGGATCCGAGAGATGGTTCTGTACCCTTTGTTTGGTCTGAAGTCCTAAAAGTTGACTGCTCCCCAGAGCTGTCAGTTATGCAAACCCCGACCCTTTTTCCAGAAGATTCTAAGCCAATCTTTTCCCAAAACAATTTTAATTTGTCTGTATAATTTGTTTTCCTTTCACTAGTTCCCTAATAATCCCCAAAAAACCTTGTTTACCTCCCACACTTTCCCTCTATTGGCTGGAAGCTGTTGCTTGCCCAGAAAGTCCTCTGGTATATAACTTGCTGCACCCCGGGCTCGCGGTCTGTCTGTCACTGGTGATTCAGAGAGTAAAATCTCTGGACTCAAGACTACAGATCTCCCTTTCTCAATCCTTGCCCTCTGCCTGTGCCGAAGGAAGATATCTGAACCATAGAGCCAAAAAGCTCAGAGACACCCCACCCACAACTCAGTTTGGGAGGGGGTGTCCCACACAAAATTGTCCATTGCAGAAATTTGGGCTAGCATGAAGATTCCAGCAAGGGTGATAGTACTTTTATATCCTTCTTGGATTCAGTCCTCTCCTACTATTCACAGGACTCGAGATGAGGTCACCCAAGCACGGTGTAAAGTGAGGCAATCCCCTCCCTTGCCTGGCTGGTGATGTTGTGCCTGATGCACCCCAGGACAGGGTTGGCCTCCTGGCTGCCAGGGCACTGCTGACTCATGTTCAACTTGCCTTTGATATACACAAATTACATCTAAGGAATGGAAAAATGAAAACTAGTTTATCTGTAGCATCTGAGTCACTGGTAAGATGAGTAGCCCAAATGAGATAATAAATTAGCAGTACTATTAGACTGAGGACTATGATGGTGGAAATACACCCTCAAGCTGTTTCTCATTCACTAAAGATTGAGGTTTGAGCATCTCATAGTATCTTACTTTTCTTCCGTTTAAACCATTTCACTCATTAAAATCTTGTTACATTCATACAATAGTGAAATTTCAAGGACATTTTAAAAAGGGTAAAGACAATTTGGGTTTTTATATAATTTTGTCCTTATAAGCAAGTTATCTAATTTAACAAATAGATTAAAGAACTATAAAATTGAAAATATAATTAGTTAGGTAGAAGAAGGGATATGTTGGCAATTGCTTATTTAGAAGAACAAAATAAACAATTTGCCTCAGCATGTATTTTAGAGGGAAGTGTAAGCCTGCAATGGATCAGTAGTAATTAACACACAATTTTATAATTTTCATTTCTACCATCCTAATTGATTACAAACGAATCACAGTGATTCTTTCCTTTATGCATTCCTGATCATTTATGTGGTTTTAGAATTCTGAGTGTCCTGAAGAGCTGTTGGAGCTCAGCTAATGAAACATCTGAAATAAAATAAGGCCTAAAGAGCCAAGTAATAGATTTAAACTTGTTCCAAAATGCTGCAGTTTATGTGATTATCTGTTCTTATAATAAAAATATCTTTTCTGAACAGTCCAGGAAACTGTCAACTTTACATGTTTCCAAATAAGAACAATATTAAATCTAAGGCTTTATTTAGCATCTAAAAGAGAAGTATGGAAAGATATTTGTTCTGATTCATTTTCTCTTGTTAGAACTAACAAGCCCAAGATATTTCATTCTACAAATTGCCTCAGCTTCCAAGAGAGATGATTATTACCTTTAACTGCAAATGCCAGACCAATTTTTTTGATCCATTTGGAAGACTAAATGAAGCAAAAGCTCACGCACAGAGTGACAGTCATAACTGTGAAGAAAGAAAAACATTGTAGAATGGTAGTTTTACAGTTGTTGACATTAAATACTGTATGCTTGGTAAATTTTCAGAAACGTTAACAAGACTATGCTAATTTTGACTTTTGAGAGAAAAGGAAGATGGTGTGCTCTTTTGAGAAGAGAGGGCATGTGACCTTTGCAAAGCTACTTTTTCTGTCAGGCTGAAATCATCAAAGCAGGTCTAGAGTAAAGTAATAGAAATATTGACACTGGAGTTCACACACTGAACCATGTATTCTGTCTTTCATATTTCTTATGTGAAAACAGAGGAAATAGGCCTCAAGGAAAAGAAGGGTGTAGTGATGTAATTTTTGACTTGGTAAGGCTTTGAGGAGGGAACCAGACATGACACATAAAAACTGGAAGGCTTGAAATCTGATATCATGTATTGTTTTGATGCAGCAGATTGTCAGACATTCCAGAGGTCAATGTTAAATCAAATTAATGGTTCTGCTGTGATCTTTCACAGTGAACAGGATGTTTCTACACATGAAAAATTTCATATGAGCAGTAGTAGAGCTAGTGTAGATGATTCTAGTTGACTGCTGTTCACAGAGGAGTATGCCTAGCACCACAGTATTATACTTATGAACACAAATTGTAGCTCAATAGAAAAGTTATTTGACTATGATTTTATGTAAAGATTTCATCTGTAATGAACAGTACAGAAAGATTGAAACTGTACATTGACAGTTTTTTAACACAGTAGACCTTCTAGACCTCTTCCTTAAACTTCATAAATGTTACATATGTAAAAAGTATTAAACAAGGAATATTTACCTTAATATTAATTAAGTTAATGTAGTGCTTTGACTAAATTTTAAGGGAAAGGAAAAAGAAACATATCATCTCCATAAGAAAAAAGGAAGGGAAAAGCCTGAAAACAAAGAAATAAAAAACCCAACCCCCTGCCCCCCCAAAACCCTCAAACAAACAAACAAAACCCTACTTTTGTTCAAATACTTCTCTTATCATACTTTAGGTGACATATCGTTTGAGCTGCCTTTTATTAATGCTTCCTAAACCAGAGGAACTTTCAGACTGTGATTTTAAAGTAGTAAAAATAGTGACAACATTAGCATTATGGAAAAATACTTCAAGAACAAAGAATAATTTTGTTTAAAGTGAAAATTCATAGAATCATAGAATTATAGGATTGCTTGGGCTGGGAGGAACCCTAAAGATCATCTAGTTCTAAATCTCCTGCAGTGGTTGCAGTTTCCACTAGACCAGGTTATTCCCAACTCCATCCATCCTGGCCTTGAGCACTTCCAGAGAGGGGACATCCACAACTTCTCTGGGCAACATTTTCCAGTGCCTCACTACTCCCACAGAAAAGAATTTCCTCCCAATATCTGATCTAAACCAACTTCCTTTTATTTTTAAGCCATTCACCCTTGTCCAATCACTCTATGCCCTTGTAAAACTCCTTCTTCATCTCTTTTTGCAGTCTCCCTCAATATTTTTCCCATGCCACCTAACCTTGTCATATACCTTCCTTTTTTTCTTATTTCAAAATGAAGATCCCTGCTCAACCGTGCTGGCCTTCTGCCTCATCTGCTTACTTCTGACATTCTGGAATTGCCTGCCTATGTGCCTTAGGAAGTGATGTTTAAAAAGTGGCCAGCATTGATGGACTCCAGAAGATTTTCCCAGGGGACTTTATTCATTAGTTTCCTGAGCAACCTGAAGTCTGCCCTCCTTATGTCTGGAGTTGAAGAGATGCAACATGTCTGAAGTTTTGCTGGCACTTTTTTACAGTCAAACTATGTGGGGTTCTGTTACCTCAGGGGTCTTTGGCTCGTCTCTGTAAGACTGCAAGTATATACCAGGCTGGCTAGTATATCTCATAGTCATCAACAGAAGTCCCTTCCAGCACCCTGTCTCTCTAACCTTTGTGTATCATCCCACAGTTTGCCAGGGATAAGCCTGATATTTTCCCCCTACCCCATTACATCTGGTTTTAATCTCTGCCAATGACCCCTCCTAGTTTCTGAGCAAAGAGTCTCCCTCCTTGTAGAGAAAGGTAAGCCCAATCTGATGCCAGCATGCCTGATGCTGTGTAAGCAAATTATAGCATTATGATTGCAAAATCAATCACACAACAGCATACAGTACTTAAATCAGCACCAAAACATTATAAAGTATAAAAAATCGCAACAAAAAACCCCCTATTACTCTCAAAACTGGTAACAAATGGGACACCAAATGTAGCATGAATGCTCCTCAGATAATTTAGAAATATGCCATTTTGAGTAATTACATTGACCTGAATTTGACTGGTGATCTGTGCAAATACATTGCCTTTTTTTTTTATAATCTTATAGGTATTGAGAAGCGTTTTACTATGAATGACATTTCAGAGATGTGAAAACTGCTACGAATAAGTTGGATTTGATACTTACACGGGCCTGTACATTTTTGACTCTAGCTCCAGGCTAGCTCAAAATTTTTAAGATGAATGTTCTATAGAGTGAGAATTCTCTATGTACATTATTTCTCCCTATGTAAACAGGATTTAAACACTTCTGTTTATATAAGGGTGTAAACCAGTACTTCTACATGCAACTTGTGTTGTGCCAGATTTGACTGACACTCTTCAATGCAATTTGCACAATATACCCAATGCAGGAGCACTTTCTAAAAGTGTCTACAAACATTTGAGTTTACAGTTCTGAAAGTGACTTTACTTATTCAGATTATATTTTTCTGAATTTTTTCAAAAGCATTTAATGGAATGGAAGTAACCCATATTGTCTAAGAGTAAAAGTCAGTGTTCCTTTCTTTGATAGTTGGGAGGAAGTTGAAAAAGAGAATCAGTATTTATTCTGAATCCTTTGTTTGCACTGAGCAGAGGTAAATTTAGTGCAAAATTCACCTAGAATTTTGCTGTATTTGGTAAAAGTAAATATTTCTTTAGCTAGAAACACATACTAGAAAGACATTTCTGGTTCAGCTAGTATCTTAAACATCTTTCCAGTGAATCTGTCTTTGCAAAACTGCAGTAATTTCAACTATAATTATTTTCATTAAATGTTTACTTGCATAAACTGTTTTATTCATGCTATTATAATTTACCATATACTGTTAACAAAGCCCAGGCTATTTCACGTTCCATTTCATACGCAGCTATGACTGATTAGTTCAAGCACGTTGCAATGATCATGCATATACATTGGAATAATTTTCATCACTTTGTATCCAGATCTGACAAGTTTTGTTTTCAAGTGATCTTTGCCAATGAGGTGCAGATTTCTTTACATAAATCAAGGAGCAACAAAAGACATCCCCTCAGCTTCCTTGATCAGAAAGCTGTCTAACCATATGTAGTAACACTGCAGCAGAGAGAGTTCTACCTAAAGTCTTAGAGTTTTGGGCAGTTTTATTTGAGATAGCAGTCAAGAACAGTAGTCTTTCTTAAAAATAAATATTTATGTTTATAACATATAATGCATTATAGCATTATAAACATTACAGCAACTTCCATTGTTGGAAATTAAGAGAATTCCTTCCCTAGCTATTATATTAATCAGTTTTTATATTATGAAAGTGTATTACAGTGAAATGTAAGGTAATGAGATAGTGGAATTTACTGAAGACTTACATATTAGAAGGCTTAGATACTGTTCATGCTTAAAGAAAAAATATTAAATAACAGCCTAACCCATGAAATAAAGACCTTTCTTCTTGGAAGCCTGGAGCTCTCTTTGAAGGATAATGACACCCTTAAACAGTCAAGATAACACCAGCATCCAGCCCCTCTCCCACATCTTTCTTTGGATGAGGGCTAAATTTTTTTTCTGGTATCATAGATACATAACTATGGAAAGTCCATCTCCTTGGACATTTGGATCACTAGACAAGTGGCGAGAATTCTGGAAAAAAATGTAGTTACTTTCAGACTTTTACTTGTAATGGGTAATGTGGTGTTACTGGTTAATCAAATCACACTGTCTGTGAACCTTCAAAGGTTATTCAAACCTTATGTAAAATCACATTCAGGATGCCTCAGTACTGCTGGTACACTTCATGTTCATGAATAAATATTTACTCTTGTACATTAGTATTTTGCACCCTAGCTCTTCTCCTTGGTTAGTTCTAGTCATTTGTGAAATTTTGTGACAAAGTACAAATCTATATGACCTGGCTGCATATTACAGGAGAGACAAAAATATCTTGTCCTAAGAAAAGGAGGAAATAATATAAAGAGGTACTTAAAAGATGTGTAGATGTGGCACCCATGGGGATTGCTTAGTAGCAGACTTGGCAGTTTGAATTAATGGCAGAACTCAAAGACCTTAAACATCTTTTCTAACCCTAACATTCAGGACAATAGTATTACACTAACTATTCAATATGAAGATGGATATAAGAGAAAACAGTTGGAGACCCTTCTAGATAAAATACGTTTTGTGATATTTAGAAGGAATATCATTCACCTCGTCTCAAATTTGATATTTTACTGCAGTTTCAGAACTGGCTATTTCCTTGATTTTGCATTTGGATTAATTTTTTACATCCCTTATGCAGTACAACATTTGTATTTTCAGGAAAAGCCTAATAGCTTAATGTAATTACATGTCTCAGGAATCTATTTCAAAACAATATTTTCTGTTTTGATTTGTTGGGTTTGTTTGGTTTTGGGTTTTGGTTTTGTTTTTGTTTTTTAGTCTAGCTGTCTCACTCAGGTATTTAAGCATTCAAAGTGACACAAGGTTTCTATATCATGCCATTTTATTAGAATGACTTTGAGCTACAGAAATAGTGTTCATCCTAAAACCACTGCTGTGGACTGAAGATCATATGTGATTTATGCAGGCTAAAGCTAGCTATCCATTAGGATGAAAATAGAAGATTCAGGCGATAACAACCAAAATCACAAGGATGGATCTGCAGAACTATCAAGCTATGTCAGCTGTATTGACTTAACTTCTTACCTGCTTTCAGCTTTGTATTGTTCTGGTTACATGGTGATTATTTCTCTGTTTATTTTCTCTATTTCTATTTATCTTGCTTCATCACATATATGTGCTGCAGTCTGATCACAAGGTATTTCTAATCAAATAAGCCTAGTAAAATCAAAAGCTGTTACCCAACTCCTTTCTCATCCATGTCAAAGACAAAACTTAATTCAGTGAAGATATTTAAATTACCCTAAAATACTTAACAGTATAGTTCACTACTCCCTCATGGTCAATTCTTGTCATTATACCTTTAAAAGAGAGTTGTCTGGCAAATTCCAAAAGGATCAAGCTAACAAAGTAACTTACATATTCAAATCCTATTTCCTTGTGTTTCAGTAAAATATAAAATTTGAAAGATAGGAAATTTGGGAGGTAAGTGTGTATGTATATCTGTGTAATTATATGGCAAGGCATTGAAGTATAAATTGAGAGTGTATCACCTATGCATTAAGATATTCAAAAAATCATTTATTTTACACAGAAAAATTTGGATGCAGAGATTTTAATCAGTCACTTGAATTAATTATATGACTACAAATCAATTCATATTTGATCTGAAAATAACATTTCAGGAATTTCAAACTCTAAATTCATACTTATTTTATATGAAAAGATACCACATTCTGGAGAAAAGCAGCTCACCTCTGAGCTAAGTTTTATTTTGAATGTAAAGTGGCTGTATTAATTGCCACTAAATTCCCTTTTTAATACAAAAGAGAGTTTGAACATGGGGACAGTAGCTATTGGTCTAAAGCGTTTTTTCTCTTGAAATTGCTATCTACTATACAATGCACTTATTATCAACATTAGCTTTTGAATCACTTTTCTGCACATCCAATTAAAAAGATTTGTAGCATACTTTGCATATTCAACTTGGCTGACAAATGTTAGTTTTCATTTATTTTGTTTTCTCACCCATCCTTGAAATTTTTACTTTAGTTTAAACAAAGGGTTCAGGGATTACTCAAAGCTGTTGCTGGATTAGACTTGGCTTCACACTCCAGCAACTTATTTTTTTCCTTCTTAAGAGAAAATCAAATATTAAATTCTAAGATCTGCATTTTGCGGGAGGTAATTCTCCATCTATAACCCAAATTAATTAGCTATTTCTTCATTAAACCAAGGAGTTCCAGAACTTTAGTTTTACATGACAATATAAACCAAACCATGAAGATAAAAAATCAAAGCATTTAAATAGTATCATTAGGATTATTTGATGACTGATACTAGAATTAGAGATAAACTTAATTATTTTGATGAAATGGATCTCAAGCCTTTACTTTCAATGTCAATAAATACACTATGTGAACTCTGAAACAGAGAGATTTGCAGGCAGGAAAGAACTGATGATGAATTTTGACCTATTATTCTTGCTAGACCTCACTACTTCCTTAAACACTAGAACTTTAAAGTACAATGCTTTTTTGGGTGTTTTATTTGCAGAAAGACAATGTTGTACAAATCAGATTTTTTCTTACATTAGAGACTATAATAAAAATACTACACATTCTTATGTTATTTAGAAATAAGAAAAAATAACATTTTCAAAGGTAAGCAACCTTCCTTCATATGTATCAGTTTGGACATAATAACTAAAGCTTTTGGACAAGTATACAAATTATTAGCAATTTTCTTGAGAAATTTAATTTCTTTTTTTCTTTATGTTGCAGAAACATATGTATCATCTTCCTGGCATCTATGATGAGTTTGACATAAAAAGTGTAAAGGTACTGGATAATTTCTGCTAAATTTGTGTTTTGAAAAACCCCCAAACCTAACAAACCCTTTAATTTCTGTCGCTTCCTCTGACTTACCATCATGGTAATATTCTATCCAGGACTCCTGATTGTTGGAACTATTCCTGCCTACCTGTATAATCTACTAAACTTGAAAAAGTGCATTTGACAGCTTTTATGCCTCAGGACAACACGTGTTATTTCATCAGGTATTCCTATATTAATGATAACCCGAGCCATTTTCATTTACTTTTATTTTTTCAGTTATGCTTTGGTTTTTGGGGGTGACAATGGCAAAGGGAAGGACTTAATTTTACTATTTTCTTTGATCCCTAAGTTCCCTTTTATCCTTTGTTTGGGAGAACATCATCAATTTTTAATATTTGAAGCCCTTTTTTTAGCTCAGATCTTTTCAACCTTAGATATTGGTACTTATATGAGGGTTGTGTTTAATTCTGACTGCCCTGGTAGCATTAACTTTGCTTTCAATACTTTCAAAACTAGTACAAGATATGCTTTTTGGAGATGAGATTCATTTCCAAGGTTGAAATCAGCTTTCATGTCTTACATGAAGTTGAGTTCATTAAAATTATTCTCTAGAGTTAAGTATTGCATCCATCCTGTGCTCTCATTAGAACTCTTTCTTGGAGTGTGTGAGTAGGGGGAAAAAGAAGGATATTAAGAAGACTGAGCACTGAATAGATTGTATTAATGGATAAGTAATGAACCAAGAATGTGAAAAAAATTTCTCTTTTATTAAATGAACCATGTTGGAATTCAGAAGAAAAATATAGAAGTTTATTGCAGTCATTATGTATTACTGGTTTAGGTGTTTAGCAAAAGGTTTTTTTAAAAAAAGACATAGGTAATGACATTTGTGTTTTCAGAAGAGAAAGTTGCATTTTTCTTCCAAAGTAATTTGGTTAATGTTTTCAGGGGATTTTAATATCAAGAAGCTCAAAAAGAGAACAAATATAAATAAATGTATATTTGATAAACTCAAATAATATGACTAGTCCATGAACAAGCTCAAAACTCATTGACATTGGAAGAGATAAAAATTCTGGGGTATTTTTTTGGTTTAGTGGTTTTGTTTTCTGAGTATTTTTGCATTGAATGTGTGTGATGCACACTTTTGCTCTTATAAAACTGTAAAATGACATAAAATTCACCACTATTCACAAGGAAAGTCTGATGGAAACATGCTAATTTAAATGATTTTTTGGCTGGGAAATATGTTAAACATGAAACAAGTGGAGAAAACCCAGAAAGAATAATAAAAAAAGCCAAGATGATTAGATATTGTCTTGGCAGAAGGATATGGTAATGTAGTTATTTTCTTCATCAAGTAAATTTTGTAAACGTAAAAATATTTACTAATTTGATTTTTTTGTTGATAAATGAAATTAAAAGATTTTAATTTTATTCTAATATGGAAGAGAAAGCTTTCTGAACAGAACACCAATTAAAATCCCAGATTTTGATGAATCATTGAGGTTGGAAAAGACCTTCAAGGTCATAGAGTCCAAGCTTGGATTGAATACCACCACATCTACTAAATCATGGCACTAAATGTGACTCCTACTCATTTTTTGAACACTTCTGGGTTCAATGACGTCACCACTTCCCTAAGGAGCCTGTTCACTACTCTCAGTTTCCCAATATCCAACCTGAACTTCCTCTGGTGCAGCTTGAGACTGTTTCCCATGGAGTTAACACTGGTTGACTGAGCACACTGACTCCCAACTTGCCATATCATTTTTCTGGTAGTTGTAGAGATCAATAATGTCTCCCCTGAGCCTTCTTCTCTCTCTTTGTTAAAACTCTCCAGCTGTCCCAGACACTCTTCATAGGACTTATGTTCCAGATCCTTCCCTAGGTTCATTGCCCTTCTCTGGACACCCTCCAGTACCTGAATGGCTTTCTTGTACTGACGAGATCAAAACTAGAAGTGTAGCTTCTCCAGTGATGAATACAGGGGAATATCCCCTCTCTGGTCCTGCTGGTCACATTATTTCTGACACAAGTCAGGATACAAATGGCCATCTGGAAACACTCTTGGCTCACACTCAGCTGGCTGTTGACCAGCAACTCCAGGTCTTTTTCTGCTGGGCAGCTTTCCAGCAACACTTCCACAAGTCTGCAGGGTTGGATGGGGTTGTTGTGACTGAAGTACAGGACTCTGCATTTTACTTCGTTGAAACTTCTACAAGTGGCCTTGATTCATAAACCCAGCCTGCCCAGAACTGTCTGAAGACCCTTCCTATACTCCAGCAGATCAACATTCTCCCCCAGCTTGGTGTCATCTGTGAAGTTGTTGAGGGTGCACTTGAGCTCCTCACCCAAATAATCAACAAAGGTATTAAACAGGATTGGTCTCAGCACTGAGCCCTGGGGAACACTAGTTTGATCAGCCACCAACTGGATGTAACTCCACCACTCTCTGAGCCCAGCCAGATTTTTTCCAGTGAAGAATACTCCCATCTAATCCATGGGTTGCCAGTTTTTCCAAAATAATTCTGCGGAAAGTTGTATCAAAACTTTACTAAAGTCCAGGTAAACAACATCCACAGCCTTTTCCTCATCCACTAGTCAGGTGCAAGTCATAAAAGGAGATCAGGTTGGTCAGGCAGGACCTGCCCTTCATACACCTGCACTGACTGGGCCTGGCCACCTGGTTGCCTCATATGTTCTGCCTGATGGCACTGAAGATGACCTGTCCCATAACCTTCCTTGGCTCTGAGGCCAGAATGACAGGCTAATAGTTTACCACATCCTTTTTCTGGTTCTTCTTAAAGGGTGTTAAGAGATTTCCTGGACTTCTTTGCCTTTCAGGACTGCCTCCCAAGAGACTTTGTCCATCAGTCTCCTAAATAAGTCAAAAGTCTTCCTTCTGGAAGTCCAAAGTGGTATTTCTGCTGATCCCTTCATTACTTTCCCAGGATTGAAAACTGTCATTTTAGGACTGCTGTGCAAAACAGCCTCTGACCACTGCATCACCCTTAGTGCTTCTCTGCTCTCAAACAACTGGTCCAATGGGCCACCTTCTCTAGTTAGCTCTTTCACCAGACAATGAGATTGCTGTTTGCAGAAGAGATTCATCTTCAGGAAAATTATCTTAAATTATTGCCAATTACAATAAATAAGCAATTACTCATTTGCTGTAGTGGTGCGTGAGCTGTGCTCACAAGTTTTGGGTTTATATAATTAATGTTATTTAAGTTGGGAAAATGGTTTATTCCGGACCCCCCTGTTTATAGCTGCATTTGCAGTTGGTTTACCCCTTCCCGAAGGTGCTGTTCCCCTGGAAACCCTCCTGTCCATCCAAGTTGGTCCCCTCCCCCTGAGCCTGCCAGTCATTCAGGAAAGCCTCTACCCCTTCTGGAAATCTCGGGGAGACTCAGCTTCTGATTGGAACAGGTTCTGGAAATCCCCTACCCCCCCCCTCCAGGGATTGGCCCTTTGTGTGTCAATCTACCCCCCAACTCCTCCCTTTGTATCCCCCTATTGGTGGAAAGTTTATGTACACGCCCCTTGGCACCTGTCCTTTTAAGCGGCGGGGGGTCCGGGCGGGCCCTCTCTCTCGTTCACCATCCTGAGGTGATGTCCAGGCAATAAACATCTCCTATTACACCTCAGAAGAGAGCCTCCTTTTCCTCCTTCGCCATAGCTGCAAATTACATCCAGTGCTTGCCTGCCAAGAACCCACTGGGTGGGTTTCTGCAGATCTGTCCAGCGGGCCCTACCGACAGCTGCGCACGCTTCTGGCCAGGGGCCGGGCAAGGCTAGGGTTCACTGATCAGTGACCCACGGAGCGTGACCGCAATTTGCCTGGTGGGAAACAGAGAAAAACCTTAAAACAATCCCTTTGCCTCCCTTTTTCTGAAGCTGATCATTAATCCTGCACTCCAAAACATCATTTTCCTCACCAAGCGGTTCAGGGGGATATAGCAGGTGGGATTTAAAGTCAGTACACAGAACTTCTTTCTGCTTCTCTTTTCTCCTCACACCTCTTCTGCTCCAGTGTGGCCCTTCTATATTCTGCAGTTCCCTCAGAAATACCCAACTGCAGCTTGGGTACAGACAGTACAAGTATTCATTCCATGGGTTGCAATATGGAGATCTTCTCCATCATGGTGTGTAGAAGAGTTTCTTAGAGAGCAAGGGCATGCTTTACATAGGGATTGGGCCTGAGCTATCCCGAGCTAGGCCTAAGATTTGGGCCTGAGTGGTAGTAGGTAAGCCTGTGGCGCAGCAAGAAATTAGATTAAGGTATGCTTAGTGCTAATCAGGGTAGTTATGGCAATTTCACGGTGGCTGCCTTAAAGCTGGGATTGTTTGCATTCTTTTCCGTCTGAATACCAATTAGAGAGCACTGTAAACTATTTGAAACTGTATTTAACCCACCATCTTGAGACAATAAACCAGAACACATGATATAACCATATTGGTTGGACCTTGCGTTGCTCTGTCCAGTCTCCCATGTAAGTTCGGACCCCTGGCTTCAATGGTGCTCTTCCCTTTCCTGGTTTGACTTTGGTATTCCCTCTGGTCTCTCTCACTCTTTTTGTTCTTTCTATATTGGGCAGTTTTTAACCTTTTTACATGTACTTTTGAAAGGGCACCACATGTGATTGATAGGCTCAATTGTGTTCTTGGTGGGTTTACTGGAGCCAGCTAGAATCAAATGTGGCTTGAATTAGACAGACCATGATGCCTTTCCACAGAGGCCTCCCTGCAGCACCCACAATGACAGCATCTTGCCAATACCCTGCCAAGATGAGAAAAAGGAGGCTGGACAGAGGTACCCCTCAGGTACAATTCCACTCTCCATTTTCAGTCAGAACCAGGAGTTTTAATGTCTTGTTTATTATTCATAATCAGTTGGCTTGTATATTGACCTTAAGGAAACTTTCAAATTTAGTCACAACCATGGGACATGATTCCAATAATGTGGAATACAGACAAATACACAAATGCCTATGTTCATGTTTAGTAGTATCATTATGAATTTAGGATTTACTGTGTTGTATGCACCAAAAATTTCACCACTGTGAACATGGCTTTCATATAATGACTTTGAGGCAAGCTGCATTCTGAGCATCTGCTGGGACTATAGGCATAAGCAATTGCATTACTTACCTTAGTAAATAATTCAAATGATATAATTGTGGAAGAACACTGAGATCAGTGATTTTTTCATCCCATATAATCTGCTGAAAGAAAGATTTTCTTGTATTTCAAGGCTGCTGGAATGTCAGTGCATCATGATTCCCAGAGACTGGTATGCTGCTTACCTCCTCCTCTTCCAAGAGTTATAAAAGATGAGCAATTTAATGTCCCTTAAAAATAATGTCTTCCTTAAAAAAAAAAAAAAAAAATAGGCTTATTTCAGAGCTTCCCAAGCTGGTACAAAGATGACTTATGCAGTACTTCTTAATATTTGCATGGTGTGCTGATGCTGTACACATAATAAATTATTTTAAAAGAGGGTGAAACAGTTCAGCACACTCATAATGTCACTTTTACACAGAAGTAGTTGATGTTGCAAAAATGTCATGTGATCATAACAACAAGCAATAAGAGAAGCATAAAAGTTCATTTTGATAATATATTAGCTGTGTGAAAATATTGGAATATCATGACTGAATATTGAAATGTTGGTTCAGACTTTGTTCATAAGTCAGCTTTACTTGGAAGTTGCTTGTACACAGTTTGAAATGCATATGCAACAGTGGTACAATTTTTTTTACTGGACAGAGGCATTCAAGAAAATTGTGGTATATTTAAACGTGTGCAAATATAATTTGTTTCATCTCAACTGTTCTGAGAATTATGTGATCCTTTGAATTGTAAGCAGACGATGTGTCTGTCACAAGACATTTTTACTTTTCCCATTTAGTGAGTGAAATACTTATGTTAAAATATCCTGTTATATGTGAAGTATCAGTTTTCCCAACATCAGTTCTCATAAGCCTGTGACATACTGTTCAAGCAGACTTTTCCTAGAAAGAGAATAAGATCAGAAAACAGTGAAAAAGAACAGCACGGCACAGCTGCTTTTATAGAAAATAGCAACGGCAATAACTGTGATTGGCTGAGAGGGGAACTTTAGCATACAAAAGATAGAATAACAAAAGTGGATTTTATAGCACACACAGTAATTGATTACAGTGAATAATTAGGCATTACACTTATAGTGGTTTCCTGAGGCAAAGAGATCAAGAGCCATTTTAAATACCGGTATATAAAAAATTTAATTAATTAACTAACTCTTTTATGTAGATAAAAATATTTGTGTTTTCCCCACAACACTTGTATCAATTTTACTGTAGTTTCATAATGTAATATTATATGCAGTAAGTAGAGTTAAAGAGTGGCAAAGAGCAGTTTTAAATTAAGTTCACGGATAATTTAGGAGGAACATTATACTCTCCTCCTGTCCTAACTGGCACTATCAGCTGTACTGACGAAGCAGTCATTGATGGTAAAGCAAATTAGGAAGCATTCCTAATCATTAGGAAGAAAATCCCTGATAGAGAATTTTAACTCCATGAATGAGCTGCATAGGTACTTAACCTGGGAACTCCCAGGGTATTTTAAAGCATATTTGCAATTAAATCTGTCTTGAGGAACAGTAAGTAGAAAGGTGTTACATTTTCTTTAAAGTTGATGGGCTTATTATTTTTCCTTTGACCTGCATATGTACTCCTGATCTGCTATGAAGATGTTATTGGTAAATGTGTAGAACGTGGGCTGGAATTCTACAAGTGCAACTTCAGAGCTATCACACACTTTTGAGAAGGGCTACCTGCTCTAGTTGACATGGCTTTGTGCAAGGAGATTGGACCAGACAATCCCCAGATGTTCCTTCAACCTCAGCTATTCTATGATTTTATAGGCTAGAATAGAATAGTATAGAAATTATCTTAAGCATTGTGATAGCACTTTGACTTCCTCAGATGTTAAGGTAAGCAATGTAATTATTGCCAAAGCTATACAGTGATCATACTGGACATTCTGTGTTCAACTTGAAAACTCCATAAATACATTGACATTTATACTTACTCCATAAATTTTATATATATATATAGATGTATATATGTATGTATATATAAATATAAATCTGCAAGTGGTTCAGTGTTACATGTTCATGGTGGCAAAAAAACTAAACATGGAGAAAATTAAATCTGTGGTATTTTTAGCAGAGACTTATATATATATGAATATTACTGTATCTTCACTTAACTTTCTTTTCTTAGTCTAAAGAATCTAGACTCTTTCCAGGAATGTATCTGGTTGGTGTTCAGCTCATGCTTCTTCAGAATCTGTAATTCCTTTTTTTAAATTGTCATCTTGTTCAGCTAAATTAGGATCAAATACCTGTTATGATCTGTTTTCTTTCGTAGGACACCAATGCTTTTGGATATGCATGGGGTTTTTTTGTCAAAAACTACAGAAGCCTAGATTAGTTCAACTGTTTTAGAATACCATATTTTATTCATTCTTTTCATGGATGAATAGATTATACTCTATGTAAACACATTTATAATGTAATTGTATTCTTTAAATATCTTAATAGCTACTTTCTTTTAAAGTTTTTCCCTATTATTCAAAAAGGCATTGATTTTTGAAAATCTTATTTCCTCACCTTCCCGATATATATCAGACCAAATATAAAATTGTAATTGATGACCTCAGGAAACCCAAACAACTATCCTAATAAAATGTTTACAGGTCAGAAGCTCTTCTGTCAGAGTACACCAAAGTATGAAAATTAAATTCCTTGTAGTAATGTGATGGAAATTCACAAGAAATTTAATAGCAGGTGTTTTTTAATGTAATATTACTCTCTAATATTCTATTTTGGCATTTTAAAGGATATTTCAAATTATTATTTTAGTTGTGGAAAACCAAACAAATAGATTTTTATCACAGAATTACAGAATTTCTAGGTTGGAAGAGACCTTCAAGATCATTGAGTCCAACCCATGCTCCAATATCTCAACTAGACCATGGCACTGAGTGCCAAAATCCAGTCTTTTTTTAAACACATCCAGAGATGGTAACTCCACCACCTCCCCAAGCAAGCCATTCCAATACTTTATCATTCTTTCCGTGAAAAACTTTTTCCTAAGATCTAATCTGTACTTCCCTTCACGCAGCTTGAGACTGTGTCTTCTCATTCTGTCCATTGTTGCCTGGAGAAAGAGACCAACCCCCATCTGACTACAACCACCTTTCAGGAAGTTGTAGAGGGTGATAAGGTCACCTCAGAATCTCCTTTTCTCCAGGCTAAACAACCCCAGCTCCCTCAGCTGTTCCTCACAGGCCTTGTGTTCCAAGCCCCTCACCAGCCTCGTTGCCTCCCCTAGATGCGCTCAAGCGTCTCAATGTCCTTCCTGAACTGAGGGGCCCAAACTGGGCACAGCACTCAAGGTGTGGCCTCAGCAGTGCCCAGTACAGGGGAAGAATGACCTCCCTGCTCCTGCTGGCTGCACTATTCCTGATCCAGGCCAGGATGCCTTTGGCCTTCTTGGCCACCAGGGCACACTGCTGGCTCATGTTCAGCTGCTGTCACCAGTGCCCCCAGGTCCCTTTCTGCCTGGGCACTGTCCAGCCACACTGTCCCCAGCCTATAGCATTGCAGGGCGTTATTGTGGCCAAAATGCAGGACTTGGCACCTGGACTCATTAAAGTGCATCTTCTTAGACTGTGCCCATCCATCCAACCGATCCAGGTCTCTGCAGAGCCCTCCATCCTTCCAAGAGATCGACCCATGTTCCCAGCTTAGTGTCATCTGCAAATTTACTAATTGAAAGACTCAATACCCTCATCCATGTCATCAACAAAAATATTGAACAGAGCTGGCCCCAGCACAGACCCCTGGGGAACACCACTGGTGACTGGCCACCAGCTGGATGCAGCACCGTTCACCTCCACTCTCTGGGCCCAGCCATCCAGCCAGTTCCTAACCCAGCACAGCGTGCTCCTGTCCAAGGCATGGGCTGCCAGCTTTCCCAGGAGTGTTGTGTGGGAGACAGTGTCAAAGGCCTTGCTGAAGTCCAAATTGACAACATCCACAGCCTTTCCCACATCCACCCGGTGTAATTCGTATTCAACTATGACCAACTGTATCAATAATATGCAAACTTTAAAAATCTAGTTCAGTACGAAGTGTGTTAGGCCTTTACCTTCTATAGCCCAAAAGGGCTAAAAAAGCTATTGATACACAGTTATTCAACTTTACCTAAATACATCTATTATTTTCACTTTTAAAAATATTTTGCAGAAGTTTCAGGTGACAATTTTTCCACCCTTTATGAAAATATTTTTCTCCTGTTTACCGTTTTAGTACCTATTACTCCTATTTTTACCAGGGATGGCAAAAATCAGTATACCTTTTTTTTTAAAAAAAGAGGTGGTATTAAGATTTACACCTATTATTGCCAAGGTTAAGGTCATTCACTTCAAATTTCATCAGTGAATCCACACAAATATATTTATATAGACCCTTTTGCTTCCACAGATGAGTATCAAGCCAAAAACTTACTTTAAAAATGTCTATTTGGTAGTTGCTAGAGATTACTTGGTTTGTTTATTTAAATTGATAAACTTTTTATATATATTGCAGAACTTTAAAAATGTTGAGAGTAGAAAATAAAAAATTAGTCCTGTAACTTAATGTTGAATTTCCATGAAATTCAATGATGCAAAAATTCAATATATACTCAGAAATAAAATATTTTGGGTCCCTCATAAGAAAAATAAACTCCTTGAACATTTCTGAATTTATATTTATAAAATCAGAGATAATGAAGATAAGTGTGTGTTACTCTTTTTATTTATCTAATTAACCCCCTGCTAATATAGTATTTCAACACTTATAATATTGTAAAAATACATAGTTCTTACAAAAATGAAATCTTTTTACAGACATACACTTCGTGTAGAGATGTATTTATATGGTCACATAAATATTTCTTAAAAGTTAGCAGACATTTAACAGTGTGTAAAATAATGTTGCACCATTGTGGTGAGCTTACAATATGATTTCCTGTACTTTGAGAGAATCTCTATATTACTCCATAGAACAAATACCATACTTCTGTGCTTCAATGATAATAAATAGTATATCTTTCAGAGTATAAAAGGTGCAATCTGTTAAAGTTCAATATTTAACAGAACATAACATGAATTTGATATTCAACTATAATTAATTAAGGTACTTTTACTTGATCTGAATGATAATTATTATTATTTTCTATCATGGATTTTCAATTTAAATTAGAAAAGATACTAAGGCAACTAAAGGAAAACATTGTTTTCTTCAATATTTAGTGTGTTTTTAACTTAACATGAAATAATACATTTCATTGTATTCTGTTTCTTTGAGCTGCGAGCAAGGCATCCTCATCAGTAAAACATATAAATAATTAAGAAAGACTGATGATGTTATTTTATGTTGTGTACTTTTCAGAATTGTAATAAGGTTTTATTTTGCAGAAATTTTGTAGAAATCTTTCAGTCTATTTACAATTATGGCATAAGAGGTAGGAGTTTTACATAAGGTGTCTAAAACTCTTATGAATAATAAATTCTAACTGGTTAGGCATAAATATTCTTCTGTCCAAATAGTACATACTGCATTAATTAAACTTTTTTTTTTCTTTTAAGATATTTAACAAAAGTGTGCAAACCTAAATACTTCATAACGGTCTATCCAACATTCAATCTCTAATTAAAATAAAATTGTAACACTATATTTTTCTGACTGCATTTTTACCTAGACAGATTCAAAATAAAAATGTAAATATTATTCCTAGTAAATTATATTTACCAGAAAAATATAATTTCTTCAGATAATATATGTAGAAACTGAGTCATAAAAGAAGGAAGTTAGTCATGAACACTCATTAATTATTTGTATTATATTAGTAACTTATTAGAAATTTAGTTATGCTAATGTTATTAAGAGTCAGCTTCTGTTTAGGAAGTGCAAGTAAAGAGGCATGAGAAGCATAAAGGGACAATATGACCTGTTATAGAACATTATGTATCTTTATATAGGCATTTGTGTAGAATTTCAGTAATCATTATATTCCTCTAGGGCAAATTTCAAGCTCTGTTTTAGGTATTTTTCTTGTTTCAAAATATTTTAAAACTGAAATCTTAACTATGTTTAAGTAAAATCTGTAATTTCATTTTCTCCTGTGCTGAAAAGAAAATGCTGCTTGAACTCAGTATTTTGATGTAAACCATCAGTTGCCTAAATTTAAAGATTGCAGGGTGCTGTTACTATATACAGGTGAAGTCATATCATTCCTTCTGTGAGAACAGAGAATACTTTTATGAACATATTGTGCTGTCATCAATTTTTGGGAAAGAAAGCATGATCAGTTTTTCCCAGCTTCATGCACAATTGACACAGTAACTCTCTCACCCACACAGGCTGGGAATAAGAAAATTACAAAACCCCTATTTTGATTGATGTTTCCATTTAAAGTAATTTTCAGCAAGCTGTTTACAGATGCACTTTACCCTTTTGCTTTCTTCTTTTTTAAAATATTTTTATTGAGAAAATGCTATACCACTAATGCTATATTTCAAAGCTATATATCATATAGCTTTGAAAAAAACAATGTATTCAAAAGCAAAGCATATCAATAACAAGGCAGAGTATTATCAGCTCAAAAGGCACATGAACTTATAGGTCTGTTAGTGGACTCTGTGTAAAGTATAGCAGAAGGAATAGTATTCTAATTTGCCTCATTCAATTCCTAAATCAGATATGAGAAGATCCATTATATGTTGTGCATTAAAGATTTAAAAATGAACACACCTTTTTGAAACTGCTGCAGTTATACGGCCAGAAGTGATACTATTGTAGGGTTTCATCCTGCTTTCATTTACATAAATACTATTTTTGCAGTGGAGTTCCCTGAGACCAGGATTGAGCACAGTTTTGAACACCATCTCCTTGCAATTTCACATGCTTTTAATAATGAATACTGAGTATTCCACAGTTGCATGCATAGTGTTGATAACAGGTAAAGACAGAAGTAAAAAAAAAGTTTGAATAGCACATCCTTGTGACTCTGAATGTTGATCTGAATGAATCAAATTATATTCTGAGCTGATATTTTTCCTTTAGAGCTCCCACAAATTCTTGTGCTGGAAACCATGTGATGGAAGCAATAAATGGTAAAAAGATATCTCCATAGCCATACTTGAAGCTTTAGAGCACTGAGTAATTTCTTTGGTTTAGTTTTGGTTTTTGTGGGTTTTTTTCCAGGGGAAGAGATATAAAAAGAAAGTAGCTCCTGGATAGATATGAAAGAAAAAAAATTCTCCCTCAAATTACTGAGGAGCAGGTGCTGTTTATGCTTGTCTTAGAGACTTCTCAGTCAGTACTTCATGAATAACCCCTACAGGTTGGTGGTCTTTCAGTGTTGTCCTCTGTTCCAACCTAGTGAACTAAAGGATGGAGCCTAACTTATTTTGTTTTGTTTCTGTTTGGTTCAATGCAAAGATTTAAAAACTATTTTGAATTATATTGTCTTCAGAGCTCCAGACACATTGCTGTCAGGTCTGTCAAAAAATTATTCATAAGTATCAGTATATATTGATATCTGGATGCAGACTAAGAATGTCATGGAATTACTAGGAGATATAACCTCCCTTGAATATCTTTGGTGATAACTAGGCTTGATCAGACTCATGACAAATACTAGTGTAAGATGCCTGACCTGATGCAGTCTTAGAGAAATTTCTTAGTGTTTGTTCTGGGATATTTTTGCATTTGGTTTGGTTTTGGAGGTTCTTTTATTTGTTCTTGCTTTTGCTTTTGTTTTGGTTTTTAAGTAGGTAAAAATTTTTAAAATTTATTTTATTTTCATACAGAGTGCACTAAAGATTCTCTGGATCCAAACATTCTCTAAAATAATGGATACTAAATGCCTACACTAGCCTGAAGGACATGAGGGAAATATTTCACATTTTATAAATATCAGCCTCCAAGTATAGGATGTCTAGTTTACAGATTTATGTACATCAAGACAGACATAGTGTAATGGGCAACACAAATGGTGATACCATTACATAATAACATAAGACACCATACACATCTGTCAGAGAGATTGTTCCTGCTGACTTCAATTGTTGTTTTGTCCAGCTCCACTTCTCTTGACCACTCTGTTCAGCCCTTGAATTTTGCCATATTTCAGAGAAAACAAAATTTAATTGGTGTGATAATTATTTTGTGACTTTTGAGAAAATTCATACTATACTCCTACTTATTAAACAGGATCAGAGGAGTTAATAATTTTTCCGTATTTCTCAGCAGCTCATAACTTTTAAAAAAAATTAACTTCAGAAGATTATATTTCAGTTTAATATTCAGCTATCAAATTTCCATTAATCAAATAGTAAAAGACATTTCTAGAAGCATCCCCTGATAAGATGAGAATTGAGGAGTTGACGTGATCTGATTTATGTATGCTTTAAAATATTCTTTTAGAAATACCTTAGTAAGAAAGAAATATATTATCACTAGATTTTCCTCTGCTTTTTAGAATAATTGTAACAGAGATTTTCTTAATGCTTTATTATTTTATTTGTTGCCACCTCTTTCCATTGAAATATTTTCTGAGAAACAGGGTTACAGAAATGCATCTAAAGTAGAAAGCTGTACAAGATAAAAGCCCCATGCATCTTTAAAGAGTACAAATAAGTAGATCATATGATATATGCTAGAAATGGGTTTTAAGAAAAAAAGTATGTCAGAAGATGAACCTTACAGGCTTTTTTTCTTTTTTTTTTTCCTTACTTTTTTCTTTTTTTTTTCATTTTTTTTTCTTGAGATAGTTGTGAAGTGTTTGAAGACTGAGCTTACTGAACATTTCCTTACTTTCTAAATTTTGCTTTTAACCTTGAAGAAATCACAGACGTGTGAAATCATATTCCCTTATTGGAGCAGCAATGTTGTTTGGGATGATGAAGAGACACATAGAATAAGTAATAAGTATTCATTTGCAGTAACCAGGTTAGACCAGAGTGAAGTACAAAACTACTTGTAAACTTGGTTTTAGCTTTATTTACATAGTGCTAAAGCAACATGTATGGTACTTTGGGAATAGCAGAAGGAATAAGAGAAAGATAAAGGGCACAAAAGAAAACTAGGAAGAATGTAAGGGTGGCATGGGGAGCATGAGGTGCCTGTGTGTGCTGGCTGAATATCTAAGAATCATAAAGGTACCAGAGGATCCTCTGAGGGCTTCAGAGCCATTGATTCACTTGGGAATTATAGGACAACGTGAGCACTCTTGGCAATGCTCTTTTCGGCTGTATCTCAGATGGAAATACATTATTCAGAATAAGGAAAAAGGAGAGCAGCTGGGCAGTTGAGGAACAGATCCTTGAGCTATAAAGCTACAGAAAGTTCAGATCAGCTTGCCTTTTGCATTGTATTGTCTTTTTTTAAGGTCATGAATATTTCTTACCATTTACTAATTTAAATAATAAGCACAGTGTAGATTTAGAGAAGAACAAACTAAATAAATTCTTGAAAAGAGAAGCTATATGAACAAGAACATCCAAAAGAGATCCCCAAAACATATAAAAGTCTGAGAAGCTGCTCAATAAAATGGGAACAGAGTCAAGATCTTAAATTAACATTGTAATAGAGAGTTTCCAGTCTTAAGTATATAGATTGAGACTAAAGACTGAGGTCTAAAGACTGACTGTGCTGATTGTGAAGGCAACTCACTTTAAAAGTTATGTATACCGGGCACTTGGGGTATAGGAGAAGAGCTACTAGTCACACTACATATGTTACCAGTATAGGAGGGATATTCTGGAATTTTATCTCAGGATATGAGAGACTTTCATAATTTGAAATACTATGAGAGATGTAGGATGTATAGTATGAAATACTATAAGATCTTGAATCTTATGGAGGAGATAATTATGCAAGGAGTAAAGATTCAAGCATGTCAGAAACTCGTGAACTCTATTGAAAGATTTGATGTGAAAGGAAAGGTTACACCTTAATTCTAATGGAATCAGACTGTTATAACATGAAATTTAAAAGGTCATGGAAAATTGCTGCTCAGAAAAATTGTCAGGCACAGGAGAACATCTGGTTTGAGCTGACAGGACCAAAGCATCTTTGGCTGGCAACTAATGTGTTTCTGCAAATACCAGGAGAGGGAAATAAAAAAACCAAAAAACACCCAAAACACTGACAAACCAACAAATAAAACAGACAAATAAGATGCCTAAATGCCAGATGACTGGAGTATGCAGTATTGAGTCAGCGGGCTACAGTAACACTTACTGGTGCTAAACTAGATGAATTCTGGTATTCTAAAAATAAAAGAAGACACTACAGTGCTTTGCATCAATTACCCTACTAAAATAGGCATGTCAAGACCTTAGTGAAGGAGAGTAATCAGTAGGATATGACTAACATCTGTGTGAGAACAACGAGGTACTGGGAGCAGCACTGTAGCTGCTCCCAGTAGCATAAAAATGGTCTTGCAAAAGAGAAAACCCTACTGTAATGTTAAAAATATAATAGTAGACTACCACTGGTCATTGCTCAAGACAAAAATCCAAAAACAACTGAAAATTCGAGGTGTTAATAGTGACAGACATTTGTCCACAAAAGGACAGGATCAATAACACATCAAGATGGGATAATAGAAATAAAATTTTGGATTTAATGGCTGACTGCTATCAAATACACCATCCTCATTTTTATTTGGATTAAATGTGTGGAGGCTAATTTGAGAAAAATACGTGTGGACATTGCTTAATACACTATAATTTAATAATCAATAATTTAATAATTTAACACTACGGTGGAGACAGTAGGTCAAGTATATCCAGCACACAAACATTCACTTTTAAGAAAGAGAACTACATTTGAGTTACCCCAAATCAAACAAAACAGACTATAAAAGCGCCACCAAGAAGCACTGTAAAAGGTGGATATTACTTCAAATAACTTGTCTGTAGAAGTCCAAATAAATTGAATGTAAACATTCAATGAGAAAACTTAAAAACAAACAACAGGCTTTGGAGTTAATCTACCAGGAGAATATTTTGGATTTTGAAAAATAGATACCATATTCTAATGAAAATTGAAAGTATCATAAAATATAATGGATGAAATAGGAACTTAAATTTTTCTTTTTTCCTGTGCTGTGTTTTCCACTAACAGCATTCAGGTCCATGACATACTTCTTTATTTACAGACTAAAGTTAAAGATATTGGTTTCCTTATTGCACATCAAATTGTGCTCAACATTTAAAATTTGTCTAAAGGACTTCATTGCAGAGTAAGTCTATAGCATAGTGGTGACTATGGTTAGGGTTTGATATACTAATGGGTATCAATGGGGAGGCATACTTACTGGTCACTTCTTGACTCATCTGTCACTGAATCAACTTATGGATGCAAAACAGGGTGTTTCAATTGATGTGACATTGTTGGTGCATTGTCATGGTATTAAATGGCACCTCCTGTTCTTAAACTTGCAGCAATTCCTCCCACCCCCAGACAGGTGCTCTGAGAGACCAGGAAATCTATAAGCTGTTTAATCTTCTCTCTTCTCATGGTAGCTACACCTAAAGCTCACCAATACCCTTTCATTCTTGAAAACTTATAACCTGATTTAGTTGAAAGTATCTGTGCTCATTTGCTGGACAGATTGTTTAGATGACCTTTAAAAGCCCCTTCTAATCTTTCTATGCCTCTATGACTGCAGCTACCAATTGAATTGTGCAGTGATTTAGTAAAAAATCATGACCAACTTAGACTAACTCTGTGAAAAGAAAAGGTTGTCTGGATCATTTTCCTAGCAGGCATCTCAATTTACTGTCTTTTCCAAATAACATGAGCAATTTAGGAGAAAAAAGAGCAAATGTTAAAATAGAGCCTCTCCAGACAACTCTGAACTTTTACTTTCTCCTTCCAAGTAAACATAGTAGTAGGAGTTGAGGTGGGCTGAGTGTTATTTTCCTCCTTTCTTTGAATGCCTGTGAACTCAGGCATTTCCAACATTGTGCTTGTTGATCACTTTGTGAATAGCTTCAGATAAACTGTATTATTCTTAATAACCTATGGAATGTTACCAGAAACTTGCACTGAATTCTGTCTGAACAACTCTCTCTGTTTTCAGAGTACATTCTATTTTTCAAAGGCAGTGTTAAAAATTAAATTATTAACTTAGAATATATTTAATCACACCACTTTATCATTGCTTTTTAAAACAAACCATATAATAACTTTCTCACCATAAAATAAACGAAACTAGCCTCATTTTTTGCCTTGTTTTATATTAAGATAAACAGAAATTTATATAGGAAGGAAATGCAGAGGATGCCTTTTCTTCAGGCCAAAATTTAGTGATTAATTATTTTCCTAATAAGGTAGCAAAAAAAAAAAAAAAATTGAAAGGAACTATTGTGTTATGCATACCATCAGCAAGCTGTGTGGTGCTGTTGACATGCTGAAGAAAAAGGATGCCTTCCAGAGGGACCTTAACAGGTTTGAGAGGAGGTGCCATGCAAACATCATGAATTTTAAAAAGGCCAAGTTCAAGGTCCTGGGTCAGGACAGCTCCCATCCCATCTGGGTCAGGACAACTCCAAGCAGAAATATAGGCTGAGTGGAGAATGGATTGGGAGCAACCCTTAGAAGAAGGTCTTTGTGTTGGCACATCAAGAGCTCAATATGATTGGTAATGTGTGCTTGCAGCCCAGAAATCCAACATCTTGAGCTGTGTTTAAAAACAGCATTTCCAGCAGGTCGAGGGAAAAGATTCTCCCTCTTTGCTCTGCTCTGGTGAAACCCCACCTGGAAAACTGCATCCAGCTCTGGTGCCAACAACGTAAAAATGGGCTCACTGAAATGAGTCCAAAGGAGGGCCACAAAGATGATCAGACGGCTGGAGCACCTCTGCTATGAAGACAGGCTGAAACAGTTGATGTTGTTCATCCTGAAGGAGAGAAGGTTGTGGGGAGATATCTCAGCAGCCTTCCAGTACTAGTGGGGGTCTGCATGAGAGCTGTAAAGGGACTTTTCACAAGGGCAAGAAATGATAAAACAAGGGACATTGGTTTAAAATAGAAGAAGCACAGGTTTAGATTAGATTTTAGGAAGAAATCCCATACTCTGAGGGTGGTGAACTGGCATAAGTTTTTCAGAGAGGCTATGGATATCCTATCCCTGGAAGTGTTCAAAGACAGGTTAAATTGGGCTATGAGGAACCTCTTCTAGTGGAAGTTTTCTCAGTTCATGGTGGGGGGTTTGAACAAAATATCTTTTAAGGTCCCTTCCAACATGAACAATGGTACTTTTATATTCTTGAAGTACTTCAAAGAACTAAAAATCAGTTTGGAAATCTTTATGAAAACTATATTGTACATATTTAAGTGGGCTAGTATACATCCTTTTTTGATAATAAAAAGATAAAATAACTGTGCTATGCAATACCCCTGATGTTAATGTAATTTCAATCTTTTTATGGGCAGTTCCTATGAAATACAGAATCATACCAAAGATGTAGATTCTGAAACATATTTTAACAACTTTTAAAAAGTATGTATTTCCCTACTGCATTATATCGATTTTAATGTAATTCTTAAGAAAAAAAGTTTTACTAGAAGTCTTTAGTTTATAGGCATTACCTCAGAGTAAATAATCCTTTTCTATAAATTAAAGATATATAATGTGGGAAGTTCCAGGTAACATAGAGCTAGGGAAATGACATTATATTGTGTATAAAAAACTGCACCAAACCACATATTTCCTCTTCTCAAGCCTAATACACTATATAGTGTATTGCTTAATACACTATAATTTAATAATCAATAATTTAATAATTTAAAAAACATTTTTAGTCTTTTTAGTCACTTTTAGAGCCAATTCTCCATCCCTCAGTGCCAACTGAAGGAAGGAGGAAAAGGATTCATTAGTAAAGTTGAGTCTAGGAGAAAGCAAGGGATGAGGTGAGCAGAATTTTTTTCATGATTTTCTTTTATTTTTCATTATAATCTTCTGATTTGATTGAATTGATAATAAATTAATCCCCCATACTCAAATCTGGTTTTGCCTATCTTGGTAAATGCTGAAAGAGCTCTTTGTTCCTATCTTTACTCCTGAGCTTTACATCGTATTTTGATTCACCTGTTCAGTGAGGAAATGGAGTGATAGAGTGGGTTACTGGGGACCTGGTAGATAGCCAAGGTCAACACACAACTTAATCTGATATTTGCACTACTTTATGCCAGTAAATAAATAGGAAGCAATCCAAACCACCAGGTAAATCAACAAGCATTTTAAGTTTATGATAATAAAAGGAAATTGTTTAAAGATGAGGAAAAAATAGACATATTTGCTTAATTTCTCTAGGACAGAACTTTTTCTAAAAGGAGAAACAAAATAACAACACAACTAACAACCAATAAAATAGATCAGGTGTATAAATTGATTTGGACTTCTGGTTCCTTATTTTGGTGTATTATTTCTAACATACAAAGAAAAATTATTCTTAGCCCTTCCTTCAGGTTCTTTTGAACAGTAAGTTCCTAAAGACCTTGTATATTTTAATTGCATTGCTCTCTCTTTTCCTTTGCCCTCTCTATTCCTTGTTTCCCTCTTTGCATTCATAAGTTTTAGACCACCTTCTGTTGGAAATTCCTATTTATTTTGGAACAATCACAGCTATTTATCAGCACTGCTAATGATCGTGGAAAAAAGTATTTCATCAGATGTCATACAGGCTAGCATTACAGCCCTTCCTTCCTTCCTTCCTTCCTTCCTTCCTTCCTTCCTTCCTTCCTTCCTTCCTTCCTTCCTTCCTTCCTTCCTTCCTTCCTTCCTTCCTTCCTTCCTTCCTTCCTTCCTTCCTTCCTTCCTTCCTTCCTTCCTTCCTTCCTTCCTTCCTTCCTTCCTTCCTTCCTTCCTTCCTTCCTTCCTTCCTTCCTTCCTTCCTTCCTTCCTTCCTTCCTTCCTTCCTTCCTTCCTTCCTTCCTTCCTTCCTTCCTTCCTTCCTTCCTTCCTTCCTTCCTTCCTTCCTTCCTTCCTTCCTTCCTTCCTTCCTTCCTTCCTTCCTTCCTTCCTTCCTTCCTTCCTTCTCCACTCCCCTAACCCTAACCCTCCCCTCCCCTCCCCTGAATCTCCCTCCCCTGAACTTCCCTGAACTTCCCTCCCTTCATTTTGTTTGACTTCACTCTGGAGCCAGGGCTGCGGTCTTTATCAAGTACATGATGAAATTGCTATATTTATCTTTGATATATTTGATATATTAATATCAAATATTAGCTATGCCATTAGGGGATATAAAATATCAATTCTTGTGGCTATTTTTTATTTATATAAACTAGTTTTCAAAATCACATAAATTAAAAGGCAAAATACTTCATCACAGAAAAAACCCCAACAAATACAGCATTTTAAAATTCTATAGTTATTTCATCATGGTTTGTCCATTTGCATGAGTAAACTAGTTAAACAAGTGAAATACTCTCCTTAACATTTACTGAATCTTAGGAATACAATCTATTGAATTTTGAGTCACTTTACATGAAAGTGGATAAACACTGAATTTTAAAGAAAAAATGGCCTACTCTCTATGCATTGTAGTCTCTACTGGAAAATATGTATCAGGGTCAAAAATTCAGTTTTCAATTAGTTTTCATTTCTTCACACATTTTTACAAGGTTCAAATCATAAATATACAGAATACACTTCTCTTCAGATACTGAGTTAAATTATTAAAATTTGCTGTAGAATTTTTTGATAGTCTAATAATACTTGAGCAAAAGCAAAATTAAAGATTTTATCACACTGGATTATTTCATAGAAGCAATTTTTTCTCCTAATCTGTTATGTGGAGGGACTTAATTTAGATGTAGGATATGCTATTTCTGACGAGCTAGAAACCAGTGTGATTTTAACTATAATCTGGATGCAATTAATTTGATGGTCCAGGACTAAACTTATCATCTGGGTCAGACGCAGGTACACATAGATTTATTTGAGCTCTTAAAATATTGGATTGTTCATTTCACCATTTTGATCAATTTATTTCAAACTTCTCAGCTTACTTCTGTTCCAAACTCCATGATGCTGAGTCTGCTATACCTGAAAGATCATTTCCAGATCTAGATTTCATCCTAATAGAGAAATTCTGGTTTCTTGTGCTCACATTAAAAATCTCCAAGTTAATTGATTGCAGGTGAAATGAACGATAGACTTTTCAATTCAGTGTTGCAGTATTCAATCTCCGGTTTGAATGAAAAAAACATATTTGGAAGAAAAAAAATTAATGCACAAAGATTTTTCTCTAGTCCTTGATATTTGTCCAGATTGTCCAACTATCATATCAAGTGAACAAGCTGACTATAAAAATGTTTTCCTCCAAATATAGAATATTTCTTGTTCTCTTCTGTATTTTATATGTGTCAGAGAGACAAGAGTGGCAGTAGAAGACTGGTTAAAGCTTTTCTGCAATAGCTGATGAAAATTTTGTAGAGTATTTATATTATTCTTTATCTACCATATACGAAAGGGGTTTCAGTGAGATGGCAAGAATAAGAGCCTTTCAACTAGTTTAACAACTAAACATATCTTTTGGTTCCACTTCTGTCTCTAAAAAGTTTCAAATATTTTCTTCTATGTTACAATGTACTGCATGAAATTATGATACTGTTTTGAAAGCCAACATTATAGATAGAGAAATAGGTAAGCACACATCTCTGCTAGTAGAACATAAATGATTAGTAAGGCCAGATAAAGTTTTGATAACAGGGTGTGGGATTATTCTGAGAAATTTTCTGTTGCTTGTTTGCATTCTTGGATTTATTATCTACAAAGAATTTTATTTATTTATTTTTTCTATACCTGGCCAGTATTTCCAGTTCTAAACCAGCTTATCTAACCGCTGGATGTTTGGGAATTCTAATGTGGCAACTGACCATGCATTTGTTGGGAAGAAACTGTATTCATGTAAAGCTGTTAAAGAGCAACAGTGCAATAGCCATAAATAATTAAATAGACTAACTGCACATTCATGCAGTTACATTAGATACATACATATGTACACACACCACTTGCATAATAGGGCAGATCCTTGATGCGTTTGCTATGTTTAGTGTCTTGGACCACACCACAAGAAATTCTGGGTGAAATACAGAACACTGATTTGTTATTAAACTAGAAACTTGCTAAAAATGTCTGGTTTACTTACTGACCAACCCATACTGCATTACAAAGGCAAAGGTTTCTTCTGTGTTTAGAGAAAACTTTATTGCCATAATTCTTCTCATTGTGGAGTGGTTCTCTAACAACATTGGAGTGAAGAATGAAGATAACAGGTATGTGAGTGGATTCAACTTGACCTTCGACTGTTGCCACGATGTTCTAAGCCCATGACATTTTAAGCCCTTTGAAGTGACTGATATCAGGCTGTATGGAAAGGTCAGGCTGGCAGTCATAAAATAAAGATAATATGTAGGTGGTCTAACTGGTACATGACAGCCATGGCTTGCATGGCTAAACACATATGCTTTGTGCAATGTGGACGTGAATTCAGCTGAAAAATACAAGAAACTTCAAAATGCAGACTGTTATGTTGTTCTTATTTCTTTGACTCATATATTCTAAAAATTTTCCTGTCTGAGCAATATCTTTCATGCTTTCTGTTTGTATTCATGAACACAATTGTTGACTGCTTCATGCAGCAACTAGAGGCCACTACCAGGAAACAAAGTAAAACTGAGTTTTAAACATATTTTAGAGACAGATTGATCAAGATATTGATTTCTTTTATTATTATTTTAAAAAGTCTAATCTAAAAAATCTAAAAATTGCAAGGGAGGGAAGGACTAAAGAGACTTTTCATATAATACACATTTTTTGAAATTTAGTTTGCTGAATGTTCAGCAAAAATGAGGTGACATGTACTGTATTCTTTTTAGTGTTTTTCAGCTGAAAGGAGTACTTTTTGTTTCCTTCAAGCAGATTTGAAAGAAAAAATCCAGAAATGTTCCAAATAGTAAACAAATACATAGTACCTTGGGGCTTAAAGGACATTTTATTTTCATGAGTTAAGACTTATCTCATTATTTTCAGAATGAAGCAGAATCACAGGTCAGGGAATAGGTCACTCTAATGAGAAAAATAGGATGTGTAGATCTCCTCAAGAGCTATTGTGTTTTATTTGTGGAATATTAGTACAGTTTTATCCTGTTTCCTATTTTTCCATTTTGAAGTTGTGTTTATAATGTAAAAGTTGTTTTGTTTTTTTTCTCTAGAATAATCTCTTCTCTCATGCTGCCATATAATTTCACAGGTGGCTATACTCTGAATGAGAATTTATGCACAGTGTACATTTTAAGTTTTAGAGAATGTATTGATAGAAAAAAAGATGACAGTAAAGATGAAGGTTCTATTCTCTGTGTTTGAAACACAGTAATTTTTATTGTTATTATCATTATTGAAAGCATTAATGGGACGCTTGTAGTATGCAGACAATCATAAATCTTGTCCTCAGGTACACAGGTTATCTGGAAAAAATCTGTACACACAGTCATGCCTTTATCCTGAGAAAACACTAATGACTTATTTCAATGGATTGTAAATACTTCCATATTTTGGCATCCTGAATTTTACTGTAGGAATGGAGAAAAAAATTCAGACACATCCTAATACTGAAAAGTATATGAAATATTTCTAAAGGCATTTTCAACTAATTAGCATAAAGCATGCAGATATGTAAATAATAATACAAAATTTGCATCTTGGGCCCTTTCTGTGCAAAAGCCTTCCTATCTGTGATTCCCACTAGCTTACTTTCTTTAGCTTAGAGTCTCTTTTCCCCATGCCTTCAGCCCTCACTTCTTACTTTCCTATTACCTCAGCTACTCTGCTTCAATTTTCAATGTATATATACCTGAGGTAATTGATAAGGGAAAAATTTACCTGAGAATTGATTTTCTTGATGGGTATTTTGAAGAAGTTATAGATTTTCCAAACAATGGTTATCCATGTGTGAAATACGTCTTTCATACAGCATGTATTAAGACTGATTAGGAAAATGCAAACCATATGAAATGAAGCTCATATTAGTCATCTTCATTACACTTAGTTGAAACTGATATTCTGGCAGACCGATGTTAATATAGGCATATTTTTATACTCACGCATATATTTATATAGAAACTATATACATGAATAAATTACAGAAACAAATAAACCTATGTTTCATACATTAATGTGTACAATTCATGAATTATGTGTTTTAGTATTTTTCTGATCACTAAAGAACATTTAATGAGAATGTTTCTGGCCAAGGGAAGTTAGAGGATGTGAGGAGAAATTATCTCTGAAGAATAATGTACAATAATCACTATAACATCCAACAGTTGCTAATAATATTTCTAGTTTTATATGTTGCTTAAAACTCAAAAATATGAAAAAAAGTTTATTTGTTAATATTAAAACAGTAAGAACTGTGCATGCCTGTAACTCTGCAAAGGCAAACAGTACCATAAGGAGTTGGTGCAAAATAATCCAATTCTTTATGTATTTGAAAGAACTAGGTAGCTCCACAGGTTCTCATTCCTCAATCCTTGTCTTGCATCTGCTGCAGCATTTTGTATAATATTACTGACATGTAAACCTGTCACATACACTGCTCTTGGACAGCATGCAGAAAAGAAATTAAGCAAACACTGAGATAAGCTTAAAACCTTTGCTTTGTTTTGTGTAACCACAAATTAACTTTAACAAACCCCAAACCCAATAATAAAACCAAAAAAACCAAACCCCCTTACCAATAAATACTATCATCATCCAATAAAAGAAATTCTATTACATCTCAAGAGACAGTGAGCCAAATCTTTAAACAAAAAATCTTACATTTCTAGAAAGAATCCTTGATATGACATGAAAGAATTGCTGAATTCCTATTAAAAATAGAAAAGGAGGAGTCAGATTCCTTGTCTTGCTTTACTCTGCAGTGGCAGAACATAAGATAATATCTAAATGGCCAGGGAATTGATTTGAAGAGAGAGCTCCTTTAGTTTACTTCATAGAATTGCGGTGGGACACTGGGACAATCAAATTTAGAAACACTGGATACATTAAAACCTTGAAGTCAAATTATGTGACTTGCATCTATTTTTGCACCTGTAAGAACCAAATAATTTTTCACTGTGATCAAACATTGCTCCTTTCCTTCTCTCCTCAAAAATGTAAAAGTGAGTATTTGTCCAGAAGTAGGGTTTATCTTCACTAAAGCAGCAGAACACATTCTCCAGAGAAGAAAATTTTGAGATTTTATGCTAATATTGTCCAGTTGTAGGATAGAATGAGTGGGAAAGATAATTGTGGAATTACATGATGAATATGTTTGTCTTATATCAGAAGAAAAGAGGGAGTCTAGCGTGATTTGAGGGGAAGGAGGACAAGGGGGAAGAAAATAGTGTGTTGTGGTTTTGAGGCCCTGCCAAGAGCACAGCATACACCAAATCTTATGAAATAAGGAAAAAAAATCCTTTCTTACACCTGAAGAGTGGTCATATGATTAAAAAAACCCCTAACATTTGGCCAAAAATATACTTTGCTTTAATTTCCAGATTTTCAGTCCAGTTTTCGTCTGTATTAATCACTTAAAATTTCAAAGTACCTTAAATCATGGGTGTTAAAAACTTTCAGAATTACCCAACACTTATTACTTGCAATTTTTATTGAAAAGGAATCAGGTTTTCATTGGCAAGCTATTGAAATATATACAAAGATATTTTGCTTTCCATTTTGTTTTTACTTTTTCCTTTATTTTTCATTTAGCATAGTAAATACTCATCTTCCAAATGACCAAGAATGAGACCTTTTCTAATTTTTCAATTTATCTATGAAAGAATAATTTCATTTTCAACATCAAATTGGTACTGATTAGGAATGCACACATGAATGTTTTAAATCATTAAAACTGATTTTGTAATATCGTTACTCTATGATATCCTCTCTAATTCAGGTATTACATTTAACTGTTGGCAGAACATTTAGCAACTGTTCAGAAAATCTTACATAGACAGCAGTTGTTAGTAGGTCACTTTCCAAAAGGTGAAAGTATGTGTCAAATGAAATTTCATCCACATTAATCTTTGGTGTAATTCTAACTAAAATTTCCATTAACGTAGAGCTGTAAAGTGAATATGCTGAATGACAAGAATCTCTCTTCTATCCATCTCTCTTCTATTATTATTCAGTGCCAAATAATTTACAAAGCATTATAATCTAGTTTTTGCTTCTATTCATTCTGATATGGCTTGCTGTTTCTGTACCCTTCTTCTCAGTTTGTTTCTCATTTATGGATGCATCAGTCATTACTTTTTCCATAGGTACTTCCTGACTATAGAGGTTCTTCTATCTAATGAGCACATGCAGTTGACTCTCTGACAACAAACTTTCAGCCTTTCTTTGTACTAATTCTCCAGATCTTCCAGGAATTAGTGCTTCATAATCTTTCTGAATCTTACTTTTCTTTCTGTTTTTAATATCTTTTCACAGAATCACAGGATGTTTGCATTGGAAAGCACCTCTGAAGATCACATAGTCCAGGCCCCCAGAGCAGGTTGCACAGGTTTGTTCAGATGGCTTTTGAGTATTACAGAGACGGAGACTCCAGAATCTCTCTGGGCCATCTGTTCCAATGCTCTGTCACCTACCTATTAAGATGGAATTTTCTGTTTCATTCAGGTGTTTTCATGTGGTATGAATTTTCAAGAAAATTAAAATATCAACAGGAGGTTTCTGAGAATAAGAGGGGATCAGATTTTATTAAAAAATTATTAGTATGAGGTGACAATGTTATGAGGCATCTGAAAATGTAGATGTCAGAAGTGGAGAGGCGGAGGTAGGTAAAAAGAGAGACAACATGATCAAGGACAAGATTATTTGCAATTTCATATTCAATTTTATCTATTGACATTACTGGGAAAGCACTAGGCTACAGCAGCTGTAGGTCCAGTCTTACAATTCGATAAATGGCTGAGATTTTCAAGCAAAAAAATTAGACATAGTAAGGACTATGAATATTATTTTAGCAAACTAGTTATTAGCTGAATCAGTAGGATGGATGTAACTATTAATAGGAAATTGCCATGGTCAAGATGAAGGATAGTGAAGGCATGAATGAGATTATTTTTTCTAAATCTAAGTTTATTCATTTCAAACACCTAAACTTTTAAACTTCTAGGTAAGAACAATCACACAATCATGACAATCACACAATCACACAAAATTTTGTATGTTTATGATGTATGCAAAAAAGGTAAGAGGAATATGCTGAATCCTGCTGAAGGACAGATTGTCTCTATTCATGGGTAGATTCAAATGTCAGGGTGTTTGTAAATGTGAAGAAGAGTAAGTAACTTTTGAGTTGTAGACATGGGAAGCAGTGTAGCCAATGAATGCTTGTGCAGAAGCTGATTGTATAAGAAAGTCACACAAACCCAATGATTATTGTTAAGGAGGTCACTGTAAACAGAGAATTGATTTTTTTGTGAGCTAGGTTTCAGTGATCTGCACTTTTTCATAATTTAAGGGGGTTTTTTGTTGTTTTTTGGTTTTGTTTTTTTTTTTTTTTCCTTACTGGAAATAAAACAAAAAATGACAACCCTAAACCCAAAGCTTAAAACTTGAACTCAGAAGCTTGAGAGTTTCTGAAAGCTCCAGAGGTTTTTACAGTCTCTTGGATATTTATAACTCTGTATATTTTTTTGTTTCATATCCATCTTTTGTTTCCATTCTGTATTTGGCAGATATTTGCAACTTTCTGCAAATTTTTCTATCTGTCCTAGTTCTATATTAGTGTTACCTGTGGTATCTTAACAAAACTGTAAGTGTCACAATTGTAAAAGATTTCACAAAATGTATCCAAGAATAATGATGATAAAGAGAAAGGTTAGTGAGAGAAACAATACAATATGGAGAAATACTTTGGCACAGTGACCCATAACATGTGGATTGTTTTTTGCCCTATGTCTTATTTTGCATAGGCTCTAAAATTTTCTCATGATAAAATCATAGGATATCCTGAGCTGGAATGGACTCACAAGGATCACCAAATTCAACTCCTGGCCCTGACTGGATAATTCCAAGAATCACACCACGTATCTTCGGACAGAGTGCAGTCCAAACTGTTCTTGAACTCTGTTAGGCTGGTGTGAGGAGCCTGAGGGCCCTGTTCCTGTGCCCAACCCCCCTCTGGGTGGAGAACCTATTTCTAATATCCAACCTAAACCTCTCCTGATACAACCAGGCCATTCCACTGGGTCCTGTCACTGATCACCACAGAGAAGAGATCAGTGCCTGCCTGCCTCTCCTTTTCCTCTCATGAGGAAGTTGTAACTGCAGTGAAGTCCCCCCTTAGTCACCTCCAGGCTGAGCAAGCCAAGCGACTTCAATCACCTGGAGTATGGCTTCCCCTCTATCCTTCACCATCTTCACAGCCTTCCTTTGGGTGCTCTCTAAACTTTTTATATCCTTTTTATACTGTGATGCCAAAGGGAGGTTTCTATGTATGTGACTAGGTTCTTCTTTCTTTAATGTTCTTCAAATTGAGAGGAACATGATTTATCAAAATGGTTGCTCTTTAATTTATGAATACACTGGGGCATTTTTCTTTTGGTATTTCTAATGTAAATTCAGCATTTTTATTTTCTCACGTGTTAGAGGGGAAGTAAGATCTGCTACTGACTACTACTGTACTTCTCATTCTGGGACAAAATAATTTATAAAAGACTTGACATTCTCAAATTATAAATCATTTTCTGCTTTATCAATATAAATACTTTTTTATGATATGCAAATCTTCTCCATCAACAAAGGATAAAAATTAAACATTTTTGACCACAGACAGGTAAGTTACAAACAAACAAACTTATCTGAAATAAGTTTTTAAAAATGTTTAAAATTTTACAGGTATGGCATCTCAGTTTATATCATATTATACAAGTCAACAGACTTTTATATCACTTCCTTCAAATTTTTGTTCTGTGATTTTGTTAATCACTGAACCAAGCAAATTTAAAATTGATTCACCGCCTAGCTGTACATATAAAAAACCATACTCACATCCAGGCATAAATCCTTGGATTGTAACAGCTTAAATGTCACTGTGAGAAGGTCACTGTACTTCACTGTGAATGGTACTTGCATGTTCTATGGAAATGGCATTTGTTTTTATAGTTTGATCCATTAAAGTACCAGAAATAATAAAATCATAGAATCTTTAAGGTTGGGAAATACCTTTAAGGATCATCAGGTTCAATGGTTAACCTAACACTATCACGCCATAGTCATATGTCTTTTGAATACTTCCAGGGACTTTACTGTTTCTCTGGACAGTCTGTTGAAATGCTTTACTAGCCTTTTCACAAAAAATGCCTCATCTAAACCTCCACTGGTGCAAATTGAGGCCATTTGCTCTCATCCTGTCACTTTTTATCTGGAGAAGAGACTGGCACCCACGTCAACACAACTTCCTTTCGTATAGTTGTGTAGCAAGTGATGAGGTCTCACCTAAGCCTCCCTTTCTCAAGTGCGAACAACCCCAGCTCCCTCACCCCTCATAAGATTTGTGCCCTATGTCTGTAAGTTTTAAGTCCATAGCTGTAAGTCAGTAAATTTATCATGAGCACAAAAGTGTTGTTACAGAGATCAGTGCTTTCAGCCTGAACCACTTGGGAAGGCAGTCAGGAACAGGTGTACCCTTTTCAGCAGGAAAGGGATGGATTTGCTGTGGCCATTTTTAACAGGCTTTGTTAATTTTTTTTCACAGTAACTAGTATGGGACTGTATTTTGCATTTGTATTGAACATAGGGTTGATAATATAGAGATTATGTGAGCAGGGCTCACACAGAGTCAAGGCCTTTTCTGCTCTTCCCACTGTCACAATAGAAGGGAGGGCTCATATCTGGGATAGGTGACCCAAAAAGACAAAAGGAATATCACACACCATATGACATCATGCTCAGTATATAAGCTGGGAAAAGGAGGAATGGAGAAACATCTCCCTAAGTAACTACTACAAGTGATGGAGCCTTCCTCTCCTGGAGATGGCTGAACATCTGCCTACTCATGGAAAGCAGTGAATTAATTCCTTGGCTTTTGCTTTGCTTGCATGTGTGACTTTTGTTTTCCCTATTAAACTTTGCCTCAACACACCAGTTTTCCAGCTGTCAGCCTTCCAATTCTCTCTACAATGCCACTGATGGGGGACTGAGCAAGTGACTGTGTGGTCTTTGGTTGCTGGCTGGTTTTAAACCACAACAAATAGCTTCACTGTTCTTAGGGAACTGTTGAAAAGCAGTATTATTTTTCTTAATTAATAAAACCAGAAATCAGTATATCTTTCTAACTGCCAGGTTATTAATGATAGATTGGCCACTGATGTCATTATAATGACATTAGGCTTTTACCTCATGAGCTTGAAACTATCTGTCTTGAGAGAGAACAGCGATGGTTGCCTGGTAAACTGGAAGCTTGCACAGCCCCAGTTAAAGCACTGCTATGTGTCCAGTGGTCACCGATTCTCTACTGCAAGTGATGGAGTACAGACAGAGCAGGGGCAGCATGATTGCTGTTTCAGTCATATATACTGAAGGTATTTATTTTCTAATGTCAAGCAGCATCCACATAATCCATCTGATGTTTATCACCTGATGTTTGTGTCAGCTGTTGTCATGGCCACATATCAGAGAGATACAGAAGGCCTCCTAGATTTCTTCTATTGAATAGATAAAGCAATTTCAAATGAAACTAAAAGCCTGAACTAGAATTCCAACTAACACAAATAGAGTTCCCAGACTTACTTCTCTTTGTATGCAATATAATTTTCTGGATCAAATTTATCTTGCAGAAACTTTTTCATTAAGCTACAAAAACGTAGTAAGATGGACATAGCAACATGATGAAAGTAGACTGTTCAGAATGCCTTTTTGCCTTTGGAAAGCTCTTTATGAGAGTCAAGGTGTATGAATGAGACAGTCTGGACAGGGGTGCACTTTATTATGTTCCTTGAGATAAATCCTGATCCAGTCTGCTGTCTGTTATTGCATTTGTCAAATTTAATAACATGTTGTTTTGGAAATTGATGCTCTAAAAATACAGTTTTCTGGAGTGTTTTATTTTAAACATTAAGCATCTGAAAGAGTTACAAAATTCCTATTAATTCTGAAAATTCGCAGTGAACATTCAGCTATGTGTGAATTATTCAATACCCTCAATGTTGCAGGTTACTTGATCTGTTGAAAGCTCAGCTTTAAATCTGCTTCAGCTGTAGCCGTTAACTCAGCACTTTCACCACTGTGGCAGTAGTGTCTTCACCGTGGTGCTGATATATTGAACCACTCTGGTGTCTCTATGCTAACTATTAAGTAAAAAACCACACAGGCCAAGTATTATGGTGTAGCTCTGGTGGTGACTTGCCCAGTTTCTCATATGAGCTCTGTTAATTGGCATTCTTTTAAGTTTATGGTGTTATTTCTTCTCTGGGATGTTATTTGAAAGTATTCCTATCCTTGGATCAGATGAAGGAACTCAAACAAATAATTGTCCATTCCATATATTTGGATTAATAGCATGCAGGGTACAACTCTATATTACTGTAAGTAGAGCAATCTGATCATTCATTTGAAAACTGAAAAGTATGAGAAACAACTCCTTATTCTGATATTTTGTATTTTTGAATATATCATTTTGATACCCATTGTGATACTGTCAGTGTTAAGATTTTTAAACTAAGATCTAAGGCCAGATCTCTGATGCATGAGGTAATGGAAAAGCAGGAAGCAATTATATGATATCATGCTGGTATGCTGTTTTTTCTATCTGTATCTTCATTCCTCATACCTTATTTCTTTCTTTGCCTTACACTACTCTACTGAGTCTGTCAAGGCTTCCTTCAATCAGCATTTTCTAGTCATGGCAGAATTTAATGCTTTTGCTTCCACCCTTCGCCCTGGCATCACTGTTGATCAGAACACAGATGGACCAGTCTTTACTGCATTTTGGACAGTGGGAAATTGTCTTGGTTTGGAAAGACAGGTGTCTGTTAAGGAAGGCAGGAGCCTCACTTGAAGATGTAAACCCCCACCCTCCAAATTATTATAATTTTGAAATTATGGGGCTGTCAGGCAAAGATATTGGAATAGGAATAACAGTTCTTTACAAGGCAAATTAAAATAAAAATTTATAAGTACAAGAACCCTGATCAAAAAAAAAAAGAAAACACTGACAATACAGTCTGACACCCTGCTGGTCAGAGTGTTGGTAGCAGTCCAGTCAAGTCGTCCTAGAGTGATGGATGTGGTTCTGTTGAAGTAATGATCCTGTAGAAGGGTAAAATTTTCTTCTGAAGGTCCAGTAAGTGGTGAGATGGGTCCAGTCTTCCTCTGGGAATCCAGTGGAAAACAGGCTGCCCTGGTGTTCTGAATCTCAAACTTTTATCCAGGTAGAAATGCTTGGCTCCCCCTGCTGGGTGGAGCATCTCACG
Source organism: Acrocephalus scirpaceus scirpaceus (assembly GCA_910950805.1). NCBI lineage: Eukaryota > Metazoa > Chordata > Aves > Passeriformes > Sylviidae > Acrocephalus > Acrocephalus scirpaceus. Next base: position 36,533,067 of record OU383776.1, read on the forward strand.
ATGCGATGGCATAATTTTATCAGTCATGCAGTGAGCCTTAATGGCCCACTAACAGCAGATATCCCCCTGGAGGGAGGCTGGGTCATGAAAGAGATAAAGAACACTGCCCCACCTGGTTTTAACAGGTGGCCCATTAACAGAAGATTCCCACCCCCTCACCTCTGGAGTTATGAGGAATGAGTCATGGAAAGTATAAAGAATCCTGCTCCACCTGGTTTAAACAGATGGTAATAGAATACATACTTTTGGTTACATCTTGCATTGATTGCAACCTAAGATAAAAATTCAATTTAATGGAAAAAAGGAAACTCTTTTCCCAGAGACCAGTACTCATCATATTTCACTTGCCAGACTCAAATAGTTGAGTACAAGTAAGTCCTTGGTGCTTTGCTAATTTTGGCATGATTTTACATAGGCAGCAATGGCAGCAATTAGCTTATGGATAATGTCTCTGTCAATTCTGTGATCTTCTAACCAAAGTCTGAAGACAACAAAATTTCATGGAGGGAAAAGAAAAGTGATTTTTTGGTATGAGAGAGGTGATTTCATTTTGGGTAATCTGTTCTCAGAAAAAGATTACACACTTCAGTCAAAAGCATTGTGAAATCTAATATAAGGGAGGCAAGTGGCTTGTACAGAATCTTGCATCATGAGATATTTTATTCTGGACTTGATTATGTCATGCAACTAATAAAACAACCTTATTTTTTTAAGATATGAAAAGGAGAGGAGCGTATTCTTCCCTTTACATATGGGATTTTCCTTGCACAATTATACCTGTCCAAGTTATAAAATGAGGAATATCAACTTATGATTGCTGACATTTTAAATTTTATATATTTCATTCCATTATGGAGTAGAAAAGGGAATTATTTTGCCACTATGAATACTACAATTTCACTAGTTAAATGTGATTCATGCAGTCTACCTTCGTAACAACTTTCCTCATCTTGAAAGGTTTTGAGATGCTGTACTTCTACGTATGACATTTGCACATGCTGTTAAGATACTTAGATGAAATTTTGAAATATTGTTCATGAATTGCCTGTCTTCCTTTGTGGTCTCTTAATGAATTATTGGAAGCATGCAAAATGAGAAGGAAATTCTTCCTGAAATCCAATCTAAACATCCTCTGAGACAACTTGAGGCCATTTCCTCTCATTCTGTAATTTGTTTCTAGAATTCTAGAATTTTACACACACACACACACACACAGAGATTCTCTTAAGACATCAAACTTGTCCAGCCTCTGACAGATTGAAATTGCTGGTGTGTGTGGTCAGTGCTGCCACTTGTGGCTTCCTGGCACCTGCAGGACTCCACTGGTGTTGGTGCTGCTGTCTTGGGTCCCTGTTCCAATGTGGGGAGGAAAAAGAACCAGCTCTCAAGAACCAATGAGTGGTGGCCCTACCCTGGACCTGCTCTAGCTTTGTACTCTCAACAGGAGTTGCAAATTTCACTCTGAAATGGTTTTCCCTTGCAAAATGCAGCTTCTAGAATTGCTAGAGTTGCATGTAAAGCCAAAAAGTAAGAGAAGGGCAAGAGAGGCAAGAGAACTGTGATCGCTTTCCCCTACTCTTTGAAAGGACACCTAGAAACCCCACAGCCATGCGGTTCCATTTCTGGCCACACAGTTGGGTGTTAAAGAGACAGCAACAAATTCAGGCACAGAGAGATACGGAATATAACAAAATTTTGGGCTTCCCAGAACACCCCAACATGAAGTGTCCTATTTGTAACCTCACTTCTTGCACTAGTGCAGTTATGCCACCATTACATAACACACCACAATGGAGCGGTTGCCTCAAATATTTTCAGGTTTGATCCTACCTCCACAAGGCCAGAACTGAAACTTATTCCTTTTTGAAGCTTATGAATTAGGCACCCATGGTGTTTTATGCAAATTTCACCACCAAATGAGTGTTTAAGGCATATACTGCAAATGTATTCAACACTCTCCTTACAGACACATATTTAATTTTTTTTTTTTGGTACTGTAGTTTTGTTCCTTTTAAGGGTTCACGTTTCCTGGGCAGGATGTTCCAATGCTTGACAACATTTTCCATGAAGAAATTCTTCTTAATATCCAATTGAATTCTCCTCTGAAGCAATCTCAGGCCATTTCTCCTTCTGTCACTTATTTCCTAGGAGAAGAGGCCAAACCCTGCCTGAGTACATCCTCAACTCAGGTAGCTGTAGAGACCAATAAGATCTACCCAGAGCCTTCTTTTCCCAGCTCCTTCAGCTGCTCCACATCAGACTTGTGCTTCAAACCCCTCACCAGCTCTCTTGCCCTTCTCTGGATATGCTCCACCAAAATTAGGGGCCCAAAAGTGAATACTGGATTCAAGGTGTAGCCTCATCTCCATGAAGCCCAGAGGAATGATCCCTTTTTTAATACTGCTGGCCACACTATGCCTGATACAAGCCAAGATGCCAATGGCCTTCTTGGACACCTGGTCAAAGAGGGAGATCAGGTTGGTCAAGAAGGACCTGCCTTTCTCAAATCCATTCTGGCTGGGCCTGATTGCCTGGTTGTCCTGTACATGCCACATGATGGCACTCCATGAGATCTCTGCATAACCTCTCCCTGCACTAAAGTCAAATTACCACAGAATCTTTAAAGGACAAATACATTTATATATGTGTGTTTTAAAAATTTGTAATTAAAAACACGACTTCTGGAAAGAATTATTCATATAAAAAAACATCACTAATGTGACTAAGCCCGTTAATTTGAATGCCATTACTCAAATTCAAAGCAATGTAACCTGGAGGAGAATTGGCCCCATGTGACTTCTAAATAGATAGTTATCAGTTAAATTAATTGATGTTAAATGAATGTGTCAATTAAATAAGCATAAGTATAAAATCTTCCAATATTAGGCTTCTCCTGCTCTGTTTGGAATGAATAGAAAAACCTTCATAGAAGTTTCAATTCTGCCTAATTACTTTAATCCCTTAAAGAGTTTTCAAGAGCTGAGGCACCATTCAGCTTCTGTACTTTATAATTTTGAACTTTGGAAAAATAAGTTTAATCTATATTAATTCAAAAAAAGCAGGTGGACCATTTAATTTGATTCCCTTAAAATAATCTAATTTCACAGACTTTATGATCCACTTAAATTAAGGCTGAGAAAATACAGTGCTATCAGAATCATATGTACGTGCGATTCAAAGTAAAGGACAAAGTCTGTAACAAGTAAAAATAAGAATCAAAAGGTTGATTTTGGATTTGAATTTAAAACTTAAACTCTATAAGAGTTCCAGGGCATTTCATTGTCCTTCCTATTTCCTGCTATGAAGATTTCTGTTGGCTTACTAGTGATTAAGATATTAACTGAGCAATAAAAGGAGGTACTGGGAAAGTCAGGATTCCAAATGGGATTTTGTCCTGAAATTCTCTGTAGATCCTATGGCCAAGTTGCCACATAAATGCCAGCTCAGGATCACAAACATCAAATGGGAAACTATTCGACTATATTCTCAGCTAGAACAAAAGGCTATTTAGCACTTTATGGAGCTTAGCTAATAGTGATAGGAACATAATCCAGAGCTGGAACCTTTTTAAACAAAAATATTTATACAAAACTATTTCAATGAGACCTTCTGGTTTTGCTACATATGTTTTCACATGGTCCGGTAAGTTTCCTTGCTTCTTTCCAAGTTTCTGCCCTCTTGTATTTAAAAGAGTGTGCTTGGTATGATGTACTTTCGAGACACAACAATTCACATTTTACTGTGTATATAGCAGTAATTTACACATATCACATAGCTGATCCTATAAGCATGAGAAACATTTTTTTCTTTGAAAGACCTTTCTTGCTATCTTGCTTTCTTGCTTTCCTGCCTTCTTTCACTTTCTTTCTTGCCTTTTTTTTTCCCTGTAACTAGCAACTTCTTTGAAAGGCACATCAAAAATTAAAGAGCTATAACCTACTGTCTTTCAAGACATAGTTTAAACCTATTTCATGGGATGATGCAAGACCTGGAGCTTTCTAGACAGTGGAAATATTACTATTTATCGTAGTAAATGAGAAAAAAAATTAACATCTCTCTTTATTTTGTATTCTGTCAAAGGCTCAAGGCCCATACAAGAATTTTCTGCTGTTGTGTTTTCACATTTTTTTAAATAAACACAACGAGGGAAAGCTGTTAAAAATACAAGTCTTCAAAAGTCTATCTGTCAACAAAGTGACAATCTCTTGAACACAAAAGGCTTTTTTTTTTTTTTTTTTTGTGGCTTTGTGGGTGTCTGTGTGAACAACTGATTGATATATATGTCTGCTTCCATCTTATACTTTTTAATTTCTACTAATTATTTAACATTTTGCATACAACAACTGCAGTTAAGACTAATATCAGGCCAAAGTATCCCAAGTAGTGACCTTTTTCAATTATGATCTCACCATATCAAACAACATTGATAAAATCTTATCATAATGATCTCTATTAGAAGATGAAAGGGATTAAAAGGGATACTAACTTTGCAGGCAGCTTTCCTATATATTTTCCTTACAAATCAAATCTTTGACCAATCCAAACATTAGTTTTGGATTTAGGGGTTTAATACCTGCTATTAGAAAAAAAGGTATCTTTTTCAAAGAAAAATCTATAGCATATTCTTATTCTTTCTGGTTAAAATCATGGTTAAGGAAGAGAACACTTTCAGTTTAATGTGAGAAAGAAAAATGGGGGGACACATGCAATCATTTAAGTTTTTAAGATTAAAAATGAGGTATTGCTGGTAATGACTGTATTATTAATCCCACTGACTTATTTCAATTTTTTCAATTTCAATATGGATAACATCACCAGTATGAGTACATATTTTGGAGTTCAGTGTAGCTGGTGAAAACAGTGACCAGACCAATTAAAGCTTTTCCATTTTCAACAAGTTAAATTGAATAAGATCGTGACTTCTTGTTTGGTTTGTTAAGACTCCTCAATAGAGCCAGCAGAAGCAGTCAGCATTCACCAAGTTAATAGCTGTATTTGTATGTGTCTCTGTTCTCTAGAGGGATAACTCTGCCCACACAAAGTTTTTGACCTCTGGTTTTGGGAATGGGGAAAAAACCTAAACCAACAAACTGTTCCCCAAGATTCTCTTTCATGCAACAACTGAGAAAAAAGATACCTCTGCTACAACTATTTAGGAATATCCTGGTTTTAAGTGTGAGGGTATCACAAAATGAATGATCTTTGAACTATATGAAATATTAGTTTGAACTTCATGTTTCAGGGAGTGAATTTGGAATTATCTCTACTTTGACCCATAAAATATTGCATGACTGATGCTGATGAAAAATATTCTTGCATAGTTACACTGTAGATTCTATATTTAATTTACAAGTTATTTCAGTTCAATTTGAAATTATGGAGGCATTTCTAAGAAAAACTGGAGAAGTTACTTTCTTCCGAAAGTCAGATACAGAAAAAAAAATACCCTCTTATCTTTGTTAAATAGTAACTAAATTTACATATTTTTATAAGGGAGAAATGGTACTTCCATCTCTACATCAATTTGGAATTAGTTCACAAACATATCCTGAAAATGATGATCTCAAGAACCAGCCACTGATTTATTCTGCATGTCCTTTGTTATAGAGGGAAACATAGGCTAGCCATGGAAATGAAGTTCCTTTAAATAAAAAAATAATTGGAGATTATTCATGTTTTGCTTTTTCTTGTTCTGGTAAATATCCATGTGGAAATTTCTTCAGGGTATTTTGTTCATCATACTCTGTGTACATACATTTTGCCATGCTTGCTACTTACATTTTAAGCCCATAATTTTGAAAAGCAAACTTATATAAATATTCCATCTTAATTTTTATTTTATCTAAAAATCACTAATATCTAAATTCTAATAAATTCCTTTAAAATTACTTTTTTATCATCAACAATTAATACAAATTTGCATGCTAAAATAGCTTTACAACTTTCTTAATCTGGAAAAAGCAAAATGTCAAACAGATCTACCAAACTGTCAAGTGTTACCAACTGTCTGAACAACATTGTTAACAGAAGATTATTTTGTGTATTCTTAGTGTAGGGCAATAGAAATTAATGTAGTCTTTGCTATTGATTTTAGTGGAAGAAAACCAAAGGCACTAATAAACAGACTTATTGCCTTTGTGAAAATAGTGCCAGTTTGATACTGCTTTTGTCTAGAGCTGCCACTTCCACTTTTATTTCTAAATGCTACTCTTTATCCTTTAAAAATTGTGTTGAAGTGTTCAGATTAACAAAATACAATTATCTGTTGACTAAGAAATTTGTAAAGTTCCTATATTCCACGGAATAAGATAATTTTAATTGTAATGGATAATAACTTTATAGTTACTTGTTTACTCAACCCTCTGTGTTTGTGTGTGCATGTCTCTGTGTGTGTGTGTGTTTGCAGTGGGGTGTGTGTGTGTGTGTGTGTGTGTTTACAGTGGTTTGCGCCGGAAGCTGCACTGGGGCTGTTGTCTTGAGGATAGTATATGCCAGTGCCAGGAAATGGGGAGCCTGAGAGCCAAATGCACTTGCTGGGCAGGCTGGGGTCTGAATCAGGCTGTTTAAATACACACATTTCCAAATGTGTATATTGTCACTTATGGGCCCTCATCTTGCCCAGTCAGAAGGAGGAGTTGGTTGGAACTGTTGCTGCGTACACTTCTGTGAGTGCTCTGAGTGCATGTCTGTGATCTATGCAGCCACCTGTTTATATCTACATACATGGTGCATAAATATGAATTGTTTGCATGCGGCTTCCGGGAACTCATCTTCAGCCTTCATACTGTTTGGCCTTGGATAAATGGAATGGCATCATCCTGACTTCTTGAAACTCTTTTTCTAATATCTTGTCTGATTAGAAATTACATACTGAAATTTTTTAAGTGAAGGATTTTGTTGGTTATAATGTTTAAGACACTGAGTCTATATTAAGTTTTCTAAAATAAATCTTATTTTATGGAGTACTGAAAGAGAAATACAGAATAGAGAACCTTTTCTTCATTCTCCCTTTCCATATAGAATTCAATCTTGACAGCCTTTTTCTTATGGCTGTTCAAACGGCATTTGATTGCTGTTGCATTTTCTATTTCACTCACCTTTACCTTAGTTTGATACGCAAATATGAATGTGTCTAGGCATATGTAAGTACAAGTCTGTAAACAACGTTAACAGCTAGATAAATCAGTTAGGTAGCAATAAGGTGTAGATCCACCAAAGAAGAACCTGTAATTCCAAAAAGTCTAATAAAATGAATCCATAATTTATGCAGCAGAAAATAAGAAAAGTGACAGAAAAAAACTGTGTAATTTTGCCCTTATTCATAAACTCTGGTTTCTAGCTAAATCTTGCCTTGCCTGTAATAATATAATAGAAATTCAGTAATTCAATTGCAAGTTTTCAAACTCTTGCACAATGCTGATCACTTCTCCATTCATATTTCGCTCTGTAATCCCTTGACCCCACATGACAACTTATTTTTGACACATTATGATTTCTATCTTTTTGCTGTGTTTGACTTGTTTTGAGAAGTTTGACTTGCTTGAACTTTCCAGACAGGTTTTAGGATGCTTCTTCAAGTCTTTGTCTCAAGTGACCTTAGAGGCTCTGTGTTTTAGTGCTGACTAAGAGAACACAGTTTTTCCTCTATGAAGTTGTTCTTGTATGTATCAGTCATTCTATTTGTGTTTGTATCATCTGCCTTTTAAGTAATGCAGTAAAGTCTTTATTATTTACATACTACATTTCCTGTTTGGCTCTCTTCAATAAGCAAACTACTTTCTTTAGCTCCTTCAGTAATAACATCACAATACAAAGAGCTCATAATGTTATCTCCCTTAACCTCAAAATTTCCTTCTCTTTTCAAATGTTTCTTGCATTTCTTCAGTTTATTTTGAAAACAGTAATTGTGCCAATAGATATGGAAGCACAAGTGTCAATACATTATTACAGAACACACAGGTAGATCAGTTCTCTCCCAACTGTCATCCTGCATGATTCTAGATTGTTATCACCGATTGTTACAAAGACCCGACCAGCTCAGTATGATGAAAAATTCAGTAGTTTAAGATAGCAAAGAAAAACTAGTATCATGGCTAGTTATTCTGAGGATGCCTTAAACATTGGTGATAGAACTAGAAATCCTACAATATTTTTACTGAAAAAAGGAGTAATTTTCATAATTTCTTATTCCACAGCTTTTCACATAAAGTGGAAGTCCTTTAATTATAGAATCCAGGAATGGTTTGGGTCAGAAGGGGCCTTTATAAATTATCTAGTACAACCCCTCTGCCATGGACAGAGACATCTTTAATCTTTTTATAGACCAGATTGCTCAAAGCTCTGTCCAAACGGACCTGGAACCTTAACTATTCTATTCTATTCTATTCTATTCTATTCTATTCTATTCTATTCTATTCTATTCTATTCTATTCTTATATTTGACTAGAAAGTGAAAAGCAGCCTAGCAGTCGCAAAAGTTCTTCAGCAACTTTTGTAGCAAAATAAACCAGTTCTACAGATACCATGAAATTTTCACTAGTACACACACATCAATATTTTAGGAGGAATTACTCCAGTAACATTGGAAAAGCTCAAAGTTCTCATACCTTCAGTTACTCAGCAGGAAAGACACTACAGCTGATTAGGTATTCATAATTAGTTAATTAATAATGATTTATTTGGTATTGTTTAAGCATGATTTCCAGAATAAAGAAATAAAAGGTCAGAAATTGAACTAGACTGTCATTTTACTTGAACAGAAAGCAAGCCCACCAGAGGCTGCTCAAAAGAAACCCACATCGAGTTTTTCTAGCAATTAGATATAATAAGATTCCCAGAAATAACACTTTGTAGGGCTGAAGTTGTCATATTTTGAGTGAATGCAACGATTAAACAGACAGAAAAGCAATGGGTTTGTGTTCTGTAAATTTGTTTGAGTAACTTTCCAGACATACCATCAATGGGGAATAAAGAAAATAACATTGAAGGCACAGACATAACAAGATTATGCAGGATTTGACTACTAGAATTTTGAAAGAAACCTGCAGAGAGGAGGTTTGGAGAGAATGGAAGGGGAAAATGCAATGTAACAATAACTTTTCCAGATTTTAAAAAAGAAATAATATTAGAAGGACTCCATAGATATATTTTAAATAATTACAAAGAGTACATAATTGCAATTTTGTCCTTCCCAATACAGAGGATACGTATGCATTAAAAAAAAGCATACATTTGATTATTAGGTTGTCACTGGTCCTGTTATACAGCCAATACCTGTCATAACTCCCTATGACTGTTGTTTGTCACCACAGTGTCTTGTAGTTTTGTCTCCTTTCTAATTTGTGTTTACCTACATGATCACTATCTGAAGAGTCTCATCAATGACTTATAAATTATATTAAGGAGGATAGAGAAAACTACATAAGTGGAAGTATTTTATTATATATTTGTTGCATATTTTATTTAAATTAACTAGTAGGACTGAGAGGCTTTGGGAAATAATTTAAGATTAGAAAAATAAATAAAAATTATAATGTTGGAAAAGTCTCTTTTAATGATGTTAGAAGCAAGAAATCATTTACATTTTTTATCAGCTAGCAAAATTTGACATATACAGAAAAAATAGTAAAGTTGACTAACAAACAAAAAGACAGGAATTCATAAAATCTAATAAGCATTTCGTTAAAATAACTAGTACATTGGTAGAAAGCTTTTTAGAGGTTTTCACACAGCCAAGCACAGAATAATGCCCATTAATTTCTACAAGGAATAAAATAGGGAACCAGAAATACATGTGAAGTTAAGCTTGCAATAATATTCTCAAAATCAGGATTATGCAAGAAAATGCAGATAGGGGGAGGTGTGAAAACTATTTGCCATATTTCAGGCAATTTCATTTTTTGTAAGTTCATACACTGAGAGTATAATGATGTTGAAGGCTGACTGCTGTGGTACGAACTGAATACAACAATACAGATTTCTTTCCAGGTGACAGGATATGGAAACCTAGACTCCAACTGATGATGGAAAAAGGAGTGGAAATGGGATGAGCCTTTATCATGATAAAGAATGTAAATCACCAAATACAGAACCAAGAGACTAATTCTTGTAAGGTGGTACTAGAGGAACATGGGAGATGTTATCAGGGTAGGAGACACCTTGGAAAAATGGACCTTAAGATGGAAATTAATAAAAGAAAGAAGGGCAAAATGGTAGAGTACTGATGTGGTTTACATGATAATATACTCAGTCTTAGTACTTGTGTTTGGCCAAGGACAACTCCCAGGAAGATGACAGAAATTCCTCTGCTGGTATGGTAGCAGTGGAAAGACACTAGATCAGAATCATTATAGAATGACTAAAGAACACACTACATACTGAATCCAAAAAGGTATTAAGGATTACTCCTTATGTTCAGAATTTTTGTTCATGCTAAGAATACTATCAACTTGGAGAAGGAGATATTGTGGTTTCCTACAGAAAATTAGGTGTTACTCTTTGTGTCTTTTTTTCCTAGCTGAGGTAGTCTTACTTATAGCAGTGAGATAGCAGATAGTCAGCCTTTCTGCCGATTTTACTACAATGCTGCCTTAGGAAATAACAAAATAGTATGAAAAAAATAAAAATAAATTAACAAACAAACAAACAAAAGAACCCAACCATACAACGGCCTACAGTTCACACAGGATGGGCAAAATGACCATAAATCTACTAGATCTCATAAAACTTGTAACTGGACCAACTTTCACTTGAGTTTGATGTTCTAAGCTGGTATAAGGAGTAGTTGTGACTGAACTGTGGTTCAGTTCATACAGAAACTATGGCACAAACAAAATTTTGTATTTCAGCAGCACCTCAATGAAAAGAAAGTACTTCAAAAATTGAAGAAAACCATGTAAAAGAAATTCCAAAAGATAATCTAGATTTTCAGCACTTTTTAACGATCTCTCATACAGTGACTTATAAAGCTGCTCTAATTTCCTTACATTCCCTCTCCTTTATTACATTTACTGCTCACCTAACTGTGATGGTCCCCATGGCAATAATGCACAGATGACAGCTGTTAACAGAAGTTATAGGTTATGGTGCTGAAATGAATGTCTTGAAAAGAAAAGAAAATCAGAGGACATCAATTCCCTCCTTCTTAGGACTATTGATTAGTGAACAACTTTTTACCACAATAACAATTTTGTAAAGCTGCTTCAATTAACATTATCTTTGTTTACAACACTGCAAACATAGAACATAAATACAATTTTAAATTATTGGAAGCTTGCATCTGTTGTCATAGCTAATTGGTTTTAAGTCAGTAACATTTTGTCACTTCAGCCCTTTCTTTCTCTGTTGTCTTTTTCTGTGTTCTATTTCTGTCTCTCCCTGCCTTTCTTTCTGGTTGTCTCTCTGGCTGTGACCTTCCTCCTTCCTCTTGTCCCCCCTTCCCCTTTCTGTTTTGCTTGCTTTTCCTGTCTCCCTTTTTTTTTTTTTCTCCTGTCTCTTTTCCTATTTTGTTCTCTATTTTTAAATCCAATAGTTTGATTGATCAGGTGTACTCTCTAATTTACAATAAATGAAATCTCATTACTGGGTAAAGTTTATATAATACATAATCTAAATTAAGTGTTTCAAGTTAATATATGTGATCCAAATAATTTGTGGGAATATATTGTGACTATAGAATACTCATTACATGAAGTTAGGATCGTTGGATTTGGCAAGGTGTAATGCTAGCCTAATTGCCAGACTTGCTACTGACAACAATGCAGTCTAAATAATAAGTAATGTTAAAGGAGAGTAGATGTATAAATACTACTGTTTAAGGACACTAAATGAGTCCATGGGACCTGATGAGATTCATTTGCAGGTTCTGAGGGAACTGGCAGAAGAAGTTCTCTAAGCCATCATCCATCCTTTCTGAAAAATTTTGGCAGTCAGATGAAGTTCCCCATGACTGGAAAAAGGGAAATAAAACCCTTGTTTCAAAAATGTTGAACACTGAGGTTTCTACAAACAAGTCAGTCTCACCTCTGTGCCAGGAAAGATCATGGTCTCCTGGAAACTGTGCTGAAACCCACAGAAAACAAAGAGGTGATTGGTGACAAGAAACATGGCTTCATAAAGGCAAATCATGCTTAAAAAATTTGGTGGTCATCTTTGATGGGGCTAGAGCATTTGTTGGTGCATAGAGGCAAAGGAATCAACATCATCTACCTGGACTTGTGAAAAGCATTCAACACTATTCCACATGACATCCTTGTGTCTAAATCAGAAAAATATGGATTTGATGAATGAACTAATCAGTGAATAAAGAATGGGCTGTATGGCCACACATAAAAAGTTGTGATCAGCAGCTCACAGGCGATATGGAGACCAGTAATGAATAATGTCCTGCTGGGGTCAGTGTTGGGGCAGATACTGTTCACCATCTTTGTTGCTGACATGGAGAGTGGCATAAAATACACACTCAACGAGTTTGCCAACAACACCAAGCTGTGTGGTACAGTCATGCTGGAGGGAAGGGATGCCATCCAGAGGGACCTGGACAGGATTCACTGGTGGGTCTGTGCAAAACTCATGAAGTTCAATAAAGTGAAGCACAGCGCAATTTGGCACACCTGGGATGTGGAAATCCCAGGCACATATACAAGTTGAGCCAAGAAGTGATTGAGAGAAGTCCTTTGGAGAAGGACTTGGGAGTGATGTCTGACAAAGCCATGAGCACTCACAGCCCACAAAGCCAACCGTGTCCTGGGCTGCATCAAAAGAGGTGTAACCAGCAGGTCAAGAGAGGTGATTTTCCCCCTCTACTCTGCTTTTGTGAGACCCCACCCAGGAATACTGCATGGAGGTTGGGTGTCCCTGTGGGCTATGGTGTTATAATTATCAAAGTTATTAAGGCTTATGCTCGCCAGATGACCCTGTGGGAAGGCACAGCTACAGGCTGGACAGTTGGAAGTCTGTTGTGGGGTGTGAGATAGTTATGACTCGTGGACAGCAGACTGCAGCTGAGCCAGCCAATGGGTGCCCTTATTTTGTTAAATTTTTTGTCTGGTTGAGATTAAAGGTATGAAAGGGGAGTGATCTCTACAATAAAGGAATCTCCTTTGTATGCATAAGTGTTTCCATGTCTCTTTGTTCCCGATTGCTAGACGTTCCCAGAACAACAAAGATTTCTACTTGTTCAAACAAGTCCAGGAGAGGACCACAGGGAGGATAAAGTACCTTCCCTGTGAGCACAGACTGAGAAAGTTAGTTATTCATCCCAGAGAAGAGAAGGTTGTGTGGAGACCTCATACTCTTCCAGTATCTGAATACTTTGTCAGAAACTATAGTTACAGGACTAGGACGAATAGATTCAAACGGAAAGATTTTAGGTAAAGATTAGATGAGAGGAAGAAATCTTTTAATATGAGGGTGCTAAAGCACTAGAACAGGTTGGCCAGAGAAGCTGACAAGTGGATGTCCCAATCCTGGCAGTGTTCAAGTCCAGGTTTGGGGGCAGGGGAACTCTGAGATATCTGGTTTAATGATGGTGTCCCTTCCCATGTAAGAGAGACTGAAACTAGGTGATCTTTAGGGTTCCTTCCAACCCAAATCATTCTATGATTCTATGGTTTGAATTACTGGTATGAGAGGTATGTATTCATAACCATCTGTCAGCTGGACTTCAAAGTATTCATAATGAACTTTTCAGCTCGTTGTTTGTCCCATTCTTCATGCTTCTTGTAGTTTACGCACTGGTACCTCACTGCTTATGTTTCATTATAGGAATGCTAAGAGAGACTAAATTAAAAGCAGTGGTAAAGGCAAGTAATATTCACTGGTGTCTTCTTGTCCACAAAGCCAGTAATTTCATCATAGAAGGAAATAATTTTGATCATACATAAGTTTTATTATTTATTTTATTGGAAGTAAACCAATAAAAACTTTAAAAGTTTTACATAATTAACTTTTTCTTTTAATACCTATTCCATGAATTATTTTGTTGAAAGTATTGTTCTGCAGGATGAAATCTAATATCTTTATAGTGTTCTACACAAATCTTCACGAATATTGATATTAGGTTGTGTATAAAACACAACTAAAACATTTTAAAGAAGACTAATTTATGCTAAAGAATAGGGACACAGACTGTGATATTTTCATAATTAATATTTACCCTCCAACAATTAAATTTTGGGCTGGATATGATTCCCATGCACACTAAAGGTGGTAACTTTGTAAACAATCTGTCCCAGTACAACAGAAATTACATCTTAAAAAGCACATATTAATAAGAACAGTAGTTATAACTCTACATTCTACTGCTTGTAGCATGCTAAACGTAGCACTCTAGATCATGATATATGGGTTTTATTGTATAGGAACAGATAATTTACAGGAAAATTTTCTACTAGTTTCTGTTCCAAATAATCTTCTAAATACAAAATAAAAACTTAATTTATATTCCATAAAATTTACAGCAAGAATAATAAAAACACAGTATCACATTTCTGATTAATAAACTTTCTATTGTGTAATAAACTATTTTTTCTATGTCAGCACATAAAACCTACATAAAAAGTAATGAAGTCAATATTTGCAAAGAAATTTCTTAACAATTTAACAGTAATTCTTCGATAGAAACTCTATTTTATGAAGCATGCTTTAAAGGTTTTAGTACACAAAGTGTTGTATTAGAAATAACTATCTTAAAGAAATTTATGGCCTCAACCCCTCTCAATGTCTGCCTAGACTTCCAAAACAAGATGCTAATGGATTTGGAGTAGTGGGTGAAACAAATTTTAGAAAATATTGCTTGACTGAGTTACCCAGGAGACTACGGTCACTCTCTCAGAATGAGCCTAAGGTTGTGACTGAAAAATATTTAAAATTATCTTTTAATTATCTGCTTGAACCAAGAAAGTTAACTTCATATGAAAGCATTTTCTAAAATAACCTATCAGAGAAAAAAACCTCATGTTGATATTTTGAAATATTTCTTAATGTTGTTTTAGCTTACATTTCCACTAGAGAAATTCAAAACTTTTCTATCATCCATTAAAAATGAATAATATTTTTAATAGTATCAGCATCTTGGAAAATATGTATGCCTTGTATCAAAAAAAGTCATGCATAAACACAGTTTTCTATTGTCTCTAGCAGCCTAGCATCAGTTCTCTCAGAATATCCGTTTCCAATTTTGCATTAAGTAACAAGACACATAGGATAACTACAAAATAAGAAATAAGCAGAGTGATTTTTTTAATATGCAATTGTTCAAACAATTGCAACCCTAGGAAGCTTCCATCTACCAGTCTCTATTTTGCATATTTATGAATGAAGTTCTGCACTATAAATCAAGCTTGCCCCTGTTTACAAATAAAAATGTGTAAAAAGAGAAAGATCATAAATGCTAAGATTTTGACTGTAGTAATAACATAATAAGGTGCCTGAAAGTAATATTTGTAGGCCTAATTCTATGCAATTTGCTTAATATTTGCATCTGTGATGGAACTGAAATTATGGAACTGAAATTACAAGTGTATCTTTTTGCTCCTTCACCTCTGTATTGCCAGTTCAGAGTATCTTTTTTTAAACTGATTTTTAACTTTTATTGATTTTTTTAACTGTAGTGTACAAGAACATTCAAGTCAGTTGTGTTTCCAGGAACCCCAGTTTATACTCATTAATGAGGATGATAATTTAAAAAAATATTCTTATAAAAATATTTGTAATTGATAGGAAAAGAAAAATCATCTTTTGTGCAATAAACTTTTTTTTAGAAGAGGTATGTTGACTCTGAAAAGTAGCAGAAACAGAGTTACTCATAGATATTGTAAAATAATTCTCATATATGTAATAAAAAATGTATATTTCACGTACATCAATTGATGTATTTTGTACATGGCAATCCAGAAATTTATTATGTATAATGAAAGATGATCTGAAAAGATGTTTCAGTGTTCACTTCTGCTTCATTTAGATAAAGATTTCAAGTCTTGTTGCAATATCACTCTGATAATGCAGAATTTTGAATATCTAATGAAGATAAATATTACATAAATACATAAAACCACAAATAGCTAGGTTTTCTATTTCCCTTCTTGAACAAACATTCCATTTTGTTAGTAATGTTTTAAAGTAAGGAGAACCTGGGAGCTGGTCCCTCTCCTTAGCTTACCGTCTCTCCCTGACCTGATTTCTGATCATGTAACCTAAATATAACAGAAGGTGAGTTTGTTTTTTTCCCTTAGAAATGAAGACAGTCCATGGAAAAGATCCCTGGAGATTATGTATTTCTGAATTTTATTTAAGATATACAGACTATACAGAGATTTGGTCAATTTTAATCAAGTGTCACAATGGATTGCATTGTTCCGCTCTTGCCCTTGCCTTCAACAATTACTACAAAGTGAGGAAAAAAATATAAAATTCTGTCTCTTGCTAGCTACAGAAATCACAGAATCCCAGAATGGTTTGGGTTGGAGGGGACTTTAAAGATCATCTAGTTCCAAACCCTCTGCTGTGGACAGGGGCACCTTCTACTAGACTAAGTTGCTCGAAGCCCCATCTACTAACCTGGCCTTTAACATTTCCAGTGATTTGGCTTCCACAACTTCTCAGGGCACTGTTCCAGCACTTCACCACTCTCATAGTGGAGAATTTCTTCCTTATGTCTAAACCTTCCATCCTTCATTTTGAAGCCATTCCCTCTGGTCTACCACTCCATGCCCTGCAAGTGCTACATAACAGCATATTAAGAAGCAATATGATCTTGAGCCTTTTCCCAATAATCATCATTTTGGCCCACCACAGCTTTTTAGGCTGGAATCACGTGGTGAGGCCTTGTTCCAGATATTTTAAGCATATTTGTTTTTCTGTTTTAATCATCTCAGTTTTTCTCAGCTGACAGGTAATGTCTGTCTGTTGTTGAACAATTTAAAATGAGTTACAGCACAAGTAAGCCACAGAAGGATGATCAAAGCAGCAAACAGAGTTAGACCAGAGAAGAGTGGGATTCTCATACATGACAGGAACCATCCTGGCAGCTGTGTCCCTGCAGTCCGTGGATGTCTACAGGAATGCAGAGATCCACCTGCAGCCTGTAGAGGAGACTCATGCACTTATGCCAGAGCAGGTGGATGCCTGAGAGGAGTCTGTGACCCCATGGGAGATCCCTGGAGAGCAGGGTCCAGCTCCCAGCCCAGAGCAGGTGGATTCAGAAAGGAATCTGCAAACCCAAGGGAGGCCTGATGCTGAGCAGCCTGTCCTTGGAGGACTGCACCCCGTGGAAGAGTGACCCAGGCTGCAGCAGTTTTGGGAGGACTGCTGCCTGTGGGATGGACTCACACTGCAGCAGGTCACTGAGAGCTGTTGCTCGTGAGGGGGACTCACACTGGAGAAGTTAATGGAGAACAGGAAGGACCCTACAGTGCAGCTGGAGAACAACTCCTCCCCCTGAGCAGCAGGAAAAGCCTTGGGTGATGAACTGACCATAACTCCCATCGTTGTGGTTTGTTTTTCATTAAAGAGGGTTTGTTCTGATTTTGTTGTGGTTTGTTGGTCATTAAAGAGGGTTTGTTCTGATTGACCTCTCCATGCTAGTGGTTTGTTCCCTCGTTCCTTTCTCCTGCCAATCTGCTAGTACATCTCCTAATTTACTTGTCAATCTCCCATTGCACCTTCCCTTTTCTCTGGAAGAGTCTGTGTTATTCGGAATGCTATTGGGGTTTCAGCATTGTGCCCTCCCCTTTTGTTATTCCATTGGTTCCTATCCTGTCACTCATTCCCCTGAGCCCTCCTGTATCTTCTCCCCATTGGCCAAAGCTTCGTCCCTTCCCTGAGACCCTCCTCCCTTTATAAACCCATATTCTCCCTCGTTCACTGTTCACTGTGCCTTGTCCTCCTGTGGGAAGGAAGCCTTGCTGGAGACTCAAGCCTTTGGACCTTCTCTCGTTCTTTGTCTTCACCTCGATGCTTGCTGCTAGTTCCTGTGGGGCTTTGCTCCATTGAGACGCTGCCAGGGTGCTGTGCTTCTGGGCTGTGTCCCCTGCTGTGTGTGGTGCCGGTAGTGTGGGCTAGCTGTGGCTGGGTGGGTTTTCCCCTGGTACTACGTCACCCCATTCCCTGTCTCCCTGAGCTGCTGGGGTAGGAGGTAGAGATGGGAATGAAGGAAGGGTGGAGGAAAGGTGTTTTTTAAAGTTTTATTTTAGTTCTTGTTATCCTGGTCTGAAATTGTTATCAAGAAATGTTATTAATATCTCTAATTTAAGCCTGTTTTGCCCATGATGGTATTTGATGAGTGATGTCTGCTGATCCTTATTTCAACCCATGAACCCTTTATTAAATTTTCTCTCCCTTGTCCGGCTGTGGAGGGGAGTGAGGGAGTGGCTTTGGTGGGTATCTGGCATCCAACCAGCATTAACCCACTACACAGCACTTGCTCATTGCAAAGTGACACCACCATTCCCTTAAGTATCACACAATCTCTCAATTTCACATGATTTTCTAGATATTAAATTAATACCAAGGAGGAAAAAGGAAGTTTTTAGACATCCAATTTATAGAGATCTTCCTTGCTGTAGAGCCCTGTCAGGCTGAGAAGTCATGAGGTAAGATACCATTCTCTAGTCTTCTAACTCCGTGAAAATAATCATTTTCATACACAATAAGAGAATGTTTATTATTCATCAAACTTACTCTTCTCTGTATAAAACAAGAAAGCCAGAGACTAAGAAGGAGAACTGTTAAAAGAATAATTAGCAGGTCAAATTTGACTAAACCTCTTGTAGGCTCAATTGCTACTTTCGTGCAGAGTTAGATATGGTAGAAGGACAAAAAAATCCCCAAAAAACCCTCTGTAAATATAAAAAAAGAAGGGAATCATAAAACCTCCTTGTTTTAGAGCTTGCTAAGGAACATGTGTTCTATTCCATTGAAATAAATACAATAATATAACTGGGAATGAAAGATTAAAATGTCCTTGGAAACAATACAGATAAGTTCTAAATAAATCCAATTGAAGCTTTATATTTTCTTTCTTAGAGTGAAACCAAATTTGATGTTCACAAAATATGTCTTTGCTAGAGGATCAGATTGTTTTCTAAAGTGGTAAACTTACTCTATGTTTTTGTGCTTAATGTTTTATAAAATTGTTAAAAGTTTCATTATTTTTCCTCATTTCTTCACGACTTTAGCTTCTAGTTACAACAACATCTAATGGTATTGTGAGAAATCTGCAAACAGATAATTGTCAGATTTCAGCATTAACGTGTTTCTGTTCAGGAAGCAGGCTTTTCTTAGGCATAAGATACTCTCTTCATGTAAAATAAGAAAACAATTTTCAGAATGGAAGGGTTTATTTTTCCATTTGTCTCACTTGAGAGATTTCATAAACACTGATGTCCATACAGCCAGCTGCCATTTTCACATCCCTGGCATTTTATTCTTGGTCAAGGGCAAGATACAATCAGTCACCTGTCACACTCCATCACTCTCTTGGAGAAATAAAGCAAAGAGAAGTGACTATAAAAAAATCAGATTTCTGATCTCTGTTTAATTTCTCGCTGAGGTTTGTATATTAAAGGTCCAAATTAAGTATATGCTAATGTCTTGACATTCATTTTAAGCCTTTTAAATTGCTCTAATTTGAAAAAGGTCATAAAATAGAATCAGCCTTAATTGGTTTTGTATCAGAGTTTGACATGACCATTGTATCTTAAATTCCACATGTTCCCAGCTGCACACTGTTGATCCATGGATCAAATTTATTGTTATCTATGCTCACCTACTATTTCTGTCAAAAGCTGTCAAAAACTTCACTGCTGCTTAAAGCATTATTCAGGAATTTTAATATTTCTTTCAGCTGCAAAAAAGTCATAACATGCTTTTCTTCCTTTGGCTTTTTTTTTTTTTTTTCTGGAAACTGTTTGATCTGTCATTTTGTAATTAAAAGAAAAAAGAGGTATTTACATTTCAATTGTTACTGATAGACTTTTCTTTCCAGATTAACAAAATGCCTTGCCTTTTTAAGGTTCCGAGTTTGAGAAATACGCGTAAGTCATCACACATCAAATTTCATAACAGATCATGGTCCAGTGAAATTGGTAAGCTGGTACAAGAGACTGAAGTGTTAAAGACTCAAACAGGCGGACAGGGTGTTTTGCTGAGGCTGGGTTTGCACCTCCCAACCAAGGGGAAGAGGAGAATCTTTTTCAGGTAAGTGAGAGGCGGGGAGGGGGATGTGGATGAAACCTTTGATCTGCATAAGAACAGCCCAGGTGCAGAGGGAGTGCACACGCACTACCAGACGATGACCATGGCAAACCAACCTATTTCGCAAGAAGATGTGTTTGAGCAAGATGAAAGGCTGGCAATAAGAGGATCTTGTGAGATAACACTTTTTTTCCCCTTACCAAGTCCTCCCTTAAACTACTATTCCAAGTGTAAGACTCCACCCCTGTCCCATCCCCAGCTCTGCAAGAGGTATCAAGACACTCACTTCACTAACCCTGAAGATGTTTATCCTTCTGATAAGCATAACTGGCTCAACTGCACTAGCATGAGAAACAGCTGTCATCTATTTAAAGGGGTCATCAATCATCAGACACCCACAGTGCCCCCAGACTAATTTCTGGGTCCTTTCATCAGAGAACTGATCCACGGCGTTGAAACCTCCCCACCAGGGGAGGTACCTGGGAATCCCAGCTGAACCTGAACACATATTAACCCATACAACTTCGTGTTTCACAGGCTTCCCCCACCCCCAGCAGATCAAGACCATAACCATGACTTTGACAAAGGAACACCAAAATTGCAACAATCAAGTCTTCTCACTGGATCCACAGGAAGTGATGTCTTTCCGCTCCACTATCTATTACTATGCTTGCTTTCTTCTTCTCTCTTTTCCTTATATATTTTATTAAATAATGGTGTTATTTGTTTTATATTGTTATATTTCTACAGATACCTCAGAAAGATTTGTTTTTCAGTTCTCAGCTACAGGTCTCACACAAAAGTGCAACATTTTTTTAATTTATTGCAGCAGTGTGTATATGAAACTAATAAAGGAATTAAATCTTATGTAATGATCTAGTAATAAATAAATATGCTTCAGTCATTAAGTTAATAATGTTTTCTGTTGTGTTTTATTAAATTGGTTTTTAAATTTTCTCAAAATTTTGTAAGAGTTACAGTTGATGAGAAAGAGACCAAATATTGCAGTCTCTGAAATATAAAATATAGTCAGTTTTATAAGTTGCTGAATCTAAAACTAGTTACTTTTTAAATTATGCTATCCTATGACTTCACCATAGTACATGGGAAATTTAAATAAAAGGTACATCCATTACCAGTTCTTCAATAGAGAAAGTTTTAAGTCATGAAAATTCTAAATAAATCGGGGTGTAAAACCTTGATTAACAGTGTGGTGTAAATTCACTGACATTTTTTGCGTAAGTGTTGCACAATCCCTCAAATTCTCTCTTGTAGCACCAGATCTTTGAGCTGTGGTGTGTGACATGACTGCTCCCTGGGTGTGTAAGGAGCACAGCCACTCTGTACCAGCACACTATCATCTTGCTGTCTGAGCAAACACAAATTTTATAGTTACAAAGGTACCATTGGAAGACAAAAAGCACTTTGAACTATATCATTTCCCAAATTGGGGAAGGTTGTGGAAAATCATCCCAAATACAATATTCTTTGGTAGATAAATAGCCTGGTCTAGCAGAAAGTGTCTCTGACTGTGACATGATGGTTGAATCTTGACAATCTTTGAGGTTTCTTCTAACACAAGCCATTCTTAATTTCTGTGAAATACAGTGAGGGGAAGACACTGCTAGTTAAAATAGTTCAAGAGTGCAACTCTCTGCTATTAAGCCACATTAGTTTTATTGCACTGCATCTTTTTCTTCAGTAGAACATACATATAAGTTACTCTTTTGCATAATTTTATAAGTTTTGTAAACATTTGCTTTTCTTTGGTTTAGGGCAATTGTAGGGACTACCTACATATTGTCAGAAAATGTTGCACAGCATTAGAGTGTACATGTTTGTATTCAGAAACGTTTTGATGAAAAGTACAAAAAAATTATTTTCCAGCTGTTTAAATAGCTTTGCCAAGAATTTGTGGATTTTCCTGCACTACATATTCTCTATGGAAAGTAACCAAAAACATTATGAAGCATCTAGGTATAAAATATAAAAGGATTTAATAACATGCTTCACTTGCTCAGAGCAAATTTCGAAGCTTGTACATCCTTGGAACTCAGTCTTTCCAGCATGATGGAGTCAGTAACTGATGCAAAATGTGTAAAATATACTCTAGTATATTTTACAGTGCTATAATATTTTCTTATTTTGCTCCAGTGACTGCTACTAGTTACCAAAAAAAAAAAAAAAAAAAAACAAACAAAAAAAAAAACCCCAACAAACCAAAAAACCACAACCCAAAACAAACAAAAAATCCACACCACCTCAAAAAAATAACACTCTTTTGTGTCAAATAACAAACTTGGAGATCTAAAAGTGAATTCATTTCTTCTCAACAAAAACTTCTACCCTTAAAATAAACAGATGATACTAAAAAAATAGGTTGGTGGTATTTTTTTCCTTTTTCTTTTCCCTTTTTCCACTTTTCAGGATAGCCCAGCAGGAAAAAATGGCAGTACAAGGTTCCTTGTGCTATAGTAAAGCGGAATTTATAGAATCATAGAATCATATAGTTATGAGTGGAACAGACTTCTGGAAATCACTTAGTCCAACTCTCCTGCTAAAGCAGGTTCACTTTAAGTACATTGCACAGAATATCCTCAGAGAAGGAACCTCCACAGCCTTTCTGGGCAGCCTGTTCCAATGCTCTTTCACATTCAAAGTAAGGAAATTTTCCCGATATAAAGATTAAACTCTCCATGTTTCAGCTTGTGTCTGTGCAACAATTTCTCTGATACTTACTAATGTACTGGTGATTTTTTTCCCCAAAAAAATGGATGTATGAACTGAAGTGGGTACTTTTCCTGGTTTGATTGTGGCCAGAATTAAATTCAGCTATGGGAAATGTATAGAATGATTGCTAAAAATGTCAAGGTCAAGGGTGTCCATAATATGTCAGAGTTTTTGTTGCTTAGGAGGACAACAATCAGGAACTCTGAAAATACATAAGCAATTACATTCAGAAAATGAATAATGATGAAAATATTGAGACATCTAAGAGAGAAATATAAAGAAAAAATAATTTAAAACCACTGAACTTTCCTAAAGAAACAATTATAAAGCTATATGAAATTTTTCCAGTGGTTTGCATTTACACAGAAATAATTGGAATTTGTTTCTTAATGGAGCTATAATGTTCTCTTCTGTAGTAAAGCCTGCCTCACCTTTCTTTTTCTTGGACAAAATGGTGACTAGAAAGTTTATTTTGCTACAATCACTAGAGAGCTTTACAGATAAGCTAGACGAGTGTCTACTTAATTACATATATGAATGCCTATGCAGACTGCATAAATTGCATCTATGTATTTCTCTCACAGGCTAATTTAAATATTTCTCATTATAGTTTTATAGTTGAAGCTGACTTATAGTAGGCCAGATTGGCTAGTTATCCTTTGATTTTTGGCACTTTTTTTGTTGTTAGTTTGGGGTTTGTTTGTTTGCTGGGGATTTTTTGGGTTTGTTTTGGTTTTGGTATAGGTTTTGACTTCGGCTTTGTTTTGTTTGCAAAAAATATTAAAGTTTAAAAGGTTTACTCAGAGGTATGAATTAGCTTGTCATTTTACTATCTTGTCACATATAAACTATGGGACTCAGAGATAATTTCTTTGTATAACTTTGTATAGTCAGATATAGATGCATCGTAGATTTTCTTTGAACAATAATTCTCCAGACATTAGAGTGATAAAGCACACATATAGCTGATGTGAAGAGCCAATTTAATTTTGATCTCTGTCTCAACATCATTTGTTAGAGGCGTGTGGAGGAGGGGTTGCACATGTGCCATGTGTAGAAGGCAAATGGGAGAAGGGGATAAGCCTGATCTCTGGGGAGAGTTTACCTGGCAGCCATTTCATGTCTCACATGGGACAGGCAGTCAGCAGGAGAACACCAAGGATGCTGTATCCTCTGGAAAGGCTCTCCAGTTGGATGGCAAAAGGTCTGTGTCTGTACCAAAGGACTGCAGTGGGACACTGGACTGGGCCAATGGTCTCCCATCAGCAGGCAGACCCTGAGAGGGGCAAGGGGGTGTGTGTAGAGGATGAATTCCTCCAGAAATGGGGGCATGTGAGCAATCCAGCCTATGTGAAAGAATAGGCCTGTAACCATTTCAAGGAGAAAGCAGTCATGCACCAGGGATAAGAAGATGTGGAGAGTCACGTATAAAGAACAAAGGATGGTAAACAACCTTAGAAATGTGGGAATCGGAAGAAAGCCAGAAAAATGAAATGCATAATTTTGCTGTGTATGTAAAAAGACTTAGCCAATAGAGACTAAAAGACTAATGCGTGCTTTTAGGGGTAACCAATTGTAAAGTAGCAGGTAACGCGTAATTAAGGCTAAAAATTGTATAAAAGAAGCTGGAAAAACTATTAAAATCAGCCTACTTCGATCATATTGATCATGGAGTAGTGTCCCATTTTTTCTTTTCGCAGGGTGTGAAAGCAACTGTGTCACAAACTCTGATGTCTTTTGGTCTTCTTGCTGCTTTCCCTGGTTCTAGCCTGTTTTTGGCCTTTTTGCCCTGGCTCCAGCCTGGGTGTTCTGCCCTCGTGGGCCCTTGCTGAGATAAACAGGGCAGGAGAACTTTCTCCTCATAATACTTTTATTAGGATCAGCTTCGGGTGGGGGTCTGATGGGTTGCGCACACGCCGCTGCTGTGCCCAGGAGCGACTTGGAGGAGAAGATATGCAGTTTTGTCCACTTGGATGCAGGCAGAGCTGGGACTTACGTTCTCACAGGAGCACCAGAAAGCACTGTCTAGCACCTCTAGCCCTGAAGTCTAGAGGTCTCTTTCTGGATGATATCTCTGAAATTAGGGTGAGGGGTTAAAAATTGCTCAACTTTGGAGAGGGGTAGCCTTACCCTTTGCATGGTCTATCCATGCCTCTGGGTGGCTCAATTTGATTAGGTCTTTCTGCTTCAAAGTGATCTTTTCTAGATCTTTCTCCCAGCTGACACTGGGCCTCCTTGATTTGCATGTCTGCTATGTTCTCTCCTCCTCTATTCTTTGGTCGCTGTGTTGGGGCACTGGTGGGCTTGACGACAACTTGGCGGAAAAAGGGAACAGAACAAGGGGTAAATGACCTGTTAATTAACAAGAGGATCAACATTCAACAAGGAAAACTAACAAGGATTTCAGTAGTAACTATTGCTCAGTCTAGGTTTATTTATCTCACTTGCTCACCTTCCTTTCTCATCCTTCCTCTCTCTAGTGCTTGGCTGGACACAGACTGACCTCTGAGCTTCATGTGTAGCCTGTGTCCTGCCCTCCCCCTTTGCCTGTCCCAACCACTGCCTGTTCTGCCTCCCTGTGTTCCTGTACAACGCCCTGCCTGCTTTGTCCCTGCACTCCTGCCTGAGGCACCTGCCTCTAACCTTGCTTCACCAATCCATCCCAGTGTGTGCTGCTGCCCTGTCCCAGGTTCTGCGGCTTCTGCCCAAGCACCACTCACTTCCCGCCCATGCGGCCGCCCGTGGCCGTGGGAGCTGCGCCTGTGGAGCTGCTCCTGCCCGGGAGCTGCACAGCTCCTGGTGGGCAGCGAGCACACTGCCCTGCGGCCTGGACCTCGGTGGCACTCCCAGCCCTCTGCTGGTAGCACCTGCTGTTTGTCTCCCCTCTGTCACTACCCACACCTTTTCATGTTCATTCCTCCTTTTCTGTCTTTTCTACCCCTCTTTAGTAGGGCAACACCTTTTTTGTTGTTGTTGTTGTTGCCAGTAAACGGTTCTCAGATTTAATATTGTCTCGTTTGACCTAATTTTGTCCTGGAACATCCTTTTTAAAAGAGCTCCCAGCATTCTGCATAGTGAAATGTGACCATTGACTAAGGGCTTGGTCCATTTACCCAGATAAATTAAATGAAATTCTAAATAATTCTAATTTACACAGGCTTGGGTGAAAACTCATTATTTTCATGGAAATATTCGAATTAAGAAAGAATGCCAGTGTATGAATGATATGAAAGGCAACAGGCATACAGACTGTCATGGACTAGAATGAAGAACCCTTATACATGTTTGAAAAATTAACCTTCTGACTGATCAACATTTTATTTGGAGCTCCACTTTGCTATTATTACAGCATTTTTTTGTCTTACTTTTTCTATGTTTAAATATGTTTCTGACTTCAACCTTGGTGGGTTTTTTAGCCTTAGTCTTTAGCCTTTAGTCTTTTTAGCCCCTTTAGTCTTTTTAGCCTCTAGGATCTAGTCAGCATTTAACCAAATCTTACTCTGGCTGTTGATAGTGTATGACTATAATTCTAAATGCAGTTGTTTCTCAAAGATAACTTTTCTGTTCAGGAACAAAGCATAATTACATGTAGCGGCGCGTTTTCTAGTTCTTACTTATTGTTAATAATCATTTTTTCTGCAATGGTTTTTTCCAAGTTCCCCCTGTACTTCTCCCCATTTAGTACAATCTCCTGCCTGGGAAATTCCCTTTGTTCCCCTCTTTTACTATATGTAGTCAATCATCTGTTAGTCTCCTCCCAGTGCCTGCCCCCCCTCCGGGAAGCCTGCCCCCCTCATTCCAGAGGCTTCGGAGAGGGGCTCGGTCCTGGATTGGAGCAGGCTGGGAATGCCCCACCCCTCGTTTCCTATTTGCTAGCTATGTGCCCTCCCCGTTCCCCTGATTGGTTTTCCCTCTTGTATCCACCCCCTTCCCCTAGTCCCTGATAAGCAGTGAGCCTCCTCCTGCTCGTTCGCTCTCCTGGGACACGAGTGCCTGCACCATGGGGTGCATGTGACAATAAACTCTATCTTGCCACGAGGCCTCCTTCTTCTTACCTTCGTCGAGCCTCACTAACAGTTCTCGTGCAGCTTCTGAACTACTAAGGAGGTAGTGGCCGGTCTGCTAGCCACTGCCCAACCAGACTTGAAACAATTCCCAGCCAGGGCAGCTGTGATTCGCTGGAACACCATCTCCAGCAGGAACAGGGAATTATTTCAATTACACATTCCAAGTGTTGAAATAAAATACATATTTAGCAATGTAGTTATAGCTATCATGAGAGTTCAGTTATGATAAGGAAAGAGAGAAAGAAAATATTCTTCTACAATGGAGTGAAGAAGTTTCTTTCTGAGTCTTCCCTTGAAGGCACTCCAAAGAATTCCATAGGCATACATCATCAATCTTCCCTGGTGTCATAACCAAATCTTCAAGGATAATACTGCAATCCACAACAACTGTTCTGGTTTTAGAAGAGTAAAGGGCAACATACCCAGGGAGAAGTAACAGTAAGACTATAAAAAGTATAATGATGTTTTCTTCATTCCATTCTTGCCCTTAACCAGACCCAGCACAAGGAGAAAATGTGTTTGCAAAAGGACTGCAAAATAATTCTATTACATATTCACCAATAATCTGAAGGTTATTTATTTTCTGCAAGGGTATATTTAGAAATAATTTCTGTTGTGGATATAAGAAATTGTGAAAACAACTTATTATAAGGATAGATGGAGAAAGTTGAATACAGAGAATAATTAGTGTAATGTAAGAAATTCTAGAAATACAGAGTTCAGAGTTAGAGCTTCATTATTTATAGGCTTGCCTGTGCAATGTCCCTATTGTACAAAAAAATCCCTAATTTTTTTTTACATTTTTTCTCTTTCTGAAAAATGTGTCATGGACTTCTACTTAGACAATGTCATGTTAGAGTTTCAATACTTTTAATATTTTACCCATAAGAATATTTAAGTCAAACATAGTTAAATTTATGATGTCTTACTACACATATAAATGTTCATTATTCAGAGAAAGAAAATAAGCAAACCCAATTAGTTTTATGACTTAGAATGTAAACTGATAGAGGAAAGATTTACAGTCAAATTCTGTCTTTAAAGAACATCGAGGTATTTTATCTTAAATTTGCTAGCACAGAAGTTGAAGCGATTCCCTCTGCCTGCTGGAAAGCAGCTTCCCAGCTAGTCCCGGCTGCCCTGGCAGGAAATCATTTCAGCTCTGGTTAGACAGTCGCAGGCAGACCGGCAACTACCCCCCGGTGGGTCAGGAGCTACACGAGAGCTGTTGAGGCTACGACGAAAGCAGGAAAAGGAGACTTTGTGGCTGTGCTACAGGTTGGCTTTTATTTTCCCTCTGCACCTGCTCAGCATGATGACGAACCACGAAGTGAGGAAGTGGGGCGGGGTAAGTGATTATAAGGGACTAGAAAAAGGGGCGTACACAAGAGGGAAAACCAATCAGGGGAGTGGGGATGGCATACAGACAGTGAATAGGAAATGAGGGGTGGGGGATTTCCCAGCCTGTTCCAATCAGGGACTGACTTCTCCCGATCTTTCTAGAAAGAGGGGAGAGTCCTTCCCAGAGATTGACAGGCACAGGTGGCTGCACAAACAAGTGCAGGGAGAAACCATTAGGGGAAAGGGATAGGGGGAGCATGGACTAAACCATTACATAAACAATTAATATTAACAGTAAAATAAAAAACAGAAAACACGCCACTATATCTCCCCCTTTCTTTTTACAAAAAGATGGTAGCTTAAACTGATGATTGGTGACTGGTCGGTGGCCACAACTCAGGGTCTTCCTCAGGGAGGGCTTCTTTGTCTTTGACGCTCACTTCCACCTCTGGTGGAGCTGTGACGCACATGACCTGGTTCACTTGTGGAGGGGAGACAGCACTTGAAATCAATTTCTTAATTGAACAACGAACAAAGCAAAAAGCAACAAGCACACAGAAAACTACAAGCAGAATGACAAGAACAGGACAGATAATGGATCCGGCCCACCCAGATAGCCCCCAGTTCTCAAAAAGTCCATCCAGCCAGTCAGATGTCGGCCTTTGAGGATTTGTGTGGATATTTGCGGCACTACCGACGCCACTGTCGGAGACTGCAAGCTGGCGAGCAGCAGCAGGGATAGGAGTCTGGCTGCTGTCAATGGGGCCATCGCTCTGTGTGGGTCTGGATCTTAAACTAAATAGAATAGTAACAAAGAACATAATTTTTAACAGGGCAGAGAGGCAATGGGAGGACGAACTCATCCCAGGAGTTCCACTTGTGCCGCTTTCTCCTCCATGCAGCCACTGAAACTTGAGGTCTCGTTTGGTGGCTGGGAGCTCCTGGAAGGAACTCCTGGAGTGTCCTGTTCAAGTCCAGCACATGTTTTCCTTTGCTTCCCTTCCCCCTCCTCACCCTGGCCATCCGTTTGCGGTCATGCAGGATGGCCTTGTGCTCATGTTTCAGTTTTTTTGACTCTGCTGGGGCTGGATGGCCCCTTGCAGCTTTCCCCTCCCACCTCCCCGGTTTCATGGGAGGTGGGGTTGGAATGTGGGTGGAGCATGAATAGGGAGGAGTTATGGGAGGGGCACATGAAGGAGGTGGAGCTGGGGAACTCCGGGATGTGGGAGGAGTCAAAGGAAGGAAGGGGTTGGAATGTCAGGAAGGAAAAGGATTATGGGATGAAGAAGTGGGGGAGAGGGGCACCAAGCACGTGGATGGCTGCCCTTGAGGGGACAAAGGGACGCCATCTTGTGGCGCACTCATTTTTTACCACCTGAAAAACGAACTCTGGGTTTAGCAACTGGGGAAGAATGGGGTAGGGAAAGAGCTCAAGCAGCCTGGACAGGGCTACTACAAGCACCCTGAACAGTCTGGCCATGACTGTCCAGGCTAGGGGACTGAGGCATTCGTGGGAAGCCAGGGCCAGCATGGGGAGTTTTCCCTGCGGATTTCCGAAGAATGCCTGCTGGAGGGAGAGAGGGATTGGGACTGAGGTTCAGGGGAACTGGGGAAGGTCGTCCAGACTGCCCTTTCTCCATTTTCCTAGCTTGTGTAAGTGCAGAACGAATCTGCAATGGCCAAATTATGAATTTGGAAGCTTGCTTGTCCCCTGTCTTCTGTGCAGTGGACACGTGGAAAATGGAGGAAAAGAAATCAGACAAACCTTTTTAGCTCTCCTTTTGAATACTTAACTTGAGAGCTTTTTAACAGTGAAACAACTGAATAAAAAACTTCCTTTTCACAAGTGGAGAGCCTAGCACCCATGGCTCAATCCACTCTCACCCACACACACACCCAAAAATGAAAAATGACCAACAAAAAGAAATGCTGCACATTTAAAATCTGAGACTGGAGACGACCTGCGGCTCTCCATGCCTTCGGAGTGCAAGCTCACACAACAGAAGCTGACAGCGTGACCAAATCCGACACCCACGTGTCGGGGGTCGCCTGCCTAAAAAGAAATCTTTAAAACTAACTGAAAAAAAACAAGCTGCCGTATTCTGGACTCCACCTTGGGAAGGCTAAGTGCAGCATCCACGAGGGGAATACGTTCCTGGTTCTGCTTATGCAGAACCTCCGTAGTTGAGAACTTCCCAGAGGATCGAGGGCTTTCCCGGCGGTGACTGCCCGTGCGGCCACCACTCGTCCGCCTCGGAGGCAGTGGGGGGGAGGGGAGGGGGCGTGCACAATCACCACGTGTGCAAACAAAAGCTGCGCCACCGCGCGCGCTCCACTGTGCCGCAAGGGGAGGGGGGTCGAACAAAGCTGCAAAGCCATGCCGTTGCAAAGCCGCAACCACGTGCGCTGAGCAGCGCCTGCCCCACTCTGCTTGCCGCCACGACCACGTGTGCGGAACAAAAGCTGCTCGCGCCACCGCCACCCACACTGCCACGACCATGTGTGCCGCTGCAAGCAGGGGGGGGAGACCACGTGCATGAACTGCGAATAAAAGCCGTGCCGCGTCTGCCCCCACTCCCGCTGCTCCTGCTCGCGCTGCAAAAAGGGGGGGGGGGAGCACCACGTGCAAAGCCTGCCACGCTCTGCCGCCGAGCCGCCGAACCGCCGCCTCACTGAGCCGTGGGGTGGGGGGGGGAGCGCCATGTGCGCGAAAGCCTGCAGCACCGCCCGTTGCACCTTGCCG
The DNA here is from genome assembly GCA_910950805.1 of Acrocephalus scirpaceus scirpaceus. Taxonomy (NCBI): domain Eukaryota; kingdom Metazoa; phylum Chordata; class Aves; order Passeriformes; family Sylviidae; genus Acrocephalus; species Acrocephalus scirpaceus. The sequence goes on from OU383776.1 coordinate 36,564,141, forward strand.
CTGAGCCGCCGCAGCCACCGCTGTTCAGGGAAGTGGGAGGCAGTGCAGAGGAGCGAGCAAACATGCGCGATGGCCGGGACTTCACCCAGCTCCTCAGGAATTCTCCCTGGTGAGCCCCTTTTTTTTTTTTCTCACCCGTCCAGTGCTGGCTGGATCAAACTGGGGGTGGTGGTGATCCTTTGTCAGAGGAGGACCCTCTGGGTGCCGAGGGCTGCCCTTCTCTCCTGCTGGGAGCGCCGGCAGGCACGTGGCTGTCTTCCGGGCTCACTACACTGCAAAGAGAAGTCCAATGCAGGTGGAGTCCTTTCCCACGGGATTCGGCAGTGTCCACGGACTTCCTCGTGGAGAGAGCACACGCTGCCTCTCGTGCTGGCTTCTGCCCCACGTCTGGAGCACCAACTGAATCGATTCCCCTGTGCCTGCTGGAAAGCAGCTTCCCAGCTAGTCCCGGCTGCCCTGGCAGGAAATCATTTCAGCTCTGGTTAGACAGTCGCAGGCAGACCGGCAACCACCCCCCGGTGGGTCAGGAGCTACATGAGAGCTGTTGAGGCTACGATGAAGGCAGGAAAAGGAGACTTTGTGGCAAGATGGAGTTTATTGTCACCTGCTCAGCATGCAGGCGAGCTACGAAGTGAGTAATAGGGGCGGGGTAAGTGATTATAAGGGACTAGAAAAAGGAGTGGACACAAGATGGGAAACCAATCAAGGGAGTGGGGATGGCACACAGACAACGAATCGAAAATGAGGGGTGGGGGATTTCCCAGCCTGTTCCAATCAGGGACTGACTTCTCCCGATCTTTCCAGAAGCAGGGGAGAGTCCTTCCCAGAGATTGACAGGCACAGGTGGCTGCACAAACAAGTGCAGGGGGAAACCATTAGGGGAAAGGGATAGGGGGAGCATGGACTAAACCATTACATAAACAATTAATATTAACAGTAAAATAAAAACCAAAAAATGCACCGCTCCAAGAAGTGAGTGTTATTTCTCCCAAGTCAATGATATAACTTTTGAGAAAGCTATGCTCATACATGTTACTTTTCAGCTTCCAATTAGCATTTAATTGTTTGATGTAAAATGAAGTTCTTACAGATAGAAGAAGATAGACTTTTTTATTCAACATTCCCTTTAGACTGTGATGCTGGGTTTATAATCAGAACACACTAACAGAAGTCAAATGAGAGGAAAATGAAATCTCAGATTATTAATTATACATATTTAGTCTAAATTTGAACTATTAAATCACCAAGACTGCAGTTCATGAGGTCTCAACTCTTTATAGAACAAAATATCGGCAGAGAGTTCTAGACTCCATGAGAAAATTAAAGTCAGGCAGCTGACTTAAAGTAGTTGATACCTTAATATCCAGAACAAATACTTTATTAGGGATATCCTGCAAAATACAACATCTTTCTGCTGCTCTCTAGCAGGTAACTTTATAACTACCAGCACATGGGTTTACAGGAATTTCTGGTTTTAAGTACCAGATTTTGAAATGTAAGATGAAAAGATTGGCTTAAAAGGCCTGAAATTGATCTAAAAAATTGTTTATAATTTTGCTGCATTCCTTTGCTTTGGTGTTGGGTTGGTTTTCCTGTGCTTGTATGGGTCTAACTCTGGAATGCAAAGTCTTCAAAAACTCTTTATATCAATGTTTTAATCACTGAAGCAAAAATGCAAACCTACTTAAGTCCTACTTAAGTAAAATGCAAACCTACTTAAGGCTTGTTACTATACAATGTTATATGACCAAACAATGATCCATAGAAACAGGTTTAAAACTGTCTATCTCAGTACAAACACTGGAGCAAATGTAGCTCAAGAATGATCTCAGCCTTATGAGTGAATAAGCTGAAATGAAAAAAATTACTAATTTAAAAACAATAGTAGTGGGACCCTAAATAACATGACTCAAAACCTGTTTTTTGGAATATTTTATTCTTTTTCCCCAGTAAAATTTTCTGATTTTTTTTCTGGCAATTTCTCTTATCTTAAGGATTTCTTACAAATTTTTGTCCTTTCATGAACTATTGGAAAATTGAATTAATTTTTTTTATCTATCTAGAGTTTGTTTTCACATGCGTCTGTTAAAATTCTTTTCCTCAAAAAAATGAAGTTTGTCTGTTTCATTATTCAATGGCCTGACCTGAAAAATTCCACAAAAAATGGGCTTAAACCAGCTGTAGGCTATAAGAAATCTTCATCTAACAGCACTTCTTTTTGGTTAAAAATCCAAAAATTTCTAAAATTACGATTCTTGTCTCAAAAGAATTGCATTTTTCTTTTTTTAGTGTGTTTAAGAAAGTGTAGTTTTTTATCATTATCTTGGAACCTTTGCTTTTTTTCCACACCTCTGGGACTGGAGAATGCAGCACATGAAAGAAAGAGGTCTTCTAAACAACAACTAGCTGCAGGACTGAATGATATCTGAAAGAAATCCATCTCTGAAAGACACTGATTTAATTTCAATAAAAACAGATTGTCTGAAGTAGTTCTTGAAACACAGAGGTTCAAAGAAAATTTAAAAAATAAAGGGGGGGGGGGAGAATTTTTGCGGTTTTTCTTCTTCCTGCAAAAATATCCCCAACAGAAACAGACCTATATTTTTTCACTTATCTGCCTGTCTTGGTTTTGACCAGAACAGTCTTTTTTTTTTTTTTTTTTTTTTTTTCACTAGATGGGATGAACCTGCACCCCCATGGGCATATCTAGGTTTTTATTCTATACCGATTCATGTCTTTGCTTGGGGGTGGAAGAAAGAGACTGTGTTTTCTGGGAAGAAGGGCATGGCTTTGGGTGGAACAAAAGCATGGTGGGGTAGGGAATCCATCAGCCCTACTGTCAATTGCAGTGCATGGTTAATATTTTTGCATATAAATCACCTTCTTTGTTGCATGCTTTTAGTAGTAATATTGTTGCTGTTGTTTTTGTTTTCTTATCTTCATTGGTGTTTCCAGTAAGTTGCTCTTATCTCAACCCATGGTCTCTGTCTTTTGTCTCTCACAGGAGCAGGGGAGAGAAGGAGCATGTGATTTTCTTTTTAGTGGAATATTAAATTGGAGAATACCATTCTTAAAGGACTCTGACAGTTCTTAGGAAGACTCGTATAAGCAGTTAATTGTGTATTGCTGGAATCAGAAGGATGTGTTAGGAATTTTCTTGATTCCTCGTGTTTCTGAAAAATGCATGATTTTTTAATAATACTTTGTAGAGAACACTGCAGAGCTTGATGTGAATATTGTATATCTGCCACATTCCCACACTAGAGAATCATCTTTTTTCAAAGAATATCTGAAAGCAAGGACTTTCAATGTTATGACTTGTTTTGTGGTGCATTTCACAGAGTACCTCTTTTATCCTTTGCTGTTATCCTTCATATCCTCGGTATCCATACAAATAATTTTTAATTGATTCTGATCCAGTTTTCCTTTGTATGTACTTTGTTAAGTCATGCTTTCACAATTTTTTTATTAAAACCTGCTTTTGCAGGTTCACCTTTGAAAGTGATTCCTTAAGTGGCGTAACCATTCATTCACAACACTTGCAGCCTCAAAGCTGTTCCATAGTTAAAAAATTATTCCAGCCACATTTAAAAAAAAAAAACAACCCCCACAAAAATATAATGAACCAGTAATAGTAATGATACAAAATTACTAAATGTATTTCTATTTAAAAATGCAATTAAATTGCAGTTTTCACAGCATTTTGAATGCTCCACAACAGAAACATCCAGTATCTCAGTGTTGGTAGTGAGAAGCTGGGTTTTGCCTTAGTTACTTTAATTTTTGTCATAGAACTATGCCAATTTTTCCAGCACACCAAGGACACTGACTGTTGGTATGAGTCTGGAGGAGGATCACCAAGTTGATCAATGGGATAGAGCACCTGTCCTATAAGGAAATGCTAAGAGAATCAAGATCGTTCAGGCTGGAGAAGGAGAAGGCTGTGAGGTGACATAATTATGGCCTTCCAGTACCTCATGGGAGCCTACAAGAAAAGTGGAGAGAGACTTTTTGCAGCAACATATAGTTACAGGACAAAGCATAATTGCTTTAAACTGAAAGAAAGTAGAAAAACGTTTTTAGGCATGATTGATGGAGGCATGGAAACAGGTTGATCAGAGAAGTTGTGAATGCCCCATAGTTGTGAATTCCCCATCCCTGGGAAGTGTTCAAGGCCAGATTAGATGGAGCTCTGAGAACTTTGGTTTCAGTGGAAATGAAAGTGTCTATGCCCACAGCAGGGGATTGGTACTGAATGATGTTTAAGGTCCCTGCCAACCCAAAACCATTCTATGATTCTGTGAAATATTTATAAAACAGATCATTTAAGTAGTATTCCTGGACCTAAACTGGTTTTGTCAGTTCAACCTCTTCACCAAAATTTTGAGGAGTTTAAAAAGAAGGTTTAATGGAAAATGAAGGATAAATAATGTAGTTTATGTGTGTTTTCGAAGTAATTTATTAGTGGCATGAGGTATTAAAATATGGTTGGAATAAAAATGCCAGTCTTCTAAAAAACCATTATTTATCCAGTCATTAATTGACAGTTACTTTTACAGATTGTTAAGCTTTATTATCTAATGAAATAATTCTAGAAGTATTTTTAATAGCACATTTCAAGACACGAAAAATATAATAGGCCTTATATCACAAAAGCTGTGGTGTATTAGCCTGGAGAAGAGGAAATTGAGAGAAATTCTTATCAATACATACAGATAACTTAGGGGTGGGTGTCAAGAAGATGAGGCCAGACTCTTTTCAGAGGTGCCCAGTAAGAGGATAAGGGGCAACAAACACAAGCTGAAATATGAACAAGCTGAAATATAGGAAATTTGATCTCTATATCAGGAAAAACTTCCTTGTTTTGAATATGAGAGAGCTCTGGAACGGGCTGCCCAGAGAGGTTGTGGAGGCCCCTCTCTGAGGATATCCAAACTCCATCTGGATATGATCCTGTGCAATCTGCTTTAGGTGAACCTGCTTTAGGAGGAAGGTTAAACTAGGTGATCTCCAAAGGTCCCTTCAAACCTCAGCAATTCTATGAATCTCTGTTTATCACGGTGGCTAAAGGGATTATCTTACTTATGCAGAAATATATTTCAGGCTTAAATGCAGAGAGTTAAAATAGATTTTCACTAAGAAGTCATGATTCTCTTGCATTTTGTGAATTATAGGTGGAAAAAAGACATCTGAAACTGATGTACATATATGTATTGTTTCTATGTATACGTACATGTTATAAATCAAATAGACTGCATTCTTTTCCTAGACTGTGCTTTTGATATTCTATTATAAATAGAAATATAATTGCTTCCCCTTAAAATCACTTGAGTACAAATTAATAATTTATTTAAAAGCTGAAGATGTCATGAAGAGCAGATGAAATTCACAGATTTGCCTCTGTCTAAGGTTTGCATTAGCAAGAACTTTTATCACTGAAAATGTTAATGTATTGAGGTATGATAATAACATTTGAATCCTAAATTTTTTTCTTGAAATTTTGATAGAAATGGGTATTTTTATAATACTGTCCACTTTTTTTGCTTAAGTGATGTTTCAGAAGTCTTCACAGAATCAAAGAATAGTTTAGGTTGGAAAGGACCACCAGGAGGGGTCAAGTGGTCTGATCTCCCAGTTCATCAACAGGGTCATCTCAGAATATATTGCACAGGTTTGCATACAGATGGTTCTTGAGTATCTCCAGAGAAGGAGATCCCAAAATCTCTCTGTGCACTCTGTTCCAGTGCTTAGTCACCAACACAACAAAGAAGTTCTTCTCCACATTTGGGTGGAACTTCCTGTGCATCAGTTTCTGCCCATGGGCTCTTGTCTTATTGCTTGGCACCACCAAGCAGAGTCTGGCTCCATTCTTTTAAACCCTCTCTTCAGAGACTGATAGACATTGATGAAACTCTGTCGTCTCTTGCGGCTGAACAGGCCCAGATCCCTCAGCCTTTCCTTGTAAGAGAGATGTTCCAGCCCCTTAATCATCTTTGTCTCCTTCCACTGGACTCTCTCCAGGAATTCCTTGTCTCTCTTGTCCTGAGGAGCCCAGAACTGGACACAGCACTCCGGATGTGGCCTTGCCTGGGCTGAGTAGAAGGACAAGATCACCTCCTCTGACCTGCTGACAGAGGTCTTATACCCCAGGATACCATTGACCTATTTGACATGCTTGACTACTTCAGATTTACATGTGATTTGCAGTTATGTTTTGGAAAAAAACATGTCATTACCATAGGACACATCACTAATGGGTTTTCTTGGTTTAGGGCAAATTTGAGAGGAAACTTTTGAATGTGTTTCTTCTGGAAAGTAAACTCAAATGGCCCCTCCCCCATGACTGGTCTGGAAAAAAGAACTTCCTCAGAGAAAAGTGAAAAAACCTATTTATTTAATAAACAAGGTGCCCACAAGCACAAAGAATGGATAATATGAAACAATAAAACCTTTAGTTGCCCTCAAGTGAGATGGTAAATTCAGAAAGTCCCTGCTGTGGGCAGCTCAGCTCTCAGTCTCCTATCAGGCCTCCAGAGGTCCAGGCCTCAGTGGGCCGCAGGTGTGAAAGCCCTCAGAGCTCTTCTGGGTTTTTTCAGTCCAGAGCAGGTTTAAATAGTCTTAAGAAAAAGGAAAAGAAAAACAGTCTAGGAAACTTCTCTGCCCTAGCTAGCTAAAACTAAGAGCACAGGAGTCCGCAGTCTGTCCGAGACTGCGTCGAGCACATGCAGCCCAGAGAAGAGAAGAATGCATAGGAATCAGGCAGTTTCTCAAAACTGTGCACTTCTTCTTTCCCTGTTTTGCTCTCAGAATCAGTCTTAGAGGTACAGAACACAAGGTACAGAACAGACAACTGGGGATACAAGCATCATAAAGTCACCCTAGGACATGGGCTTAATAATAATGGTGTACATATTCCTCAAGACTTATTTCTCTTAGTTTCTTCTATAGACTTCCCAAGAAGTGCTCTGTTGGTGGCTGAGAAATGATTGGAGTATGTTCCAAATGAATCAGGATGACTTTTAGCTTCTTCACTCTATCCTTACATTCACGACAATCTATCCTGACACTGCAAACCATTTTTATTCTCTAATAAACTAAGCACTTGAATATTTCAGGCAATTCAGTGCTTTTCTCTGTTTTGCCCTTTGTTTGCCTGCTGAAGTTGTTAAAATACTCTGATGTCTCAGGTGTTCCAACCAGCACGAAGTGAGAAGCTGATAATGCTTGTCACCAGGCAAAGTGTGACTGCCAAAAATGCAGGCTCTGAGTAATCAAAACAAGTAAAGGTCAGAGCTACAGGTGGTAGATCAAATGAGATATAAAGGGACTCAAAACATGATAAATACTTGCTTCATTTTCCTTTTCTTTCCCTTTTCTTAGTTTAAAAAGTCTAGTGTGAGATGCCTTTCCTTAAAAGTAGCAAAAGCAAAATTAAGTTGCTCTCTCCAATAATACTGGGAAGCAAAATGCATTGAAAAATGTCCCAGTCCTCTTGCGGTTTTATTTGCTTTGGTTTATTTGTTTGTTTTTTCCTTGTGATTATGAAATAGTTCTTGGCATTTCTGAAAATATTGACTATGTTCGTCTAAGAGCCCCTTTAGGGTATAACCTTTAGATGGTGGAAAAATATGCAAATAAGTAAAGGCATAGCAGCTCCAACAGTGTGCCAGTAAGTGACTTGTGTTTGTTGCTGTCTTTGTTATTAGTGTTCAGCTGAAGATGTCTTTCTAGGATAAATAGTATTCTGCTTGATTACAAATAAAACAAGCTTTCAGTCTTGCTACTGTAACTGACATAAATTGTGCTAGAAACTGTCATTTATGTGGATTCATGACAGCCATATCTTCAAAAAATTGGCATTTCATTCCATAAAAAAAAATGATACTTCCTACAGAATTACTTGATCAATTAAAAGAGAGAGTCTGGCTTTTTAAAAGAGGATGTTATTATCCTTGTGCTTTTTCCTTTTTTGTTTTTAAGGAAAATCTACCTAATTATGGGATTTTCATAATTTGTGGAATTTACCAATAGACAATCAAGCTTAGACAAATAAAAAATTAAACTCCATATGTTTACAAGCTGTTCCAGAGAATTCCCCTGTCCTCAGAGGTGTCTGTAGATTGCCAACCAAAAAGAAATTGTGTTGCCCAAACATCAGCTAGAGTACAGTATAGCTACTGATCATTAGAGTACAAATCTCCAGTATAGGAAATGGCTATCTCTAATCTGTGTTGTTAAATTTTCGTTTAAGTAGGGAGAAGACCAAGATGATTGTGAAGCTTAACACAAATATGCATATTACTTTTACTGACAGCCTGAATTCAGTGCACTGTCTCTGCTCACTCTAGCTGGCATTGGGACACTACAGTTTCCTTCTACAGTATCAGTAATACAGGACAGAGACAAGGACAACTCCAAGAGAAAAATTCTGCAAAAAAAATCCTGAAAATGTTGAGACTTGCCAATCACTCAAAATTTAATTATGTTCTTGGTGTGTGGTGTAAAACATGGTTATGAGTCAGCTTTTTGTCAGTTTTTTGTCCACATTTGAGGATATTCCAACATACAGTGTGGCCAGACCTCTGCTCAAGGTTACCCATAGAAAGGATTAATTTTTTTAGATAGGAAACTGGTCCAACCATGGATCTCTGATGAAAGTCCTAGCAACTAAGGTAAGAAGGTTTCTGCTTTTCTGTGTGTCTTTGCAGTCTTGTTCAGAAATCCAGTCCAAGGGGTGACATATTTATTTTTTAAACCTGGCTTTGAAAAAAGTATTTTTCTGTCAAAAGAAATTGAAAAAAAAATGCTGACCAGCTTTAATAATGAGCACTTAAATATGTACAGTTGATTTTTAAGTGAAACTGGATAATTTCAAAATTTTTAAAGGTTGATATGCAACAGTTATAAATAAGCAAAAACTACATGAGTGATATTCACTTATCTATTTCTCTTGGAGCCACATTTTCTCCAAATGATAAATATATAACTTCGTCATTCTACAGTTATCTATTCTTTTCAAATATGCCATACACATTTATGTAGAAAAGGATGACTTGCTTGTCATTCTTTTTATTGTGGTTGACTATCCTTATTACTCTTTAAAACTATAATAATCCACACGTTGACTATTGCATGAGTTTTTGGCTAGAAAGAATCTAATAAAACTAGAAAAGGCTAAAAGTAATATGACAGCAATAATGAGAAAGATAGTAGAATTTCCATAACAAGCAGGCTAAATACAACAGTTCTTTGCAATGTTAGCACAATTATCTGATAAAACTTCAAGAATGAATGGCACAGAGAAGGTGAATAGGGAATTCCATGTCTAGTGAAAAGTTCCAGTATCCATATGAAGCAGAACAAAAGGAAGGAGAGAGAACATATTAAAGTTAAAAAGTAACCACAAATTAAATGTTATATAAGTTTAAATTGGAGCAAAAAGAGTATTTTCTTATATACTTGACTATGTTGCCAAAAGAAGCTGAAGGGATAAGAAACCTAGAAATACTTGAGTCTTCCTTTATATTTTGTGATCTGAAAAAAACTACAGAAGCGTGTCTTTAGATAGCATTTTTTTTCCCAGACAGTACTTTGGATTGGATTTATCCAAGTCACAAACTGAATTGAGAAGATTTTATTTGGTTTAGGAAAGAGGTGACAGACTGAGTATAAGCATACCATTTTTATCCTGCCAAGAAGACATACACTAATGAACAGGAAAAGAATGAAACAGCTGGAGACTATTTGCCTATTCTCAGACATGCTGCTTTTTCAGACAGAACTGCTGTCCCAAAAATCACTCATGGATTTTTCCAAGGCTGCAGAGTCGGCCTTATAGCTGTTTTGCTCAGGCATTGCTGAAACTCTATTCTCTCCTTCCTTCTTCACAACTTCCTTCTTCAAATTGGCTTTCTTTCCAATATATATATATATACTGTCTAAAACCTTGTTGACTCTTCTATCCCAGCATGTGATTTTGGGTTCGTTTTTTGTTTTTCTTTTGATGTAGGAACATAACATGCCTAAATACTTGAGTTTACTAAAATGAAGACAGTTTAACATATATATATTAATGAATTTCAAAAGCATATTTTTGTCTCTCTCTGTATGGATTATACTTAGGTGAAGTACTAATGTTCCATACACACATGTAAACATGATGCAATTCAGAAATGGTACAGAGATAACGGACATGCAGATTTTGAAGTGTGAATACATATGCATATACAAAATTGACTTCTGACTACAGCTGAAACAAATGAATATAACTAGGGCAAATGTATTTTTTGCATGACAGAATTTCAAAATTAACAACTTAGGCTTCTCATTTCACTTTTGTTTATTAACTTTTTAAAAATAAACTATTCTCACTGCTGGTTTCATTATCTGTAATATGGAGAAAATTGTTTATTCTATTGTATCCACCAGCGACTTAAACTAGTCTGGTGGTTCTGATTAATTGAAAAATTTATTTTACAAGGTGAAAACTTTCTTCCTTTACAAATGCATCATGGTATATGTCTTATACTCTTGTCAGCATCTGTACTGGGAAATCAAAGCCAAGACCTTGCAGAGAGAATTAAAAATACTTATAGAATACTGTATAGAATCCACAAAATGTGGGATGGGTGCCAAGATATGAAAAAGGCTTATAACAATTAGTCAAGTTAATTATTATTATTTCACAGTTTGAAGGCATGAAATTTTTTTTGATTATTGGGATAGAAGATATATATTAAGAAAATATTTATTTGAACTGAAAATAGCAGATTCCCACAAAGATCACTGTTCAAGGTATAGTTAATCTTAATTAGCTGACAAATTCTGCCAAAAAATACTTCTCAGAAAAATATGCATTGTATTGACTTTTTAAGCTTAATCACTACATAACAGATTTGGAACAATTTACAGTAAACCAGTATATATCATTACATAAAGTTTCAGGAATTTTAATTAAAAATATAAATAAAATATTTTGGCCAGCATTCTTTGTCTTTCTTCTACTTTAAACAGGTTTGCTAATCTCTCTTTTAAGATACAAGCAATGAAATACTGTTACTTGCTCTGATAAAAAATATATGATGGAGAAGAAAACACATTACTGGGAAATGTCTCAGGATATCTGTTGGACATTTGAAAAATCGTAATTCCATAGACAAAAAGCAAAACAAAAGAAGAGGAAGCTGTAAAGTTGTTTCCATAGGAAAGTAGAGAAGTGGCGACAAGACATGAATGTGTGTATATGCATGCATATATACATAGGCATTAACAGCTCAAGAGACATTAATGAAAATAGCAATGCCAGTGGCATAAAAAGCATTAGTTCCTTTACAACAGTATTAGAAGTAAGAAAAAAGAAGCTTGGTGTAAATGGTAAATCTGTAAAAGTAACTCATGAAAGGAAGAAAAACTCATGCTAGTCTTCCTTCCGTTCTGTATTTGAAAAGTATCATCATTTAGATGACATTATCTATGCTATGCCTAAAAAAGAGCTTTTCTGGTTGCGTTTCTTGTCTCAGGCCAAAAGTGCAAGACTGAAGAATATGCACAAGGAATGTATATTTGATATACATCAAGTTGCCCCTAGTAGTTGGAATCCTCTAAGCAACTGCAGCTCAAAGACTTTTGACAAGGATGTGACTGCTCTGTCATTCATATGTCTTACTTGATTTTTCTTGATTAATTTGTTTTTTTCAATTTTAATTTCTTCATCCAGGAAGTCTCCAGGACCAAAAGGTCCATCTATGTAATCACACAGTAAAATTGAATACTTGACAAGAAATCCCTGGGATTTCTCACTTCAATTTTTTTTTTGAAGTAGTATTCCATTAAAAGTGTTTAAACACCTGTATATGTGATAGACTGCAAAAAAATCTATGAATGGCTATACAGTGTTAGTGGGATGATTTTCATGTGACTGTGTATTATCACACTCACAAGAATTAAGTTTTCTGACTAAAATTTATCACAATATAGACTCTTTGATGACTAAGGCCGGTACAATAGTAAACCAATAAAGTGGTTTTAGTATGCCAATAAAGTGGAATTAAATTGCTCATACAGAGTAGCCTGAGCTTATATTCCAATCAAAAGCTGAAAATATATGTGGGTCTGCAGAACAGGTAATGTCTAAAGTATTTTAAAGGGACACATTGTAAAACATCAATTAGAAATGGACAAGCAAAGAGCACAAATATTATTTTCTTTTAGGTTGAGCTTCTCAGCTAAAATAAACTGGCATCTATCAGGTTTGGTGTAATTATGCAGTATGTTTTTATTATAGATATATAACACCAAAACAACATAGATTTATATAACCAATTCTGAGCATTTACTGTCACATATTGAATTTCATACACTAATGGTATGGCTGATGATCCAGGGTTATAAAGGGCTATCATGATCAAAAGAAAACCATAGGTAACTATTTTATATAAAAGTACTTCCAAGTTTACTTTGATTGTTTTCTAAAATACAATAAATTCTCTGTAATAAAATCACCTAATGACATCAAATTTTACATGATGAATATCAAATAAACTCTTTTCTGAAGAGAAGAGTTAAAATGTATGGTAAGAAATGACAGCTGTTGTTTTTTGTTTAATGAAAACTGTCTCATACAAGAAGGAATGATAAACTAGTTTAGCAGAAATGCCAGCATTATGGGCTAAAAGTAGAGAGCTCTAACCTCTGTTACTTGAATATATTATTTAGGTGTCTAATCATTTCAAGAGTTATAGAAATCAGCCAAAGGATGATGACTGACCTCAAGGCTCTTGAGGTTATTTTTGTAATTCTGTAAAATGTTTTCATTGTGATTTCCAAAGGATATGTAAAATTCAAACTTTTTCTAAGGTCTTAAATGAACACCACAGAATGTAAGGCTCTCATGCAGTAGTAACAAACTAAGTCACTAAGATAAACTTCTGTCTAAATAAATATGATGAAAACTTGTTCTCAGGTCCTTCTAAAATTTCTTTCAGAACTGTCAGACACCTGTTTTCCACACAATCTCACTTTAATATTTATCTTCAACCTCAGTTTTTCAAAATGCATAGTGCTGCTATTGTGTTACTGAGAACAGCAGGAGACTTCATATGGCCATAAAAACTTCGTTTTTGAAATCTATCATGAAAAGCTCAAATCTTCTAAAATTGTCTCTGAGCTCTGGCAGTTGTTTGGGAAATATCTGGTGGAAAAATGAGTTCATCTAGATTTGCATGCACATTTGAAAGCTTTTCCAGTTCTGCTAAGTTTAATAAGAGAAAAGGGTGAATGCTTTAATTTTTATTGATATCTAGGCTAGCAGTTGACAATTACCTGAAAGGTGCTAAGTAATAATAATCAGTCACAGTTGTATTTTGTTAACACCAAAATTTTTTCCTGCTTACAATTATAGTAAAATCTACACTACTCACTATTCACAGGCAAAGATCTGTAACTTTGAAGTATTTCTCAAAAATATTTCATAGGTTCCCTGCATGGAATGTTTCAGCATTTGTGTTGAAAATAGTAATGGAAAAGAAATTAAATTTGAAAAAATAGTGTACTCAACAATCAGAAACTTTGCTGTTATGTGTGGAAGAAGTAATGGAAATGGAGATATAAGGTTCTTAGAATAGTTTTTAACTAGCTCTACAGAGATACACCTTATCATATATCTATATTTAAGGTCTGAAATATTTTTCTAGAAAAGTAGTACAAAAATGATCTAAAATTAATTCAGAATCTTTGACTCAAATTTATAAATGTACTTAAAACTGAACAAAACAATAGCACAGATTTTTATTTGTTGTTTATTAGGAATAATTTGTTTATGTTCTGCTATGACTCATTAATTCAAGCTTCACTTTGGTACTAGTATGTGACATTACTGGGTATTACAGATCTTTCCCTTAGAAATACTGAATCCTAAGAAAATAAGCAGTTTCCAAAAGAGAGGCTGTATTAACTATATGCATTAATATGTAGTTAAACAATCACAAAACTACACACTACAAAGCAGGAACATGCTTACTTTTCTAAATTTCATGGGTATTTTTCTACTGTTTTAATTTTTGCAATAGCTCTTCAAGCTCTCTTTGCTCCACATTTGCAACTGTGAGTAACAGCCTAAATTTATCTTTTTAACTCCTAGAAGATTCAATATTGCTGTCTTGAAATGGAAATAAAAATAGAAATGTTTCCTAAGAAACAGAAAAAACAGTCTGAACAGGCTGAGTGAGGGTCTCTTGAGATTAAATTTGCTTTAAAAGCACCCATACTGGGCAGGACAATGGAGGACAGCACATATCAGATGCTATTTCATGTCTAACCTTGAGACTGGTACAAACAGGAGGCCAAAGAGTAAAAGAGAATCTTAAAGTGGATATTTATAATGGTTTTTCTGATTTTCATTTTCTTCAAGAACAGTTTTGCAAGGATTGAGACCAGAATATTTATTCTGTAACTAAAAACTTAATGAAAAATGCATATGAAGAAAAAAGTTGCATGTTTACTTTAGTTTTATTTCTGCAATGCAAGCAGAAGGAAGTGATTTGTGAAGAAGTTTTTCCTTGCATGACCTTGATTTGTAATTCATTAAAAGGAAGGTTATTAATGATAGGAAAAATAATGTGCTCATAGTTTCATTAAAATGTAAATTTCATTATAAGATCTGACTGGATTTTTTCCTAGGCTGCCTTTATTAGGCCTCTAAATAATAGTAAAATCTGTTCCTTACTCAGCCAGTGGAACCAATATTTTGGGTTATAATTATGAGGCTAGAGTTTAATGAAATGATTCAGAACTTTTTCCAAAAATTTTATTTTTTGGTTTTTTCTGTTTTAAAGGTATTACTGGCCCAGTCACATTTAAAATGTAAAACTTAAAATGTCTCAGTAAGGACTGAGACAAATCCATATCCTTAAAACAGGTAATAGAGAAAGTATTTGTGGATGATTTTACTGAATTAGACTAACAACTTTCATAAAGAAAAGGTGTACTGTAATTTGATTTATATTTCTAATATGAAATAACGCTGCTTTTCACTATCAAATAACTTTGCAGATAATAAAGGTTGAAATATCAGAAATTTCATCAGGTACTGTACCAAATTTCACCTCCATACATCCCAAGGCATATCATTTAAAGGGAACGCATGAACGTATTGCGCATGCTTGTATTACAGATACTGTGTAGACAACTTGTAGCCACCTTCCAGTATCTGAAGGAGGCCTGGAGGGAAACTGGAGAAGGGATCTTGATCACGAACTGTAGTGACAGGACAAGAAGTAATGGGTTCAAACCAAAGAAAGGGAAATTTAGGCTTAATAATAGGAAGAAATTCTTTACTCTGAGGGTGATGAGGCACTGGCACAGGCTGCTTAGTGAGGCTGTGGATTTCAAATCCCCGGAAGTGTTTAAGGCCAGGTAGGATAAGACCTGGAACAGCTTGGTCTAGTGGGTGATGTCCCTGCCCATGGCAGTGGGGGCTGGGACAAAATGATCTTTCAGGCACTGTTTCTTTGTCATGAGAAATATCCAAGCTTAAAATTGAGAAGAACATTCACTTTTGCTTGGCTTGTTTTCTTTCACTGAGATTTTGCTACTTTATTTTGGATCTTATTTTATTTCAGATCTAATGTATTCTGAAGTCAATGCAATGTTACTGTCCTTACTGAGGCCAGGTGGAGAAGAAAGCAATTTTTCATTACAGAGACCAGATAAACCAACATAACTTACAAGTGAATGGTAATGTTCTTCACAACAGCATTTCCCACAGTGTGTTGCCTTTTTGCAAAATCTTATAGTGAAGTAAAGTATTGTTATATGCACAAGATTAAAATAATTAAACTTGCTACATGAAAGAAAAGAAAGTACCTCTAGAAAGCACGCAGAAGACTGTCTGTTTGGTCCCTCTCCCCTGGCCCCCAAGGCATACACACTTCTTAAAAAGTAGTAAGACATTTTAATCTTATCTACTTTCTCTATATCAGTGGAGAAAACATTCTATTCTGCATATGGATATGGACTAAGGGATGCTCATGCCTTAGTAGCATTGCCCAGAGGAAAGCATGACTCCAAGCACATATCGGTTTGAATATATTTAATAATGAAATTATATTCCAGGTTTAGAAAGCATTGAAAATTTTGGGAAAGTTTCCACTACAAATTAGGAAATGTAAATTTAAAAAGGAGGAATCTATCAGTAGTAACGTACCACTGGAATACTAATTCCAGAGAAGCACCCTAATCCACAAGTTTTCCATTATTACATTTATTCATTGACATGATCTTATATCTGGAATCTGAGAAATCTTTCCTACAGGTTAGTTATAAGACCAACATGTGCTTCTAACAAGTTTTTATTCATAAATCAGTATTTTGCACTGAAATCAGCTCTTCTATAATGAAAAGTTCTGGCCATCTTTTATGTTGAGGCTCAATGTATCCATTTGGATTGAAATAAAAAATGCAGTGCAAGGGTTGATGTTTAATTTAGTGTTGTTAAATACATTTTCTAAGCTATAGATTACAATCTAGCTACTGAGTAAGCATAGGTAGAGAGACGCAGTTCTGATCTCTCCATTTATCTCCCTGCTATATTTGAAATGGGAATGTGTATTCATATATATCTATTTATGAAACAAATATATACGCTTACGGTTGTACTTCTTGGGATTGTAAAAATAGGTAGTGCTAGGTAAAAAAATCTACTTAAACCTAAGTATGAAAAAACCCCTCTTTTGCAAATTGAAGATGGATAAGTATCCTTCATTTATCTGCATTCCTATGTATTCCTGTGTAGAGTAAGAAGACTTGTGCTTTTTCTGTGTGGTTTATGCAAAAAATATTTTTTCTCCTAGTTTAAGTTTTTTCCAGTCCTATTTTCTTTTCAGGCTATTTTATTTTATTTTAATTAATTAATTTTCTTTTCTTTCTTTCTTTCTTTCTTTCTTTCTTTCTTTCTTTCTTTCTTTCTCTCTTTCTCTCTTTCTCTCTTTCTCTCTTTCTCTCTTTCTCTCTTTCTCTCTCTTCCTCTCTTCCTCTCTTCCTCTCTTTCTCTCTTTTTCTTTCTCTCTTTTTTTGTCTTTCTCCTTTTAACTTTATATGTCAATTAAGTAGTCTGTCTAGTTTATCTACCAAGAATCTCTCAAATGTCTTCATAATATATCTAAGCTCCTAGTGCACTCTTGAAATGATTAAGATTAAATTAAATGAAACTTTTTACCTCTAGCCATCAAAGGAAAAAGAAGGAAACAGAAGTATCTTGCCAAGAAAATTAGGTTGTGGCATTAACACATAGCTTTCTGCATGCTTAGCATAAGTGATATTTAACAGATGCTTACAGAAAGATTGCGGAATATAAAAATATAAAGAATTGTAATACGTCCTTTTTTTTTTGGTTTTTGCAATCAATTATGTTTACAGGTTAGCCATCTTCAGCTGCTGTTAATCTTAGATTGTTTAAGTACTTAGACTGTGCTGTTTATGTTCCTCACCTCTTCTGCAAAGAATCCTTGAGAAAATTTTCCCAAGCTCAACATTTACCTGCTTTTATGGTAATAGCAGGGTTTTTAAAAATCTCTTATCTCATTGCACAGCCCTTCTAGCTTGGTGGCTCAGAATATTTAGAGTATATGTTTTTCAATACCTGCTGAGCATTATGGAACAAGCATTATGACCTATAGCATTAAAAGCTCTCAAGTCCAGGGTATAGAACTGGAAAAGAGAAAAAGTGAAATGATGATGTTTCAAAACATATTATAAACATACTCTAACCATATGCTTTTTTAAATAATAAATCTTCTTACTTCAAATGGGGCTGGCTTTGGAAAAGAGATGGGAACTAGTTATGGCAAACATATTTCTAGTGTATTGCCATGTATTTCCTCAATTAGCACTTTCAATCTTTTTAAATACATGATTTTGAGGGATTTTGTCTGTGACTTTCTTCCCCCTGAGATGAATAACTGTCAGTCCACTGACATCTAAAAATGATGTCAAGATGTAGCTAGACATTGAGTTAAAACTGTGAGTCTGAAAATTCAGATCAATGATAAATAATCTAAGGAGCCAGATCTCCAAGTCATTTGGACTTGACATTTTGGCTGTAAGTTATTTCTGTTACAATATTAATGTTCAGTCAAGTTGTTTGCCATTATAAGCAACTATAAACAACAGTAACTCTAGATGTAGTAAAGCCAAGGATCCTGAAAAACACAGTACTATCAGCTATGGTAAGGGATCAAATCATGTTGCTCATATGTCCCTGAGAAAGCCAGGTTTTCAGCATGAATTATGAAAATCAAATATAGCTTGTTTTGATCAGGGTCTTGAAGTAGTAGGTTCTAATCAATAACTACTGTGGTTTTCTTAAAATGAAAACTGAAACTCATGTAATTTATGGTGTGTATCAAATGCCTGTGTATTTCTCTTAGAGTCATCTATGGTTGTTAGTGCATTCCTTCATGCGAACTGAAGTGCTAATCCCTACGTAATTGGATAGGTAGTGATACCTGGGAGGGATCAGTAAATGGTGGAGCTGTAGATAGACACCATAGCTGTAAAACAAGGGAGTCCTGAAAGCAGGAGAGGTCTGAGGTTTTGTGTGCAAATTCTAGTTATCCTGGTAGCTGGTTTTTATTCTCTAGGTGTACTTATCTGTCTCAGTAGGGTAAAAAGAAAGACTAATCACCTCAACATAGTAGGTTTAAAGAGAACCTCCCTGAAGCATGAGGTGAAATGCAGTACTCTGTCAGAAACA
Source organism: Acrocephalus scirpaceus scirpaceus (assembly GCA_910950805.1). NCBI lineage: Eukaryota > Metazoa > Chordata > Aves > Passeriformes > Sylviidae > Acrocephalus > Acrocephalus scirpaceus. The sequence goes on from OU383776.1 coordinate 36,582,889, forward strand.
ATGCCATCAGAAAGGCTGTGCAAGGGAAAGTTTTCTTTAGGAAACTGCCAACATAAATTTTATGATAATTCGTCTTTATCCTGGTATAGCTCTAGATAATCTAAAGTCATGCCATAATATTAGATTATAATTTAAAAGCACCCATCTCTTGAATTATGTGCATTCCTGATATTAAAACGTGACACATCCTTATTGGAGCATTGTGCATTAGCAAATAAAAATAATTTCATTGAGTTATCAAAAGTGAAATTGAGAACTACAAATCTGACTCCATGATTTTGCTTATAATTTATTCTGGGGAAAGTAAAGCTTTGCTCATTGGAAAGAAACAATGATATTCTTAAGACAAAGAAAATCATAGGAGAAGTAATAAATATTATTTATTAATCAATGGGTGCTTCCTAATGAAAATATGTTGGTATAATAGACCAAAAACCCAGTAATAATAAAAAGGAGAGATTTGTTTTTCCTTGTTGTTTTACGTCTGTATTTTAGCTGCTCCTTAATTTATTTCTGTCAGCAGATGTACTCAGTACAATTTTGAACCTGAATGAGCTCAGTCTATCTACATCTTCACATTGAACACATCTTCATATCTTCACATTACCTGCAAAGGCAGAGATAAGCATTCTATTTGAAATTTCTGTGTACCATGTTGTATCATTTTTATTATTAACAGTTAAAATGCTAAATACCAACATGATGTAGCAAACCAAATTAAATTGTTGGAATACATGGGAGTTAAGCAGAGTAGCACTAGACCTTGTGTTTCTAAATATATGAATTTAGATATCAAAGGTAAAGAGAGTAAAATCTGTGTTTGACATACCTTTTTTATTATGCATAGTGGGAGCAAAATCATCTTGTAAAAATGATTTAGCTTGTATAATTTGTTTTCATTATATTTACTGTATCTTAGGGTACACAATAGCTTAGCTGTTTAATAGCTGTTTATGAATCTTGTATGTTATCAGATAAACTCCATTTTAAAAAGGAATTCTGTGACATTCCTTGTGCCATGGCAATGGAGACAGTGTATAATAGCTGTTCAATAACAGGGAGTAAATCCTGTGATTACAGAATAACCATTAAATAAGTAGATCTTCAAGTTAGTAATTTATAGTTAATAAATTGCACCTTTTTAAGATTAATTTTTTATTTTGCAAAGAGATATGCTAGCACACTAGCATATGTCTTTTTCTGTTTAATAAATTAAACAAAATTTTTTCCTGAATGTGTCCCTACACATATACCCTGCCAAATCACAAAATTGTACCTAGCCAAAGGCAAGATTTAGTGTTCTAGTAACAGTAAATTGTGATACAAGGATTCTGTAAAACAGCTTCTGGAAGATGGATCAAGAAGGCAACTAAACAACCTCAGAAAGTTACATAGGCAAGATTTAGGTTGTCAATACGTCATGGTTGCAGCTTACAATTCATTGGGATAAAATCTTACTGATTTAAAAGCTGAATTAGCGCATTTTGGTCAGGATCTCATATGAACAGTATCAGAGTAATAATATTTTAGCTTTAAAACAAACAAATAAATAATAAAACCTGAAAAGACCGTGAACAAACTAGTCCTATCAATTTAATTAATGGAGATTAAATAGAAATGGAATAAAAGAGACCCTGTTATATCTCTTCAGACATATTTAGGGAAAAGAAAGACTTGCTTAAAAGTTAGAAAGCACGGCATTTTCAGGATGTACATTTTACATGTGTGCCTTTTTGTATTTCATTTACACGTAGTAGTGTCTGTGTCCTAATGAGTCAGGTCTACCAGACCACTGAGATCTCATGCTAAAAATCTTCAAAAACTATTTTAGTTGTAATCACATGGCTATAAAGTGTTAGCTTTTCAAGGGATGCATTGTGTTTTGCACATTTCTAGACATTTTTAGCAACTGGATAATGTAAATGGATTAAGGTCACATTAGAAGCTAATGAGTGGAAGACCTGGGCTTTACTAAATGTGAAACTTTGTGTTATCTAATTAATTTCTAAATATTGACAACTGTATGTAAAAATATTGTATATAAAATGTGGATTATTGCATTTTTTACTACAAAAACTCCGTTGCAAAGTGTGAAGAAAGCATCGTAGAATATATCTCACTTATGAGTGATTTGAGAGAACTGAATGAGATCCTTGCAGCATTCTATTATTTCCCAAAGAGGCTCTGCTTCTCTTCATTCTATGCCCAATTCTCATTCTTTGACAATATGTCATCTTCAATACTAACCACAATTAAGCTTCCTCAAAATACCATTCTTTCAGTTTGTAACATTCTTACTAAAGCAAACAGTTAATCTTCTATCCTAATGTATAATGCTTTACTTTAAATTCTTCTGCTTTAAATGCAGTATGTAGTAGAAAAGTACACTCAGCTTTTAGGGCTGCCACTAACACAGTCCCAAATAAATACTGGCATGACATACTCAAAACTTTAAAGCAGATGTGTCTGTCTGACATTCTTTTAATGCCATCAGGACAGAATAAATTACTGATACTGCAAATCAGTGTTAAAATGTAGAAATATCAGATAACCATAATTCACCTATTCACACCTGAATTTGCATAAAGCCTCTGCTCAACAACCATGAGAACTCTTTCCAGAAAATGCAACAAGAGAGAAAACAAAAAGGACAATTTTCAATAGCTGTATGAAATAAAATATTTTCACTTACGAAATTTTATATCAGAGGTGTATCTAGACAGAGTATTTCCAATTAGAAACAAATCATCATCTTAAATTTAAATGATCTGATTCCTGCTCTGAAGCAAATGATTAATTTTTTTCTTTAAGATATTTATGTTCCATCTGCAACAGAAAACACTATTGAATGGTAAGAAAATTAAATTAATTATTTTTGAAAAGTTGCTAAGAAGTGGAAATATTTTCAGCAAATAATAAACAGTACTCAAGAAATAGTCACAGAGATATTAATACAAAGCTCAGATTTCATAAAATGTTTGAGAAAGTAGTTTAAATCAGAATCACCACTACCCTAATTATGGATAATCTGGTGTCAGATCCTCCAAATATCTTCTATAAAACTAGAAGGTGCCTTACTTTTATTTATGAACTAATTTGTAACTAGTGAGTTAAATAAAAATCAAGGAATAGATTGCTTGGTACTCAGTAACATATTTTCTTGTCATCCAACATACCTTTTGCCATCTGGGAAAAAAATAAGCCAGTTTTCCAGCTGGTATTTTTTATTTGCATGGCCCACTGCCAACTGTCATTTCCTCAGTCACAATGGAATGTGAAACAAGCTCTTGCTGCATATACATACCCTCTTCTATTTGTATTTTGCCCCAGGAATAAACTAATTGCTGCTGTAAAACACTGTTTGTACCTTACCAAGAATTCCTCTAGGAACCCTGGGAGAGAGGGATGTGAAATCATGCCAGCTGGTCCTTTGGCTTTGACTAGAAAATTTATAGGTGCCTGCCAATTACCTGTTCACACTGGAACTTTTAAGAAAGAAAAAGTTTACAGAAATGTAAATTAGATTAAACGTCCACTACTCATACTGATCACTCTTTGCTTCATGGGCCTTAAAACTATAGTTTAAGTTGGAAAAGAATGAATAAGTCTTGTCACCTGTGTCTGCCAATGCAACGTTTAGTTTGCTATTATGTGTTCGCTGGGTGCGGTCGGATTTTGAATGTTAACTTTCCTACTTTTTTTTTGGTTAGAAATCTAATTGAGAGTTGAACAGATTCTTTTTTCTTAAAATTTTTGTTTGTTCATTAGTTTATTTATTTTTTTCTCACAGTCAGCCTAAATGTTCCTTCTGTACGTTTATCCTCATGCTTCAAACATTGCTCCTTCATGGCTTTCCTTTTTTCCTTTTCTATCTGCTGCCCTTCGCAGTCAAATACAAGTTTCAATATTCTATTAAGTGATGCACTTGCACTTATCTCTTTCCCCCTATTGCAAAAGAATCACACTTTCTTTCACCAATACTTACACGTATACCATAATTCACAGAAGAAATTTCTGAAATTTCTGAAAAGCTCTTTTACATATAGACACCTGAACTTATATTATTTATTGGTACTAAGATGGACTCAGGAACTTAACTTGTAACTGTATTCTAAAATACCAGGTTTATTTTGGTCATAATAGAAGCTTTAACTTGCAATACATTAAATAATAACTTTGACTTATGATTTGTGAAATGGAAAATGGAGGTCACTCCCTCACAGATAAGGTATCACTAGCATCATCAGCCATTTGATATCACATAGTGAATTAGTAAAGACTCTTTTTCTCTAAATTCTGAAATATTTAAATCATCCTGATACTAGGATCCCATCTGGTTCTTGGTTTTGTATAAAGTTCTAAATGCCTAAAGCTGCATTATAGAATTTCCTTATGTTGAGTGCCTATCAGAGCTGACTGTGAGGTACTGAATTAAGAATAGAGAAACTCTACTCTTATCACAATTACAATGACGACAGTGTAAACCCCTGAGTGGTAGGAAACAGGAACTTAGTATTTCTGATTTGTTTGACAAAACGGTCCCCAAAGACTTGCCATCTTGCAAGCAGTGATTGCATAGGTTAATCAATATAAATTCTTTCTGACTTTTCAGGTATTTTTAGAAGGAAGAAAAAGAAAAACATTTTGCAGGATAATCAATTTTATCAATTACTTTAGACAGTCAGGAACGTTAGTGTTTCACAAAGGATTGTACAATTTCAGATCTGCTGTTCTCAGAAGGCTAAGACAACAAATAAGACACCATCTTAAATATGATGTACAATTCTGATTATGTTAGTCCAAGAAAGAGAAATTCAGTTTGAAACAACTCAAGAAAATGTCTTCTGATGTAATCAAGGAAATTGACAGTCTGTATTAAAACTTGCAGAGCCTGATAAGCTAGTAAAATGGAGCTAAAGAAAAGAGTAAATCTTATCAATGTGTCTGGGAAAAAAGGATTGTAAGAACATGAGTAGTGAGAAATAGTAATGGATATTCTACATACTAGAGTCATAAACAACCTATCAGTAAATTTGTGTTTGAAATTAAAGGGAAATATTAACTGACAGAAGGGTTCTTGAAAAGTGCAATGGGAGCCTAATGTACAGGTGAACAGAAGTATAAGTGTTTTGGGAACAGCTGATGTCCAGAAGGAGGTTGCATACCCTCTTAACAAGTTGTAAGGGCTGACTGACTGCAAAATAAATCACAGAATCACAGAACAGCTGAGACTGTGAGGGATGTCTGAAGGTCATCTAGTCTAATGAGCCTGCTCAATTAGTCATGGTCAGAGAGTGCAGCCCTGCACCCTGTCCAGATTACTTTTGCAGATTTCAAAAGACAGACACTCTCTGGGCGACTTGTTTTCATGCAGTCACCCCCACAGTAAAAAGTGCTACCTAATGTTTAGCAAACTGTGCTTCAGTTTGTGTCCTTTTTTCCAGTTATTGCTACACAAGAGATACCATACATACTGACAGACATTGACTACTCAGTCACTATGTTTTACAAAAAACTTATTTCAAAGCTTAAGTTTCAGATATCCTAAACTCTTTATCCTGACTGCTTTATGTTTTTTCTTTGTGATAGCAAAGCTGGCTTTCCCCCCAGTGCAGTCCTAAAGTGCTCTTGTGCTCTTTCATAGAGGCTGGAACAAAGCTTCTTTTGAAATACCAACCAGATAATCTTGACAATAAATAGCTGCTCACCTTGAAGTTTTATGCATATGCAGCCTTAGCATATCCAGATTTTCTGGGCATTGAATTGACAGGTGTCTGATTATCTGGTTATAAATGGCAGTTGCTCTGAGTCAGCACAGTGATGTCTCTTGCTTTGCAGGCAAGAGCCTTCAAGGCTGTGAAGCATTTATGCCTCATCTGAGCTTCTTTTCAGGGATGGCAGTTTGAGGTAGCTGATCACATTTACTGGTTTAAATCAGTAATTTATGCCTCTATCTAAATAATACACTTTTCTAATAATCTCTGATCCTCTATTCTAATAATCTCTATCTCTAGTAATCTAAAAAGGCACCATATAACCCCCTGTGTGCTAAAATTATTTGTTTTAATATGAAGATTGTAAGTTGATGCCCATACTTACAGCTTTCATCCTCTGGAAAAATTTCCTTCCAGCATCTTTTTGCTTAGGAAAAATTTGACAAGTTAGTAATTCTCAAATACATATTTAAGCAAAAAAAAAAAAAAATAGAATTTAAGATTATCTTCCTATATTTGCATAGTCAAATCTTAGGAAGATTAACTAACTTTCTTTATCCTAAAAGGACTGTTAGAATTATATTTTGCTCACTCTACATTTGTACTTATATATCCCACTAAATAAAAGATATACTGAGTGTCAGCAATGGCAATATGAAGTAGACTGGATAAAAACCTGATTGCTATAATAAATATGCTTCTAAATGGAGATAGTTTATTTCATATTTAGTGCAAGCAATAGGAAAAGAGATAAAATATTAAGTAAGTTCAGAGATTTATAAATGTAGTTTATGATTGACTTGAGAAGACAAAGTAGTAGATAGGAATTATGCCATTGTACATCGTAAATATAAAAAACAAAAGACAATTAAAAATGAAAAGTTCTTGTATTTAGTCTTATTATTTGGTAATAATTAATAACAATGAAGCACTGAAATTATGTTGTCTTTAGAAACAAATAGTGTTGACATAGATGGATTTTTCATTATTTCTTGCTATATAGTCTTATCATAAATAAAGGAAACTCCATACAAGAAAAACTTGTATAAAAACCTTTGACTTCCACTAATGATTCTAAACATGAAAAAGATTAAGTAAAAAGAGCTTAAATTGAGTTAGGCAGAATTTTGAATCAAAAAGATCATATTCAGCTGGACTGATATACATATGTGATTATAAGCAGATATTACATTACATTATATATTTACATGTAAAACCACACATCTGTAACTTGTTTTAGGAATTCCTGTACACATCTCACAGGAGCATGGTAGCATGCTGATTGTCTTATCCCAAAGCTAAATTGACAGTTCTGTATTTCTCCTAAATTATCTAGTTAAATTCTTACTATACAATATAAAAATTTAATAGTAAATAGAAATTATTTCATATCACTTTCTTTTTGTAGATATTTTCTGGTAGTTGTTATTTTCCCCAAGGTCAATCTTTATACAAAAACAAATATATAAACATATAAAATACCTATTCATTTCTATATGAACAGTGTGTTCAAAGATTTGTGTCCTAGTCTCTACTTTGGAATGGAAAATTTTTGTTAACTACTAATGCTATAGAAAAAGAAACTTGCATATTTATATAAACATTCATGTGACTGTGTACCCATATATACATTAATAAATATGATATATGCACATATGAAATACAGATGCATAAATAGAAATATAGGAATATAAGGGTGTGTATGCATACATTATATAAAAATATGCTTATGTACATAAATATATATCTATATCTCTCTATATATGTTTATGTATTTTTGTCTGTCTATCTATCTATCTATCTATCTATCTATCTATCTATCTATCTATCTATCTCCTAGGATGCTATAGGTGATGGAGAGCAGAGCAAGGCAAACGAGGATGTGTTCCTCAGAAAAAGGAAGAAATGACCTTCAATCTTTTATGCCTGGGAGACTTCCTTGGAGCTCAGTGCTTGTACCATATGTACAGCATGCACACCTCTATTGAAGTTTCTGTTGAAATTTTCTTCTGCTGTCTATAACTTCGATGCACACAGTTGTGTATGGGTGATTTTACTCCAATTTTGTGTATGGTTTCAAATCAGATTTTTTGTAAAATTGCCTTGACTATTTATGTTCTAGCATCTCTTGTGAAGTCCTCCTATTTGTATGCCACCCTTTCCCTCCTCACTGATGTGAATAATTGTTCTTTGGTCTACTGAATCATAAGTCTAGTTTCAGTTGAATGGCACCTGTAAACATTTGGAAAATATAATTACTCCTTGCAAGTAAACACAATATCACTATGGTTCCCTGCTCAATGGGAAGAAAAATAATAATAATAATAAAAGACTGTAGCGGCATGTTTCCTATCTTTTTATTTATTGTTAATATTAATAAGTTCTGTAATGGTTTTTCCCGAGTTCCCCCCTGTATTTCTCCCCATTTGGTTTCCCCCTGCCTTTGTTCTCCACAGCCTGTCACTCTCTGGGAAGCCTCTCCTCTCCTTCCAGAATGTTCGGAGAGACTCGGTCCCAGATTGGAGCAGGCTGGGGAACCCCCACCCCTCGTTTCCCATTCATTGTCTGTGTGACATCCCCATTTCCCTGAGTGGCTTTCCCTCTTGTGTCCACCCCCTTCTCCCAACCCCTTATAAGCTGTAACCACGCCTCTGGCAGGGAGAGAGGCTCAGAGAGACACGTGGCTCCCCTGCAAAGAGCAGGTGACAGTAAACACCATCTAGCCACAAAGTAGCCTCCTCGCTTCCTACCTTTGTCGTAACCTCACCGACATCTCTCGTGCAGCTCTGACCCACCGGGGGGGTGGTGGCTGGTCCGCCAGCTGCTGCCAACCGAGTCTGGAAATATTCCTAGCCAGGGCTAGCCGGGAACAGCTGGAAGCCACTTTCCAGCCGGGCTCGAGGGATATTTTCAAAAGACAGCTTAAAGGTGACTCATTCCATGCTTTGTCACATAATGGCCTAGCTTTCTGTTCAGTGTGGACAACATGAGCACCTGCTAGAGAAGGAAATATTTTTATAACTAGAAGGAACAATTTCTTCTATTACTTTATTAACTCCTACTATTTCCTTGGAAATAAGAGAATTAATTAAAGTATATTTGACTGAAGCCTTTAAGATGCATATCTTCAATAGCACACAAAATGTCAATACATTTAAAATTTGTGTTATCTTTGTATTTCTCCATAGAAAATATCTCCTCCTCATTCCTGATAATGCAGATGCAATCAACATTTTTTGTGATTATTACCCTGCAATTAAAACAAAATGCAGTGAGGTACCTCACAAAGAAAATCGTGTGCTTTTCAGAGCTTCTGGATGCAAACCACTATATTCTTTGCCTCAGTACTCTTTTTTTATGAGAAACAGTGCTCTTCCAGAGATGTTTGCTGTGAGCATGCTCGGAGTTATAATTTTAATTGTCATATAAGAGGGGAAAAATAAAATCTATCTAATGACAGAGATGAAGGTATTGAGTGAACCTTTGGCAAATCTGCAGGTGACACCAAGCTTAGTGGTGCAGTTGACACACGTGAAGGATAGGATTTTCCTCTAGAGGGCCCTGTAAAATCTCAACAAGTGGACCCATAGGAATCTCATGAGTTTTAGCAAGACCAAGTGCAAAGTGCTGCACCTGAGTTGGAGCAACTCCTGGTATCAGTCCAGGCTGGGGCATGAATAGATGGAGAGCAGCCCTGGGGAAAAGACTTGGGGGTGCTGGTGGATGAGGCTGGACATGACCCAGCCATGAGCACTCCCAGCCCAGAAAACCAAACGTGTCCTGGGCTGCATCCAAAGCAGTGTGGGCAGCAGGGAAGGGAGGGGATTCTGTCCCTCTGCTCTGCTCTGCTGAGAACCCCACCTGGAACCCTACATCCAGCTCTTGGGTCCCAGCACAGGAAGGACATGGAACTGTTGGAGTGAGTCCAGAGGAGGCTACCAAGATGGTTAGAGGGATAGAGCATCTCTCCTGTGAGGCTGTTCTACAATTCTATGATAACATTCAAATCAAAAGGCAATTTTAACTTTTTTTTTATGATTCATCCATTCCTTCAGGCCTAAGGGACTAATTAAAAGCATTAAGGCAACTCTAAAGGAAGACACTGTAAGAAATTATTCCTGTCAAGATAGCCTATATGACTTTTACATGCAAGAAAAGGATCAAAATCAAGAAATGAAAACATACATCATGTAGACAAAACTATTACATAACCTATTATTATACAAAAATACTATAAAAACTGACCATTAGTTAGAATGAATGACTGTATATGATGAGCAGTTTAAGTAAAGCAAGAGGTTTGAGTCTTCACAGCAAACCATGGATGAAAATTATCCTGGTGATACAAGCTATATTTGCACTACGACAGATTTTTTACTCATGCTGGAAACATCTAAGCTTATATGTAAAAAAGTTCATGAAGAAATTTGTGTAATTTTCTCTTGAATGGCTTGTTAAAATATGTTCTATTTGTGTATCCTTTTGTGTTGCAATTATTGATGTGTTTCTGTACACATAAACTTTGTTTATCTAACTTTGTAGATGCAGTTCTCATCAATATGCTGAACAAGCAACAGTGCACGCTTATTCTTATTTCACTTTTTCATGTGACTTTTACTTGCTAGAGATTGTATTCTTCATCCTCTTTTTTTTTCCTTTTGAAAGATGTTAGCTTCTTATAGACTTCTCCCTGTGCTGACACTGCTTAATACTGAATGTATTTTCATAGTAGTGTTTGGCTAGATGGATTCTCCATTCATGAAGCTCAAATTCTCAACTACTGAAAGTGCAATGTTGCAATATTGCCCCAAATAAATTTCACCAAGTTAAAAAATAGAGATAAACCCCTTCCATTTCTATTAAACTGTTGTATTTTAGTGATGTGTGCAGTCTGCTGCCTTAAAAGCAGTTTATTACTAGTACAATAACATAAAGTGTAATTTAGTAAATGTTATGTAATGTGAATATATACAGATACAATGAAAAAAGTCACAATTTTACTGGCTTTACAATGATACATTTTACATTGAATGTCTATTGTGGATGAGGCTATTGACATAGTTCTCAAAATATTTTGTGGTGGTGATTTTTAGGTGGTGATGCAAACTTCTGGCTTGAGCAAGTTATTGTGGACATGTTTGAAAATTGGTTTTGAAATCCTAAATCTTAATTTACTATGTGTCTGAACTTTCTCTGTTAAAGCAAAAAAGGAAATGGCTTTGGGGAAACCAGGCAGAGGACTTACGGTAATTCATACTTTAATTTTTAAAATTACTTGCCAGTAAGCAAGCAGACAGATAAAGTACTTTTGGTCCACTAAATCCACTTCTCAAGTAGATTTTTCATCAGTGACCTGGATGACATTTCCAAAAGGTATTCATGTAATCTCAAATATTTTCTGTAAATTTAGTATTCCATGCAAGTAATTTTTGATCTATAAAAAGTGGTAGAAATAGTTTAATCTCCGAATTCAAACATGAAGCAGCCAGAGGGTATAGAAATATAGATAATTTGTTTCACCTGGAGACAGAATTTTTCCTTGCTCTAGACTGAATATATTCAAAAATCTTTCTGCTGGCCTGTTTAGACTTAATATTGTACTAAATTATGTTTGACTAGCTAATTGCAGCCTCTAAGGTAGCATTCTGATGACTATATAGACCTGCAGCTATTGATTGCTGATAAAGTATAGGGTTTGGAGTTGTCAAATCTTCATTTCACATTTCACAATGTATCTTCAGGATACATTGATCTTTTTGTTTAATCTGTTTCTACACAACTAAAAATACTCTTCAGTTAAAGATTTATTGTGAAGATTATTCTGTTCACTTTAAGCATTTAAAGATACAATAGATATTTAAGGATGTCTCCTGCTGATACAATAAATTATTTTAGCCAAAAATATGTCATGAAAAAGATCAAATATAAAGAGAAAAATTAGTCCATCCATAGTTCCCTATCAAAATAAAAACAAGAGGGAAAATAAACCTAAGGAACCCCCTTAGTTTAATAAATGTCTGTTAAAAGCAACTGAACCTTGCTTTTCTCAAACTCTTACTTTAATAATGTTCTAGTACTTTTGGTTTTAGTAATTATTAGTACAATTAAAGTAACCAGTAAAAAGGCTCTCTTGTGTAACCTCTTCCCACTGTTCAATGCTGCTTTGGGAAAACATATGTTCTTGGTTTTTTAAAAGTGTCACTCAAGTAATTTTGTTGGTTTCTCAGTTCTTGTACTCTGAATTCATTCATTACTAATTTTCTCCTTTAGTTGTTGACTTTTTTGGGGGTGGAAATGCCTGTAGATTTTTGGTCACAGAAGTTTAGGTGATTATTAGATATATGAAGAAGCCAGAGGTCAATACCCTATAGTATGAAAAGAAGCAGAACAGAAATGGTAGGAGATTTTTCTGTTGGGGACTTTTCTTCCACACTGATCTTCTGAAAAATGTAGGATAGTAAGAAAAGATTTCACCTCAGTGGCTTCCACTTACGAAGATGTGGTGGGTTGAACCCAGATGGCAGCTAATCCTCCAACCAATCACTCATTCACTCCCCCACAGTGGAATACAGGGAGAGAATTAGAAATGTAAAAGTGGGAAAAGCTCATGGGCTGAGATGAAGACAGCTTAATAAGTGAAGAAAGAGAAGAGGTGTGGAAGAACTGAAAGGTGGTGACAATCAGTCACCACCTCCCACCACCAAAATTATGCCAAGCCAGTCTGCAAGAAATGGTTAGTTAGGAAAACCTGCCTCCAGTTTTATTTCTGAGCATGATGCTATGAGGTATAGAATATCTCTTTGGTCCTTTCAGGTCAGCTGTCTCTATCTCTTGTCCATTCGTTTCCTACCTGCTGAGGGACAGCTTGAGATACAGAGAAGGCTTTGATGTTATGGAAGCACTGCTGAAGAACTGCTAATAGATTCCTGTGTTATGAACACAGCTTTGGCCACATGGGAGCTGCTATGAAAAAAATTAACTCCATCTCAGCAGAACTCCATACATCATCACATGAGGATTTAGAAGTGATGAATAAGAATGAACCTTTGAAAATGTGTGTGTGTGTGTGTGTGTGTGTGTGCAACTGCAATTATGTGTGATTACATTTTGTTCTTCTTGGTCCTTAATCTGCAATTAAAATTTAAACATTTTAGATTGAAAGTAGGGCTGCAGTTAGAATAGGATGGAAACAGATGAAATCATATCAAATGTGACCAAAAAAATAATCTTGCTACAACAGGAAAAAATTATATTTGACTTTTTTAGAAGAATGTTATGTAGTCATAAACTTCCCACAAGAATAGATACAATTGTGTTGGGAGTCGTGGCAGAGTGGAAATTAAACTATTTTAATGAGTCTGAGTAAGGGTGCTAGTTTCTTATATGAAGGCATAAAAGATTATGTTGGGCTAGAGACACATTCTCAAGTAAATTGTTCCTCCAAGATCTTAATAGTGCACTAGCCAAGGTGTACATGCATAAACAGTATGAATTTCAGGTACTGAAGAAATTGTGTCATGATGCAAAAAAATAAACTCATGCTTGCGAATTGGATGTTATGCTCTGAGAGGATGTGGTGCTTGCAAAAACAGACTCTGAGAGGGAGCCTTACTTAAGGTGAATCATTTGTTTAGGGTGTAATGCAGAGCTCTGCTTTGAGTACTAATTGTAGCAATGACTGTAGAAGCAGGGGAATGCTTGGGAAAAAAAATGGAAGAAGGATTGCATAGGGTGATACAGTGAGAGACTCCAGGAGCTCAATCTGCTTAGCTTATTAAACAAAAATTTAAATGGTGACTTGATCACCGACTTGAAGAACCAACACAGAAGACACTGGTGACACAGTATATATACAGAACAATGTGTATAACAAATACTTTATTTTATGGTGATTCTAACAAGGCAAATTTAGAAAAATCATCCAGTTCTGTGGTGGGTGAGATTTTTGGGTTTTGGTTGGTTGGGTTTGTTTGTTTGCTTTCTCTTTGGTTTCTTTTTCTTTTAATTAAGAACAAATTCATCCTATAAAGATGGTATGATATTGATTAAAGATAGTATCACAGAAAGAGTAATTTATTTCTAGCATCCTCTAGATTAACAGTAATTTAATTACTTTAATTATTTTAATTATATTTAATTTAATAAAACAGATTTCCTCAGGATTAACAGTAAAAACATCTGAACTCCTCTACTGGAATAAAATGTTTGAAACAATAGGAGCCACTGTGTGAAACACTTGCAAATACAAGGCAGGTCAGAAGTTAAGCCATCTGCATTGAAGGGCTGAAATAATTTTAAGCTGAATACAAATGTAGAAGACTGCATGTTAACCTTGTGGAATTGGCATTTGAGAACCTAAGCAGGCAGAATTGAACAAAGACAGAATGGTAGAGGCACCAGACAAAAGAGGTATTAGCAGCTGAGGAGACAGAGAGAGAAAGAAGTTTTTTTGGGGGAAAAAATATAGTTGATAGCAAAAAACATGCAACTGTGAACAGAAAAATTCTTTTTAATTTTTATTTTAGTCTGCTTTGAGGAAAGAGTAAAGAAACAGGACTGTCTGAAACATCAGTTTTGGCTGATCACAGAAATATTAAACCTCTCAAATAGTTTCTAATTTCCTGAGATGCATGGCATTTTTATTATAATTTATTAAGGAATTTCTTTTTCCCAAAATTTTTCTTAAGGATTATCTTTTTTCAGACTTATCTGAATTATATTATACTCTTGTATGTGTTATTACAGTATGTTATGTGTAATAACAATTTAAAATAATTTCTGTGAAAGCAAACTCTGATTAAATATGCAGTGGAATAGTTAGTAGTTTTATATTACTGTGTAGAGCAGTTTTTAAGTAGATGAATTTGTAAAGGATAAGTGAATTTTAATCTGGTGAAATTTTAACATTCATGAAGTAAAAATGAGTAAAAATACCACTGAATTCCCTCCTCTGCAAGGATTTCAACAGAGACTGGCCATGGCATCACAACTCTTCTCCACCTTCTGTTTCATCTTCCCCTCATTGTGTTTGAGAAGTCAGACGTGCTGAGTGCATTTCATCCAGGAAGTAGCAATCACATTTTCCCTTAACTTCTGTAACTTGTGTACTGTTATAACTGCATTTATAACTTTCCACTCTGCTCCCTCCTCTTTTTGATCTCCCTCTTTGCATTGTATTGTGTGTAGGCTGACTAATTTCTATTTGTTAAAATTTCACTTTCTAGATTTCTTTGATTTAAACCTCAGCCTTTTTTCTATTTAGTATTCTCACCCTTTTCTATAGATTTCTGAAGAGATCTGTCTCTGTTTTAAAAATAAATAAATAAACCCTTTATTTAGGATAAATCTTCTACAATATCTATACCTACTTTGTGAGGGATAAGACACATTTTTGTTGTTGATGTTTCTCACTTCATTCAACTTCTGACTTCCCAAATTTTGTCTGGAATTATAGAGATTTCATGCAAATCTTTGCTGGTGAATTTTTTTGCTGAGGTGAAACACTCTACTGTTGAATTACCATTGCATCTTTACAGTTTTTGACCTTTATAAAGAGGATTCATAAACCAATTTTTGAGATCTGTGTTTCTATATGTGGTAGAAAGAGATCTGCCTTATGACCTTTGTGATAAATTCAAACAAATGAAGCAACTTAGTATTTAATATGTTTGGATACATGGTCATTAGGTAAAAAAATCACAAACCAAACCAAAGCAAAAAACTGCAAAGTGATATTTTAATAGTATTATGAGAGAACAGTATTGCTAAATCTACTTTTCAAAAGGTAGGGTAAATATGCATGGTATTATTTATTTCTCCTATCATACATTCAGGTAAGAGAGGAAAATTTTGGTGAGTTCATAGGGGTTTTCATACATGTTAGAAACATCAAAATCTTTAAGGAACACATTAGAAATAGCTAGTGTGCAACATAAAGCACAGTTCTAGAAAGCAGTAAAAACTAGCTCTGTTCTCACTAAACTTTCAGGAAGTGTCAGTGTGCAGCATTATGGGTTGCTGTGCCCATTTCTGCCATATTTCTGGGTGTAAAAACATATCTTTAATTAAGAGCAATGTACGGCTTGCATCAAAAATCTGGTAGATAATTTTAAATGACAGAAGCCCCAGCCAGAACTTAGGCTGGATCCCCTGATGATGGAAATGGGATAAGGCAGTGCTAAAACCCATAGTAGCTATTGTTGAAATTGCAGCTCTCTGCTACTCCCAAAGTCTGATATAAATATTCATAACCTGGGTAAAGAGAAAGAACTATAACTTGTGTATTTTGTTCTTTCACAAATAAGCTTCAAACCTGCTCTACTTATGGCAATGGCAACTCCCTAGAATCATTAATCTGATCTATAATTCTCTTTTGTCTATCCCCTGACCAAATCCAAAACTGCCCTAGGAACAGCATCGACCTTTCATGGTCAACGTGCCCTGGTCAAGTTCTATGATCTTTTAGTAGAGGCATAGCCATAACTATACATCTTCCCTGTCTCTTACTCAGATTTTCTTGTGGAGGAAGCAGCAGTTAACAAAACTTGTAGGTGTGTTGTTCACAGGGATATAATAGTACATGTCCTTGAGTAGGATACATCTGATTTTTGTCTGTATTTACAAATACAGATCCTTGCTGATCTGGAGAGCAGATAGGAGGTCTGTAAGTACTTCAATTCTAGATGCTATAGGGGTACTCCTTTAATTGAGTGAACACACCTAGGGTCAGAAATGTGGGAGGATTTTTCATAGAAGACAAGAAATGAGTATCTGAATTATACATTACCTTTAGCTGTAATTTTCACTGACTTTTAACAGTCTTCCTAAATTGTTTTCACTGATGCATGAATCTGTTTTAACTAAATTCTTAGAACTTATGCTAGGAATACTGGAACGATAAAGTGAAAACCATTTTGATTTTTATTTCATAATTTTATTTTAACTGATAGTGGTCATTACACTATTAAGAGATCTTTGGATATAGGCAGTCAGTGTATGTTAGGACGAGATAAAGGAACAGTCTTATGGTGGAAGACTGAGGAAGAAATTGGAAAGATAGTTTAGTCACATTAACTATTTTGTAATAAAATGGAAAGAAGGTATATGTGAAATAAGTCCTTAAGCTATGAAGTCACTAGTCACAAGTCTTTTTTTTTACCTTTTGTTTAAGAAGAATGTATTTACAATATTTGATTATGATATCCACTTAAGGACCATTTCGTAGAAGGGGGAGCATTTTTTTTAAATACTCTTAAAAACATCTTTTACATCAAAATGTAAAAGATTTGTAACATTTGTAACAATAAAATTGTAACATTTTATTTTCATTCTTTAGAATATTGTAAAGTGAAATCTGTTTATAATCTGAATGTGAATGCAAGTCTTTTTAGAGATAGTGTGATGCTTTTTTTTTAGCATCATCCTGAAGACTCCATCTTTCTAGAATGTTTCTTTTAAAAGCTTAAAAGTTTTTGGAGAAAACAAAATAGTTATGTTCATATATTATTGCAATTCTGAATATGGACATTATCTTACATTCTAACTCACAGACTCAGAAGTAGCTACTACAGTCTCTACTGAAAGGGACAACATGAGTTATTTGACAGGGCATCCAAATAATGAACATGGAAATTCAAACATATAGAGAACCAGAGATCAGTAAGCCTAAATGGAACTTTAAGTAACAAATCTTGAGCTTTTGATCTTCCTTTGAAGCAGTCAATTCAAAAATCAGCCTCACTGTCAAAGTAATATGAACAAAAGGACCATCCTTTTTTTCTTTCTTTCTTTTTTAAACTTTTTTTCTTTTTTTCCACCTCAGATTATACTGACTAAAATCCCAGGATGTGAAGAAACGAGAAGAGACAGAGTAAACAATGCCACTAAGCATTCTTTAACTTTCATTTCTCAAAACCATTTTTCATTCCTCAAAGTAAGACATAATGAGGACTTAATAGAGGTTTTGCTTCCAGCCTAAATTTTTTATGGCAAATACTGTGTGGCCAATACTTCTGATAAAATACAATAAAGTAGTTTCTACTGAACTATGGATTAGGATTTCACATAATGAGATCTTTCTCTAACATAAATTCTTATGAGTCAACACATTTATGAGTGCAAACCATCTGTGTATTCTAGAACATATGATTCATGAAAGAATATTTGTATCCAAAACAATTTTTCTGTAGTTAAGTAGTAAAGAACAGAAATTTATTTTCATTATTATAATCATTATATATATTTAAGTTTTCAATATTCACTTCCAAGTTAATAATTGAAACTGCACAAAATATTTGAGACTAATAAGAAAGAATATTGAAAGTGAGAAAAGCATTAAAAAAATACTGCAATATTTGTTGACAGCATATGGTCATGTGTTACGTAATAAAATAAAACTGGCTCTGCCATGATACTGACCAGAAGTTTTAGCTGTACTGGACAAAGATCTGAAAAGCTTTTTTTTTTTTTGACACTCAAATGTCGCAGTAGGACACGGAATGAAGACACAGAGACTAGTTCTGATCAGAAGGCTGAGCTGAAGCCAAAGCTTTATTTATAATTTCCTCCGTCCCTTTTATAGCATGTTTCGCTAAAAGGGTGTTCATTGATCATAAGGACTGATGTTTCTTCCCCTTTGGTAAACACCAGTTGAAGAAGAGTGTTTTGGGAAAATTCTGAGAAGAGCCTGCGGCCCACATGGAATGTTTATAAAACAAAGAAAACTGTTGAAGGTTTTCCCTTGAGAAAAGACCTTACAAGTTAGTAAGCTAAATTCCAGAAAGCCCAGAAAATATCAAGCCTACACTCAAAGGCCAAACCAGTAATATTCTATTAAAATCCATGAGCTTCTTCCTTATGACCCTAGGCCATTTACTGATAAAGTAAAAGTTGCATATATGAACAACTTACTGTATTTTACATGTGTTAATACAGGAGGTGTACCTATGAACATTTTTAGAATTCCTTGGGCATCTACTCAGTTTTGACAAACCTTTCAAATAAAACGTCATTCATCACATAGCAAAAAAACCTATGTGCATTAAAAATATCTAGAATGAATTGAATGCATTTAGCCAGAAACTTCTTAGGCAAATGATACCTCATGCACAGATTGAGGGAGAGGAATTGGAAAGAAGTGGGTTCTTTATGAATCTACATAACAGTAAGGTTATGGAAAGATCAAGGAAAGTGACTACAAGGCAGGACATTACCTAAAGGCAGTATCCATAAAAGATGGACACTCTATAAAATATAATATTTTCTAATTTACAATCAGTTATTAAAAAATGGCTAGCATAAATGTGCTTGAAATTTTGAATTGTCTGGAACTGAGCAGGTGTAAAAATTCCAGCATATGTAAGAAACCAATAATTTCCAAGTGTAAAATAAAATGGTTGCAAGAAAATCCATTATTACTACCCCAGATTATAGTTAAATGAGTAAGGAAATGGACAAATTATTGAAATTTTAACATATTAACACAACTAAATTTAATGAATAGAAGAAGTTTGATACCTACTGACTATGTTCTCTTTAAATATTCATAACATAACTGCAGCAAAAAGAACCCAAGTCTGTCATGTCACCAACAAAAATATCAACACTCAACAAAGAAGGATTGAAAGTTACTTAGAATCTGTAATTGAAACAACATTTAATTTGCTGACTTTTTCACAGAGACTAGTTCTATCTTGTTTGGTTTCTTCCATAGGAGAAAGACCAATCATCTTGATTAAATAGCTCTGACTTGTGCAATATGACATTATTACTACAAATTGACACAGCACATATTTTTGCATAATAATTTGGAAGACTGAAACCTTCCATTATCCCAATTTTCTTTGAATTAAATTCTACAGTGTAACTGGCTCGGTTAAGGCGATAGAACTTATCCTTCATTGAAGTCCTATTTCTTACTAGCAAGAAGAGTCTTACACTGGGGCAAAAGTTTTCTCTAGAACAACACACTAATATACACACTGTTTTAATACTAAATACCAGAGTCAGGGTTCACTGGATTATAGAGGAGCTTTCTTGGGCACAGTATGCCCACAGAATAGTCTGAAATAAGGTAATGATGATTCTGTGTAGGCCAAGAAGTGACAGACCTATCTCTTCTCTCCTAAAGGTCTTAGCATGTTTAGTAAATATGACAAAAGAAAAGCTCAGTAATGTGGAGTTCAGAAGTGTACAGTAAAAAAAAAGGCATATATATATATATATATTAGTGAATCCAATAACTTCAAATATTCTTTAAATAATCTTATTTGATTTAGAAAATTATGTTGAAAACACAATCTAAGTGATTGTACATTAAGGAAAACTATCTTGATGTATGCTAATAACAATCAACTGTGCAGGTAGTCTTTTCTAGATAAGAGGAAAGTAATTCTTGATAGAAATAAGTCTGTAATAAGGATTCATGCCATTTCTGTCTTTCTGTCAAACTAACTTGATATCAACCATTTTGTTGAGAATGTGCAGGACATGGAGTGTAACCCCTCTTCAATACTGAGCCAAGATAAATACTCTCACTCATGTTGTGGATTACTCCCACTCAAGCAATGCTTTTTCAGGTTCATGGGAAAAAAACCCATAAACTTTCATTATATATGGAAGTAATTGTCCCTATTTCTTGTGCTTTCTACTTGCACATTTTCCTCTCTGTCTTCATTTTTTCTAGGCACAAGAATCATTCACAGAAAGTATTCATTCCCTTTTGGGTCTCCTCTGAAAACTTATGAGTCAAGCTCTGCTGAAATATGTATCTGAAGGAACTTAAAATAATAAATAAGTAGTAGCATGTAACAGTAGAAGTCAGACAGCAATTTGGAGGTTCAGTAATGAATGTAATGAAGTAATCTGGATGCATAACCATCCATGTGGTTGTCTAACTCTGTATATTTGAGCACAAGCCCTCTGAGGAGGGGCTGAAGGAGATGAGGTTGTTCAGTCTGGAGAAAAGGAGCCTCAGGGAAGATCATACAGGTCTCTACAAATGTCTGAAAGGAAAGGTGTAACATGATGAGGGTCAGTCTCTTTTCATGGGTAACAAGTGACAGGACAAGAGGAAACGGCCTCAGACTGTGCTAGGGAAGGTTTAGAGTGGATACTGGGAAAATTGTCTTCACTGAAATAGTGGTCAGGCACTGGAACAGGCTGACCAGGAAAGTGATTGAGTCTCCATCCATTGAAGTATTTAAAAAACATGTAGCTATGGATCCAATAACATTAGATTAATTGTACAACTTGATGACTTAAGGGTGTTTTTTAACCCAAATGACTCTATGATTCTATGAACTACATTTATTATCTTATCTTGGCTTTTTAGGAAGTTTTATAGCATTCTAAGGGCTTCAAATACCTCTGTGATAATTGGAATTAGAACAAAGAAATACTTTTTCTTGTAGACTTTCATCTGAATTCAAGTATATTCACTGAACTGTTATTTCTAGTAGAAAAAATAATTGAATCTGCTGAGTCACCTTTGATTTAACTATTGAATGAGAATTCCTCATTTTATTCCTATTATTTAATTGCTCCTATTTCAATATTCATTGTTTCTCATGTGTTTGGCAGTATTAATAGTTCTTTGCCTATATCCTATATTCTAATCTTCCATGAGTAAAAAGGATTACTAACTACTTTGGAAAATATTACCAAACAGGAAACTACTCTGTAACTCAGGTAATTTCCAAATCAAATCAAAATTTGTTTGAGAGTGTCAGAAGGAAGTTTACCTTTATATTTCCTAAAATATGAATTATCTTTCTGTGAAGAGACTGACAAAACTGATTATATCATGGTAGTATTTTTTACATGGAAAAATATTAAGTGTGCCATATATTTTTACATAAAACATTTAAAATTGCTCAGAAGGAGACCATGACTACGGAGATCTTTTAGTTTACATTGAATGTATTTTTTTCTGGATTCTGTCTCTGTAACTGATATTCACCATGAATAACAACAACAAAAAAGTTAGTAATTATAGTTTTTGGTTTCCTTTAAAATTGTGAACTTGTTTCTTACTTTTTAAATTTGTTACTATTTTGTATATCACCCTATGAGATTAAATTACACAAAATGTGTCAGTACAGTTTAAACAAGGTTTTTAATTTCATTTGAATGCTAGTAGTTCTTAAGTTTTATTAAATGTCACTTCCAGATGCTTGCAAGGCACTTTTTAGCTTTACATGGAATGGGCAGTATTTTACACTGAATACCTCTGCTGTTATAAAACATCTCATCTTACTCTTTCTGTATTGAGAAATACTGCAAGGATTTTTTTTTTTTTTTAAGATTAGAACTTTATTATCCCTTGCCAGACAGATCATTCCTAAAATTATATTATTAAACTGGAAAAAAACCATTCAATATAAGGAGGCTTATACATAGTGACCTATATGAGCTTAATGACATGAAAATACTTTATTTACTGAACTCAAACAGTGCTCAAATTGAGATTGGAGGACCTTAATATTAACTTCTGTTCATTCAGAGAAAAACTGACTGAAATTTTATTAATTATTACTATTTTATTAATTATTACTCCTGGCTTATTCTTCTGAAGCACTGCTTTGTTCATAGCAGTATTGATACAGCGGTTACTGTCAACTTCCTCTACTGATCTCATCAAGTGAGTCATTGAAAATCTAAGTTAATTGTCTATTCTGCTACTCCTCTGCACTCCTTCTTTTGTAACATAATTTAATTGATTTGACCATTTTTGTATCTTGCATTTCAAAATTCTTGTGTTTTGCTGTAATGGAATACATATCAAGGCACCTATTTTGCTTTATTTGATTGCCTTTTCATTGTTTCCTTTTTTCCCCCAGAGATTTAGAATTAGTAGAAAGCCAAGAACAAAACTCATACTCTTAAAAAACCTGGAAGGTTGATTTCTCTAGGCACTTGACACTTAAAATTCCAGGAGGTCTAATATGAAATGGAAGATGTTGTAATCATGTTGCATATTCACTACAACTTCAACAAACTCAAAATTAAAAACTATGGAGTGTTTTTTGCAATGAATATGCTGAAAAAAAAAATTACTTTTGTAAAACTTTTACCAATCAATTCCTGGAGCAAAATAGATACTTTATTAGTTTTAAAATCATCCATATGTCTCTTTAGCTAAAATCATTTAAACTCTCCTCTTTCTCTGCAGAGAAAAATGATGAAAAGATTTTATTTTTCCTGTCTGTTTGGTATGATTTATAAAATTGGGATAGGAGTAGAATTCAGGAAGCTTTCCTTTCTTTAGACTCTGTCTTGGTCTGTTTAGACAGCCCTTGTTCAGTAAATTAGTGTCTACTACTCTACTTCTCTAATTTATCTCTTGCAAAGCTTACCGTATGCATAATGTACATGTGTAATAGTGTCATCTACTGGTTTAACAAGATTAAATTGGAAAGGAAAGGCATACTTTACTACCTAAGCCTCAAGGCCATTTTAGTACTAGGCAATTTTTTTTTCAACAGCCAAGGTACTGCTACTTATGAAGTATTTCTTTCCACAGCCACGACAATGTAATTTATAAGTGTTATGTGGCACACAGTGGTTCAGTCTGCCTGCAGTTCGGTGTTTGTTCACACTTAGGAGGTTGTTGCTCTGATGCCAAGAGAAGAAATTTCTATGTTGCATTTTGCTTGGATGATTAACCTGAACAACATAAAAGTAGTTTGAGATTCCCTGTGAAACAACTGTATTTAACTGTTGTTGGCTGAACAATACAAAAGTAACTTGAGATTCACCATGAAATGACTGTATTTAACTGTTGTCAGCTATTGTCTGTTACATATACAACAAAAGAGGAAATTTATTCTTCTCCTTTGCACACAGTATCTTTCATGGAGCATAGAGCTTTTCCTTATTGTCTGTGAGCATATGTCTCCTCCCACAAAAAGATGCAGATTTCTCTAGTGTTCTTAACTTCTGCAGACCACTCCAAACACAGTCATCCAAAAGGTCTGGAACTTATCTAAAGCCACTCAGAATATTTTTTTCAATTGTCTAAAATCTCATCTTATACAAAGCTGTTAAATAGTAAGTTAGGATGGAATTATTAACCAGGAGTTGTAATTTATGCCAAAGTCAAATTATTATCCTGTTCTGTGTCCAGTTCCATCCCATTCATTACTCCCCTGCACTCTGTCTTGTCCAGCTCTTGTTTAGAGTATAGATCTGGTTTTTTGATTTCACTTTGATATTTCCACTTCTGCTTCTATACTTATCAACTAAAATGTCATATTTATTGAATGAACTAAATCTAATCCATTTATTTTCTGCTCTCAATTTGATGATGTTAATTGGAAAATGTTGCTTATAAAAGTTGTGAAGACATTATTTTGAAAGACCTTGGAAAATGTAATAAGGTTTAAGGTTTCATTGAAGTTCAAAATTAAGTTTTGCCAATGAAATTTCTGCATAAATTATTCATAGAAGACCATAATGCATGAATAATTCAAGTGGCATCTTTAATTAGATCTAAAAAGCCCTTCTGCAGCAGCCTATCATTGCTTTATCGATTTAGAAGCAAATAGAGTTTGAAAAACAAAAAACTTCTTCTCTAAGTCAAATTAGCAGTTAATTATTAAATCACTCATTGCAATTGAACTGCTATCAATATTTTTTATATCCACAAACATACAGTGCATTATGATGTATAGTGCTTATGAAATATCAGTGAAATGGAGTCCAAACAATGAAGTTTTTAATGAAAATATAGTGCTTTGTATAAATTGCTATTAGCATTAGAAAAATGAGCCATGAATAATAAGATTTTGAGGCTGAACAATAGTGAATAATAGAACACTGTATATTAGAAAAAAAATAGCCATTTCCTGTTTCTATTAATAAATATCCTGAAGTTCTCATAAAAGAAAAACTATCCACTTTGCATCTTGGTCCTCATGTCCAGTATTAGAACCAAGTTCATATCACTGTTAAATCTTTCATAGAAAAAGCAGAAATGGAAAAGTGCTTGCAAGTTCTTCTGCAAAAACATATTTCCCATGAAATGTTCAGCCAGTTATGACAGATAATTGTCTGACTTTTTCTTATTCCCTTTAATATTAGGTATTGTTTTATCTTTTTAAGAGACCACATCTCAGATGGTAATAACTTCTTACAAAGTCCTACCTAGCATCAAAGCTGTTTCTTCCTAACAAAATTCAAACATGCTACCTCTTTCTAGTGGGGTAAGAAAAAAGCAATATTTATTTCCTTAAGGCTGGGGTTTTTGTTTGGATTCATTTTTTTGGTTAGTTTGTTTTGGTTTTGATTTTAGGAGTGTTTGCTTTTTGTTTATTGCTGGTGTTTTATAAAGACTACTATATCTCAGATTCTCTTTATCTTAAACTGAAATTATTAAGTTTTCTTTTGCTTTCCTTGATGTAATTCTACTTTATGAGTGGAATTACTGTGCACATGTGCAGCAGAGAATGGTTGTCCACTGGAGCTGCAGTTTAGTCCTTGACAAAATTCAAACACTGAAGATGTACTGGGCTTGTTTTCCTTTTCTTGTTTTTTCTGAAGGAATGTATATTCTTATTTAGTTACACTTTCTGTCTAGTGTATGCTCCAGATAATGTATATAAATATACAAATATATATATATTAAAAAGATAGATAGATAGATAGATAGATAGATAGATAGATAGATAGATAGATAGATAGGGAACATATTGCCCAGACTGACGCACAGATGTATGACAAATCTTTCCTTATGAATAATTATACTCTTATTTTATGTTTGTTCAAGAGAGCCTCAAATCACCAAATTAAAATGTTTTCTATATATTTCTGTACAAATAACTCAGGATGAAAAAAGCTGGGAAATTCCAGAAAACCAGGTTCTCCAGAGGTGAACTGTTCAAATCCTTTGTAGTACTTGAGAGCTACTCTTCAGACAGCTATTGCACTTGCTATTTCAAGATCTTGTTGAAAGGATGGATACCGGAACAAAAACTTGCAAAGTTTTATGGAAGTTTTCAATTCACACTTCTGGGACCATTTTCAGTTTGCCACCTGCCACTGAATAGAAGCTCAATACTTCTAGCATCAAGATCTTGAACTTTCTTTCTACCAAGAGAATTTTTAAACTATATAGTTTGTTTCATGAAATGTTCCAGCAGTTTTGTAGAGCATAGTGAAATCCTAAGTCAATAATATCATAAAAATAGTTGCAAAAGTTTCTCATTATCTGTCCCCCTCTGTGAAGAAGAAGAAATATTATTTAGCTTACAGGTTACAGTGTGTGCTGTATTTTAATCAGTGGCTGGGTTTGGGGGATTTTTCTCTTCCTTTATGACTCTTAAAAAAATTATGTACTTTATGTCAGAAGTAAAATTAAGTCTAGTTACACTACTTCTGTGTATTTAAATAACTATACTGTTCATAAAATCAAGGAAGGGAATTTGAAGAAAGGTTAAAAGAAAGTAATAAAATTGTGCTAGAAACACGTAAATGGAAGGAGTGACATTATTATTTAATGGTCTAAGCTGTGATAATTAGATTCCTAAATAGCATTTGGTAGGTGCAAGAAGACATTCAGCAAGGTGAGTTTAATTGCAGAATCTAAAATTCACATCGAGCTCCTACTCAGTCCTGAGTCTAATTATTCCTATGGTTTCCAGGGTTCTAAGAAATAGATGTGAAAAATAAATGTTGTAGGAATGAAGTTGAGAAATGTGTTTGTAAAGGCTACTGAGAAGAAAGGAGAGACCAAAAATAGGTAGCTGAGACATACAGAAAACTTTTTTTGTTCTATGGAAAAGAAATGAAGGTAAAACCCAAAGTTCTGCAGAATATTTGACTTCTTATATCCAACTTCTTTTCACAGATGGCTCAGGGAAACAGAAACACCAACTATTGTCTTTGCTCTCAATTTTTGTTCAGGAATATTGATTTAATAACACATTGGCAAATAGTTCTTTGTTTTGATTGTAATCTTTCAGCATGGATAACTGCAATAAAGCATTTATTCCTAGCAGAGATTTATTTCATTTCTTCCCTACTCCAATCACTGAATCAGAGAATATTTGGTAATAATTTTCCATATCAAGTACATGCTCTTTCTTTTTCTGCTGCCAGACTTTCTTCGGGGAAATTATTAAGAAAAAACCACACCAAACCTTTATGTACTTATGAATTTCCAGAAAATTATTAGTATATATTTTCTTAAATTGAAGCCCCAAAAATTACACTGTGGAATCTTCACCTTTTCGCCATTTGATATGTTTATTCTGTGCATTAAGGAAGTTTGGTTTAACATAGGTACATTTTTAGAGTCTTCGGAACAGTTTTGTTCTAAGACAAGGTCCAACTCTTTAGTGCATGTAGGCTCTTAGCTGGAAAAAAATCCCAAAGCTCTACGTAATTATCAATTAAAATTACACTACAGGTGTTTGACTAGCCATTTTACAGGTAGTACGTCTTAATTGAAAAGCTGTTGAAGTGTTCTCTTTAATGATACATAGGTAGAGCACATGAACACAGGGTATGCACATAGACATATATATTTAAATTAGAAAAAAGTCAATTTCACATTTTCACACTAAGAAATCTTTATTGCTTTGCCACTGGTAAGTCATACCTCTAAGTAAACACAAATCTAAAATTTAGGTTCTTCCTCATAAATTCAGAAGGCTTAGAAATTTTAATATGTTTGTGCACAGACTAGCAACCCAGAAAAGTGGATTATGTGTTTAACGATAAGATGAGCATTTATATATCTTATGCCAGAAATTTTAAGGTGTAAAACTCCTGAATTTTTGAAGATTATATTAAAAAGATCATGTTGTCACACAGCTTGAACTTGAACATGAAGATTCATCCTGGTTTAAAGTGTATAAATTTGACTTCATGACTTATGTAGACTGTATCTTCAAAAGCAAACACATAAACACATACCCACATGCCATCTTAAATTAGCTGCTATTTAAGATCTTCTATACTGATTTCAAAATAGTAGATTGTTCTCTAGATAATAGTAATAGTTAGATAAGAAGCTGCTTGTGTGACAGTTTTTGAAACATTTACACAGCTTATAAAGTGAACTTTTCTTCACAAGGCATGATATTTGATTGACCTTGCCCATAAGATGTCTTGCCCTGAAGTTTTATTCATTTCTATGATCAGCTTTGCCATCAGAAATATTTCACAGTAATGACACATTGCGTATTTATGGCTTCAGGTGTAATTGGTCTTCTGACTTAAAAAAATTATTTGCATCATGCCAATGCGATCCTATTATGCATTTTCTGCATAGTGTATTACAAACATATGCAAAAATTCAAAAATTCAGGATATTATTTCCATTTTATAAATCTTCTATTAGCATAGGTCTCCAAAAAGCTCTTCTAACATTCCATTTTAACATTTCTGCCTGGAAGTGTCCCTGTTCTTTTTGTAGTTCTCATTTCAGGTTAGCTTTGATATGCTGTGATTTTACTACTGCCTTTATCTTGGCATAACTTTCTCTCCATCCATACTCAAAATGGTTACTGTGTCTCACAATGACTGGCAATTTTGTGCAGACTTTGCAGATTAAAGCAAATATCTTTATTTTGGAAGTAGCTGAAATAGTCTTTCAATTATTGCCCTGAACTTGTGGTGTATAGAGGATCATTATCGTCTTACAGCGTAGTATAAGAGAGTTAGTGAAGCTAAAAGCAAGGACTAAGGAAAATGCAGAATCATTATGTATGGAGTGCCTAGAAGGTTGAAGAAACAAAAAGATGTGGGTCTAGAAAAGCACATGAGAGGGAGATTAAACATAATAAGCACTAAGCCGTGGGGTAACTTAAAAAGGTAGCAGATGCTAAGGGAGAAAAACAAGGCCTTCCTGAATGTGTGTTAAAATGAGTCAATTCAATAAACCCAGGTATAACCTTAAGACTTTTGTTTTGTTGAGATACTGGAAAATGGCTAGCTGTAAGGCAAAGAAGGTTTGGCCTTAAGTAGAAAATTAGTTCAGTGTTCACTTTATGTACCCTCCTGGGATATAATTGGAATGAGAACCTCTCTGTGGGTATAGGCTTGATACAGTTTATGAACTCAAATGCTGCTTCTGATTTATTTCCCGTTCTTTCCTTGAAATTTAGATCAGGCTGTTTTGATGAGTTCAAGTTACAGATTAATTTGTTAGGCATATACTAACATGATCACTTTTAAACAAAATATTCTGTATTGTATTACCCTAGCTAGTTAGACTTTGTTAAGCAGCATATTTGGTCTCTTGAAAATAAAGATTTTAGTTACAATAGTTATTTCTTCTGAATGCTTTTTTCATGCCTTCTGTTTCTTCTTTATCCTTCTGTACGGATCTCTGTTCCTTTCCTATACAGACTTCTAGTGCTCCCGACAGAGCTGATTGCAGACAATTTGAATTTCCTATGCAGTAAAGCCACAGCGTGCACTGACTTTGGAAATTCAGGAACAAATCAGCCTATAGGACTGCTGACATATTGAAGGATAAAGATGAAACGAGATGCAGAAATTTATAAAAATGATTTAACAACTGCTGTTGATTCACTTAAATATTAGATAATAATATCATTGACAGGATCAGCAGTAAATTAGAATATTGTAATGAAGCAGAAAAAGCAACTTACAGAGCTCACAGAAGCCTAAGACTTGACAAGAAATGTAGTAACTTAGTAATATTTACCCAAAGTAGCCTATGAGGGATTGTGTTAGGGAGAAATCAGCAGTGCTTCTAAAAATTATTAAAAACTGCAAGTTCATGTAAATAGAGTCAAGGTAGAGGCAACAGTAGCTGGAAAGCATGGTGAAGGAAAGGGAAGTAAACCAAGAACTAAACTCCTGCCTTAAGGGTCTTGCATTGAATTCATCAACTGAGGGTAGACCTGAAACAATTGTAGAAAACAAAACTGAAAGATATGATTTTGTTAAAATAATAAATAAATATTGAAAAGGTTAGATGAGAAGGAGAAATAATGACTGCAGTGTCTCATTTCTGTCACTTGAGCATAGACAGCTACAGTGGAACACATTTTGCTCTTGGCTCAGCACGGGTAGAATGCACCTAAAGTACAAGATACTAATCAAATTAATTTCTTATGGCAGTTTAGTGTGTCTTTCAGCCTATATAATTTCTTGCTTCTTCACTATGAACAAGAAGTATTATGTGTGGAGGCATACGTGTTAATTATATTCAATTTCTGTGATATTGTATATTTTCTGTCATAAATTTAACATTGTGCCCTGGAAGGTAAAATGAGTATCCATCTGTGAGGTTGTGTTACCATTCTGCTTTTGAAGTTTTTTTTCTCTGATACTGCTGATTCTGTAATCAGAAAGGGTCCAAGCTTGTAGAAAGAGAGCAAAATGTGGCATCCATATGTGTTATGCACTGTCTTGATGAGTAAAAACCAAAACCAGAAAACATAGGCAAAAACTATCTCTTCAGAAGAAAATCCCACTACATTGACTTAATTCCTCCTTATTCTTTGTTTCTGTTTTGCCCCCAGAAAAATCCTCAAATGACTTTTAATAATGTCTCCTTCATTATACGACAGGCATTTTACAGTGAACCAATTTCAGGCTGTGATTCATTCTGTCCATTCCGCGGGATTTCATTGTTTCATTCTGCCTTCAAATGGAGTATAACACATCTATTTTTTTTTTCCCCTATTATTGCCTGTGTTTCTTGTGGAAAGAAAATCCTCTAAAGTCCCCAAATTTCAGATTCTGTGGCCCTCTGACAGAGAGGGCTGCCATCCTTTAATGTTTTCAGCCATTTTATTGAAACCAAAACTATTCTTGGACACTTACCTTTCTAATAAGTTATGATCAAATGGCAAGCCACCCAGACTTAAATAATAGCAGTCACGACTGTCTGAATAAAATTACAAATGTAGAGACTCTACATATAAATTTCAGGAGGCAAGTTAAAAACCAGTTAATTTCTTAATTCATTCTTATGATCTGATTTTATTTTTTACGAGATTTCCAGTTTGGGTTACAATCAAAAATTTTCTTGTAATTGACTTTGGTACTGAAACCAGCTAAGAACATTTCACCAAAGGAAACCCAAGGGATGACCTTTCTCCCATCTCCCATTATAATTTGATAATTTTGCAACATGAGCCCGGAGAACACAATGACACTTTAGGAGAGCTGTTCCCAAGAGAAGTTCAAATTTCTTCTTTGGAGGTTTTTTATGGACCTAAATACCTTAAAGTCAAATTTTAAATAAGCATGATAAAGCCTCGCTGATTGAAACCTTCTATTCTTTCTTGATTTTACTTTCATTGGTGATCACTGATAATATATTTCACAGCTTAATTTCTAAAATAAGAATGTCTGAATAATTTTCCTTGCAAGTGGAATTTTTTTGGTATGTTTTCCTTTCACCTTTCCACTACAAAATTATTATTAATTTTATCTAATGTTTAGTTATTAGTGCAAAATAATGATTTGTGGATATTTGAATATAAAATTGCATTTTATTGTAAATCAGTAAACAAAAGAGCTGGTTATCTTAAAACATGATTGTGCCTCACAGGCATTTATTTTTCATTATTATTATTTTCATTATTCTTCATATAGATAAAGTAGAGAAGAATACCCTACTGTTTCTCTGAGGTCATTGACAACATTTATTTCTGTTTCAAAATGGCAATAAGTATCAACATATCTAACATGTGTCTACCATTATCAATACTACGCATTGGTATTTTTATTCTAAATAATTCACTTGCTTTATATTCTGTCTATAAATGTATATATGAAAAATCAAGTTAAATCCCTGGAACACAGGTAAGAAAAGAGTACTTTTCTCCTTTTGGGTGAGAAAAAGGGCTAGATAATGAGAACTTCTTTTCCTTTTCTGTTGGGAAGGTGGAAAAACTTTTTATGTACATAAATCTTTGGGACTGAGGAATGCTTTTATTAAATGCTAAACTGATTGTGAAGATGTGCTTAGTAGCTCCACAACTGCCAAAATTATAGTCATATAATGTCATTTATTAGTACATGGTAATCTCTGTCAGAGAGGAAAACCTCAGTGTAAAAATTAATTTGATAAAATGTATCTGTTGCTTTGGTATAATCCTTTGCAAGCATTAAAATATAATAACAAAGTGGGCTCTATCTTTGAACAACAATATTTATTTTGTAAAATAATATATCTCTTTCCTATTAGAAAATAACAAAAAGGATTGTTGCATCGTATTCCTGTTTCTCATGCTTTATTCTTCAGTGTACCATCTTCAATGGTATGACCAAAAAGTGGTCTGAAGATATGTCATTATCAAGCTCATTGAAATCATGGTTTCCTAGCTATAGGCAACAAAATGTTTTTCAGTAATTTAATTATTATTACTGAATTATATTTTTAGGGGATGTTCATTATTCTTTCCAATTTTCCTTTTTATTTTGTGTAAAATTGAACATGAAATGCAAAGATACATACACAATCATGAAATCAAGGATATCTTAGAGGCAAGAAATTTTTTCTCTGAATCTTCCTCTTTATTTCTTAATACCACAATTTCTGCCTTTTTTTACTTCTCTAACACATTTGCTGAAAGGAGTGAAAATGAAACATAGGTTTATGAAAGTGGTACTAGTCCACCATGAAAATAATATGAGCCGTAATGCTGTTGAAGAATTCAGAAGACTGAAAAATGCTACAGTATTTGGGTCAGCATTTCCAAACACATGCATTGTATCTAGGCTGTATTTCTTAAACTATCTTTTATAATCTTCATCCTCTCTATTTTCCTAGAGTGACTTTCTGATATTTCTATCCCCATTCATCCATTTAGCCCAAAAATGAGTTCTACACCTTCAAGACTAGTTCCCAGAGTGAGAGAGAAAAAGTGGCCCAAAGTTTGTTTTCAGAAGCTGCACTCACTCCCCCTCATTCTGCTCCTAGACAGTGTTGTCTACAGACACACAGTGAGAGAGAGCTTTCCTTAACTTTTTAATTAGTTTTCAGCTAGCTGAAGCAGAGAAGTTCCCTGGACTATAGTTTTTTTTTTTCTTTTTCTTGAAACTATTTAAACCCGTTCTAGGCTAAAAACCCAAAAGAACACCCAGACCTCACGCCTGCGACCCACTGCGGCCACAGACAGCATTTTCCAACGTCAAAGAGACTAATAAAAGACTAAGCGAGCTGAGCTACAACCCCTAACAAGAACTTTCTCAATTTTACCATCTCTCTTCAGAATGGCGAGAATTATTCATTTTTTTACGTTTGTAAACACTTTGCTTATTAAATAAACAGTTTAATCCACTTCTCTCTAAAAAAAAATTTTTCCCAAACTAATTAAAAGGGGGGTGCTTAAATTTACTTTCTAGAGAGACTCCATTCAGAAGTTTCCTCCCAAAATTTGCCCCAGACCAAGACATCTATTTAAGGGGTATTTTTTTTTCAATTGTTTTTAATGGATTTTTATCTGGATGAATTGATCTGGTTTTATTTTATAGGTATAGTATTTCATATTCTCCTGCTTTGAAACTATCCTTTTGAAATTACAGGTCAGGATTCATTCAAAGGAACAATTTAAACAGGTAGATCTTAATGAAGTTTTAGCATCTCATATCTGCTGAAAGATATTTTATTTCATAGTTACTAAAATTCCTACTAAATATTAGATTAAGATCTATAAATGTTATTATTGAACAAACCTTTAATGTTGTTTAGTCTTCCTTCAATTCCTCCATGTGAAATTTGTCTGTGCTTTCTGTTAAATTTTCTTAGGACTAGCAAGAGCTTCCATTGCTCATGAAAGGAATAATTCTTTTAATTAGCTTTTATAATATTTTGAGGCATTGAAAGTCCTTTCTTAAGGCCTGTAATTTAAACTCCGCATCATGGCACTGTTACAAAATGTGTCCTTTCATATTCTATGCTCAACGCATCTTTGCTTTTTTTGCAGTTGCTACAGTCCCTTTGAAAATGTAGCAGTTAACTTTGCCTCTGCTCCTTTCCATGCAGTTAGAAATACAGGGGAAAACAAGACCTGAGAATAAACAGCACTCTGCTAATTTCTGATGAGCAAAATTCATCTATAGAAAGTCAGCTCTCTGTTGAAGATGAAAATCTCTCACACCTACAAAACTTTATCTTCTGTTTGTACTCTCCTTCCTGTAAGTGTACGGCATTCCTTTTGTAACAGAGCAATGAATATTTCAGGATCTTAAATGGCCAAAAGTAGATGATCACCAATGCAGTACCATAAATATGACAGCAAACAACCTTTGGACAGAAGAACAGAGATTAGGGCTGACCTTGGCAGGATGCCAGGTGCCCGTCAAACTTCTCTATTTCTCCTCCTTATCTACTGGAGTGGGGAGACAAAATATCATTAAAAGCTCTTGGCCTGATATAGGGACAGGGAGGGATTGCTCACAAATTGTTAACATGGACAAGATAGACTCAATTCAGAAATTCATAAGAGAGTAGAATCATGAGAAATGAAGATCTAAAAACTTATTCCCACCCTTCCATCTTCTCAGGTTCAACTTGAGTATGATTTTTCTATCTTCTCCTCTTAATCGGAGTATGGGGATAGGAAATCGGGATCTGTTGTAAAAATTGGTAGTCTGTTTGTAAAATTTTGTCTCTGCCCCTTCTTCCTCCTCATGCTCCTGCCCTGCTCTGGCATGGGGTCCCATCAGGGAGGCAGTTTGGAAGACAGTTCTGCACAAACTTCTCTAGTGTGGATCCTTCTCATGACTGTATTTCTTCATTAACTTCTCTCCAGTGTAGGTCCACTCCTTTGGATGCAGTTCTTCAGGTACAGACTGCTCCAACATCAGTCCACAGTGGATATCTCCTCCCATGGACCTCCATGAGCTACAGGGGTACAGTCTGCCTCACCATGGTCTTTACCAGAGCCTGCAGGAGGGTTTCAACTCTGGGGCCAGGAACTGGATCTGTCTTGGAATCTGCTGGAACGCCCTGTATCAGACATGGCAGCAGCTTTTGGCAGCTTCTTGTAGAACCCACACCCGCAGTATCCTCACTACTTTGCCACATGGACTCGGTATAGAGAAGTAAGGCAAAGTAAGGCTGCTGGGGACAGTCTCTGATGGACAAAACACAGAAGTGTGTGGAATAGCTGAAATGAACAGGTGTTTCATTTTCTAGGGAATGCTAATTGCCTTTTTTAAGGTTAACAAGTTTTATAGGACAATACCCACTTTTGAACTAAGAAACTTGCACTTCTTTTCCTGGATAACATTGGTAGACATTGCATCAAAAATATGTCTCTGTGGCCAGCTTTGAAAATCTGTAAAAGTTTGCCCCAGGTTTATGCATTAACTTTTTATTTTTAAATACACATGACCATAAAAATCCAACACAAAATTAATAAAATAAAATATACACAATTGTAAAACTACCATAAAGCTTGCAAATTATTTATAAGATTACTTACTGAAATGCTTTTCCTCCTTTTCCTTTTGTATGACTGTATGATTCACTGTCCTTTAAGCATTTAATTACGTCTCTAAGGGCTTTAATACTTGAATGGTCTCTGTCATCAAATATTTAACACAGCAATGCTTGCCTTTTTATGCTTTGATTCATTACAGCATTTTCTTAATAGTTTAACTGTAAGGTTAAAATAAAGGCAAAACATCTACATAGAAAAAAATCTGAGATCTAAAGGAATGTTTTTGTTACTCCTGAAGACATTGTTCATGGATTTTGAATTATAGCTGTCCAGTAACTTAATAATTTTTGCATTTACTGCCTTGTGAATACCTAGTAAAATTACAGGATAATAAGCTAAAGCAGAATATAATTTTTAGATTATCATCTTTGTAAGTGTCATAATGTTTTATAAATCTAATTAGAACTGATAGTACTATAACTAAAATTGAGACACAAATATTAAATGTAATGAATTTTAAATGAAAATACAATTTCCAAGGTGTTTAACTAATATAGCTTATAATAAGAAAATTCTTTCCTGGTAAACACTTCACTTGTACATAGAGTTAGGTTACAGTCCAACTACATGATATATGAAATATTTATAATAGAGCTTCAAATCCAAATAATTTTAGACATTAAAATTGGTACTTTCAATGCAAAAATTTAATCAATGGTCTTGTTTCACACATAACGACCTATGTAACAGGAAATGCAACAAGGAAAAGCTGGCATTCTCAGCACAGAGAAACTGAAACCAAAATGCAAATTCTTTCTTGTCCCTAAAAATATTGATTTCTCAGAACCAATATTGGATATAGCAATCCTCGGAAGCTTGTGTAGCCACTGTTTGTGCTTTATCAATACACTGGGTACAGAACATCTAGCCCTAGGGCTGCAATTCTCAATGTTTTATTCTCAAGCACTAAAATGAAGAGAAAATGTCATTTTCCTAAACCAGCTATGGTACAGAGTTGTTCTTAATGACATTTTAGAGCAACTGGAGATATAACAAACCTCTTCTGCTCATGGAAAAACTTAGTTTTGAAGAAAGTATACTCCAATAAAACTGAAAGTCCAAAAAAAAAAAAAAAAGACAAAAATAAATCCTATA
This sequence comes from Acrocephalus scirpaceus scirpaceus, assembly GCA_910950805.1. Lineage (NCBI taxonomy): Eukaryota > Metazoa > Chordata > Aves > Passeriformes > Sylviidae > Acrocephalus > Acrocephalus scirpaceus. The sequence continues at coordinate 36,619,133 of OU383776.1, forward strand.
AAATATTGAAAACATAAAAGAAGACAATTAATTTGAATAACTAAAATTATTTTTAAAGGGAAATACTTTCAGGCTAAAAGCTACACTAGGGGTTTTTACAAAATGGGTTTCCTTACTTATTAAGTGGGTAATTTCACTGTCAGGTATTGTTTTTCAAACTTTTCAACTACTTAATTTTGATCTAGAAGTCATATCACTCAGAGACAAAAATGTTTTTTGTGGTCAGCATGAGCAGAAGACAATGGTAGATGGAGAATTTAAGGATATACAGTACACTTAACACAAATATTCCCAGGCCAGGGCTGTGCTGCATGGGGCTATGGTTCCAGTGCAGCTCTCAGGGTCACAAACCTTGTGCTGCACAGATCCCATGGCTGCAAGATAACCTCAGCCACCTTACTGCAACAGGCATCTCCCATTCCATACATCTGCGGATCATGCCAATGGTGTGGTCTTGCCTTTATCAAAAACTCAGCAAGAAGTTATTGTAACATATTTAACTGTAGAAATGATGAATGAAGCTTTTTCTTTGTAATGAAAGTCTTATAATAACTTGGCTGACCAACAAAGGAAAAGCTGTTATGGATAAGGTCTGCAGGGCACACTGAACATGGCTCAGAGTCTCTTTAAATGTTACACTGCTCAGGGCTCCCAGCATCTAAAGGTATTAATATCACCTGTGATATTCTCTTACAGTTTTAGCAGTAATGAAAGTAATTTTAAATTATAGCTTACAAGTCTAAGTGCCTGACTTGCTGGGACCATAATGAACCATCTCCTCCCAGCGCAAGACAAACCCCTAGATCAAATTGATTTAATTTTTTTAATCTTGTATCCTTCTGTGACTAAAAGTCTTATAAATTCATACCTAAAAATTAATTCTCAATCTTGGTCACTTCTACAGGTATAATTTCCATCTTGTTATCATATTTATATTTATCCCTTTTTTTTTGTCATCCTACTGGGGTGCCAGTTAAGGCATGTTCTTCCTCCCCCTTTCTCTCGTGATTCTTCAGGGTGAAAACTTACAGAAACTTATGGTGTATTGTTACTTCATAAGGGCATGTGGAACAAAAAATTTATAAACTTTATCTTCGCTTAGCAATTGAAATTGCACAACCCTTTTGTTCCAACTTCTCTCTGGTTCTTCAACCTGTTACTATTAAAGTTAGTCTGCAAAGATTTTCAGCAGAACCTATCAGCTGGAGTATGTGCTCCATAGAGGAGCTAAAGACCTACTTTCCACTGCAACAATGATATTTGATCTTTCATGTATCTACTATTCCTCTCACCTGTATTGTGCCTAAATTCTGGAAAATATGAGACAATGTCTGGTGTGAGTCACCCATCTTCCAACATACACATTTTCAGTCTTTTTTTTTTTTTTTATAATGATGATCAGTCATCAAGTCCATTCACGTCTTTTTCCAGAACAAAAATCAGTTATATAATAATATATAATGCATGTATAAACTTTTATATAATAGAATGTACATAATGGTTCAGTACTAGTGCCTTAGTGCTCAGGGAGTTTATGGCTTAGTACAGGCAATTAACACATAAAGTGTAAGAAAGGAAATGGGCTAATCATTATTTACTTTTACATTAGGCAGCAATTTATCCGGTACTTTTAATATTTCTTGATTTCAGTTGTGTTACGGATTGTACTGTGTCTTGCTACAGGCAATAATTTTCATTTCAGGTGAGGTGTCATATATACATGAAGTCAGCACTGTATTAGCATAACAAATGATAGTATAAAAAGGAATGTGTCATTGGCATGTTCTCCTTAAACTGTTTTATCAAACAAGTTTACCTAAAGCAATTTATGATCTTAGAATGGTCATCATAATTCTTATTAAAATATTAGCAATGTTTTTAGCTTTTCCAACCTGCATTCACTGTTGCAAATTCCTGACCAGATTTTTCAGAATTTCCTGTGTACCTTGATTTCATCCAAATAGAATCATTAACTGGTGACACGTTTATTTTCAGGTTTTGAAATTAGCATTGCTTTAAAAAATAATTTCAGAAAAATAATATCATGTATGAACCTTTCTAATTACATATGTTCTGCGCTATGAGTGTTTGTGTGTATATATATATATTTATGAATTACTTAAAGTGAAACTTCAGATCACTCATGAGTTTCCTTAGTTACTTTTAATGGTTGTGATTGTATTTTTTGAGGAGGTAGTCTTTTCAGTCTTTTTACTTTTTTTTTTTGTTTTGTTTTAAATCATAAGGTTGGAAAAGATTTCCAAGACTATTGAGTCCAACCCTTGACCGAACACCACAATACCAACTGAACTATAGCGCTAAATACGGCATCCAGTTATTTCTATAACACTTTCAGGGGTGGCGGCTCTCTGTGCAGCCCATTCCAATGCCTGAATTTCTTCTGTGAAGAAATTCTTCCTGTTTACCAAACTGAACTTCTGGCACAGCTTGAGACCATGTCCTCTTGTCCTGCCACAGGTTGCCTGGGAAAAGAGGCTGATCTCCACCTGGTGACACTCTCATTTCAGGAAGTCATAGGGAGTGATATAGTCTCCTCTGAACTTCCTCCAGGCTCAAGAAATCTAGCTCCCTCAGCCATTTCTTATATGACTTACTCTTGTCTCTAGTATCCAGAAAGTAATTAGGATTTGTGGAAGGAGTTAATCATGTATGCTGGGATCAATCTTTATACTAAACAAAACCCATGGTAACATCTTATCTTATTGTGCTATAATTTGAGTTTTGGAACAGGATGAAGTACAGAAGAAATATCCACTCACTTAAAGAATTTTTTTCTCTCCTTCAGGTGAGATAGGTGTGGTAAGATGATGACTTTCTGCACACTGAAAGTGGAGAGCCAGTGCACTGATTATCTGCTGATGTAGGTCTGCACACAGAGATGGAACAATTCTCAGCTATTCTTTGGTGAGTTGAAATAAGTAGAATTGAACTGTTAGCAGCAATTCAGCAACAGAGGAAGTAGAAACAGGACTGTTTGAAGCATATTAGGAAAATGGTATAATATTGATCTTCATCAATATTTCAAGTGGTGGTGAGACCTTCTTTTATGTTTATAGGGTAATGATATTACATGAAAATATTATGAACTTAAGACACTGCCACCACAGCAGAGTTATCCTTGAGTATTTATGACAGTTAAAATAATTCTGATTGTGATAGGTTGACTCAGCACCTATCCAAATGCTCCTCTGTTTTCCTAACAGGGTTGGGAAGATATCTGAAAAGACAAATATGGGAAAAGCTCAGGGATTGAGATAAGGGCATTTTAATAAGTGAAGAAAAAAAAGGGGTAAATAACCCCCGAACAAATGATTGAAGCAATCACCACACTGTACCAGCAGATTGATGTCCATCCAGTCTTCACACAAAAGCTACTTGGAAAAACTTGCCTTCAGCTAAAATTGCTGAATGTAACATTGGGGCATGGAATACCACTTTGGATTGATCGGTTCATCTCAGTCTTCCACAACATTTTGCCAACACCATGCTTTCTCATGAGAGGGCAGTGTGAGAAATGGAGGACTCAGTATTGTGCAAACACTGTCCAGCAATAGCTGAAATATTGGTATGTTATCAATATTGGTTTAGTCACAAATACTCACACAACACTATGTGGACTAATATAAAGAAAATTAACTCTGTCCCATCCGTATAGTGCACTGATTTAAATTCCTACTTGAGATGTGTTTCATTTACACTCCTTTCACCCACATCTAGAGACATGTCAATAATAGTCTTTAAATGTCTAAATTATTAAAGAGTTTTGACTGAAAATACAGCTATCATGATGTCATATATTTGGGGATTCCCAGTGTATTTGACATAATGGCACAAAGCATTTTCACTAAAGTACTTAGAAAATGAACAGGAGATATATTATAAGTATTAGAAACATAAAACAACAATAAAGGTAAACCATTCATTAGGCAATAATATGAAAATTTAAAATTTTATTATACACTCCATGTTTCAAACTTGTTCAGACAAAAGTAGATGAGTTTTTTATGTACAGTGAAATTCTGGTTGTTTTAGATTCCCTTTTTGATTCTTTCCTATACACCGCTCTTGACCTTGGTTTTTTAGTAATGGGGTTAAGGAATTTTATCAAAACCATGGAATGCTTAGTAAACATGCATACAAATTTGCTGTCTTTGTTTGCTTTCCTACTATACCCATTTAGTGACATCTTAGCAATACTAACAAAATTATTGAACAGAGACAAACACAGTTTACTATATATATGTCCCAGTAAAAGACACTAATATTTGAGTAATTACTGTTTTTCTTCCAGAAAAGCCTAGTTTCAGAAAGATGACAGAACCAAGCTAGAACAAATCTATCTGAAAGGGCAAGTAGTTAAGATTACTGTTATGCAGACATGTTTGTTTGTCTTCTCAGATATGCCAGCAGTGACCTTTTCAGTATTCCCATTGCATATTTTATCAATGAACACTGTCTCGACTCCTATGAAAGCTTGGTCATAAGTACAGGCTATGAATTCAAAGCTTTTCCATTTTGCAGCTGGGAATCCAGCACAGCCTAATGCAGCTTTCAGCATGCCAAAGAGAACTGGTGATATTCACTTTCCTGAGGCCCCAAACTCTGCAGATCAGCATTATTTGAATCCGATGGAATGTTGTACCAGGACACTGAGCATATGCAAAATAAATCCTGTGAGGTTAGAGCATGCTTATCAGGATATTTATCATATTTTGAAGTGAGTATTTGTTAAAATGCCTTTAACTTCCATAAGAATGGAAGTTTCTGGGACTTTTAACCTTTTATTTTCTGCCAAAATATTGAAGTAAAACTTTTTAATAATTAAAATGAAAACTCTGCATTTTGTTCAACCTTTCTAAAGAGATAATGAACATTTTCTAATTGGAGATAATTCTGCCAACATTGATTCATATCATTGCACCTACTCAAAGAGAGTATCTGTTTCAAATGAAAACACTAACACTCTTCAAAGAATGAATTGAAGGAGGTTTTGGTGTTTGGTTTTAATTGGCTGGTTAGATTTTTTAACATCTCTTACTACTGCCATCTGGTTCAAGCTTTTTAAATAGTTGATTTTTTTTTCCCTGAAATGGTTCATTTAGAGCAGATTACCTAGCATAAAACGTTTGTGGGAGTGGTAAAGTCCTAAAACAGACATGATAGAAAAATAATCCCACTACAACGATGATGAAGCATTGCTTATGTTATTACCTAGATCTTTTCTTTTCAAATACAGCTGGTTAATTATGACTGCTGTATTGTGAGCTAATGACAATTATATGTACTCTCATGGCATTTTATTTTGAATATGCTATTTTGAACTGTATGTGTTGCTGTGTCACTGACAAGGACATTTTGCCCATTTCTTTACTAATACAACCCTTTTTATGAGATGTGCTTACAATTTCCTGAAACGTAAAGTTTTGCACAGTTTGTATGATCCAGGATGGATAAAAATGTAGGTAATAAATGGAATCCCAGAATTGTCAGTAATCATAATGATATAGTTTTTTAATTTCCTTTACGTTTTCTGCATTCTGAATTTGTAGGACACTGATACGTTTGGTTCATTCAGACATTCTTATAGGGTCTGAAAGGAAACTCATAAGATGTCTTGGTGTGAAAAAAGCTGTTTTTCTTAATATTTGACTTTGAACCACCAGAACATATATCCCTTTTTCTGCTCCATTGCCCATTTACACATTTTAATTTCTATAGGATCTCTTAAAAAATTTAATAGATGCATGTCTCTCATCACCTTATTCCACTCCATTGCCTTCTTATTACATTATTCATTGATTACTTGTTGGGTATGTAAATGAGGCAAAGCCTGATAACGCTTCATCTTCTTCTTTCATGTAAGATGCAAATTAGGGCTCTAAAACATATTTCACCATATCAGAACCAGTCTTTAAAGAACTAGTGAAATGTGCTGGCCTCTTTGACCTTCATGGAGATGAATTTCATCTACTTTTATACCCTATAGAGAAAACATACAGAGACAACAGAATTACTCTCACCAAAGTAGTATATTGTTATCATATTCAACAAAAAGCAAAATTTAAGAAGCTTTTTGGTGTTATATGATGAATTAATTCTTCCTGTACAATCAGTCATTGGTCCTTTTGCTGAGGCATCACATGTGCAATTAGTGTCAGTTTCATTACACTAGAAATTTCCCTTATATGGGTTACCAGCACTGTAAATGCACTCAAATGATTCATAAGTTCCATGAAGGTCAAGAGACATCATCCTTGAAGAGACAGTAATCAATGGCAGGTTTGGTCAAACTCGGATATGCCACATGGCATTGTAACTCATTACCCAATAAAGAAAGTCTTACTAGCCAGGTATGTTCTTTGCATTTACTGTTAACTCACTAGCATGTTTACTCTTTCACCCCAGGTGAAAGAGTAAACATACCCTTTCAAGGAATATAGTGGTATGACTTCCTGCTAAGCTATTCAGAATTTGTTTTCAAAATACTGTAAAAGTTCAAAATGTACTGGTAAAACTTTCCAAGTCCACTAATTTGTTCTATGACCTTGACTTTGACATTTTAATTTCTGTTTTCAGAATGCATTCACAGAATCTTCTCCACCCGTATTTGACAAGATTGCAAGTGTAAGGGATCTTACTTTCTCTTACCCAAAATTGTACATCACCAATATAATTAACCTTAGGGAACTAAATGGTGGTTCAATTGAACTATAAAGAATGAAAATGTAAGAAAACAGGAAAAAATTATATTACAAAAGAAGCAAATGTTTTATTAGAAAAAGATATATTTGCAACTTATTCCTATGAAATAAGAATAGAGAAAGTAGATAAAGATCTACTTTATTTGCCATATTAATTTCCTTTGGGCTCAATTATTGAAAGTCTATCCATTCTCTTGTAGTACATGTCTAATGCAACCACCTATCTGGATTTTTACTTTTCACACTTTATGTTTACACAAGCTTTTATAATTGGTTCTAGAGGCTGAATTGTAAATTTTGGAGAATTTCTAATTTTGAGAGCGTGTGTAAGAACATGTACTTGAAACTAAAGGTCATAAATAGTTTCTTCTGTTGTTTCATAGGTTTTTGAGAATCAGTTTAAATATAGATGAAATCTGGACCTGACCATATAGAAAAACAGAGAAGATGCTTACACTGTAAGCATTTAAATTCTCAATAGTTGATGTTCAATTTGATTATCAGTTCATATTTTCAGAAAGATAAGAGTTTTCAAACCCCATTTTTTCCTCTCATTCTTTTATGCTAACATGTCATTAGGCTGTATGCAACCTGATCATACGGTCCAGGGCCCATACCCCCTCCATATCACAACACCAAATGTATCTGCAGGGTTAAAACATGACCTCTATTAAATTTTTCATAGAGTTATATCTCCTACTAGTAATATCACTTTGATAATTGGCTGTGGCCACTGACCACACTTCTGTGGTAGATTCTTGACATTCCCAATGCAATAATTGCCAGCTACTGCAGTGCTGGAAAAGAAAGAGATCTTTGATTTTAACATGGTGAAGGTAAGCCATTTCAGTGATCTGGCAAACTTCCTTTCTTTTGATATTGCTGAAAACACAGTGGGTTAGCCTGAAAATGTCTCCCAAATATACAGATCGAAGACCAGATAAACAAAACTTAATATTCCCTCAAAAGCACTAAGTACAATACTCATTTCTATGTGAAAGACTAGCTTTATCATTTGTGACAGCTGTTATTGGTCTAAATACAGGGCTTACAGTTAGCTCTTTTTTGTGTCTTTAAGTAGATATATATTTTCAAGATTCCATTTCTGGAATCTTGAAAATATATATCATTAACTTCTGCTTATGTATGTTTCCCAGTGTGTTCTCTTGCTTTTCACTATAATGGCATTTAAAATTAATTGAGGACTTCTGCTGTCAGTTGCTGCTGGTGTACATGAGAGGATATATTTTTTGCCTTTGACCTGTCCTTACTATTCACTGCCTTCGCAGATCAGACAAAACATGAAATTAAAATTAAAATTATATGACTTTACTTATCACATCAGTGTTAAGAAGCTATGATATCTTTCTGCCCAGAATATATTTCTGAAGATACAGAGTAAAAGGAAAACCCTAAAAATATTGCTTCTTTTTATCTAAAAGAAGAAAAATGAGAATGGTAACCTTATTTATTTTTATTATAAGTCTATTAAGGGTGCTAAATCAGATGCTGGTACCTTAAAAATACACTTGACAAAGCTTTTATACATGTGACATCATTGCTGTTTCAAGATTCATATAGATATTTCTTCTTTAACCTTCTATATGCATGAACAAATAAAACTTGTACTAAAATTTACTTCAGATGCAGTACTGTATCAAAGGAATTCAGTATCAATGAGACCATAGCACATCCTTAAAACTGTACACTTAAAAGTGTATTTTGTATAAGTGTATTTCCTAGCAAACAAGATTCTACCTGATTTTCCTTGTGTTACAATTTAAACCCAGTACTTTACTGTTTTATTTACTAATCTAGCTTTCTTCTTCATAAGAGACTGAAAGTTGTCTGTACTTGTGATGGCAGGGATACCCTGGGGAAAACAGTTGTTGTGGAGAGACTTAACAGCAGAAGAGTGAAATACCTGTCCTGCTTCTAGCTTTGGGACGAATTTGTGCAAGAAGAAAGTTATTGGTACAATGGGCTGAATGGTCTGGTAGTCATAATGAATTTCAAAAAGGTCAATTCATCCCCTAAAATGCTAATACAGAACATGAGAAAAAGTAAGTCAGGAAATTAAAACCCTTCCTTTCTATATGATATGAACTGAAAAAAAAGAAAAAAAACCTTTCAATTATACAATGGTTTGGGCTGGAAAAGGACCTTTAAAATCATCTAGACCAAAATCCTTGCTATGGCAAGGATATAAGTCTATGAATGGAAGTTTTATTTTCACCACAAAGCCAGAGCATGACTGAAGTCATGTTGGTGATATCTAACATTAGAAAACAGTGAAATGAACTTATATTTCCTCTGCTCTCTAAGATCAAAAATACATAAGAAGTAGCAAGATAATTCTATGCTTATTTTTCATGCTTCTTTATGCTTTGCTATGATTTTTCTTGCAAACTACTCTGGAATGTTTTTCATTTTAATATATGTCAGAGGGTTATACTGCACTGTACTGAATCACAATGTTGTTGTAAAGTGTCTGATGTTGTCATTATTTACTTCCCTTTTGGACTTTTTCCACATTAATGAGTCTCTTAAAAAGTATGAGAATTTTTCAGGCATATTTTTGGACAGGTAATTCTGTTCTTGCTTATGCAAGGAAATCTGTGAAGAAAACTCCTAACATTTCTTTTCAGTTGTATGATTTGATCCTCATTTTTATGACCTAAGTTCCTTTTTGGGTAGAATTGAGAAGAAACTGGACGGATAAAGTATACATACCTTGGTTGCTCTAATTAGAACACCTGGCAGATAAAAAATGAGGCTTTGGCACATTTGTTTATTCTTCTTCGGGAAAAAAATAAATAAGAAACATCTGAACTCTTAAGACATGTCAATACATATCTGTTTGCCTTTTCCTACACATATTCCTGCACTGAAAAAAAAAAGTCCTTCCTGGTCCTGAAGAATATATCATAAGAACACAAAAATTTCTTGATGTCATTTTTAGAATGAAATAGCAACTAATGTTCTGTAAGGATGTGGTAGTATGGCAGATATCAATCAAGGTCAAGCTATGTTTCAAGCTTCAAGCTGGGAGCCACATGTAGCTGTCATGGCTAAAAACAGGTAATTACAGCTCATCTTAGGAAGAAAAAGTAGGCAAGATGCCATCACGACAACCCCTTGTGTCTAATGGCTGAAAATGATGGTTTTGCATCTCTTAGTCTCCTAATTTAGCTAAGGTTTGGGTAGACCTTTGATCTTCAGAGGTTCCAAGCTTTACTGTTCCAAGCTAAATAGTTTTCTAAATTAAATTCTATAATTTTTAAAATTAATTCTAAATAACTTTTTAGAACAGATTCATGTTATTTTCTTCTAGTGTTCTGTAGGAAAAGGATCCCAGGAGAAATCTAACCTCAGAGGATTCTTGTCAGAGGTATACATATCATAATTCACCTGGAAAGAAACAGTGGTCTGTGTGTTGTACCAAATGAGGGATCTGGGATGCCACAGACCCAGACACACAGTAAAAAGAGGTGCAGTAAATCATCTGGAAAAACCTCTGCGCTATATGTATATCAATTGTCATATATAGACAAAAGTAAGATGTATTTTTAGGGGAAAAAATATCAGTCATACCAGCTGAATAGAGCAGATCAATTGTTTATTATCATTTTTGAGTGAAAACATATGGTGTAGGAAAAAAAATTACGTGCTGTATGTCCAGTAAGGCCACAAAAAAGTAATATGCCCATATTCTTCTCTGTAGATTTATTTTCTTTTGCAGCTTTGACAGACTAACCATAACCTAAGCAGCCAAGAAAGTATCACAGATATGAACAATAGTGCACAGACTAAACTTTTAAAAGCGCTTTATTTCCCTTGGAAAAAAATGGGAAATAATTCTAATGTTCAGCAGATACACTTAGGCAGAAACTTTTACTATTGCCGCTTTAAGCTGACGATCAGAGTACCCTGAGAAAGTGCTTGGGTTAGCCATGTGGAGCACAGGGAGAGAGATGTACTTTAGAATATAGTTCACATCTACTAGGGTGCAAAGTAGGAAATGGTGAAAAGAACAGATCCATTGAAAATTTGGTTATTTTCAAGATCTGAGAAAATAAAAATGTATTTTGCATCTGGGTTCAGGAAAAGAAAGACTCTACACAATGTAATCTACAAATTTTGATAGCCATGGCATGTTTAGCCCACATTTAGGTCCATGTTCTTGGTGTTATGGAGCTTATACTTCATGTGAGCTAAGGATAAAACCATAGTTTCTAGTGGTACAAACACTTCGAAAGTTATGAATATGTGATGATCATCCTACCAAACCACAGAATGAGAACGAGAAACGTTTGGGGCAAGGCAACATCTTGGATTGTAGTAGAAATATAAGTCTGGACAACAGAGTGAAGAACATGGAAAGAGTGGACAAATGCTGTACTGAGGTACAAGGCATTGAACTTCAAGCTCTCTCTGATTCAATTTCTCATCAAATATTGGCAGAGATATTTCTGACTGCTTTAGGATCTTTCTTGGTATTGATGTTGTCAGGTTTGCCCAAGACCAGAACCATGCACATGAGTCAAAACTCTCCATATAGTAAAAGCCAGGCTCAGGCACCAGTCCAAACTGTAGGATAAGGGACCAGGTGGCTAAAAAATGCATCAGGAAAAAAAAAGGAGTTGAAGGTCCTTTCCACCGATATTACCAAAGCATGGTAAATAGTATTCTCTCTAATTCTTTTCCTTAAATAAACATTGACCAAACATGTTTATTATCTAGTTCAAATTTCTTTTCTGAGAGATTCAAAACAAAGCAATTTATTATAAGAAATCATTGTTTCCAGCAAGAGAAAGATTACTTTATGTCAACAGATGATACATTTTCATCCCCTGCAGATTCTGGCTAGACTGATAATTTTTCAACAGAACTAATCATCACACAGATTTGAGAACCAAGTACTACTTTCATGTCTAGGAGACCTTTACAAGAGGCAGTATTCCATTCACAGCTGATATAAAATATGCACCTTTTATGTACCAAATACAATCTGCATTTAGTGTTATTTTACAACTTTGTCTGACAAGCTTTATGTTACATCTCAGTCCATGTAAACAAAACAAAGCCAACCACAAGCCAAACAAACAAGCAAAAAAGTCCCCTCCCCCGCCTCCTCCCAAAAAATCCCAACAGCCCATCACTGGTTTAAAGATTGTAATTGGGATAATTTATATAATGTATTCTGTAACTCATCTACTACTTACAGCTAGCATCTAAAGTCTAGTCATAATAGTCAGGACTTTTAACACTTTTGCCTCCATGCTCTGCCTCTGTAGGCATAGCACTTCAGAATGAGTAATACTGTAACAGAAAATTGCCAAGAGAAATGTTAAAAAGCTCTAAAAGTTAGTTTAAATATCATTATGACTTCAGCTGTTGCTAGATGTGTAGTTGTATATAGACATTAGAGTACACATGTACCTATAATACAAAACACATGGGCATTACTTAAAAATTTGTAACTGGTGTCCATTAAAGCATTACACAAAAATTTAATGGGCTTACTGTATTTAATGTATATTCAATATCTAAATAAGACTTCAAATAGAGGGAGCATTTTTCAAGTAAGTTTTGTTTTCTGCATGAAAATGTTATGAACTCTGGGTTTTAATATCTAGAAATGAGATTGTCTATTACACTATAAAATTCCTGTGTGTTTTAATTTCAAGGCCCATTACATAAAGCAAGAGAATGCAACTAGCCTTGTAGTGTCTCTAGCTGTAGGCTGCAGATTTTTTATTTTTTCTAACATCTAAATCTCTGAAGATCACACTAAAATAAAGTATTTAAACAGAACACTTGAAACATTACTAAGCATCAAAGTGGTGAAATGGATTTCTATTATCCATGGATGTCTGGTAATATCAATTTAATCTTTTTACACCTATACAAAGTTTATGTGAAATTCTTCCTTTATCAGAACTTCATTGCTTAGAAAACCTTTACGAGTTTTTTTAAAAACTTCCTATTGACCTTTATATAATTAATTTTCAGCATTTTTCCATTTTTTTATTAATTTAAACAGAAGCAGCTCCTCAGAGAATCTCTAGCAAGACAGTAGAAATCCATAATATTATCAGTTATAGCTAAGCAAAGATTTAAAGGGAGTGTCTTTTAATATTTTCTTTTTCTTTTTTCTTTTTTTTTTTTTGGTATATTTTTTCAGTATTCAACTGGATAGGATATAGTTAACATGCCTTAAAACATGTCTGTTAAAAAAAAAAGCAGGATGAACATGTAATTTTTAGTGTTGTCAAAGATCCCAAGTAAATGCATGGCAAATATATTTATGATTTCATGCATTTGACTTTGCAATGCAGATAGAAAAAGAAATTACTTTTCATATCCATGCAAACATTTTTACTTCAGCATCTAAGCTTATGATTTTGATCATTGGCAGAAAAGAACCTGAACAATTATTTGATCTTTGTATTCTGCTTAAGTGGGACACAAAGACCGACTACAGAAGTATAAAAAATTACTCATAAGTCTATCATAATTCTCTTTTGGAAGTAAAAAAGAGAAAAGAAAAACAAAAAGAAAGAGAAAGGAAAAGAAATAGAGAACTTGCCTCTGATTTTATGTTTTCAAGGTTCTTAGATTCAGTTTGAACCAAGTATTTAAGCTCTGAAATTAAGACCTGATGGATCTGGAGGTGTTCTGTATACAAGAATGGTAAATCTTATATAATTTTCTTCCTATTAATAATGTCAAATCAAATAACCCACTGACAAATGGTAGTCAGCCTAGCTAATTTTATGATTATTTTTTCAAGCATCTAGTGTTTCAATTTTAATTAATTCACATTCCAACCCAAATAATGGTCACTAGACTTTATTGCAAATATAACTATTTCACCCTGCACTGGTTGATGACAGAGGAGCCACGAAAATCATCTGCACGGACTTGTGCAAAACACTTGACACTGTCATAGGAAATCCACATTTTTAAGCTGGAAAGGAATGGTTTTGACAATGGATCACTGGATGAATAAGGAATTGACTGGATAGCTGCACTCAAAGAGTTGCTGTCAATAGCATGATGTCCAAGCAGAGAGCAAATGTTCAAATGATGAGTGGTGTCCCTCGGAGGTCAGTATTGTGACAGGTGCTGTTCAGCATTTGTCAGCAACATAGGATTGAGGGCACCATTAGCAAGTTCATTATGAACACCAAGTTATGTGGTGCACTCAATACACTGGAGGGAAGGAATGCCATCCAAAAGAAACCTTGAAAGGCTTGAGAGTTATGTATGTGCAAAACCCTTGAAGAAGAAGGCCAAGTGTAATGTCCTGCACTGTGGACAGGGCATTCCTGTGCACAAATATGTGCTGGACAGAGAAGAGTGAGAGCAGCTTTTCAGAGAAAACTCAAGATATTCATCACTATGCACTTGCAGCCAAAAAACCACATCCTAGGCTGCATCAAAATAAGTATGAGCAGCAGGTTGATTTTCCTGCTCTGCTCTGGTCTGCTCTGCTTTGCTTTGCTCTGGTAAGACCTCACCTGGAGTACTGCATCTAGCTCCTAGACACCCAAAATAAGAAGGATGTGAAGTTGCTGGAGTGGGTCCAGAATGAGACCATGAAGATGATCAGAAGTCTAGAACACCTCTTCTTTGATGACAGGCTGAGAGCACTGAGGTTGTTCAGCATCGAGGAGACTCCAAAGAGATCATATATCATCCTCCCAATACCTAAAGAAGACACAGAAGATTGCTGGAGGTGAACTTTATAGCTGGGAATGGAGTGAAAAGAGGTAGCAGCTTTAAAATGAAAGATAGTATGTTTAGATTCAATGTTAAAAAGAAATCTTCACTTAGAGGATGATGAGACTGAAATTTTTGGCTAGAGAAGTAAGTCATGGATGCCCAGTTCTTATCCCTGGAAGTGTTCAAGTTCAGGCTGGATGGGGCCCTGAGAACCCTGACTTATGTGTAGCATACCTGATCATGGCAGGGGTCTTGGAGCTAGGTGATCTTCAAGATTCCTTTCCAATGCCCTTAGATCATAAGATTCTATGACATTTTGGACCAGAATAAATTAGAGGGGAAATTACACCTAATTATACTAAGTGTTGTAATTTAGTGACTGCTGATTTTGGCAAACCATTGGTCTGGACTACAGATTTTATAGGTGACTTAAAATATATTTCTCTGTCAAAAAGTGTCTTGTCATATGTAAAAATAGTTGAAAACATTTTTTTACAACAGTGAAAAAATATCTGTTCCAAAATTTCACAGTTTCAGAAGTTACAACAGGGTTAAAACTTTAGGGAGGGGACTAAACACAGTCCACGGAAAATAATTTTTGTCATCATATTTCCATCATTCTATGTGACTGACATTTTCCATACAGGCCTGAGAACACATACTTGAATGTATAATATCTGTAAGAATATTCAAGAAACACTCAAATTTTTATCAGAGTTCACAAAAACTCCATAAGCTGACCTCATCTGCTTAGAGTTAACTTTCACATCATACATTGATAGTATCACATATTGGTATCATGACTCAGTCAGGACTTTTACATTTTCTTTTGCAACAAAAGAAAGGCAAAAAGAGCTTTATTGAATGACTACAACAGAAGGTAATGCTGGTATTATTTTGCTATGGGGAAGTTTCCACATGCATTTTTAGGATTTTCAAGTAACTAGAGTAATTACCAAAGAATGAGGCAACCTCTAAGAAATGGGAGCTCTTAGTGTAAGAAGTTTGCCTAAAGATGAGGCTTGTAATGCTACAGTGACTTCATGCCTTGTCCATTTTCTGCCACATGGCTGAAATTAAAATTTAAACCTGGGGAAGGAAAATAGACTTAATCTTGGAATAGCCCGTAGAGAGACTAGAAGGTGTCTTATCAGTGGGTCACCATTTGAATAACAGCCTAGTTTTTATGGTTTTTTTTGGTTTGTAAGTGTCTGCAGATGTGGATATGCTATCCACATAGAACACATGTTTTAAAAGGAACAAAATGTTTGTAGGTGTCATTCATCTAAGGATCACACTCTTCCTGTTTCTTACAGTTAGTACTAAGATAACTGAATCATAGTTGTATGAAGTTTTTCTAAGCATCTTCTCACTTAACACCATAGTTCCTCACATGCAATGCCTTTTTCAAATGATGATTTTTTATTACTGTGTTTTCAATGTACAGTTTATATTATCTTAAAAAAAGACATTTTCAAACTTTTATTCCAATGATTCTGATTTTAATTAAGATTTCACTGAGTAATTTTTGAGTTCAAAATGTTAAGTTTATATCTACTGTCTTATTTAGTGGGGTAGAAGTAAACCATAGTAACTCCTCTAAACCATAGTAGAATGAAAAAATAAATGATGCAGAAAGTATACTAGAAAAATATGTGTTTAGTCTAACTTATGATCCTGAAAAAAATGCTGACATGATAAAAGGAGAATAAAGCAAATATTCTAGACCATTGACATATAATTAGAGCATAATTTCAGTTATCTAAATGTTATTTACCTGAAAATTCGCATTATCTGAAACAATTGGAAAGGAATCTGATACTATTTAATCCAATACTGAATTTAAGTAGCAGATGAGCATGTATGTGTGCACAAGAAGTATAGTGAAGAGAAGTGATCACACCGGAGGGTATCTTTGGAAAGAAGTAAGAAGAGAGAGATTTAAAAAAATTTATACCATTGCAAGTAAACTGAAGCCACTTCCTGTCTTCAGGTTTCAGCATCTAAAATGATAAGCACATAAAGATCACAGAAAACATTTCAAGGGCCAATATAGGAGTTAAATTGCTGCCTACCATGCTCATAACAGGAAGATAAGAGCATGTAGGTGTTTTATTCATACAGATCCACACAGTGGCAAACTTTGCAACTTGAGTCTAAGCTAATCACATCATATGCACCTGGGTGGAGTATCATAGAAAGACTACGAAGACAGCTGACTTGGGTTAATAGCAATCTTGCAGCAGTGTTAGGGAATTTAGGGCAGACCAATTTTTCCTTAACTGTTTTGCGGTCTTCTGCATGTATTAACCTCTGTGGTACATGTTCACCTAATGTTCAGTATTACATTTTGTTGATGAAATTGTGACAAATGCTCCAGCTTTAGGAGGCTCAAAGGGTATAGAAATGTTAGTTCTAAAATGTGCTTTTTTATTTCAAACACCGTAAAATCATACCAGATATTTTAAACTATTAATTTCAACATTGAAATCGAAAGGAACAATGCTTTATAACAACAAGAAGAAATCCATCTCTAAGCATGTAAGAGAATTTTGACAAATCAAACACATTTCAAAGAATATCAGCCTCACAGGACTTCTGAAATACTAAGATCAAGACTGTCTTTCACTTAGCATTTTGTGAATATTAAGTCTCATTTGTGGCTTCTACATACTATTCTAAAAATTTGGTGAATAGAGTTATTTGAATTTTCAGATGTTTGATGTCTACTGCATCCAGATTTTCTTAGACAAAGTATGCAATAATAAAAATGGAGTTGGAAAGCCCCTTCCAACCCAAATTGTTCTCTGATTTTCTGAATGTATAAAACTTCATTAGAAAAACAACACAAACCTACTGACTATGTGGAAATGTATTTTACAATCATAATTACTTGTGATTAGCAGGGTTATTTTGACAGTGGGTTCACAATCTCTTCTAAAGTACATTAAAGCTATTGAAATAGCAACAAAATTAAGTACCAGATTTTAGATGGCAGGTAAAATAATCAAGAACAAGGGCAAGTGTCAAAAGTGGAAGAGAAAGAGGATTAAAGTATGGGAAATAGAAAAAAAAACAGTAATAGGCAACTGAGTATAAGGGGTAGATACAAATGTTAGACAGTGAAAACTATGATTTTATTCAGTTTTACCATTTGGTCTGATGACTAAAGGTTATGTTAAGAACTTTGATCCATCCTGCATTAGCATGTCTAGTCTTATCTAAACCTCTTTTGTTAAGAAGGGCTGCAGAATATATTAACAGGAGCTATATTTTACAACATTTTCAGTATTTATTAGATTTTTTAACTCATTTTTCAAACCATATCCTTAACAGAAAAAACTTCAAAATTTATCTCAGAATATTATTTAATTTTCTTACTATTGTTACTAAAGATTTTGTGGTTGTTCTAGGTTCTGATCTGCATTTTGGATCACTTTTCATTTTTGGGTAACAGGTCACTGAAAGAAGTTAGAGATTATTTTTACATGTTCTGTTCCTCCCTAAGGAAATTAAGTACTTAGTATCAGGCAATGAAATAGTACATTTCCATCTCTGAATTCACCTCTGCCCTTTTCATACAAAAGAGAACTGTTTTACTAGTTTTATTGAAACTATTTCAACACATAGAGTTACTTATTAGTTATTTACCACTTCAGTGTGGAAACTATCTGTTAGACGGAAGTGATAATATTAGGGTTAAAATCTTAGCCGCTTAGAATCAAAATTTTAAAGGGAAGCAGAAACTACGGGGGTGGGGGTGGATGGAAACCAGCAAGCTAGCGAAAATCATAGTCATGAGCTAGGTAGCTGGCTTTGCTTTGTACAAGTTAACCAACTATGACCATGCGTAAATGTAGCTATTAAGTGTAATTAGGACCAATCAAGGGATAACGTAGGAATATAGGGAACAATTGTAACTGTGATATTCTTCCGAAATTCAAAGTCTTATGTTTCAGTAGGATCAATAAGAAGAATGGAAAATATTAAAATTAATCATTGATGTTTCATGTAACTAAAAGGTATAAATTGTGAATCCGAATGTATCTCAATAGAACCAAGATCTGGGTGTTGACCCCTTGGTTCTTGGGCCCAATAAAGCACTGCATATAGCCATGCTGCTGTGACTATATGTTTTTATTCCTACGCTAACAGAAGGAGATTTCCTTCCTTTAGGTTGTTGATTTCTGGTGGCCATGAAGGAAAATTTACTGAAGTGGTGCTTTAAGGACAACTAATGATTAAAAATATTTAACCAATACTTTTACAAATTATCTGTAGTATGGTTCCACATCACACAGATGTATAGGTGGGAGAAACAGGGATTCAGAATGCCTCAAGCCTCTCATCTACTGTACACCTGCTTAGAACCATCATGAGTAGGATTTAAAGAAAAAAAAATTATTTTCACCCATTATATGGTATTAAATTCAGTGGATATAAAAAGAAGGATTTGAATCTAAAAATTCTAATTTAGAATGTTGTGCAGTTATTAAACTATGTATTTAGTTTAATAACTAAATCAGAAGTTTTGCATTACATTAAGAAATATGTGCATTATTTAGGTCTTCCTGGAAAGATAAAACATTTAATCATAATTTTAAAAACATTTTAATTCTTGGAACTGATCTTTTTCCTCACCTCATTGCTAACAATATAATTACATAAGGATGTGCAAACGACCAGATTTCCTAACTCCCCAGAGCAAATATAAATGCAGTTTTGCTCAGTTGCAAACTGAATGGAATTTATGGAATTCCTGTAAGTGTCTTCAGCATGTGCTTGTGAGGAAAGAGAGAAAGAGAGAAAAAGAGAGAAAGAGAGAGAGAGAGAGAGAGAGAGAGAGAGAGAGAGAGAAAGAAAGAAAGAAAGAAAAAAGAAAGAAAAAAGAAAGAAAGAAAGAAAGAAAGAAAGAAAGAAAGAAAGAAGAAAGAAAGAAAGAAAGAAAGAAAGAAAGAAAGAAAGAAAGAAAGAAAGAAAGAAAGAAAGAAAGAAAGAAAGAAAGAAAGAAAGAAAGAAAGAAAGAAAGAAAGAAAGAAAGAAAGAAAGAAAGAATATATGAGCGAAAGACAGACAAGCTAGTATATACCACTTATTAGCAAAAAGAAAAAAAGTCTTATGGAATCTCTAGTGAAAGACATTTAAAGCTCCTTAAATTTTAGCTGATAATGACTCTTCCTTAGTTTTGTAATTACACTGGGGAAATATGATGACATTTTAACATAATTCATCATTTTTAGTTTTAGAGCTTTAAAGATAAATGAGACAAGAATGGCCTCAGCTGGTGGAAGTTGGTTCAGTTCCATTCTAGCTGATGCAATGATGCCTACTGTATGAAAACCTAGACATTTGGGGTTTAGGACTGGTTTTGGATTTGTTTTTTTTTTTTTTTTCAGTAACTATTCTTGCTTATACGTAGTCTAGGAAATGCTGTGTGGGCTGTGTACAAGCTGTAAAACTGTTATATCAGAGGTATCACACTGAAAATGAAATGTCTCCTCTCTTGGCATACTGTTCGGGTTGGAATCAATCTGCTGGAGTACAAGGAGGTTTGGAGTGTCACTGTCAGTAGTGGCATTCACCTACTCACATAAGTAATGTAGAAGCAGCCAGCTGTGCTCCAGACAATCTCAGATGAGCTGTCACCTTGATCCTCTGCTGTCCCACCCCTCTGGCAGGCACTATGCAGCATGTGTGGGTAAGGGCCTGGTAGCTTGTGCAGGCAAGCACACACTGCAGAGACGTGACATCTAGGATCACACCAGCTGCACATACAAGGTGTGAAGATGGGCTGGAAACATGACCACAGACTGAGTTGTCTGAAATAGTGTGTGTCAGGATGAGGGACGTGAGTTTCACAGCTCTGCTAATGGCCTGGAGGAAGGAGGAGAGACCAAGGCTATTCAGTTCATGAATGGTGCTAAATATGGGGAAAGCACCAGGGACAAGAATATATGGGCTTTTATGGGATATTATGGGATATTAAAATTATGACAAGGTAGGAAGATACAGTCTAGAAACTGTAAAGTAGCAGAAAAACAAAACATCAAGGAAATACAAAGGCTCATGGTGAAAAAACCTGTAGAAAAAAAAATTATACCAGAAGGGAATGGAGGAGGATGCAGAAAACGATGTAACAGCTGGATTATTCTGGCTTTATGAGTCTGAAAATTATAAATAAATTTCTTATATTAGTGTCCTAAGTAAGCAATAGAAGAATTTTTTCCTTCCAGTTAAAAGTCATCTGTCTTCTGACTTGTAAACATTCATCCAAAATAACACCTAAATCTTTAACAGAAAAAATTATATCTAACCTACACTCCCATTCAAACCTGGAGGGAAAGGAAACAATCTTATTTCTTTTATTTATTTTTGCCACCATCCCCTGCTCCATTAGTTTCCTGTCTGACTGGACATTTTCGAAACCTGCCTGTATCTGTCCAGAATATGCTGTTCACATTTCATAATGTGGAAGACTGGGGGGTTTTTTTGAATCTGGAATGAAGGCAAATAGAACACTCAATATCACATGAAATCATCATAAGTGTTTAAAAGGATTTAGGTGGCTCAATAAGCATTTGTTCATAGACATGCAAATAAAGTCCTACTATTTCAGGTTGCCAAAACAATACATTCCATAGAGCTGAAGGATAAAGTCTTAAATTAGTTGTAAGAGGACAGTGTAATGCCATTGAATTCCTCAGACATTGCACCAGAAAATTAGATGTTGAATCTGTTTAAAAAACAAAATATCATGGTTACAACTGCAAACGAGGAAGAATATTTATTAAGTGGCCTTGAAGAAGAACAGTATTTTTTACAGGAATGATTTATGGTATTTTATTGTATAGTTGAAGTTTAATAGGTGCACATAATACAGTAATGTACAATTTAAAAAAAAAAAAAGTATTTATTGCTGAATCTATTTTAACTCTGCAATTTCCTGCATATACAAACTGTAATTTAAGTACATGTCATAATAAATAATCTTTACTTATTAAATGAAAAGAACTGAATTCAAATTTATTAAATTTCCTGGGGTTTATATAATTTAAAAATACATAAAGTAAGGGTCATGTTGTAACTGAGTATTAGTTACTCATAGGAACACATAGCTACTTATTTTTCCCAGAGCTTTATGGTAAATCTCAATATGACCAATTGGACATAGGAGATGAACTTGTATTTCTAAGACATGGATTTTCAGTATGCTTCTTCATAAGAAAGGTCTAATTTATCAAATACCTAAGCAAATGGAAGATTTAAGAACTTCTCTATGAATTTTAACCACATATTCAGAATAATTGGATGCTTATTCTATGATTCTTTGATTTTATTACCACCTTTGGACTATGTGGACTCTGCCTTAAAACAAGTTTATTTTTCTAAGGTGATTTGCTATAAACAATCTGATACAGATTTACTTGTAATATAGATTTTCTATTTCAGGGGAATCATGTCATTAAAGAACTTACATGACATATCCAGAATGTCATTTTTTATCATCCTTCCCTTATAAAGGAAAATCCATTAACTGGAAAACAAACAAACAAGTAAAGGGACAAGATCCCAACCTATCTCCCAGAAACAAAAATCCCATCTTACCAAGAAAATCAGATTGCTTTTTCCTTTTTTTTTTTTTTTCTTTTTTTTCTTTTTTTTTTTTTTCCCAGATTGCTAAGAGGCCTGAATGACCTAAATGCACTGATTTCAGAAGAACTGAGTATCTCTTGCTCAATGATCTCTGGAAGATGTTGAGCAATCTTGAAAATCTAGCCGTGGTGTAGATTTCAGTTTCCTTGTTCGTAAGTCTTATTAATGTGAATTGATGTAGTTCACTTGGTCTTTTGAATCTAAATTTTCATCATAGAAACTAGTGTTCTTCAGGTTATGGATCTACCTCCCTTCCACTTCATTTTTCACTGGTCTACTAATTGCAAGTTATTTTTCCTTAATACCTCCAAATTGCATTCTTTCTTTTTTTTTTTTTTTTGTCCTTTCTCTCTTTTTTCTCCTTTCTTTCTTTTAAATTTTTTTCATGTTTTCAGATTTCTGCGCATATGATAAAAAATAGTAATATCTCCATAATAAGAGTAATCTTCACATTTTTATTTTAATGTTCATTAACTGAGTTCATGCTGGACTAAGAAACTCCTACATGTCTATTTTTTCATTCTAGATATTTCCATTGGACTACATGTTGCTGGCAGGATTTTGTAAAGAGATTAATTTTATATAACCTTTTGCATTCTAATAAAATGTTCCCATTTGGAATTCCCAGGAGTTAGTTTCATGTCTACTTTTTTCACAGTTGCTTAGAAATCCACCAGCACTATGCAAGCATTTATTATTTGCATGTTGTTTGTGCAAATGTTTGAAGCATTAGAACTACTTTGTCAGCAAAATCTCAATTTAATCTCATTCTGACCAACATAAATACTGTTATCTCTGTGCCTACCCATTAATTCAGATATGTTCTTTTACTGCAGATGCTGAAGATTAGAAGTTATTTAGAAGATTAAAAGGCAAGACAGCCTGGGGCAGGACTGTTTTCTTAGACATCCAAAGGCCCTATGTATAGTGATCCTGTAAGCGAAAAAAGTTCATAGTAAAGTGGTTCTAATTTACCTCTTTCTATCACTTTCATTGCACAGCTGTAGCTTCTTGCCATTTAAATGGAAGGAAGTTCCAGTTCATGGATTGTTTTCTAAGCATTAACTTCCTGTAGACTACTCACCAGACTAGTAAATCAACAGGCAAGAAAAAAAAGAAAGAATACAAAAATAATTCGTCTGACAAAGATTTAGCATGAGAAAACTTAAGGGACTGGAAATCAAATATATATATATAGCAGCCTAGACGACATGGGGCCTTTTTCTATTCAGAATCAAAGGTGTGCATTTGTCCAAAAGCCAGTTTGTTCTGTTTGGCTTACCAATTAGAATGAGGAATAAGGTAACCCTTTTAAAAAATCTACAGGTAAAAGTGTTAAAGACATATGAAACAAAAATTATATCTGCTGCAATATAAATATGAAAGAAAGAGATGACTAACAATGCCTTCTGAGTAATTTAGAATATTGTTTTTCTAAATAGACTGGTTTTACTTACTGTAGCAATGTGGAACAAAGATACACAGACCCCCTCATGCATCCAAAGGAGATCCCTTTATTGTAGAAGTCATCCTCCTTTCATACTTTTAATCTCAACCAGACAAAATCAAAACTTAACAGAAGGGCACCCATTGGCTGGCTCAGCTGCAGTCTGGTGTCCACGAGTCATAACTATCTCACACCCCTCAACAGACTTCCAACCATCCAGCCTGCAGCTGTGCCTACCCACAGGGTCTTCTGGTGAGCATAAGCCTTAACAGCTTTAACAATTATAACCCCATATGCCATATCTCCCTCCTTTTTTTTATTAAGCAACAGAAACCTACTAAGAAAAACCTAAACTATTCCTAAAACATAAATAACAGTGACAAAAACAATAATAATAATAATACAACACAATAAAATAATAATACAATACAATAATACAATAATAACAACAATAGTAGCCATACCAACTTTTCAAAAACTGTAATATATGCCTATAACATATTAGCTACATCAGGACGGTGCAACAAAAGGTCCCACGCACCACGATGGAACCCACCCCGCTGTGGAGATGCAGGCACAACCTCTTCCCCATGTTAGTAAAGTCCAGGGGTCCTTTCCCTAACTAACTGTCCAGTTAGTAAGTCCTTTACCATTACTGGAGGTGTCAGATGAGCCTTTGGGTTGCATCTCGCATGCAGTCTGTCACTTCTCGTCCCAATTTAAAAAAATAGGGACATGCAGGGCTTCAGCTAGTCTGTCCTGAGGGCACCCCAACTACTGTTCTTTTTGTTTTTCAAGCATGGTCTTTAAGGGTTCTATGGGCAAGCTCAACAATACTTGCCCTGTCGGAGAGCAGGAAATGCCTGTATTGTGAGATACACCCCATTGCCTCAAGAAGTTATGAACTCACTCTGAGGGGTAGGAGGTCCATTGTCCGTTTTGATGGTGTCAGGAAGGCCCAGAGTGGCAAAACAGGTGAGTCAATGCCAGATGGCATCATGGGCCTTCTCTCCAGTGTGAGCAGTTGCCATTAGGATACAGGAATAGGTGTCAATAGATGCATGAACATATTTTAAACAGCCAAACTCTGGGATATGAGTAACATCAATTTGCCAAATGGAGTTGGCATTTAAACCTCAGGGGCTAGTGCCTTCTGCTAAAGGAGCAGGAGCAACCCCATGGCAGGAGGGACAAGACAACAAGGCAACTCGGCTTGTGCAAAAGTATTTGGTACCACACCTGTAATCACAGTGATATCTGCATAGTTGTTACCTTCTGCAACTTCCTACTTTCCTTCAGGGCCAGGAAAACCTATGTGGGAGTGACCATGTAACACATAAAAAATCATGCTGCCAGCTGTTAATCAAGGTCTACTCTGTAAACAAAAGACGGTTATTAACATGCTTTAAATAGGAAGATTCTAAATGAAATAGAACATTGGCAGCATATGAGAAATTAGACAAGACAGATGGTTAAAAACCCAATTACAGCTTTTCTAGTCACAAACTGAAATACCACTAAAGCTTTGAGAGAAAACAAAACTCTACAGGTCTCCCGTTTAGGTAATGACTTGCAGGGACATATAGATAAACAGTCCACGCAGGGTTTTGCTGCTGTATGGGGTAAGAATAACCATTCTAACACATGTAAGAGTTCTTTATCATTAACAAACCATTGAAATAGAATAGCAAAAGGTTTAAACTTGCTAGTAATTCTTCCTTCTAATGTTGTCTCTGGAGGCAAGGTTTAGCCTTACATCAATGCTTTGCACACAGGGGGAAGTTACCCTTCTCCATCCCTCTGTGGAGGGCATTCCCTTTTAAAATGATCCATGGAACCACAGTTAAAACAATACCCTGCCCATGTGAAACTTGGAAGTCCTGGCAGCCAGCAGCACCGGGGTGCAGGAGCGATGCTGGCAGCCAAGCCAGGGCCACTCCAGAATGTTCAGCGAGGTCTTGAAGGGGGCAGGAAGGTGCCACAGAACATGGCCCAGATCAGCAGCTGCAGGAACACCTCTAGGGTGAAGAACACAAGCACAGTGGCATAGCAACATAGTCCTGCAGAGAGCAGAGCCTTGATGTTGTAGAAGCCTTGCTTCTTTTCTAGCCATGGCAGTGACACTCCCGCCACTCTGCCAGCTGGATGTGTCTGAAATCCAGAAGTGCACTGCTAGAGCCGCTGACAGAGTTAGTATTATGAGCGGAAGTACCCACATTCTGGTATGCTCTAGCCAGATCTCTTGTATCACAGGTATGCAGGTTACAAACAGCGAGCAATGCTTTTCTACAGTCTTTTTTCACATTTGTGAAAGCAAGCTCCTGCAACAGAGTAGCTCTGGCGTTGTCACTATCGACTTACTGGGGGAGTGTGGCTTGCAATCCGTTCAGGAACTGCACAGACAACTCCTCTGGACTCTGTAAAATCTCAGCAAATGACATGTTAGAATCGATACCTGTCCTTGGGAACCAGTGCTGTGCTTGCAGAGCTAGGCAGGTGATGCTATCATATATATCGTGTGTGTAGCCTGCCTAGGCTGTAGGCACTGCAAAAGGACCCCTTCCAGTCAGCTGCACAAAAACGATTGGGGAATTTCTGTCCTGCAGCACTTCCACTTGGATCATACACAGCTCATTGGTGAGCCAGACTGCAAACTGCATCGCTGTTAAGATAATTTTCATTATGCTTTTCCATTTGTGAGGTATGAGGACGTATGCAGTACTGATGGACTTCAGATAGCTTAGGACGTGATGGGAGGATATGCTGCTTTCTTTTATTAGTGTCCTCAGCTCTTTAATAATCTAGCTCTCTGTATGCTGGGCATTGCTTCAGGGCATATATGACTAGGCAGGCAGTGACAACTGCCAGATCGCCCTCCTTCATCATGGCTTCTCTGCATTTTCACCAATCCTGGGTTACAATATCCCCATTTTGGGCAAGAAGTGAGTCCGCCACCCTCTCATGGTGTGGGAATTTCACACCGAGGGGACCAACCATGCAGGGATCTCCACCAGGGTAAGGCAATCCCACAGAGCTTGGGTTAATCTCGGGTTCTGGTGGTGCTAAGGACTCAGGGGAATCATCTTCTGAAGCTGCATAATGGTTGCCATTTGCACGGTTTCCTTTAATGGCCACCACGATAGTCCCCCATGTGGCCAGGTACCTGCAAGCTTCAGCATTGTCATCCCTGGTGATATCAAAACCTCTCTGCCCTACCACTTGCCAGGTTTCTAATTGAAAGGGCCGACCAAAAGGAAATTCTCTAACATGATTAGATACCCAGTCCATCAGGGTGCTTAGTTTCATGTCAGCCATATTAATAGATTGCTGATGTAGGAGCAGCTGTATCTAGTCCAAGCTCCTCCTATGTTCCAGGGATATTCCCCCTTCCATATTGCTTCCACTGGTCTACTCACTTGATACGTAAGGTGAGCGCACTTTTGATTCATTGAGTTCCTTTCCAAACTCTTCCTGGATCCTTCCCTGGATCCTTTCCTGGACTCTTCCCGGCCGGCCAATTCTTTGACTCAGTGGGAGTTGCTACCAAAGCGGTGCACACACCTGCACCACCTTTATAGGTCCTGATTCAGGCCAGCCATTTGTAGCAGTCGGGAACAAAGAGACATGGACTCCCTTATGCATCCAAAGGAGATCCCTTTGTTCTAGAAATCACCCCCCTTTTACTCTCAACCAGACAAAATTAAAACTTAACAGAAGAAGGGCACCCATTGGCTGGTTCAGCTGCAGTCTGGTGTCCATGAGTCATAACTATCTCACACCCCTCAACAGACTTCCAACCATCCAGCCTGCAGCTGTGCCTACCCACAGGGTCTTCTGGTGAGCATAAGCCTTAACAGCTTTAACCATTATAGCTCCATATCCCACAGGTTACCACTGTTAACAAAAGCAAAATCTTATAACAGCAGAGTTTTAGAATATTTATTAATTTAACGTGTACATGTAGATTATTGTGCATACAAATAGAAAAAACCACAACAAAAAGTCTGAGACAAAATATATTTTTAAGAATTTATGGCAAGGAAAACTACAGCCTAATTTCTCTCACACCAAAATTATTGAAGTAATTTTCATTTATTTTATTTAGCATACAATTTAATTCCTTTGTCTGTAATTTTGGCTGTATGCTTTTAGTATTTGCTTACAGATCCTTGCAGTGTACAAGAATTCAAGTAGACATTACATATAATTTTTAGGAATATCATATAGAAGTCAGTTGCTTTTTTGTTTGGTGCTTGGTTTTGCTTTTTAAGGGTTGAAAGAACAATTTGCCTTTGATTTCTTGGGGAGAATATGTAAGGAATATGTAAGATCTGAATTTACAACTAGAAGCTGACCATTCTCATCTGGCTGCCTATCTAATGTGGGTATCATTTTCTCTATATGTCCCAGACTTAACTCTTAAGCCTTTATTATTTTTGGTGTGTTTCTACATACCCTCTATTAAAGCTGTAAAATAATGCCCATTTTCAAGAAATTATTTGCTCATTAATCCTACTGAGAATAAGTTTCTTAAAACTGAACGAGGACCTAGGTCCTTTAACAAGTGCCAGATATCAACAGCTGGAAAAATCCCTTGTCTCTAAATAAAATAATGATTCATTGTGTAAGGTGTGGCATTGTTAAAATGCTTATCCCTACAGAAACACACAAAAAATTACTCATAAGGCAACTAAAGTTTATGATAATCAGGAGATTGGTCTTGATTGATATGTTTCAGGACATTAATCTCATCAGAGTACTAGGAACTTAAGTCAACTGTCATAAATAACCTATAAAAAGAATCTGGTCAGATTCTTTCATTATTTTGCTTCTGCTACCAGAAAGAAAATATTATTTACATGTTGTTGGGGGTTAGACTTGTTTCTTTTTTCACCTATAGAATTTTTTCCCAAGAGTTGCAAGGCAACTAATTGCTGGGTACTTATCAGTGCTCAGGTGAAACAAAGCATGGAGGCTGGGTGGAGGCTGGCCCTTGGCTACACCCTTTGTCTCCGGGAGTTTCCCCCCGAGGAGGGGGAGAAAGACGGGGCTGGGGGGCAGCTTCACTTTGGGTGTGGTCTGCGTCCGGAGAGGACGAGGCTGCTGTTGCTGCGTGAGTTTCTCACTGGCACCACCGGGATCTGATCCTGAAGAGAGCTACCATCATCTGCTTGTGTGCCCAGGAAAATTCTGATCTCTCTCCTTTTGCTGCCCTGCTGGAGCTGTCTCAGCCCTGTCCCACTGCCTTGGTGCTGTTTTAAAGCTGCTCTGCATCGTGGCTCCGCACTGCCCTCCCTGCCGGACATCCCTGCCCCCCAGTGACCACCAACGGAGCTCCGAACTTCATCCGATCCACCAGCCCGGGATACCCTGCCGTTCCAGCTTGGTACTTTTTTTTTGGAGTCCCCAGAGACCAGACTGCCCCGGGTTTTGTGAAACCAAGCTCCGTCAAGGTCCCTGGTTCTGTTTTCGCTATTAATTGCTGTAGTTGTTGTTGTTTGTTTGCCTTGTTATACCTATTAGTAAAGAACTGTTATTCCTATCCCCATATCTCTGCCTGAGAGCCGTCTTAATTTTCTAAATTATAATAATTTGAGGGAAGAGGATTTGAATTGTCCATTCCAAAAGAGGCCCTGCCTCTCTTTAGCAGATACCTGTCTTCTTTAAAAACCAAGACACATGTGTTGTGAAGTGGGTGAGAAGCTGCATGTTAAATACAGAGAAAATGTCTATACAAATGTCTATACAATGTCTGTACATAGCATTATTTTTCCTCTATATTTAAATCAAAATTGAAATGGATTTTTTAAATTTATTTCATGATTTCATGATATAAATGCCCACAGTTTCGGTTATTCTAGGATTGTACCCTTAAAGAATAGGCTGCAGAGAGGAAAAGTAAAGAACATTTTCTTGGTTTTATGTTTCGTTGTTTTTTTAAGCATTAATTTTCTGCTCTGAACAGATATAGAAAGTTTATTTACAAGTGAGAATTTTTCAGATATGGACATGTGTAAATGTTTTAATGGTAGTCTTGGTCAGAATTAGTTATATTTGTTATATAGTTACACTTTACAGATAAGTTTGTAGATATTTACTGTGCAGATAGCAATTCCTATGCCAGTCATCTTGACTTAATAATCTGTGGAGAGAAATAGCACTTTGGGGATAAGAATGATCTAATTTCCAGATACTACTTTAGGTCAGGATGAATCATCTTGTAGAAATATCAGTTTTTTCTATCTGTGGAGTCTAAAAAACTAAGTATTCACTCAAAATTATTCATAATTTTTAATCACTTGTTAATTAGATAATACCATAACTTTATTACAATTACAAATTATTACAGTAATGGTCAGTAAAAAATGAAGTTCTTTTTGATAGGGTAATCAATTGCCTCAACAACAACAAAGAAATAAAGCAGTAGTAAATAAAGGTTTGTTCACTGTAATTAACAAGGAAGAGAGAAGTTTAACAAAGAGAAAAGCAAACAAACAGAAAAATAAACAGAACTTTTCCAGTAGAATAATATCGAATATGTAGACTGAAGCTCCAAAATTAAAAAGTATAGAATTCCTTGAAACCTTCTTCACACAAAATTTACTATACTAAGACGATGATTAAGAGACGTTATTAAGGAGTTATTAAGAATTTGCATTAAAACTGTAATGCAGTATTAATTTTTTCCAAGAATGTACCTCATAAGTTGGTTCACACATTAAAAAAATGTGGAACCCCAGGGAATCTATTTAAGAAAATTAGTACGCTATTTTAGAAATATTATGGCTTATTGTTTGAACTGCTAAACATCACATTTCTTATGAACTATTTCACTAAAATACAGTTTATTTATATATCTGAACATGTCAAAAGAGGAACCTGAAACTACTTGATGTTAATATTATTGAAGAAAGTATTTTACTTTCTATTAAAAATGACATTATGATACTCTAGAATATGTAAATATCTTCTGCGCCACAATTTATAACCTTTAGGCAAAATAATAA
This sequence comes from Acrocephalus scirpaceus scirpaceus, assembly GCA_910950805.1. Classification (NCBI taxonomy): domain Eukaryota; kingdom Metazoa; phylum Chordata; class Aves; order Passeriformes; family Sylviidae; genus Acrocephalus; species Acrocephalus scirpaceus. Next base: position 36,649,693 of record OU383776.1, read on the forward strand.
TTTGATTACATAACAGCATTTCAAATTTTATAAATATAATCTTTCTGATAATTTTTACTTTAAATTTATAACTGAAAGGGCCTAGTGGGCTTTTAGTGATAGGCTCTAAGCACACCTGAGTAACAATAGCTGTTATGCATGAGTTGCAAGAGTTTTAAATGGGAATGTTTAGATCACATATATCTCTGGCACCTCTCTTCCAAGCTGCTCTCCAGTCACAATAACGCCACAGATTGCAACAAAACTATTGATTATTCATCTATCTGTGGGTTTAAAATATTTTTTCAGATTATTCTTTTATGGAAAATGAATTTTAATACTGATTTCAGTGGGATTGGGATAGAGGCATTCTGAAAAGCATCTATAAAGACCATATGGATGCACTTGGATGAACAGTTTTGGTATTCAAAGAGAGGCACTGTACAGCTATACCGCAAATGTTCACTATTTAGGAGTGAATAAGGGAAGGGAAATTGATTTTTGTAAAGAACTAGTTCTTAACTATAAATATATAATAGAATGTAATATTTACAATTACAGTAATAAAAAAATCATTTATCCCAAAATATGATAATCTGCTACTGAACTTTTCACTAAACATGTCATTATCCTGTGTTCAAACCATTCACCTGTGCTAAAGCAATCAGTTGTATTTCAAACACCCTGGTGATCATATATTTAGCCTTTTAACATAACAAGAATTTAAAATACTTGAAGTGTGAATCCCTCTTCCCTAGTACAATACCAAGTGGTAGGAAGACTTTGTGTGTTCCAGCAGAAAGCAAGCTATACAGTGAAAATTACCCTATATTCTGTGCCCAGTGACAAAAATACTAAGGACTGTAAATGTGAACTGGTGCTTTAGAGAACATTTAAATACACATCTGAAATCAGTTCTAGCCAGTCAGCAGAGAAGGAATTATAGAAAATAGTAATGAATTTTGTAGCAAGGGACGGTGTGTATCAGTGTTTAAAACTGCAGGTCAAAGAACAGAAAATCCAAAAGATGCACGCATGTTTTCGGATTGCATGGTGAGCTTCTGGTAGTGGGGGAGCTACAAGGGATGCAATCTGTAAGAAGGGCCCCCTGTTGTGTGACAGAGCCAATGCTAGCCAGTGCCAACACTAACCTAACACTGGCCAAGACTGAGAAATTGAAAATGGTGTTAGCACCTCTGGGACAAAATGTTTAAGAAGGAGAGAAAGTGCTGCCAAAAAGCAGATGGAAAATAGGAATAAGAATTTGTGAGAGAGATAACCCTGTAGAACCAAGGTCAGTGAAGAACAGGAGGGTAGGCTTGCTCCAGCAGCTAGAGCAGAGATTCCTCTGCAGACCATGGTGCAAAACATGGTGCAGATCATGGTGAGGCAGGTGTGCCTCTGCATGGAGGTCCCCAGTTAAGCCCATGAATACACCCAAAGGAGGCTGTGACCCTGTGGAGAGCCAATCCTGAAGCAGGCTCCTGGTAGGGCCTGTGCAACCATGAAGAGAGGAGCACAAACTGGTTCATATTTTCCTGACAGGACCCACTCTGGAGCAGTCTCTCCCTGGAGGACTGCATCCCATGGAAGGAACTCATACTGGAGCAGTTTGTGAAGAACTGGAAGTTCTTTTGGGAAGGACCTATGTTTCAATTCACTGAGGACTATCCCCTGTAGGAGAGAGAAGGGGAAAAGTGGCAGAGTTGTGAACCCCCCCATTTCCTGCCCTCCTGCATCACTCAGGAGAAAGTAGAAATACTGGGAGTGAAGTTGATCCCAGGAAGAATGGAGGGTAGGAGGGAAAGTGTATTTCTCATTACTCTTACCTGATTTGATTTGTAAAAAAACAAACAAATTTACTGAAGTTGAGTGTTTCACCTATGACAGTAATTGATGAATGATCTCATTATCCGTTGGTATCTTGTTCCATGAATCTTTTGTTTGCTATATTTTTTTTTCCTCCTCATCCAGATGATAAAGAGAAATGATAGAGAGACTTGATGAGCTCCTGGTGTCCAGCCAAGGTCAGCCCACCACAGGACTACAGATAAATTAACCACAAAGACTGCTTGACTCTTTAGGTTGAAGTAAATACATTGAGGTGTGCTTCATATAAGCACAAATCTGACAATATCCTCTTTTGCTTATTCTTTATCTATACATGCTGAATAACAATAAGGGTTGTTTAGGCTTTTTATTTATTTGTTTTGTTTAATAGAGATTACTGAAATGCTTCAAGCATCAACCTTATTTCCTGCAATCTCTGATTTTTGTGGGGTTTTTATGATAACAAGCTTTCTTTAGAGTACTGATTTTAGAAAAAATATTCCTTCTCATACCTCTCCTAGAATTTGAATCTTTGCTTATAACTGTTGAGAAAATTCATACCTTGTGATGATATATTCATTTAACAAAGCTTGGGCTTTGTGCACAACTAAGCTCCAGTGAATCAAATGCTTTTCCACTGAAGCTGACCTGAAGCAGTTGCTTTGTTTTGTACATTGCAAAAGAGAATCCCAGCTAAAATGACCTTCATAAAATTCTATTTGTTAAATTGTGTTTGATAAATATATACTGTTAAAGTGACAGGGTAAAATTTTAAAAGGTATTTCACAGAAAGAGCTCTACACCACTCTCTCACAAACATTTCATAAAATCATAGACTATCAGGTCAGAAGGGGCTTCATCATCATGTCCAACTTCTCTTTGCAAAAGCAAGGTCTAAAGAAGATAATGTAGAATCTTGTTCAACAGAATATATTATTGCAAACCCAACACTTCCATGAGCAGATTATGCTAATATCTGACTCTCCTTATTGTGAGAAATTTGCCTCCTGTGTCCAGTTGGAATCTCTGTAGGGGTAACTTGTACCCATTATCTGTCATTTTTTCCATGTGATTAATTTTAAAAAAGGATTCTCCATCTCAATTATAGCCACGTTTTAAATCCTGGTATAGGGTGATAAGGTTTCTCCTAAGCCTTCTTTTCTCAAGGCTGATAAAATCCTGTTCTCCCAGCCTTTCTTAACATGACAGGTTTTCCAGATTTTGATCATCTTTGTGACCCATCTCTGGAACCTCTCCAGCCTCTTTACACCTTTTTTGCATAGCAGGGACATAATCATTCTTAAATTTCATTCTTTCATGTTTTAGAGATTTTGCCTTTGGTTTATACAGGTTTGGTTTTTAATTTTTTTCAGTATTTCTTAATTAAACACACTCTTTTTATTTTTTTTTCTTTCATCTTAGAGGTAGCTAATCAAGGTCCTCAATGGCACTGAATTTAACATCTGACCTTACTGATTTTACGTTCACAGTTACATTTCATTTTTTGTATTTTAAATGACAGCTAAGTAATGAGTACATTTAATCAAAATGTAGTTCTTTTTAATTCTTCCTGCTTCTATGGTGCCATGAGAAGTGTTATCCTCTGGAGACCCTTATGTTGTGATGGGCAGCATAACTCTCTTTGGTAAAAATGGGTTATAAGGTGTCCTACATTCAAGCTTCCAGATACACTTCTGTTACTTGTGATCTCAAAGATTGCTATTGGGATTTCATTCGACACATGAGTGATTTCAGTAGGTACAGATCCATAGGTTTCGCAGCTTGCAAAGTACACAAGAAGAAATTTTACTTTGTTTAGTCTAATATGACAAATCCTATCATGCCTCTTAAGTCTGTTAGAAATTAAAATTACATAAACTGTGGTTATGATCAAGGCTATACTTATTACCATTCATTATATCTGATAATTTCTTACTTTAATTAATTATAATAAAGAATTATTATTATTATTATTATTATTATTATATTGCCTAACATGCTAGTACTTGGAACTTATTTTATATTTGAGCTTAATGCAAATAAAATCTTCCTCACTGAACATATGTTGAGACATCCTCTTTGCCCTATACTTCAAAATACACATCACAAATTCATGTTCCAAGATAGGGAACTATATTGCTATGCTAGAGAACATCTGATACATTCTTCATAAAAATAGCCATGATGATGCTTCATTCCAGTCCAGCCCTTTTTCACAGTATTACTGACAGGTAACCTTACAAGACATTCCCACTAAGGTTTAGAATTTCAGAATAGAGAAAAGTACCTGGCAGAAAAGTATCAGAACAGAGGATATGGAAATATGCTATATTTTCTCAGCTGCTTCAAATTTCCTGTACCATCTATTTCTGCTAATTGCTTGTTAGTAGTGAGCTGCTTTACCAGCCTAATCTTATTGTAGTCTTATCTCACCTGTTTTGGCTTTTTTTCTGAGAGTGGAGAAATTTTTGTACCATTAAAAATACTGCAATAACCTGTAAGAGTATATTAAATAAAAATACTATCTTTAAATGCTTTCCTCAAAAAAATATTGATACTGCCAACAAAATGTATGATGTTTTACAGATATTTTAAAGCATCTTCTGAAGGGGAAATAAGTAATTTAATTTTTTAGAAAAAACTTTCAAATTCTGTAATATTTTGTAATTATAGACAAAACACAGAGACAGTTTTAGTAACTTTGATTTTCCATTGCTTTTTGGTTTGTGTCTTTACAGGTTTTGATTGATTCATATAAGGAAGAAATAATTAGAAGGAACATTCTCTTAAATCAAAAACTAGCATACTGGTTTTCTTAGGCATTATTGGCATATACTGGAAATTGGAGAATGCAGTGCAGGAGTAGACTTTGATTTCACCCCAAAGCATGGTACAAGTTAATTTGCTGTGTAATTGTCAATGTGAATCTTGTCGCAATTTGCTATTGTAAATCTCAGTATTTCACTTTGTTGATGATGCTTGTAAGTATTGCCCTAGTATGAGAAAATATCTGTCTTGATGTTCCTTTCCCCCTTTGCTGCATTTTTCAGGGTGCTGGAGGTGACATATTGCACAGAAATGACACTTGCTACAGTGGTGAATGATTAAATACATCTATCAAAGTATCACCACAACATTGATGATCATTATTTATATTCTTTACCAGAAAGAAAATTATTTATGACTACTAATTCTTGAATAGTTTTGGAGTATTTTGTGTCCAGACCAAAATAATGTTCTGTAATATTTTGGAAATTATTTTGATTTAGAAATCTAAGTGAGTGACTTGAGTCATGGGTTTTTTGGGTTTTTTTCCTTTTGTATAATTCTTTTTTTTCCAAAGAGTAACACAATTCCCTGATTTAAGTAAGATGAGATAACTAAGCCCTGTGTAATACTAGTGAAATCAAAAAAACCCTCTGTATAATAGTAATCTTATTTTTCCAGAAACATTCAAAATAATTTTAATGAAAGTTTTTGATTAATGATACATAAAGTTTTGAGAATGAAGCTGAAAAGGGAGGATAAACTGTGTAAGGAGATCCTCCATATCTCTGTCATTGATGATGTATCTCCTACGTGTTGATATCCTAAATAACTGTAAGAGTTGAAGAGGCAAAAACATTTTGAAGAGAAAGAAGACAGTATTCCATATTCCTTTTATTTATAGTCTTCTATTTTTAGTAGAAAAATATTAAGAAATAGAAAATAACATCTTTGTACCGTCAAATCATAGCTGCAACAAAAAACTGAATCATGTTTTTGACTGGATATCTTTTAAAGCACATTGCTTAGAAGGAGATAATGATTAGAGTGGCAATAATAAAACCTATCAAGAATATTAGACCATTTTGCCTCAAAATCTTTGCACTGACAACCCAAAGGAAGGGTTCTAACATAGTGTATATAATGCAAGACAGCTAAGATTTTTCAAGTACTAAATCATACTTCATTTTCACATATAGCAAAAACAATAACCGCATAGACTATGCAAAACAGAAAAAGAATTAGTTATATTTATGTTGAAAAACCTAAGAAATAATTATCTTCAAAGTAGCAACAAAAATATTACTAAGACTGATCCCACTAAAATTTTTAGTTTTCTTGATCATGGGATGGTTTGTACACCACCAGGCCTCCTGGAAGCAGATAGAGTTCATCTCTCTAAAAGGAGGGAAAAGTTTCTTGCCCATGAGTTGTCAGGGATAATTGTCAGTGCTTTTAACTAGGTTTGAAGGAGGAAGAGGATAAGACAATTCTTACAAGAGATGAGCCTGGGAGTGACATGCCAATGTTGGGGGTGGCATGGACAGCCCAGTTGAAGTGCCCCTGCACCAGTGCACCCAGCACGGATAAGAAACAACAGAAGCCATTGGCAGCAGGAAGCTGTGATGTAGTTATAACCACAGATATGTTGTGGGATGACTGGAGAGCTGCTACAAGCCAGCATCCAAGTGGATGGCTACAAGCTCTTCAGAAGGGGCAGGTGAAGAAGGAGAGGCAGTGGGGTGGCTCTGTACACTGGGGAGGGTTTTGGCTGCAGAGAGTTCAGGGACTGCAGGGATCAGGCTGAGTGCCTGTGGGTGACTGTTGGGCAATCGAAGCGAGGTCTCCATGGTTTGCATCAATGAAGCCCATTTTACTGAACACACTGCTGGTTTTTAGCATGAGCTAAAAATAACTACTTGCTTAAGCAACAACAATAACAACCATATCTATGTTTCTTAGTAACATTGCTTAACTATAGGCTAGCACAGACTTGTACAGGCCTGTACTGTCTTGCATGCCAAGCACATCCTTATCTCTTCCTACCTCAGGATCCCGCCTCGTCTTGTCAGGGCTTGTGGCCCTCTAGCACATATACTTCTATAATGAGTTCAGCAGTACTTTGAATCCTGCTTCCTAGCTGTATTCCCACAGGTGACAGTCAGAGGGATGGCCAACAAGGCAGAGATCCTGCTGGGAGTCTGTCACAGACCAACCAACCAGGATGAAGTGAAATATTCTGTCAGTGGATGTTTCATGATCACTAGCCCTTGTTCTTGTGGGAGCTTTTAACTTGCCAAATGTCTGCTGGAAACCCAACACAGTGGAGAGGAGACAGTCTGGGAAGTTTCTGCAGTGTATGGAAGGTAACTTCCAGACACAGCTGGCAGGGGAGCCTACCAGGGTATGCCCTGCCAGACCTGCTGCTCACAAACAGAGCAGGGCTGTGGGAGATGTACTGGTCAGAGGCCACAGCAACTACAAAATTATAGTCTCCTGTTCTTGGTGAGGTAAGGAAGGCGATCAACAAAACCTCCACATTTGAATTCCAGAGGGCAGACAATGGCCTGTCCAAGTGAGTTGTTACACACTAAGCTCACACAGTAAGTTTTTAAAGGGGCTTACATACTTTTGATACCCTCTGGTGGTACATAGGAGGAAAAGTTCTTGGGTGGTTGAATAACAAAAATACCCAAAGAAGGAAATGTTAAAGGTGCAGGAGAAGGCCATCTGTGTGTGCCAACAGATAAGCTATCATGAACAGAATGCCCTGGCTGAATAGGGAACTTTCACTGGAACTCAGGGAAAAAAAAATGTATGATCTTTGAAAAAAGGGGCAGGCAACTCAGGAAGAATACAAGCATGTCAACAGATCATCTAAACAGAAAATTAGAAAGGTTAAGCTCAGCTAGAATTCAATCTGGCCACCATTTTGAAAGATAATAAAAAGATGTCATATAAATACATTAAAAATAAAAGGAGAGATGTAGTGGTGCATCTCTTTTGGTTTAGTTGTTGTATTCATATTTATATTGTTAATATTATTTGAATGGACTGTTCCTTGCTTCCCCCCCGTTCACCTCCCATTTGGTATAACCCTACTTGTTTGCCCAGTTACAGTTATGTGCTAATCAGTTGTTCCTCTGCCCTTGAGTCCTGTCACTCTCAGCGAGGCCTCTCCTAGTTCCAGAAGGTTCTGCAGAGATCAGCCCCTGATTGGACCATGTTCGAGGGAAATCCCTCCTATCTGCTATGGTTTGTTCCCTAAACTGTCCCTGTTCCCCTTGACCGCACCCCTCTTGTCTCTTATTGGTTGCTTACTTGGTTCACCCCTCAACTCCTCCCCCACATAAAAGTGGCTCCCCCGAGAGGGACTTTGCTCTGCTGGGGCAACCTCTCAAGGGCGCAGACCCACCAATAAAGGTCTCGTGACACCCCACCAGAGTCCTCCCTTCTTCTTTCACTGCGGTCGCATTCACCATTGTCAGGCTTCATGGCAGCTCTGGACCCACCGGGTGGACCTCACTGGCCAGCCTGCTGAGGTCCTACCGAGGCGTGTTGTGGTTCCTGCCAGGAACCTCTGAGCTGGGACAGGCTCAAGAGCCACCAGAGAGGCAGAGAAAAAACCCACAGAGAGACAAGGAAATTCTCTGTTCTATATGGGACATGAGAAGGGCAATAAAACTAGTAAAAGGGTCTAAAGAGTAAGTTGTATGAGGAGCAGCTGAGGCAGTTGAGTCTGCTGGAGACCTTCTCGCTCCCCAAAACCTAAAAGAAGGGTGCAGCCAGGTGAGAGTCAGACTCTTCTCCCATATAAGAAGAGATTGCAAATCTATTGCAGTCTAAGGAGGTAGTTACTGTGAATTTCATACAGTAATGTACTTTTCCAACCGAGCATAGTATCCAAAATAAATATGTTAATTAGACATAACATCTGACTATGGAACCAGAAGAATTATTAATATATGAATATTTATTTTAATTTTAATATGAGTGTTAATATGATAGGCTAATTTTAAAGAGCTGTGGTTTTTTTATCATTCATCTTGGAAAGGAAAATACATGCCCTGGAATTGGATATTATACCTACCTATTTGCTCTATTCTAACTAGAAATCAACTCTGCTAGGTTTTTTTAGCTGATCTTTGAAGCACATTGCATAGAAAAATTTTGACTGTAAAGAAAGGAATGGCGTTTGGTTCAAAATACAGAAAACTCATCTGTTACTTCAATTGGCCAGTGACATGCCAATATGCCAGTACCCTTAGCTATTCTGAATTTGAGATTACCATTAGAATCAGTAGGTCAAAATAGGAAACAGTATTTACTGTTCTTTTTTGGGGGATCTTCTTTATCAATAGACCCAAATAAGATGCACAATAGTATACAGACACCTAAAATTCACAAAAAAACCCTTATACATGGCATTCTTGAAATGTTTATCCTTGAAAAATCTTTTCCATGTTCCACAGTTTAGAAAAAATGGAAATAATATCAAACCCATTACACGAATTATTCACAGAAGTCTGTTAGAATGGCTAATATTTGCTCTTCCTAATCCTATCATCACCTAGCTTTTTTCGCCTTTTATATTCCTATATTACTGAGATTTCCTCTTCTATGGTTCTGTGATCTCTCTACAGTTATAAAATGTTACTGTCGCCTCTATCAGAGTTACCCTCCTTCAGACTTCAATCTTTTTTCTCCTGATACAAGAACATGAGAAGGACTGAACTAGGTGAATCCCTACTGTCCATTGCCTAAGAGTCCACAACAGTGTCCAGTCTCTGAGAGTGGACTTTTTGACAGAGACTTGGATAAAACAAAAAAAGTAGTACATTAGCATATGCCTCAAGTGTGCAAACATATAAAATGGGAGATTAGAGCTATTACTAAAACATGGACTCACAGTCAAATGGTAGGTTCTTTGTTTAGTAGAAAAGCTCCTTATGCCAAACATTTATTCGTGAATAACTGTTTTTTAAACATGGTATTTTATTTTCCTTCAGTTTCAAACAATATTTTACTACTATGCCCCTATTTTCAATGCTGTCCAGCACTATTCTTTCATGTTATGAGGCCTGTTGTCACAATTAAATATGATGTGCTAGCCTACAGAACATTTTTTCAGTTGCTTTAAAAATAAATATGCCTCAGTTTCTCACATCGTATGTTGATAATCTTAAGCCTTTAACTAATGCAAATCCAGTTCACATGTATTTCAGCATCTTATAAAAAGGATTTAATGATATTTGCGTAAATTTCTAAGCCTGTTCAACTTTTAGGGTAGCCCAAGTTATTTGCAAGAATATGTACATGGAGTATTTAACAACATAATGGAAGCAATAAAACTACCACAGAGGTCCAGCTGATCTAACTTGTGAATAAACAGTCAAGAATAAAACATGTAAAATGGAAAAAAAAGCTCATTGCTATGAAACAGCTGAATCTTTTTAATACTTCTACTGCAATGAATCATTGGGTTGTGCTTTTGTTAGAGAGCCTGGAAAACTCCACCATTTCCCAAATACCTTCCCTTTTCAGTATACTTGTATAATCACCATTACACCTGATGATAATGGTCTTTTCTAATTTTCTTTTTAATCTTTAGCTGAAGAAAAGGATCAAAAATTATTTTTAGTGCTCTTCTTTAAAAAAAATCTGTTTTAGGATAATATGGCAGTTGGATATATTTAGAAATTGTATTATTTTTCATAATAATATAATGAAATAATGTAAAAAGAATTTAAATTTATTTTTTCCTCATAAATTTCTTGGAATAATGAAACTTAATAAACTCATAAAGCATTTAAAACATAGACTACTAATAAACCATATTTTGCCCTAATTACTTACTTACAAAACAAATATTTATTTAAGGTGTTAATTAGTCATTAGTTAGTTTGGTCCTGAATTTTAACAATAGGTAAATGCTCTGAGGTATCATTTAATTACTCTGTAGTATATTTAAGTTTCCAATAGATACTGATAAGTTGAATGCCTTAGACTTCTTCCTTTCAGTTACAATCTGAAACATATCCCTACTGTTTACAGAATTCTCCAAGAACAGCAGTTTGGGCTAACAAAATAATCTGCACATGGAAACACTGAAAGCTTCATTTCAACTAAGTGTTTGTTTTCTGATTATTTCAAAATCATCCTCATTATCTGCCTGCTCAGTGGAAAAGAAACAGCTGATTCCTCAAGCGTGTTGACAGATGTCTACTTTGAAATACCTACTGGGTGGCCAACATATCAGTGAGACATTAAATCATGTTGTCATCTGGAGAGAAGCACTAAGCTGCTACAGTAGCTGTGAACACTGGCTGCTTAGTGACCTTTGCATAGAAATAGTGCTTCTACCCATAAACATTTTAAGGTCATGGGATTTATTCCAGTTCCTCACAAAGCCTGACATTTCACAAAAGCCAGGAGCAACTCTATACTGACTTTTTACCTGAGAAATATCTCCCTTTGGTTGATATTCATTAGGATGGGTCAATCTAATCTAGGCTGTAAGGCCATTAGACCTGATAAAATTTCAGAGGAGAAGGATTTCTAGTGGTGCAGATGGCAGAATTGTACCAACATTTTTTCCCTCATTTTGATTTATATTGCTGCTCATGAGAATTTATATACTGAATACTTTTACAATTAAATTTCCCCAAAAAGACGGTGCACAGAAAAGTAACAGCTTGTCATCCACTCCCTGGTGCTTTAGTCTCCTACTGCTGGGGCAGTAGCATGTTTCACTTTCAAGAAAATTTTTCAGACTAAAATTCGATGCAACAGAAGGGCCTATATGTAGCCATGCTTGTGCCTATCAAATTCTTTCCCATCTGCAGTTTGTGCAAATCCTCTCCAGCTTGTGCTTCAGGATTTTTAGGAATACTACGGTTTCCTGATACATTTAGGTTTGAATTCTGATGCATTAGACCATAGTACTTTACCATTACTTATCTTGTGACATAAATGGTACCTTTGCTTAAAAACCCCAAAGACAGTTTAAAAAACATGAGTTGTGCATAAACTAACCCAAAACCAAATCTGACTTTTAATCTTTTAAATTCTTTTTAAAATGTATAAAACCTAAAAAATATGTTGGTAATTAAATCATGCCCCATCTATACTTGATGGAAGTTTATGCTGAAATAACTCAAAAGAATGGGAACAATACTATTTTTATTTCTCAAAATCATAATTAAACTATGAACATGAAGTCATAAGACCAAAAAAATTTAAATTAGTCTATGCTAGACTACATGGAAAAGTATGACTTAAATATTTATAAAAATGTGTCTTTGACATGCATGAAATTCTAAGAAAACATTCCCTTTTCTAATTTTATCCTGTCTCCTTACTTTTTTGTTTTCCATTCCTTATCATCCTATGTTTTACTTATTAGGCCAAAAAATGTGATGAAGAGTTGAGAATTTGGTTTAGAATCAGTTAGAATGATTCTAAAGAATTTAATGCCAAATTTTGCACTGTCTGAGTTTTTTAATCTAGTTAATGAAGCAAATTGTGAATGAAATAAATTTATACAATAGTAAGTTCATGTACAGTGCTTTATAGCTCACTGAATTTTAAATCTGAGACTAATGTCATTGAGTAACCTGAGATTAATAAATCTAAAATTTATAATGATCTGATAAAAATTAATCCAGGACCTTGTATTATTCTTATTGGAATGTGACTCTGAATGCTAAGAAGAAAAAGATCCGACTGTCCAGGGTATAAAAAATATAATTAGAATTAATATGTTAATGTCTTGAGAGGCTACCTAGAGCAGAGACTAGACAATGTTAAAGGAATAAAGTAGGTATTTATTTAAAAGTCCTTCAAAGGATATACCTTGGGCAGTAGAAGAGCCTGACCAAGGCTACACCCAAGATGGACAACAGGTCACATGTTTTCACATTTTTATAAGTTTTGGTCCTTTTACATATTGGGGTTAATTGTCCAATTACAGCTTCAGGTTGTGAAGTCCCATCCTCCCAGATTGCTGTCCTCAATTCGCTGGTTTTTATACCTTTTGGGCCTGAAGCTGCAATGGTGTCTTTGGTTTTGCCTGGGAAAAGACTGTTTTGTCTAGCTAAACTTTGAGGAGAACTTGCTAACTTTATATGAAGAAGAACTTTATATGAAGGTGAGAGTTATATACTAATGCAGTACAGAATCTGGAAAATATGAAAGCTAAAACTAAAGGCATCATGTTAAGATACTCTATATCTTTATCATTGTTGATACATGGACTTAGATCACCTTTAAGCTAAATAAAATGAAAATATTAACGGCCTTTTTGGTATAAAAATTAAAACTACCTATAATAAATCTCATCCCAGATTCTGGCTGTGCGCAAAATCCTTTCAAATACTTGAATATTTGAACCTGGAGATTTATCCTGGATATAGTTTTAATAGAGATTTTACCACACCCTATCTATATTCCATGTGAAACACACTACTTAATAATTTAAAAAAATGGAAATGTGGCTATAAAACACCATTACTTCCTTTTGTCAGAAGTCCCCAGACACTCTAACTTTATCTCTTTGTATTTTATCTACATTTCTGAGTAAATTCTTCAATAAAGAGTTTTAGTTAAAAAAAAAAAAAATCAAATCTTCTTGGAAGTGATTATATATTAAGTTTCCAAGGTTGATGTCTATAAATTTAGCCTCCACTAAATTAACAGTCAGATTTACCATATTAGGTGAGTTATTAAAGTCTCACTTCTCAAAGTTTTGCATATAAAAAATTAATGTCTAAAGTATTTTTCCTTTCCTGTAAAGTGATGTAGTCAGTAAAGATTTTAGGATTTTTTTAAACTGTCACATAAAATAGACACATATTTGATAAAAAGAAAACACTATACACACATGTATCTACTGTATACGTACGTATACCTATATATTCTAGTGACGAGGAGGAACATCAGAATCCTATATTTTTCTCATATTCTTAATTATAATGAAATTATTAATATGATATGTTACATCACAGTAAAACATAATATAAAAATGGGATAAGATCCTGGCAAAAATTGACTGCAGTATTTTTATTATGTTAGGTTTTATAAAAAGAAAATAAATTAAACATGCATATTATTTTCATGTCTATAAATCATGAAAAGTATAATGTATTTACCAAATTGTAATCAAACCAATATTAAGATCAGAGTAACAACTATGCTCTCCTTTGTTATTCTACTATGACTAATAAAAGAGTTTATGAATAAAATAGTCTTTTTTTGTTTTCTCCTTTTAAATTTTCTTCTGATAATGAAATTTTCTATTTACACAGATGAGGTAGTCATATGCCTCACATCACCTCTTATCACCCTGTACAAGTCTTCTTTCAATTTTAATGGCTTCTAAATTCTTTCTAAAGAGGGAGTCCTTGCTGAAATTTATTCCTCTTGCTAAAGCCTCATTACTTCCTTTCTTTTAATCCAGAGCCAGTATTGGAAACATATTACTTGACTCTAATAGAGATTTATTCCTACTATTGTTGCCAGACCACTTTTTTCTGCTGTTCCCCATTCTTTATTTTTGTCTTCTCTCTCTGTCCTCTTCCTTCTCATTTATCAGACTTTTTATTATAATTAAATGTTAAACCTCTGAGGTTCAACTGCTCCTTTCAGGAATTAGAGAAAAATTAGAGTGCAAGAGAAAGTGATTTTAAAACTAAATGGTTAGAGAAGCAATCATTTTTTAAATTAAGCTTAGTCTATCTTGTGTCCTCTTTTTACCCATTTTGTGCTCAAATGCATTGATCCTGTGTTGAGAACCTTTCTCAAACAAACAAAAAATCCTCCCCATCAAAACTGATGTTTAAAAGTAAAGGTTTACGCTTTGTTTGCTGCAGAAATAAAAGGAGATCTAAATCAGTAGTGGTAGGGAAAGACAATAAAAGTGTCCTAAAATTGTGTAGGATATGGCAGAAAACTTTTGTGTCTGCATGAGTTGATAAGATCAGGAGACAAATGAGTCATCAAGAACAAGAAGATCAATAATCACCCACAGGAAGTATTACATGGGGAACGTTTGTCATTCATGGAATTTTAATATATATTTGACTCAGAGTAAGGACAGAAGGCTGCTGTTAAGGAAAAGAGATAAAATGCAGAAGGCAGGGATTTTTTTGATTTTTCTTTTTGTTAAGGAGGATCTTTTTTTTTTTCTGGTAAACATATTTGGAAAGAGAAATCAGAAGGAACATTTCTCAAAAAAACCCCACTAACAAAAAAACAACAACCCCCCAAACAAACAAACACAAGCAAACAAACAAAAACCCTCAAACACCAAAAAACCCCAACAGAACAATAACAACAAAAAACAATGCCAGGATAAAGTCCAGAAATCTTTGTACCTGACAGAATAACAAGTCAGATCCCTTTTCTCTTGTCTTTTAACACACTTAAATGCATAACAATGTGGTGTCAGCAATCGACTGAAGATTGACATTTGAGAAAAAATGGATGGTGGCTGAAAATTTTCCTCATTACTTCTTCATAATATTATTTTAAAAAAAACCAAAAAAACCACGTTTTTGACAACCAAAGTTAAATTCCATTTACTTAAGCCACTTTATCTTGTATTCATTCCATCTTGTGCAGTAAAAAGGAAAAAAAAATGGAGGGACAAAGGCTTATAAACAAAGTTGAACCTAAAGCTAAGGCAAGGATTTGGTGGTACTTAAATTGTATTCCAAGTACATGATATAGTGTACAGAACGACAGAAGAATAGACAACTGGTTTATCTGAGCTAATCTTAAACTAATTGACTGCTCCTATAGGTCCTCCTGTGTGAGACTTCGCAGACTCCTGTCTACTGAAAATGACACAGTGGACTTACAACTGTTTTTCAAAGAGTGGGTGTTACACCTAAAGGTACTCTGTTCATGTTCCTGAAGTTCAGATGTTTCCACATCTTTGGCTCTTACAAATATATGCTGTATTTCATACTGCTTCAGGCGGAAACTAGTTGTTTTGCTCTTTTGGCACGGTGAGATCACAAAAACTGAATAATTCTCCGTGGGACAGAATTTCTAACTAATAACAACAAAATGTTCAGTTGACTTTGTTTTAGAGATATACTGAAATGGAACAATGCAAAAGTATTTTTATAGTAGTTAATACACTTTGTTAATAAAAACTTTGACTAATTCTTTCTAATGTTCTAATCTTCTGGCATCTGGCCTATTGATATCTTGTAATCTGTTCTAGAAAGACAAATGCTAGCATTCACAGGAAACATTATTACATTATTAAAGAATTACATTTCTTAGAACTCACTTCTGATGATTTCATACTTTCAGGCGTATTTACACTTTGTCATGAGACACTGTCAAAAATATTTTTGCAAGTTTCCTTTGAAAGTCAAAGTCAAAACAAAGAAATCTCAGAAACTTTAGGCTGCTAATTTTTTTGATGCTTTTTAAAAATATTACATTATTTTCTTTAACATGATGTTGTCTAACTTATTAGTGGCAGGTGAAAATGTTATAGTAAAAAAAAGCAGCTGCAATGGTGTAATAAAGCAAGGAGAGCATGGTAGAAAGAAGTTTTGAAACATGAAACATTTTTGAAAACTTGTCAAATTACTTTTTTATTGTAGAAAATGAAAATTGCAGTGAGGAAGAAAATTACTAGATTTTAAGGACTGGGAAAGTACTAATATGTTTGTTGATGTTTCAGTGTTCCAGAAAATAGGAAAAATCTATTTCTAAGTACTTTATTTTGTAGCCATAAACAGCAATGAGATGCTACCCAATACATTTATAATAAGCAATAAATTATAAAAACCAAAAATGCAGACATATGCACAAATAAGTTAGTATTTTTATAATCAAAAAAAACAGTGAACACCTATCTCTGAGTATTTAAAATGCTTTTATGAGCTGCAGATTACTTACCATTTAGAAACCTGCACACAATGATACAGTTAGAATATCATGCAGAGATAAATATTTCCGATAAAGTTTCTGCACAAGCATACGTGTATACGTACTAAAGTTTTGCTTTATGGTTATGAATAAGGAAAGGAACAATAACTTTAGGTTTAGTTTCTTGAAACAAAAGCTCAGTGATTTCACTCGCTTTTCAAAAAAAGGATTTTTGTACTTTAGATCACAGAACCAAAATATTGTTAGAGTTGGAATGGACCTCTGGAGATTATCCAGTCCAATCCCCCTGCCAAGGTAGGGTCACCTAGAGCAGGTGACGCAGGAACACATTCAGATGGTTTTGGAATGTCTCTAGAGAGGGAGACTGTGACCTCCCTGGGCAGCCTGTTACAGTGCTTGGATACCCTCATTGTAAAGAATTTCTTCCTCATGCTGGTGTGGAACTTCCTGTGTTTTAGTTTACGTAATGGATGTAATGGATAAATTCGTGTATATAATATTGTATCAAAAGATTTGGTTTACTAAAAGCTACTCAAGGGCGTCTCCAAGGTTTCAGAGTCCATTGTGTGAGCTGTATGACCAACACATTTGCAAAAGAAACGACAAGGCTGAACTGGAGGATGGCCCATTCATCAAGGATGGACCTCCACTTCACAGCTCCTCAACATCTGATATCAATCTTGGTGGAGATCAGGAGGATGATCAGGGGAATGATCACGTCACCCCTCCCAAGATGATATCCAGGAAGACTATCAAGCAATCCTTTCATGCAGAGGGAACTCATTTCAAACCTTGATTTGGAAATTAAGAAACACAAGAATATTTGGACTTTCAATGGACTTAGCCTTGGGGTAAAAAAACTGTATAAAACCCACTTGCTGAAGCTTCGTGTGTGTGGTTGAGGTTAGATGGTACCTTTTCGTACTGTCACTCTGCCCACCCAGCATTCGATCAATGATGTTTCACTTTTATTGTGGCTTTTAATTCGGTGTTGGAAATTTTGCTAAATAAATTCCTTTATTTTGAATTAGCTTCTAATAATTTATAACAGTTTATAACCACTGCTCCTAGTCCTGTTGCTGGGCAACACTGAAAAGAGTCAGGCACCATCCTCCTAAATTATCACCTGCCTTGAGATATTTACATGCAATAATGAGATGCCTGCTCAGTCCTCTCCTCCAGACTAAACAATCCCAGCTCCTGCAGTCTCTTCTCATAAGAGAGATGGCTCAGATCCTAAATCATCTTGTCTTTCACTGGACCCTCTCCAGGAGCTCCTTGCCTCTCTTGTACTGAGGAGCCCATTACTGGACACAGACGCACCACTGTTCTTTCTAAAGTTTGAGAGGTAAAGACCACACATACTCATACAAAAAAAAGCCATCAAAAGCAGGAAAATATATTCTAAAGAGATTGTTAAAATCATTACCAGCATACAATGCCCAAAGACAACACAGAAAGAAAAAAAAAAAACAGATAAAAATATAAGTTATATTAAATGCAAAAATATGCAAATTAGTTAGTGCAAAGTCTTTCCTTGTGTGGATATTTCCAAATAGGATTTATAAAATTAATTTTTAACTTCTGGTAAATTTTATCTATTTTCTCTGCACTGTCCCACTAACAGGATTTTCCCTTATTCTTAACTCATTTCCAGTTTGTCTCTTGGCTTCCAGGACTTTGTTTTCTTCTTTGAGCTTACAATTTAGGAATGTAATATGTATGTCTTAGGCTTTGTAATTAAAAAAAAATCTGCACTCAGTCATCAGTCTGTTATTTCACCAACATTTAATTGGCCAGCTCAGTGGCATAAAATAAATGCACTGGAGTATTAACTGACAATCCAGAATTTAGGATAGGTGGCAGAATGCCACAGCGTGTAACTCTGTGCTTACTAGGCATCCATCATGGTTCTTCACAGGCAAATGAAGGTTACAACCCATTCTTAAAAAGTTTTACGCATATATTGATTTTTGTAGAGTAGGAGTGTAGGAGTACACCTGTTCAAAAGTAAAGGTTGATTTGCCTATTCCCAAATATTTTAGTTTTATTATAATTGCTTGCAGTTGGTCTTTCCTTTGGAAATAAATACCTATACAACATCTATTTAAAAAAGATTTTAAAACTCCATATAATATTATCTTCTAAATCTAGATTAATCAGTTAGCAGACTTGACTTGAAAGTTTGCGATTGACTAATTTTGCAGTGAATTCTTTCAGCCATATTACTTCTGGCTGCTTTATGGTTCAAAATTATTTTATGTTAGTATATTTATTTATATTTATTATCCCTTAAAATGCTTAGTATATAGATGTATATAGCAGAAATAGCAACTGTCCTATACATTAATTCTAATGAAATTTCAGAAAGGCCACTGTCATCTAGGATATTGCTAGTCAAATATGAGGCTGACTGTGCTGGTTTGAAAGCAAAACCAGTGAAAGACTCCAAGTCAGAAACACAATTTAATAAGAGGAAAAGAAAAGAAATAAGAGAAAAGTAAAATAAAAGTAATAGTACAAAAAACCACTGACAGAGTCAGAATACAACCTGACACCCTGTTAGGGTGGTAGTGGCAGTCCAGATGAGATGGTCTTGTCAAAGCAGTGATCCTGTAGAAACGTCTGGTAGCTCTTGTCTCCTCTGGGAGTCCAGTGGATAAAAAGCTGCCTGTGCTGTCCCAAACCCTGGATTTATCCAGGTGGGAATGTTTGGCTCCTCCCCCTGGGCGGAGGATCTCACAATGGGCTGATCTCATTCTATGAGTCATGCAGTGGGTCCTTGATGGCCCATGAAACAGAGATATCTCCTGGAGGGAGTTATCTATGAGTCATGTGGCAAGGCATTGTTGGGCTCGTTAACAGAAGATAAGGAAAACACTGCCCCACCTTGGCTCCAACGGCTCATGGGGATAGAATACAAACCTTGGGCACAATTTTACATTGTAACCTAGGACACTGACCTACCCAAAATTCCTTCTACCCTTAAATAATAAGCACATTTTAAACTTTCTCAGGCAAAATATTATTATGAAAACTATGTTAAAGTAGATTTGATGTTTTTTGCAGTGTTGCCAAGAACATATATCTGTGACGCTAGAATGGTTGATTGGAAGGTTTTTGTTGCAAATATGACTTACTTATTCATGTCTTAATGTCTTTTCTTTTTAAGAAAGATTTTTTATTAATGGTCATTGTTGTTTATGGCTGTGTTTTCTTTATTTCAAAACCTTAAATGTCTTAGTCCTTAAAGTCTTTCTCCTGAAATCTGACAGCACTGGATCAGTTTGATATGCTAGTTTACTTAAATAACAATCAAGATCTAAAAGCCTACTGCAAAGATAAAATTTTTTTCACCTTATTTTCTGCGGAAATGTTCATTTCAATCATTCTAAATTAGGGTAAGGCAATAAATTACTCACATGTAAATGCTGAACTCTAACAGTACAATAACAATTTCTTTGTTTTCAGAGGAGAGACTGATTCTCAAAAAAACATCAGAAGAATTCACCTAAGCCTGCAAAAGTTAGGTATTTTCTTGAAACTGTCAGATCATTTAAAGTTCCATACAGAAACATTTAAAAAGTATGCTCAGGAGCATTTAAGTTCATCTATTTATAGTTCTATTTTGGCTTTCAGTTTTGGAAGAAACCAAACCAAATTTTTAATTTATTTAATAACAGATGGAGACTTCATGCTTTGAGAAAGGATAGGCTGAGACAGTCAAGAAACTTTCCTCATTCTGAAGCAGTGAGGGCCAGTGAGAGAGCTTACTGCTCTTGAAAACATATAGAAAATGAAGAGCCAGACTTGTCCTGGTGGGAACAGAGGTTAAAAGCCAGGCTGGAACAAGTGAAATTCCATTTTGATATCAGAAATATTTCACAGTGATGATACTGAAGCCCCCAAAAGGGATTGCCTAGAGAGACTGAGATTCCCATGCTTTGAGATACTGGATGAAGATGAGTCAGATGAAGGTCATGATACAAATTTGTCTCTGCTTCTCACAAGTATGACCAGAGAAGAATGGTGTGACCAGAGTCCTTTCTTATCTAAGTTACTGATTCTAGAAACAATATATATGCTTCATTTCCTGAAATATGACTTCTCATATTCAGGCGAATATCATACTGATCTAACCCTACTTGCTCACACTATTTGGTTTAAGAAAGTCAGTGTTCAGAACAGCTTTCAAATGAATAGGTACTAGCAACTTTTCCTTTGATTCTTTGCGGGGTACAGAACCAGAGACATTTTCTCAAAATCCACGATATTCTAGGGAATCCAGTTAAATCCCACATCAAAGTGAAAATAGAAAGTAATTAGAATACATTTTTCTACTCATCCAACTCCCCAAAATGATATCCTTCCAAAAAGAGCTGTAGACAATAATCAGCTATCTATCATTTCATCAATTTGTGTACTTATGCTTTTTAAAAGTTAACATCCGTTTTCACTTTAGAATGTAAGTGGAGATATCATTTAGCAGCAATGTCTTTTTACATATAAACAGTGGTACAAGTGCTTCAAATATTTACTCACAACTACTATACCTTGACATGACTGCAGTTCAAATGTGAGTATGTATTAAAACATTAAAAACTATAGCATCAGAAATCCCATGAGATGGGTACTTTTTTAAAAGCATGTGTTTACTTAAGTCACGATTTTCTGTAGTTTCTTAGGAAAGTCCTACAGATAAGCTATGATGAGGACAAAAGATAACCTCTGGGTCAAACATGAGAGAAATTCATTCAGCACTAGTGAACCTGGTAAACTTTGAATAAAATAAGAACTTAGTTCCTATTGTTTGCAGTGATCTCAGCTTTTGTGGGCAAATCATATGTATGCAAAAACATGAAGTTCTGTCATGACATGTCATTTATGACTATGCTAGAGCACAGATATGTTATTGTATATTCTCTCCAATATTCTCTAGCTAAGAAATATCCATTGACAGAAAATCCACTGAAAGTGGCTGTAATGAGACATCTATATACTAAGCATTTTAAGGGATAATAAGGGGGCTTTCTGCCCCCTTGCTGCTCATCGAATGGCAATGGACAGGAGATAAAACACAGTGAGTTTGTGAAAAGCCTTGATCAAGTTACACAGCTTGCAGTCTTTGAAACAGCTTCTGAGCAGCAGTTTATGAGCATGCATTGGAACAAAGAAATTTTTTTCAAAAGAATGTCATCAGGCACTCAAGCCAGGAGATGGAACTTTGTTCATATTTTTGGTCATGATTCTGAAAATCCTTAATTCTGAATTCAAGGGAGCATTTTGTAGCAAGGACGTTCCTCCTTTCAATGCTGAAAATCTCCTATGAACTACCTCTTGGTTTGGACATTCTGTAGGAGTCATTATTGTAATCACATTGCCTGTGAGTCAGCTGGTATGCTGGATATCATCTCAAAGGGGCAAGGGAAAAACATCCAAATGTACGTTAATTCTCAATGGCATAGTACAATTTTTTCCTTTCATCATTTTTAAAGATAAAATACGCTATTTTGCGCTTTAATGTAGCATGATGCTTTTTTTGGATTCCAGTGCAGCAACTACATTTTCTGCTTTCTCATACACTGAAAATTAACCTGAAGCCAGTTGTCTACTTCTAAACCCATGCTAATCAAGTTTACCTCTGAGTGGAAAAAAAAAAAATCAATTTATTGCATCCACTCAAATTATTATCTATTCTTACCAGTTATAACATGGGAGATAGGTGCCTTACACTCTCATAACCATTTCTTAGCCCCTAAAATGAAAATCTATTTTTACCTTTATGTTCCCAACCAGTTCTCTGCTCTGTAATAAATTCTATTTTTTTAATAAATCATCCTACCTTTTAAAAAAAAATCATAATACATGAATTTTTCAAAATCATTAACCACACCTAATATATGGTTAGCAACAATTTCACCCAATCATAGTAAGCAGTCCAAAAATATATGAATTGCATAGTAATGGTGGTTTATTTACTGTTGGGGGAGAAGTTATTTTTCTAAATGGAGAAAGTATTTTTGTATGTTTGGCTTTGGTGCCTTTGTCTTTGCAGACAGGGCATAAACAGTTGGGTGGCCTGCAGTAGCAGCCAATTTCTCACACCTTCAAAATCCTAAATGCAATGCTGCTTAATAAGAAAGTCTTCTTGTCACAGTGTCCCTCACAGATGGTGTCTCCATCCACCCGGGCTAGCCTGACACCACAGACAAGCGGGGAACACCCCTCTGGATCTGGAGAACCAGAGGATCTGGAGAACCTAAGGAGACTTTCCCCTTATCATGGGAGAGGCTTGCGATGATGGCAGAGGAAGGAGTCTGACTCAGCTGGAGGGTAAAGTCCAAGACCTTTATTCAGTCCCACCATGAACCTTGAGCCTTAGGGGCGCTGCTCCAGCAGAGCAGAGACAGGGGAGACAGTGGCTTATAAACAGGGGAGGTACTGAGGGAGGGAACAAACGATAATCCAATGAGGAGCAAAGTGGGAGTGAACCAAGGATAGAGGGACTTGCAGGGAGACCAATGAGAACACCAAGGGGGGAACTTCCTCTCTTCCTGCCCTATTACTCGATACCCTTCCCTGAACTTTCTAGAAGCAGGGGGGGAGCAATCAAGTGACAGACAGGACCTAGAGGAGGGGACTGGGAGGCATATGGGAGGATTGACAGGAAAGAAGGGTAGGGATCTTCTCATATAGATTGTACTAAAATACTGTGCTGGTTATTTCGTTCAAATATTAAAGCTCCTTTTCTTGGAGAGGAAGTTCCCAGCTCACATGCGTCAAATTATACATTTGCCTTTTAATGTTAATCCAAGCCTAAGTTTTTTGTTTGCCCTTTCTTGCATTCATAGGTTTCAGATCTAATGACTCATGTTGCCTTCCTCCTGGTGCTTTATCATTATTATGCTAATGTTATTTATCACTTTTTTGCCATATTTCTTCATCCCAAATAATTTTCAGATTTTCTTCTGTTACTTGGCTTCGAGTTACCTCTTGATTTACAATTCTTAGCAGCCTTTGTTTCCTTCTATGATGTAAGTTTTTTCTTTTACGATGCAGTTAGCCCTTAATATTTCTTCTAATTCCTTCTATAACAAATGGTCACTCGGAACACAAGAATTAGCATCTCCTACTTTTCATAGGGTAAAGAATCACCATGAGAGCTCTCCAACACAGCTCCTCTTTAAGCTCTCTGGCTTAAGCTGAATTTCCACATACAGATAATTCATCATAATTTTTTCTGAGTCTTAACGTACTGCTAGTAGATAAATGGAGCATGTTAGGGAGCTTGGAGAAAACGCCATGAAGTTTAATGGAAAAGATGATTTGAACAGCTCAGTTAATCTGTAATTACTGTTATAAATATATGTTTAATTCAAGTTTGTTCCCTATTAAAATCATTACTTTGTGTAAGTTAAAACTGTATCCAAGAAACAGGATTCCAAACTAAGCCAGCTAATGGCTGGCATACCACGTCTAAGGAACACATTTTCACCTCAATGGAGGGCGGATCAGCTACCAGAAGACACTGATAACTAAGGGCCACCTGGACAGATAACGATCACGAAGGCCCAATAGGACCCAGTCAACCCACCTGACAGACAGAAGATCCAATGAACACACCTTTCCCGGAATTCGGAGGTGCCAGGAACCAAGATTTGTAACCCAACAAACAGGAATAACTTATGGACAGAAAAATTGGTTTTACCAGAAAACGGCTTTACATATTATGGACTGTAAAAATCGGATTTACTGGAAAAACCACTTTACGTACATACTGTGGACTGTAATCCCATAACATAGCCTGAGGACATTTTTTCCCTATAAATGAACATTAGAAAGATGGACAATTCGTGAACCGGGGAAAGGGGCTGCAGGCCTGTCCTAGGTTACAATGTAAAATTGTGACCAAGGTATGTATTTTATCCCCATGACCGTTGGAGCCAAGGTGGGGCAGTGTTTTCCTTATCTTCTGTTAATGAGCCTAACAATGCCTTGCCACATGACTCATAGATAACTTCCTCTGGGAGTTATCTCTGTTTAATGGGCCATCAAAGATCCACTGCATGACTCATAGAATGAGATCATCCCATTGTGAGATGCTCCACCCAGGGGGAGGAGCCAGGCATTCCCACCTGGATAAATCTAGGGTTTGGGACAGCACAGGCAGCTTTTATCCACTGGACTTCCAGAGGAGACAAGAGCTGCCAGACGTTTCTACAGGAATTACTGCTTTGACAAGAAGATCTCATCTAGACTGCCACTTACCACCCTAACTAACAGGGTGTCAGGTTGTATTCTGACTCTGTCAGTGGGTTGTTGTTTTGGTTTTTTGTTTTGTTTTGGTTTGGTTTTTTTACTATTACTTTGATTTTATTTTACTTTCTTTTATTTTTCTCTTTCTCTTATTAAATTGTGTTTCTGACTTAAAACTTTTCACTAGTTTTACTTTCAAACCAGCACAGTGCTTAATTAAAATAAGGTCATTCAGCAGCAAAGAAAGGGTCTTCAAACATTGATGTTGATGACAAATTCTGTCACCAGGATTGACTATAATTATATTCTACTTCTGAAAACTACTTTTGTACACAATCCTTCCAAACAGATTTCTTTTCTCTTTGACAGTTTTAGAGTACTGTTGTGGTTATTACACTTGTGTTTTTACCTCTTAATAAACAACACAAGAACTCAATTTCAACCTCAGGATTTGAGAGGAAAGAGAAAAAAGTTATTTTGAACCATGGGACCTTAAGCTACACAATTTCTTTCTACACCACCCTCCCCTGGCATCAATGAAAAAAACAATGTTATCTTTGTTTTAAAATATAACTTGATTTTAGAAAAGGTCTTGAAATGGCATTTATACTATAAAAACTCAGTTTTGAACTCCAAGGTCTGTTCTATTAAATATGACATGTTAAAAGCAGAATCTTAGCTGCACACCATACTAAATAACACCTTCCTTTTATCTGTGTATATAATTGTGTCTATTCTCAGTTGAAGATACTGAAATGCTGACATAGTTCATAAAAATCATCAGCAACCCTTTTTTCAATGTGGAAGAAGAATACAGGGAGTAGAAGAAAGGGGCACTGCAGATGCAGTCTTCAGTGGTGTAGAAACTCTCTAGAAAGAATAATTTAAAGGATTCAGCACAAAAGAAAAAATAAAGGAATGAGTAAGGTTAGTGACATAAAAAAATGGCAGAGCAATAATATTGGAAGACAAGGATAGAAATTTGATACAAATGATGCAAGATCTGCTGACAAACTCAGGCTAGAAGTCAGTCTCAAAATAAAACTCTGTGCCAGATAGAGGTCTGAACAGAAGATGAGAGTCTTCCCTTTCCTTTGGTCATCCTTCAAACAGTGAAAAGGATAGCCTCTGGAAAGTTAATCCTCCCAGAATGAGAGAATAAACTGAAGATAGACTGAGATGAACAAACCAAGCTGGAGACAAAGCAACTGCAAGGCCATGAATGTATTTTAGAACTGCACATTGTAACATACTGAAGGTAAGATTTTGGACATTGCTATCCTTGCATCATCTGCTGACAGATTAGATAAATCCAGGTAAGGAGTTATGGGCATGGTGAGACAAAACAATGTAGACTAGAAGATGAATCTGGATTATTTCCTCTCCTTTCTCAAACACTTCAGCCGGAGTGTTCCCCCACACAATGATGTCATTGATGTACTGTAGATGTTCCGGAGCCTCACCCTTTTCCAGTGCAGCCTAGATCAGTCCATGGCAGATGGTGGGGCTGTGTTTCCACCCCTGGGGCAGTCAGTTCCAGATGTACTGCAGGCCCCTCCAGCTGAAAGCAAACTGAGGCCTGCACTCTGTTGCCAAAGGAATGGAGACAAATGTGTTAGCAATGTCAGTTGTGGCGTACCATTTTGCTGCCTTGGACTTCAGCTTGTACTGGAGCTTCAACACAGCACAGCACAGCAGTGCTCAGCAGTGGAGTCGC
Organism: Acrocephalus scirpaceus scirpaceus; assembly: GCA_910950805.1. Taxonomy (NCBI): domain Eukaryota; kingdom Metazoa; phylum Chordata; class Aves; order Passeriformes; family Sylviidae; genus Acrocephalus; species Acrocephalus scirpaceus. Next base: position 36,676,151 of record OU383776.1, read on the forward strand.
CTCATCCAAGCCACCATAGTCCACAGTCAGTCTCCATTCTACATCAGATTTACGCACAGGCCAGATGGGGCTGTCGAAGGGTGAGTGGGTTTTGCTGACCACCCCTTGGCTCTCCAGCTCCTGGATCATCTTGTGGATGGGGACCACGGCATCTTGACTGCCAGCGGTGCACCATCGAGGTGGCAACTGGTACTCGTTGCTCTTCTACCTTCAGGAGCTTTACTGCAGATGGGTTCTCTGACAGTCCAGGCAAGGTGTTCAATTTCTTGATGCCCTCTGCCTCCACAGCAGCTATTCCAAAAGCCTATCTGAGTCCCTTAGGGTCTTTGTAATACCCATTCCTGAGGAAGTCAATGCCCAGAATAGATGGGGCCTTTGGGCCGGTTGCAATCAGATGTTTCTGCTACTCTTTCTCAGTCAAACTCACCTCGGCTTCCACCAGAGTCAGTTGCTGTGATCCCCCTGTCACTCCAGCAATGGAAATAGGTTCTGCCCCCACATGTCCCGATGGCATCAGGGTACACTGTGCACCAGTATCTACCAAAGCTTCATATTTCTGTGGCTTTGATGTGCCAGGCCATCAGATCCACACCGTCCAAAAGACTCGGTTTTCCCATGCTTCTTCCTGGCTAGAGGCAGGGCCCCTCTAGCACTGGTTATTATTCCCTTCCTGGGCATACGCAGTAGAGGTTCCCTCAAGTGGATCCGACAGAGCATCCTCACTTCCATAATACCTGGTGGCTCTGTCATGGGAGGTTAAGGCTACCTTCATTTTAGTGGGACCCCCTCGGTGAGTGTTTCCTTCCTTGAGTTCACCCACCTGTGCTGCCAGGGCAGAAGTGGGTTTCCCATCCCACCTTGCCATGTCTTCCCCATGGTCACACAGAAAGAACCACTGGTCAGCTCTAGGGGTGTACCCTCTCTCTCTAGCTGAGGGGCGTTGGGCTCTGACTCTGGGGCCTGTGACTTGTACCAGTGCCATATGGGAAGTGTTCCACCTCATTTCCTCCCTCATCTCCCTCATTTCCTCTCTGAGTTCTTTAACTACAGCAGAGACCTGAGCCTACATCGGGCCATTGATCATACTCTCAAAATTTCTAAGCTTGGTGGCTACAGAACCTACTGTCTCTCTGTTGTCTTCAGCATTAATTGTTGCAATGAATGTGGCATATTGAGATGGCCCTAGGTTTGCCAGACTCCACAACATTTGTGCTGTGCATCTAACCTTGTCAGGGTCATTATCATGCTATCCACTCCTCCCAAAAAGTACCTCAAATACCACCACTTCCCTCAGCTGTTGGATCCCCTCAAGGGTCTTCCAGCACTTTTTATGATGCTCTTGCATTCTCTCTCTGTGGACAAACTTCTCCTTAATACTCATCAAAAGCCGCTCCCAAAGGGAAAGGGGGCCTGCCTCCCTTACAAATACTTGGTTCAAACCTGAATCCTGGGTCAAGGGTCCCAAATTCCTTGCCTCACTACCATCTAGTTGAACACCTGTACCCATAAGGTCCCAGACCTGAAGTAACCAGGCTGTATAGCCCTCACATCCCTATTGTAAAATATCTTTTTGCAGATTGCGTAGACTTTCTTATGACAGGGACTCAGTGATGATCTCAATTTGTGGCTCCTCTGCTGTCAGAACCCAGGACATCCCTCTGGATGCCCTGGGTGATCCAAGGCCCTCGCAAGGGGTCCAGAGACAAGCCACAAGAGTTTGATTAGAATAATATTAATTTATCACCAGATGTAGATGTAGAATTTTAGGGTTTAATTGGGGTTCAAGAAGGCAAGATGGAGGAGTCTGGGCATGCCCCTGTCCTCTGCTTCTTCTTGCTCTCCATCTTCTGTAGTGGTGGTGGCACTTTTGGATTGGATTAGAGTAGAAATACGCTAGCATAGATGATAAGTATTGGTATTTATCTGTAAACACAGAACACATAGTACATAGTATAAGAGATTACGACCGCCCTTGGGGTGGTCAGTCAACGACGATCCAGCATTGTAGTCAGCACCCTAGCTGGGTGAGAACAAAATGTACCTAGATAAGAAATAGTAAACATCCTTGAAGACCGAGACAGATGTATCCCGACTCTCTCTTCTGGTACCGGGGCTTGGGAGAAGGACTTTTGACAACATTCTTGGGGAGCCATCAGATGAAAGAACCAAGACCCTGTGGGTTGTGAGGGCCCTCCTTTCTTATCCTTATTACCCAGGTTTGCTGATTTCACCTTAGACTTCTTTGTTTCTACTGGGGCAACTGCTGCTGGCTGTGACTGCCCCTCTGGTTCAGCTGGAACCTGGACAGTTGTAATGTCTGTGGGTTCCACTGCTGCACCATCGGATTCTCCCTTTCCAAGGCAGGAGGAGGGTTCCTCACCAGCTGGGGCTGATGAGGCTATCACGGGGGAAATGTACTCCCTCAGCATCTGGCCCATCTCCTTCACCAGAATCCCCACCAAATCTGGGTGGTTTATTTCTGAGGCAGACTGTGGAGCAGGGTCAGGCTGTGGGGCAGAGCCCCTCTTCTGTGGGACAAGTATCAGCGTGGTTATCCAGGTCAATCCCCCCTTATCTCTGAATGCTAAACAGAACAGGCTTAACAGGCATATCAGCAACACCAACAACTCTATGATGCCATTAATATGCAAAGAATATTTGAGCCCTTTGAGAACTGGTGAGGTAGACCCAAAAAACTGGGTGAGGGGCTCGGAGAAAACTTCCGGTGTCATCTCCTCACAGTAGGTGCCAATGTTAATGTAACCCAAAAAACACACAGTTAGCATGTGAATGTTGAATCCATGTGCCTGCCTTCCAGAGGAAGTTAAAAATCCATGAATTCCTCACCTTTTTAGCCCATAAAATAAACCGGATGACAGCCACAGTAGCCTTAGTTATAGGGCCCATGTTTAGATAAGGGCTTGCAAATGGCAGAAACACAGCCACAAGCGCATGCCACCCAAACCAGGGTAAGCCAGACCACATGATGCTGCTTAATGAGGTTTCCATATGCAGTACACAAAAAACTTGGGCCCCTTAAGAACTGTTACTCCCTTTTCTTTCAATGCCCTCGTGCCCCTCTGTTGGCACCAAAATCTGCCTTGGTTTTGAAAGACAGTTGTCTGCCAGAAAAAGCTAGAGCTTCTCTTGGAATGGAGAATGTCACCCCCGTCCGCTCCAAATTATTACAATTCTATAATTAGGCACTTTCAGGCAAAGATATGAGAATAGGAGTAACAGTTCTTTAATAGGAATTAAAAAAAAAAAAAAAAGAAAACAAAATGAAAATGCAGTAGTACAAAGACAAGCAAGCAAGCAAAACAGAAGTCGTGGAAAAACCCTGACAGAGTCAGGGATATGGCCTGACATCCTGTTCGTAAGGGCATTGGAAGCAGTCCAAATTAATCCTAGATGAGGTTCTGTGGAGTACAGATAATGGAGTAGGAAAAGTCCAGTGGTAGTGAGATTGACCCCGTCTTCCTCTGGTGGAAAAACCAGATGCCAGCTATTCCTGAGTCTCAGTTTTTATCTAGGTAGGACCAGCTGTCTCCCCCCATACTGGGTGGAGCATCTCTCAATGGGATGATGTAATGTGTCATGTCCTTGATGAGCCTTAATGGCCTGTTATCACAAGATATCTCCCTGGAGGATGGATGAGTGGTGAAGGAGATAAGAAACACTGCCACACCTGGTTTTAACAGTTGGCCCATTATCAGAAGGCATCCGCCCCCCTTCCCCGTGGAGCTACAAGAGATAAAGAAATATCTGCTTTTACAATAGATGACATAGAATAGTAATCTCTTGGCTACCCAACCCAAGACAAATTATAAATATTTAATTTTTTTAAAAATTATGTTTTCAATTTTCTTTCTTTCCATGTCCTTCTTAGTTATGTAAGATGTCTCAATCCAGATAATATTTGGCAGTAATAGAATCAATGCATACTGAATACCCACTTTTCAATATTTGTATCTAACATTGTCTTTAGTAATTACTTTTTTTCCTCACATTTAAATTTGATTGTCTAGGAGAAATTTAACATGGATTTTAACATTCTTCACATATAAATTAGTCTTCCAGCTATTTCAATCTCAACTTTAGGCTCTTTCAGTAAGTAGGTTTCCCTAATGATTTTTTTGTTCACAAAAAATCCAGCTCCTAAAATGTAGTTGGATTTGCAAAATATACAGTTTCATTAACACTTTAAAAAGCAAAATAACAAAACCTAAACCAACCACACAAAAATAAATAAACTAACTAACAAATAAACACAAAAAACCTAGATGCAAAAAGTCTCTGGCTGTCAAAATACAGTAGAGAGTTTAAATGTCATCTTAGATTTACAAGGGAAAAGAAAAATTTGCATATTGTGTAACTGGATTTGTATTCTTAAAAACCTTGATTAGACAAATGACTTAGTAATCGGTCTCACACAAAGAGAATATTCTGTCTGCTTGCTTAGGCATTTGCTTTGGTGGGTGGAGGGAGATGAGAGTGGGTGTCAGAATTCATCATCTATTTTTAACCTGTACTAGAGAGTAATATGAAAAGCATAAACAGGACTTTTTTTTTAAAAGCAAGTTGTGTGTATAACTTTCATAACACCTTTGAATAAATCCCCACAGATAAAGAGAAGATTATGCACGGCCCTGAAAAGACAGGTAATTTTGCTGAACTACTGTCTTGGGTGTTATGTAACCAAAAAAAAAAGTCTATTCTATTTTATCTGTTGAAAGCAGTTGAGATGTTTTTTCTTTGTCTCTTGTAACTCCAGGGGGGAGAGAGGTGGATGTTTTGTGATAATGGGCCAGCTGTTAAAACCAGCTGTGGCAGTATTTCTTACCTCTTTCACTTACCTGTCCATCCTCCTAGTGATATCTTGTGATAATGGGCCATTATGACATGACACATTACATCATCCCATTGAGAGATGCTCCACCCAGTGTGGGGGGAGCCAAACGTTCCTACCTAGATAATAACTAAGCCTCAAGAACAGCAGGTATCTGGTTTTTCCACCAGAGGAAGACCAGACCCATCTCACCACTACTGGACTTTCTCTGGTCCACAGAACCATGTCTGTTACTCCAGGAGGATTTATTTGGACTGCTTCCAACACCCTGACCAACAGGGTGTCGGGTCATACCCCTGACCCTGTCAGGGTTTTACCAGGACTTTTGTTTGCTTGCTTGGTTGGTTTCTTGTACTACTATATTTGTATTCTTTTTTCTTATATTTCTGTTAAAGAACGGTTGCTCCTATTCCCATATCTTTGCCTGAAAGTCCCTAATTGCAAAATTATAATAATTTGGAGGGAAGGGGATTTACATTCTCTGTTCTAAGGAAAGCTCTAGCTTTCCCTGGCAGACAACTGTCTTTCAAAACCAAGAAAACTACCCAATGAAAAACCAAAAATGGAGAAGTAAACAAACAAAAATCCTTAAATAAAATGGATATTCAGTGAAAAAAAAAAAGCGACTTTTTTTTAAAAAACAGTATTACAATTTTTCATAAGACAAATTCCTTATTTGGAATATTTGGAAAGAACACTACTTCAGATTCCAGAAGTCAACTACTAGCAGAATAATGAAAGCTGCAATTAATATAGATTGGCAGAATGGGGATGGAGAACACAAATATGATACTTAAAGTCTATTTTTACTCACAAGCTAGCATACATATAGTCTTTAGAGTTAAAATAATTGATATAAAATTAAACAAAATTAAGAACAAATAAAATTAAGTGATTTAGGGCTACACCACACAATTTGTCACTACATTAGGTAACATGTATGTTCTCACAAGACCATCTTCGAAGAACAGGTATATATGTCTTATAAATAATTAGGGATACAGAAATACAGGAATGAATGATGTTTCTCTTTTAACTTTGTACAATGAAGACAGATGCCAAAACTAAGACTACAGATATTCAAATGTTGCCCATAAGTACCTGCCTAGATTTCTCTATTCTCTCAAAGTTATTTGCAATTAAAGAATTTCAAAAATGAATGTATGTATTGAAGTCAGATCAGTATGGTTACTACAAATGCTGTGTTTCCTTACAAACACATATTGAAAGTGGTACCTTGGGTGAGGTGGACTTATATAAAAGTTATGGCCTACATAAAATATTATGGGACACTAATATACAAATAAAGATTAAAAGGGTAATAAGTTTGAAATAGAAGCCATAGAAAGAGATGAAAAATAAAATACTTCTAAACGATCAATCTGTCTAAGAATATTTCAATTATTTAGCTCATTTTTCAATATTTATGGATGCCAATAATACAGAGAAATTGAAAAGTAGATGAACAAATTACATGTAGTTTATTAATTTGTTTCACCTCAGCCTCTTTGCAAGATAATCACAGTCATCACAATATTCAAATCCACTAATTATTTCAAGTAATCTGTGAATGTACCTATAAAGATATTTCTGCATGGGGTCAAGAGGTGTTGCTGGGTGAATAATGATTTGGAAAATGAATCATAGTTACTGAGTTATTATATAAGAAATCAGGGGTTTGTAGCTTTGATCTTTAGAATAGTCTCTGGTTTTATGTAAAAACTCTCACATGATAATCTGACAGACAGTCGGAAATAAAGCATAAGTATATTGTACTTTTATAACAATAAGTACAATAGAACCTTATAGTATTTGACAAAAAAAAATTTCTTATTTTTGTCTTACAAGCTCTTTTATCAGTATTCTGAAAACCTTGTCCTGATCTCATCAGCCATCCTTCTTGTTTACATGATGAAATTATATATTCAATATACAATGATAGAGAATATTAGCGCATATATGTAGAGAAAGAGCGAGAGAGAGATTGTATATCACAAACCCTCATTTGTTATTACTACATTTTCAATCAAGTTCAAGGAGTGGGTTTTTTTAGTTTGTAATGCTTCGGTGTCTTATTTCTTTTGCATTGGTTAATTTATTCACCACATATTGAAGAATATGTAGAAGAAGAAGGAGGTAGCTTTGAAGGACTTTTCAAAAAGAGAGTCTTTGTTTGGAGTTTCTCCAAAGATGGGGGCATGTGAGCAATTCAGCCTATGTGAAAGGATAGGGATATGGGGGAAGAACCTTGGGCTGATTCCAATAGGCAGTTGAGGTGCATACCTGAGATACATCAAAAGTCTCAACAGCTTGCTTTTACAGCTATTTCTATGTTACCAGAACTCGATAAACCACAAGCTTTTGCTCAAATTCAGCAAGGGCCTAACGAACCATATACCAAGTTTATCGATCGTTTGCATCATGCAATAAAACAACATCCTGATTTTAGTGAAGACATGAAAGAACAAATGTTTAAGGTATTAGCATTTGATAATGCCAATGACAAAACTAAACAAATGTTGGGAACATTGCCAAAAAGTGTGTCTATTGTAGAAGAGCTGGCAGAACGAGCTACTCGGACTGCACAAGCTGCTTATGTGGCAGCTGCAGTCAGTGGGGCAATAAAACCTTTACTTGATTGACAGAAAAATCATGAGAAACTTTGTTTCAATTGTGGAAAGGAGGGACATTTTAGGAGCCAGTGCCATGCACTACAACAAAACAAGAAATGGTGTCAATTCTGCAAACAAGATAGTCTTAACATGATTGATTGCAGGCAAAGGGGAAATGGCAAAGCCAGCGCAGGGTCCTCAGTCTCTGAGAAAATCCGAGGGTCACCAGAGCCCTTCACCTGTAAGTAAACACATATATCCCAGTTAATTTGACTGTAGCTTGTCCTGACCATTTTGCAGTTTTCAGATCCTTATATCGAACTAAAACACCTGTGTCAGATTTTTCCATGGGTGTTGGGCTGGTGTGCAGTGCTATACTATGTACCAGCATCAGTGGCTATTGACCGTCACCAGCCAATTTTAAGTAGTTTAATACATACAGTGCTTTATGAGGTTTCTCATGTGGAGACAACCCTGAGGTTCCCTCCTTTTGTTTTAAAAGCAGATTTTTCAGTGTTTGATGAGCTCGTTCTACAATAGCCTGTCCTGTAGGGGAATGTGGAATTCCTGTGTCATGCTTTGCTTTGTGCAAATTGTCAAATGCTTGTCCTAAAAGACAAAGCTTACAGGTTTTTGCTGTTGCTTGGATTTTACCTTTTCCCCAAAACTTTTTGAATTATTACAGGTTATTTGCTTGATTCTTGTTCGATGTATGTTTGGAATGGGTTGTTTAGCTGCTTGATGTGTTTTGTTTTCTGTCTTTGACCACAGTTGTTAAATTGAAAGAATGAAAGCAATTTATGGATATACCGTAAATTGAAATAGAGAATTTTAGATAACTGACTTTTACAAAATCCTTTAAAGAGGAGTGATTAAACGAGAAAACAGGTAAAATGAAGAGGAATGCATACTCCTTGGAATTGCCTTAGGCAGTGCCTCAATTCATACTGTTTTGCAAACCTTTTGCTACCCATCAGAGGGTCTGATTTGGACAGAGGTCCCCTGAATCTTCAGGTCATTCTCCCACTGATACACCTTCCCTTCCTGCCCCTCACAAAAGCTTAAATAAAAAAGATAAATCTGATTTATTCCTGTTCAGACAAGGGCAGGAAGCAGTCTCCAACTCAAAAGTTTCACATACACATGGTAAGAGATGACATAATACTCTCAAAGCATATGAAAGTGTTGTGTAGGTCACAATTTCAACCCATTCCTGACACCAGGCCTCATGAATCCCTTCTGTGAGCAAATTGGCCAAGAGCCTGTTAATGGGCTGGACACAAAGTGGTCAAGGACCCTCCTTCATGGGGAAGTCACCTCCATCAAGGTTGGAAGAAGGGTCCTATGCCACAAGAAATGGATGGGCCACCCAGTGCTGAGGTCGCTGCTATGTGAGAAAACATACCCTGAAAGCAGCAGAACTGAAAATCATACCTCTTCCCCATCTCAATTTGCAAGGAGGATTTATGTGTAATCACAAAAAATTCTTCTTCACATCCTGGAACATCTGATTTTGAAATGTTGAATATGTTCAGAAGAGAACATATGGATAAGCCCAAACAGATACACACAAAGGATTGGCTGGTCCACAGGAACACTTGCAGAAGTCAGAATAGTATGACATCCTAGATACTGATATCTCACAACATTTGAGGCGCTCTTTTGCTTGTAATTTCTCATGATTTTTTTCATTCTAAAAGATAGTGGAGTGACTGAGTTCTGATGGGTACCTCTGGAGACCACCAAGGCCAGCTCCCTGCTCAGACCAGGGCTGGTCACATAAGTTTTCTCCAAATTCTATCCTGTCTAGTTTGAGTATTTCCAGGGATGGAGGTGCCACACTATCCCTGGGAAATCTATGGTAAATATAGAGTCATAGAATTATAGAATCAATAAGGTTGGAAACAACCTCCAAGACCATCAAGTACAACCTTTGACCAAACACAACCACATCAATTAAACTATAGATATAGGTGAAACATCTAGTGATTCCCTGAACATTTCCAGGGGTGGTGACTCCATCACCTCCCTAAGCAGTACTTTGCAGCACCTTAAAATTCTTCCTTTGAAGAAATTCTTTCTGATGTTCAACCTAAACCTGCTGTGGCTTGAGGCCATTTCCTCTGGTCCTGTCAGCAGTTTTCTGGGAGAAGAGACCAACCCCCACCTGGCTGCAAACACCTTTTAGGTAGTTGTTGGGAGTGATAAGATCATCCCCTGAGCCTTCTCCAGGCTAAATATCCCCAACTCCCACAGCTTCTCTACATATGATCTACTCCTTAGACCCTTCACCAGCTTCACCTGGGCCTCCCTTGTTAACCAGGACAGATGATTAATGATGGTGTGTGGCTGGTGAGCTCTTCCTCCACTCCCTCAGTACACTTGGGAGAATCCCATCCATTCCCATGCACTTGTGATTGTCCAAGTGGCACAGCAGGTCATTAACTACTTCCTCCTGGACTGCATGGTGTTTATTCTGCTGCCCATCCCTCTCCACCAGGATAACTGGTCTCACTGTTAAAGACTGAAACAAAATTAACTACTTAATTTATAGAAATATTTAAAGACTGAAACAAAAAACATTAAGTACCTCGGTAACGTTTACTGACCCTCACAGTAATAGCATTTTGTCAACAAATCTGGTTGAACTAGAGATCTACTTTTCATAAAGCTAGGTCAGATTTCAGAGGTAAAAATGAAAATAAGCACCTGTTTATCTTTTTAAAAGTACTTAGATCAAAACACTTAGTAGTATGAAAAAATACTACATATTATCTTAAATATAACCTTCACAGTGTGAGAAGTCTGAGTAATCTCAGTCAGCCACAAGACAAGAGTCCCTTAAGGATATGTTTTGTGATGATGTTGATGGACTGGGAGCATTTCCCTGCTTCAAGTGTCCTAATACATCACAGCCATCACTGGATACTAAAGAGCTGGACTACAAGTGATGGCTTCTGCAGGAAGGAGATCCATGTGCTCCAGTCCTTATGTAATAAGGCAAAAGCCCAGGACTGCCTGAGAGTGTATTACCTGGACATGTTGGGTAAGTCCTACAGGTAAATGAAGTTTTCAGAGGATGATTCTGTTACAAGGATCAAAGTACAGGGAAGATAGTTAACTGAAAAGAAAAATAGCACAAATTTTTTTTCTTAATTTTTCTAATCTAGTTTTTTATGAGTCCTTTTGTAATATTGCTGTTCAAGCACTAATATCCTTTGAGAAACCTTTCAGACCATGATTTTACATCTATGTTGACTAACAACTATGAGATCAGTAAAAGGTCCTCACTATAGATAAGATTCTCTTTATTTTGCTTTGTTTACTTTGAATTTGATGTTAAACGTCCTCCCTGAAGCTGTAATAAATCCAGTTACTATTTCAAGCAGATGTTGAGACTCACATACATAAAACTTACATGGAAAAAATATTTTTTCCCCCTTGAGGGTTGTAAGATCATAGTGCTCTATTTGTTCTTTCCTCTGCAAAGAGCAGCCTAGCAGCAATTATTTTATGGTTCTGCAAGTCATTTTCTGAACAGAAGATGAAAGCAGAGGAGTCCTGTTCATATAATCCTGTAAAAAATTACTTAACATGTTAGAGTTCTGCAAATGGACACTATTTTTCCTCTGAGATGTACTATCAATTTACTATCTATGCTTTTATGCTAAGAATTTTCCATATTTTTTTAGTAAATCAAAAGCACTAAAACAAATTTTAAATGAAAATCAGCAGCATGGTGAGCAGAACTTCTCACCTTGTTTCAGCTGGATAGTTTTTGCAAGGTTGTATGAGGTTTCTCCTTAATTTTGCAATAATATTTTTTCTTTTATTTATACACATAAAGTTGAATAAAATACCTTTTATGACTTTTAGACAGGTTATAAAACTTTTCACACCTCTTCCAGATGAATAATTATATATAGACAGATGCATTTGTCCCAAGAACTTGACCTATTACTCCTATATTCAGCACAGATTGAAAGTACACAAAGCTTCATTTTGTGGGGTTTGGGCTTTTTTTGTTTGCTTGTTTTCATTTTTTTTTTTTTTTTAATTCACACCTCCTAAATTTTTCTTGTTGTCACAAAATTAGTCTTTGAAGAAGTAAGGAACCGCTTATAACTAAGACTATATTCACTGATCAAACTAAACACAAAATCCCCACAAAACCCCCAGCTCATAAACCTATATTTGTTTTTCAGTTGAGCTGACTCAGGGAGAAAAGTAAAAACCGAGATTGTCTTATTCTTCTTAACTGAACTGTTACTCCATTTCTTTAATTGTTTGAGGGGAATTTTTCCCCTCTTATGTGCCATCTTTCTTTGTCTTTGATATCTTAACTATTAAACTGTTTCTATTAATAATAATAATTACAGAGTATTTGGCAGATTGGCCTTGCCTTGTCTTGTTGTTCTATTCTTCAGTTAATTCAGAAAAGTATTTTTTACAAAATAAGATAGTTCTAAAAACACATTAATAACTTTTGTGAGTGTTTATAGAGACAGATTTACTTTTCACCAAGAAGTAATGGGGGAAATTGAACTATTTCCTCTCAAACCAAAACAAGTAGCAACTTAAACAGATTTATTTCTGTGCACTCAAACTATGACAAAAATTGTACAATTAACTACTTAATTTATAGAAATATTTTAAAAAACCCCCATGCAAAATTAAGAATTATATTTTGATATAATGTCTACATGGAATTAATATAAAGACATTTTGGTAACAATCTTGAAGCGATAATTAGTTTAAAGTAAAAATAAAAGATGTGATTGTAATTACTTGCCATGGTAATTAGAAAATAAATATACTCTGTCACAAAAGCAGAATATATCCCGTAGTGCAGTTGTGCAATCAAACTGGGAGAGTGCCTGAAAGTAAGATTTATACTTTGTGCCTAGTTTAATACACACTGGAAGCATCTTTTATTACTTGGGCACCTCTTCTGTGACACACTACCTGGCTAAAGAAAATAGCTTAGGATTTTCTGGCCTGTCAGAGCTGAGTTATTCCTCTGTCTAGCAAAGCAGAGATTAGAAAACTTTTGATGGAGCCAATGAGTCTGTGCTGGCAACTCCATTCTGAACTGAGACTGTAGCCTGAGGTTGCTAAGGCAGTCTCACAGGGACACGACCACCAGCACAAAGGTAGCACAATGTTGGAGTACTTTTTGTCTCCATAACTTACCTTTCATATTACCTGTTCATCCAGCTCTCTTTAGGCCTGCTTTGCCACTAGGGTAGGAGCTTAGGAGAAATAGCCACATCTTTTTCCTGTATACTCACTTTCTATGCTTTCTTATGAGAGCATTTGCTTGAAGAATAACACAGGCAACTGCAGAAAGAGAATACAAAGTTGCAAAAAAAACTTTCTGAACAAATAATAGTACTGTAGAGCATGACAGCAGTAGTAATTAATTTATTTAAAGGACTAGAAAGTATTACCTTGAATTTGTCAGTCTTTTGCCTTATCACACCTTAGGGCCTTCTCCACTAAGAGGAAATCCTGTGTTTCATGAGGAAAGAAGTGGCATTCCCTGATGTTTTTGTTCAAGTTCCTTACAGATTAGAGTAACCTGGAGATTTCTGTAACCTATGCCATATTGACTATGGTCACTAAAGAGGCACTTGTCATGTGTAGATAGATGGAGCAAAATACACACATGCTTTTCCTTTTGGTTCAGAGGGAACTGCAAATTGTGTTGAAATATAATCCAGTTACTTCTGTTCTCTGTGTTTTTGATCACACAAGAAATACAAGGTTTTCTTCCTCTCTCTTTTTAAAAATGTGCATGCATTTATGTGCATGCACACACACACATAAATATATACCATAATTATATAAAAGAAACTGTATAGTTCAGTGGACTGGTTGTTCCTTATTGCTTGAACACTTACTAACACTAACCGATACCAAAACCCGAGCCATGGTGCCTTCAAATTAGCACTAAATTACAATTCCAAATAGAAGCAGTCACTTCAGACATCTGACAGAAAATTCAAGAAAGATGAATTATATTTGCAAGAAGCTTTACGTGCAGAACAGCAATTTTTAAAACCCTTAGTACTTATGCATAGCCGGTCAAATTATCTGACAGACTGAAAAACTTCTGTCATATTCTTTTACATAAAATCTTCCAAAGCACTGAAATTCATTTCAGAATAGCTTGGCAAGTATAAATAATGGATTACAGTAGGCAAAATGTGATTTCTCAAATCAACATGATAATGTCAGGCCTTCCTTCATCAGATATAATAGGAAGTTTCTAGTTTCAAAGTCTGTTTTCAAAATAGTTGAGGACAATGAACTAATTGTGAAAATATGTCTTATTTGAAAGCTAGCCCATTCATATAGGGATTCTATTATAGGTCCAGAACTGTGGTTTGTTATAAAATAATAAAAAAACTGGGTTGGTCCTCCAAGCTAAAATTAATAAACCAAAACCCAAATACTTACCCCAAAGTGCTTGATTACAATGGTGAGTAGCCTCATCCAAGAGCCTAGAGCTACAGCCACTTACGCCTGTTCACATGTTTGCATAATACTTTTTTCCTAGTGAATTTATTTTTGGGGGAATATAAAACTCTACACAGAAGTAATTTCATACTAAAGCAATGACTCAGAGATTGAAGGAGTTGCCTAATAATCAGTCAAATAAAGTAGACCACTCTCTATGCATAACTCAAAAAAGGAAAGAATCCATATTAAAAATCAAGATGTTGAACTGTGACATTCTTGGGAAGAAGAGAGCTAGAATGGAAGTAAAAAACAGTGAAGGAGTAAATCAGCCAGATTTCTACAAATCACACACAAGCTCTACAAAGGAAGTTTCTGTCAAAGGAGGGACTAGTAAGTTCTTTCAACAGGCATACAAATTTTGCCATAGAAAATTTCCCCATTACTAGGAGAAAACAGAAACCTCTTCTGGGAGCTGTTAAATACAGTCACTTTAGTAAATTTAATAAATAAAGTTGTAGTACCTTTATCTTAATAAATATTCAAAAATGCTAAGCAGCAAAATGGACAACTTAAAAAGCCCAAAACAACCCCAAACCCCTACATTCTTCTTTTATTCGTAGAGCCCAACCTTAACATTAGAGTATTACTATAATTCAACAAAAATACTAGCCAAAAAATAGAACCAAAAGTTGTGTCATCGGAATTAACATAAAAACCTAACTAAAACAAATTAACAAAAACCCAGCCTGCTGACACAATGTCTTTTCCTTCTAAAGCTACAGCCTGAGATTTCTATCCTTCTAATTTAATTAGAGGACAGAATTTTTTTTTCATATGACTTTTGGTGATAAAAGAGATACATTAAATATTATATCACCCCATGTAGGCTCCATATGTAGGAGTGTAAGTGCCTGAGGACCTGGAAATAAAGAGATGAAGACACAAGACGTATGCTTTTCTGAAAGAAAAAAGAATTCTCTAAGGTATATTTATACTGCATGAAGACATACACATTAAAAATAATCAGTTTTTTTTCCATTAGCTAACTCACTACCTATTTTATATCTTTTAAATCCATAAGGGCCTAGAGAGGGCATTGTTCCTCCCCTTTTATATAATAGGCTTTCTAACTCCTATCCAAATCACATGAGTGGGCACACCATTGGCAGTTATGACAGGGATCCAGCATTCTGGAGGGGGTGTGCTTGTTTAGGTAATAGGGATGACCATTTGAAGATGACTGTTACCGGAAAACTTGCTATTCTAGGAACATGAACAAATGCAGACTTTCAGAGGTTGTTTGACAAAACAGTCCTGAATCGTGGACAACCATGCCCCATTCCTCTGCTGGTGGATAGTGCTTTTTTTCTTGTGTTTCTTCCATGCTCTGAGGTGACTTTTCAGCCACTTTGGTGTCTTTACAGGAGAAATATATTTCCTGGCATGCCAGACTATTCATCAGTTCTCAAACTGTCTCAGTTTTAAACATTTAAAGAACAAATTGGTATAATAAAATGAGATATTAGATAAAAACAGCCATCTGTTTCTCCATCAGCCCTTTTAACTCTGGTTTTTTTTCTACAATTTTTTTTATCAGTTTTCTAATTTGTTGATTTTTTTTCATCATAAAAGTATATGTACATATTTACTGAAAATGTTTACTGGGAGATGGATTTTTTAAATATGTGGATAAGGAATATTTTTTGTTCTACAATTGGAGAAACTCAGTGTGTTGATATGCAAATATATTACATTATAAAAAGCAAGTATGGTGAAATTATTCTTTAGGAAATAGCACATGTTAAACTTAATGATAACTTTCTTTCACAGGAAAAAATAGAAAATTATATGCTAATGTTCTTTCCAAGTTATTTCATTATGTTCCTCATAGCAGAGAAAATTTTTCTTTTCAAACCTGCACAGATGATCTTGATTCCTATGCTATACTCATTTTTCTTCAATGCAAATCTTGATTAAACCTTATGAGAAAATTGAAATTCAATACACACTTCCTTCCAACCATGACCACTCATTCTGATTGATATAAACTGTATTTGGAACTTAAACTGTTCATCATTTGAACAGTTCAAACCTTCAGCCTCTGAAAGAAAGACTTTATTTTGAAAACCACTCAGTTATTCTGACTCATTTTCTAGGACCCACTTTCTTATTAGTAACTTATAAGTAAGAGTATTTCTTAGCTAGAACTCACTACATTAGACAAACTATTATAGTCTTTGCTTGTGCATGACTTTTTCCACGCACAACTCTGTGGGGCAGTAACAAAGGGCATGCCATGTACTTAAAATCCCAAAACTTGTTTAAAATCTTTGTGATCCTAAGTCCCAGGTAATAAAATCCTCCACATGTGTCTATACATGCGCTGATAAGCACAATGGCGGATCTCTTGCAATAAGAGCAGAGGGATGTCTGTTTGTATTGCATGTCTTCCTCAGGTCAATATGCCAGTGAAATTTCACTGCCTGACTTCACATTGGTGAAGCCTACCTATTTGCACATCCGAGGGATCAGCAGTCTCAGAAGCTGTGAGATTCAGACTGGCTGCAACTGTCAAACAAACATTTAAACCCACGCTGTTACTCAGCACTAATTTTTTGGACAACCCAAAGAGTTGCACATTGTGCAGT
This sequence comes from Acrocephalus scirpaceus scirpaceus, assembly GCA_910950805.1. Classification (NCBI taxonomy): domain Eukaryota; kingdom Metazoa; phylum Chordata; class Aves; order Passeriformes; family Sylviidae; genus Acrocephalus; species Acrocephalus scirpaceus. The sequence continues at coordinate 36,692,725 of OU383776.1, forward strand.
GAGCTGGAAGAGCTTCTTCTGGCATGTGAAAGTCCTCCCCAAGCCTGACAGCCCCTCCAGCAAGCCCATGTACACAAGAAACATGAACATCACTCTGTGGGTGACAGGATTGCCAAAACATTATTATCATTTTGAATCTAGCCTCTCCATTACTTTGCCCTCAGTCTTTTCATTTGAGTAAAAAAAAAAATTACATCTTTTTCCCTTTCGTGGAAATGTAGAGGTGTTGGGTGTAAAAAAGGAAAGACTTTGAGGAAGAGGAGGAGGAAAATCTTCTGTGACGTGTACTGCCGGCCCCAGAACCTTGTGACTTACTTCCATAAGAGGTCAAAGGGATTATAACTAAAGACTCTAAAAAAGCATTTCACATTTACATGTAAATCAAAAACATAAACTAATTTTTTGAATAGGATAAAAATGTAAATCTCCATACTTTAGAATATAAGCCAGTCATTGCCACTTCTGTCAGAGAAAACAAGAAAGTTTTTGGCCAGCAAGCCAGGTCGGCAGTTTGCTGTGCCTTCCTTTGGAGGATCTATCACTGTCAGGCTCATGCCTCAGTGCCAGATGGAGCACTGACCTGATCCAAAGAGGCAATTTCTTTGTTTTCATACTTCCTTTGTTTGGACATAACAAGGTCTCTGATCCTGTTTGGTAAAATCACTCTCTTCTAAAATTTCACTAAGTGTTTATTAAACTGTGTTACACTGTCATTCTAATGTTGCCAAAATCTGCTTGTACCTAAATTTATATTTAGGCCCCTAGAGATGTTCAGCTGATTACACATTCTTTGGAGACAAAACCTGTGCTCCGCTTTTCTGCACAAGGGTGTTTTAGCATTGCTGGCAAGCCAGAAACTCTAGCTCTTCAATCTTGTGCCATTTCCATCTTAGATAGGGGACTGCACTGGCTCCAGAATCACTATCAGTAGGGGCCTCTGCCTCCAGGTAAAGCCACACAGGTATTTCATTGTTGCTCTATCCCAGGTGCAAGAAATACATGGTGCTAGGTAAACCTGCAAGCACAGTGTTATGTTATTACACATATTCTGAGCTGCTGTAAATTGATACCCATCTAACTACACAGCCATTTCTGGAAAACCACATCCAGACAACCAGATGGCACAAATATGCCAAATTATACATCTTGATGTGTATTATATAGCCCTATTTTCTATTTGGCTAGCAAAAGTATAACTTGAAAATAATTTCATGCAGAATGCTCATTCATTAAAAAGAATTTTTCACCATATTTACTTCTATAGCTATTTCCATTTTTCCACATAGTCTTAAAGTCCAGGAACAAATTTTTTTTTTCCTTTTAAAAAGTAGTAGATGAAGGTGAAACTGCTCTTCATTATGATCTTATAGGTTAGTTACTTATTGGGTAAATATTTAAATATTTCCACCTCAAGAAGAGTAATCTGGGAGCAGCTCTTTCAATCAGCTAGAACATTAAACTAACTTACAAATATCCTCATTAGAGATGACACTGATATTCTGATGTCAGATGTTAAGGCTAAAAATCTGCAAATGAAACTAGAAGTTTTAACCTTTATCAGCTGTGAACCCATCTGCTACTTTTATGTGTCCTGCAAAGAGCAGAACAGTAGTAACAATCTATTTTTAAAATGATGTTAAGTGGGAAGGGACAAAAGAAGCCCTTAGCTGGGCCAAACAATTAAAATTAAATTAAACAGCAATAAAACAATAAATAAAACAATTAAAACAGCATTCAAGTTTCATTCAGCAGTAATTCTTACATACTTACAGAGAAAATGTTCTTGTTTTAATACCTATACCTAGGTACTAAAGATTTCCCAAAACCTCATCAAGAAGTTCTCAAATAAAGTAAAAGAGATGGTCTTTATTACTTGACAGTTACATGAATATGTAAATAAGGGTTGGCATTCAGGTACCTAAATGCTAATGGGTTATTTGAGATGGTCTAGGACAATCAGCCTAGTTTCCCTTCAGCCATCCTTTATCGTACTGTCCCATGTGTCTCAGATCTTGCTGGGTTGACAGCTAAATTTTATCCACAGGTCACTATGATAAACTCCTGATCACTATCCATTTTAATTTCTGAGACTTTTTTATTTTTTTATATTACCATCATGTACATTCAGACTTCACTGGTCATTGAACAAGGACTAGTAATTAAATATAAAAAAATACACTGTAAAGGAAATAAATCTTGTCTATTGTGATCAATCAAGTCAAACAGGGCTGATGTAGTTTTTATTTTATATATTGGTCAGAGCTTCCTTATACAAAGAAATGGTACTGTTCTTAAAGTACTGCAGCATCCTGGGGAATAAGACTTTTTAGCTGTTCTTCCACTGTGCCTCTTCTACCTTTAAGGATTTCACAGAAGAACATGTGATACATTTCAGTCAGGAGATGATAAATCTGTTGCTTAGATATCTACTGGGAAGATTTGTGGAGGCAGTAAAAATGAAGGAAACTGCAATATTTTTGGACATGGAAATTGCTAAAGGAAGTAAGGGTCCAGGGGCCAGAGGAACACCTTCAGACAGAAGAATTACCGTAGCTATTAGGATGTGGAGAAATCAACCACTGACAGCACTATAAATTCTCTTCAATGGTCAGATGTTTCCTTTAAAATTCAGTAAACTGTGAATTAAATATACATCAGTTTTTCTGTTAGTGAATTGTACATCAATGCTAAATTCTGGTAAGGGCTTCTAGGACTTAGGAAATTTTGTTAGATAGACATAATGTAAACAGTAGCATAAGTTTATGGAATAAGATCTGAAAGGACAGGTAAAAAAGGAATGCTGATGTTCTCACGTGAGTCATTTCAGGTAACAAGCTCCAAGGCTATTGGATAATTGAGTTGTCACTGTACTACCTTACTATTTATTATCTGTTCCCAGATGAGTTGATGCAGCAGACTATGTACTTAGTGACAGGCAAACTTGGAAAATGGTATAGAGACCTGGCTTGTGTCCTTAGTCTCCACTGGCCACAGTAGGATATACTGACATATGAGAGAAAAATCAATTAAAAAAAAAAACCCACAATATTTTTTGATAAGTTTGAGTACGAGATCAAAGATTATGCTGTTTCCATTTTATCCTATATCCAATATGATCCCTAGAACTACAAATTACTTCTGGGCCAGTTATATAAAGGTGTTTCAAAGATAAAAAATCCCAAAAGACTAACATTGATAAAAATTCATACAAACAATTATTGAGCAGCACTGGTATGAGACTAGTAAATATGACAAAATTACAACATTCAGCTGTTTATAAGTTTTCTACTATGATCTGTCTCGTAAGGAAACTATTAAAGACTCCTTTTTTCTTTCTACATTCATTTTATGCTGTAAAATTCCTTCCAAACCTCAAATCACAATTTTGAAGAATGCATTCAGGAGTTCTGAACTCCCAAGCTACTTTTATTTCCTACTTTATGCAGAACTCATTGTCATGTCTGCTTATAGACAGTTTATATAGACTTTATATTATGTTTTCTTTGACACTTTTAAAAAAATTTTTATTTTCAGATACATAGTGTATTTTACAAGGACATTGACTTATAGTTTTTCATATTGGACTCTTCAGGGTGGTTTCTTTTTTCTCCTCCTGCAGACTGTCTTTTTCTGTATTTATGCTTTAGAAAGGAGCTTTGGCATATGTCAAATTGTAGAAAATATGCTTGGAGAAGTCAACGAAATTTGAGGAGGGGTAATATTTGAATCCTGATTAGTGACTTGTGAATGTCTTTATTTCTGATAACATCAAAACCAAATCTGGAATAAAATCGTCAGGTTTGGCAGATATAGGTCACAAAGTATTTGATAGAGAGAGCATGATCCTGGTACAGCTTTGGTTTTTCCCTAATATTGATCCTCATCTTTAAACTATAAGAGTTGTAGGTAGCAATAATACAGTAGACAGGCAAGAGAAAACCACATTTCTGTATTGCCTGGCCAGATTGCTTTCCAGCCTCTGGTGCCAAGTTTTTATGGTCAGAGCTACTCTGCTATGACGCATGACTGAGAGATGGGACTGAGAGGGACTTCATCTCTCATTTGTTCTTCCATAATGTCCAATACCATTATACCCTTTCCACTCCTGGACCTTCTTTTTCAGCTTATTCAGGTTCAGATCCTCTACTTATGAGCAGACTGTTAAATCAGCAGTTAAATGAATCATTAAGATGTCACTGAAAGAAGATTTTATTATGAAGACAAATCCCCATTATCTGTATTTTTAAAGATTCTGTTGATTTGAATTTTCCAGGGACACATTATATATTATTCAGATCCAAAAAAGATATGAATAGGTGAGACTCAGTATTTGCATTAAAAGAGTCTTGAACCATAAGAAAAGGATGGCTTTCAAAACTTAGAACTCCAGAATTATGACAGTTTTGGAAAAAAGAAGTCTAAACTATTTGCTTTCACCATATATGCACTGACATCTGTTTTTAAGGCTAGAGATCTCCTGAACAGCTTTGCCTTTTCATTACTTTCTGTATGGTAGACAGAATAAAGGATTGCCAGATGTTTATTTGCAATTTTAGATAACTACCAAGTAAATCACAGGATTATTATTTTTTACAAGGTTTAAGTACAGACATGACATGTCAAACTGTGAAATTGTCATTATATATGAAGTTCTTAAAATGAAATAATTCAGCATTTGAATATGCTATACTGCACCACATTGCACCGGTTACTTATTTAAAGAGCTTTAATGTCAGTGTTATGGATATAGGTGTAGATTATTAGAGCTAGATGTCAAAGGTATGAAGCAGGAGCAAACTGATAATCATTAAATCTGCAGGAATGATGAATTATGGAATTAACCTAGTAGAAAAACAAATAACAAGAAACTGTATGACCTTGTCAAGAATGTTAGTCTTTTTTGTATACCTGAATGAATAAAATTTTGCATTATAAGTTCAAAGCATGTTTATATTTAGCATTGCATTTGCAACATATTGAGAGTGAAATTTGGACATAAACAGAGATTAAAAATGAATGATTTTTGAAATTTTGTTAGCTTAACCTTATCTCTTTGGTAACCAGGCATCTTGCTTGGGCCTAATTCTTTCTCATCTACAATAAAGGATTAATAAATGTCAGATTAGCAGTCTTTTAAACCACCTAAATATATTTGGAAATTTCTAAGACCATTGTCTATATTTTTCAAGGGAAAAAGATATGTCACCCACTAGCACAAAGGAAAGGAAAAGGATTGAAACACATTTTTATTTTTTCCCCCAGCTTTTTGTAGCCCTACTGAATAATGTGATTTAGGCAAATAGTCTAGTCAATCCCAGGAGACAGGGCCTTAAAGTTTGGAGGTCATTTACACACAGGGTTGCAAAAACGCATTTGACTCTGTATATTTTCCTTCAGTATGAAATGTCAATTCTTCTTGTGATAATAGCAACAGAAGTAATTTATCGGTGTTCAAGGAAAATATTGCGATATTGTCTACTACAATGTTACAATATATTATATTCACAATATAGTATGTAGCGGTGTGTTTTTGTTTATATTAATTCATTTTGTAATAAATGCTATATCCCAAATGGTTTATCCCAATCTCCCCCCTGCAATTTATTACAGCTGAGCATTGGTTTTACCCTTGTTCTCTTTTCATACACACTTCATGTCAATCTTCCCCCAGGCTCTACCCTGAGCCTGAAAAGTTCTCTGTAACTCGATGTATCATTGGTTGTGTTATGTTCGCATCCACCCCTTGCAATCCCTGGTTGGCTTATTGAAATAATTCCCTGTGCCCGCTGGAGATAGTTTTCCAGCTAATTCCGGCTGCCCTGGCTGGGAATTGTTTCGAGTCTGGTTGGGCAGTGGCTAGCAGACCGGCCACTACCTCCTTAGTAGTTCAGAAGCTGCACGAGAGCTGTTAGTGAGGCTCGACGAAGGTAAGAAGGAGGAGGCCTCGTGGCAAGATAAGAGTTTATTGTCACATGCACCCCATGGTGCAGTCACTCACGCGTCCCAGGAGAGAGAGAGGGAGGCGGGCCTATTGCTATATCAGGGACTAGGGGAAGGGGGTGGATACAAGAGGGAAAACCAATCAGGGGAATGGGGAGGGAACATAGCTAGCAAATAGGAAACGAGGGGTGGGGGACTCCCAGCCTGCTCCAATCCAGGACTGATTGGAAGTCTCTGGAATGAGGGGGAGAGGCTTCCCGGAAGGGGGCAGGCACTGGGAGGAGACCAACAGATGATTGACAACATATTGCAACAGAGGGGAACAAAGGGAATTTCCCAGGCAGGAGATTGTACTAAATGGGGAGAAGTACAGGGGGAACTTGGGAAAAACCATTACAGAACAAATGATTATTAACAATAAAAACGCGCCGCTACAGCTTATGCAGTGTCACCCCATCCCGGACTCCTCCCAGACAAACCTCCCATTGGACCCTGACCTCTGACTCCTCCCTTGTCTCTCTCCTGCAAAACCTCCTGCTTGAGCCAAGCCGGGGGTCCCTCGCCTCTGCCTCTAATTTGAGTTAAGCTGTGGTTTATGTTCTTTTAATAAAAATTCTCAGACTGCAGGTGAGGACCCTCTCTGCTTTATTAAGCATCGACCATTGGGAGAGCAGCTCAGGCAATCTCAGGGCTGAGGGAGTAGTGTTGCACCCCTAGGGGCTCTTTTCAGGAGAGCCCTCCCCGCACGCCACTGGCCATCTGAAAGGCGTGTGGGGAGCAAAAGCCAACAATAGTATATAACATTATAACATTACTATGTAGTATTTATATATATATAAAATCATCTACTGTATATAACATAGTAATCTATTATGTATGTAATACATAGTAGATGATACAATATTTTGCTGTAAATATGTGGCATTATGTTGCATACTGAAAGACTAAAGTGTCTAAGGAGGATTAGGGAAGAAGAAATGGCAACCTCCAGTAATGCTGATTACACCACTTAGCTCAGGTTACTTTCCGTTGCTCAGAGCTGACTTAAGCTATGTGTCTAAATTTATTTGCAAGAAAATTGAATATATTAACCTTGGCCACTAATAGGGTCTTCTTTGTTTGACCCAGAAAATATCTCATCTGTGGGAATGGAACAAGAAACATTTGCAAATGGGATGGATTGGGTGCCAAGCTATATTCCTATTCCTTTTAAATTTTATGTATTCAGACTCATATTTTCTTCTCCATTTTTTTTCTGTTTATTGCTTTGCTCTTTGACTTCACCATAGGAATGGTTTTGCAAAGCGGCTGCAAGTCATGAACAAAAATATTTTCTTTCCAGTTTACATTTAAGTTGCTACATACTATCTATCACGAACAAAGTTGTTTGGCCTTTGACTTCTATCTCTCACTTAAGATTTTAAGGTATCTCCTCTTTAAATAAGATAGAAGTAGCAAAATGTATCCTCTATAGACAAATGAAGTCCATGTATTTCCAGGTTCTCAGCTGCAAATTAGAAAGACTTTTAAATGTATTGTATAGGGTCGAGTCCTTGTTTAAAATGAATTCTGGATATCTTTCTTTCAGGTTTTGCACCAAAGACTGGGATAAGGCAGGAAATATGTCTGGAGTATGAAGCTAGGGAATAGCAGTATTGCTGCTTGCAAGGGCCATTTGTTTATAATTCAGGTTTGCTGAGAAAGAGATTTTTAATATTAATATCTCTTTTAAGGTATTAAGCATCATAATCTATTTTTCCTTCTGACCCATGGTAACTCAGCAAGGTATATTTTTTTTTATTACTGCCTGAGATGTTTCTAAACTATACACCATGAAACTGGAAACAAGCTAATAGTAAATCTGATTAATTTTGACTGAAATTCTTGCAGATTTGCCAATATGTTTTCATAACTTGAACTTTGACTCAGAATTAACATATAGTGTATCCACCCTGGTATTCTTTATTAATGTATTTTCTCTCTAGAAAATGGAGAAAGGTTAGAGACAAGGACACATTACTGACTTGCAAGCACATCTTCTCAGGTGTGTTCTTTACCTGTTCTCTGTTACATATTTTATTCTGGACCCCAGTAGACTTTGTGTACTGGATTGTTTATTTGTAGCATCACAAGACAAATCCATTCTTACTTGGCTACAAAAAAAATCTCCGTGCTTATCTTCAAATTTCACATCAGCATTGAAATTTGAAAGTTCTACTTTATTATTTAATGTTATCTTTCAACATAATGAAGGATGAGCTTTTGCAAGATTTTGCAAATAGCGCAAGAGAAAATTAGTAGAAGTGGAAATTTTGAGAGACATCCATCTTACATGTAAAATTAAAATACCTCCACTAGGAAATAGCAGTATCTGAAAGGCTAGCTTTATTTTTAGATTATTTTTTTTCCTCCCTGCAGGCAGCCCAGTGACCTCTGTCTTAACTTACAAGGTCTGCTCTGGGGCAGTGAATGACACTTCTGATAACAGGGAAAAGGTTCTGACTGCAAGCAAGTGAAACAGTAAGCTGAACTCCTACCTTTATCATCTCCCTCTTGTCTCGCACCATGACATGCTACTTTGGCTTTTGCTCCTGTATGTTTGAAATCTGGGAAACAGTACTGGGAAAAACACATTTTTAGTGCCATTATTTATGAGAATGCTTGCAGCACATGCTGCACTGTTAACAATAGAAGCCCTACAAACTATGCTTCTGTAGTTTTAGCTTGACTGTTTTCTAGCTCTTGCTCCAATAAACCAATTCTAAATGAAAATTAAATATTATAATGATGTCACTACTATAATTTTTATGTTTATGTGCTACACATAGTACCAGTTTGTTGATACTGCTTCACAAAACAGTCACATTCTGTTTTCACATGTAGGCTTTTTCCAACCTAACCTCACAAGCTGTTTTCTACAGTTTCATTCTGTATAAGAAGGCAATAAGAATCCTAATGGTATTAAGAAACTTGAAATTCCATTAGAACTCACACCAAGTGCTGCAGGGAAGGAATAAATTTTTCAAAAAAGCCTTCTTTTTGGCAGTCTGAGTGTGAGGCAAGGATGGATTTCCTTTTTGAGTGATAGAAAATTACAAATCAACATGCCTGCTGCAATAACAAAATACTTTCAAGTGATGAAACTGAAAGTATTTCCCCTTTGATGTAGTGAAAGTGAGGCAAAATAAAATCAGAGCAGAGGCAAGAAACAAGATGACTTGAATTGTTTTACATAGCATATATATTTATAATGTATATAAAATTTCTAGATCTCTGTGTTGCTGACATCATGAGGAAACTTTGGCAATTAAATCTAAAGACAGACAACTTTATACTTTTTATAATTTTCAAGTTTTTTTCAAAGATATGAAATCTTAACCTTCCTTAGATAGACATAGGAAGATATTAAGTTTTTATTCCATTCTGTCTCTAATGTTAGTACTAGCTTGTACAGTCTCTTATACTAACTTTTTCTTAAAAATCCTCAAAATAAATTCTTTGACTGTGTCTACACTGATTTCACATTTTCTGGTGGAGCACAGATTAGTTTTTGGATGTACCTGAATTTCCACCAAAAAATGTTTCATTTTCTTAATGCCTCATTAAATGTGCATTAAATGTAGGGAAGCTTGATCCACAGCTTCAGTGGGCCTAATAAATAATGGCAGCAGCCACTTGACCACCTCTCCCTCTTTTCTACCCAGTGTACCAGTTACCTGCCAGAAAAGGAGTAAATTTAATTTCACTGAAGTAGAGGCACTGAGAAAGACCTCAGATCCTGAAAAAGAGGTTCTTGAGGCTTCATCTTCCTATTCAGTGCTAGAGCTGCAGTAAGTGTCACTACATCTGCTTCAGTAATTTGATTCCAAAGCAGTTTTTTTAGCTGGTGGATGCATAAACTCCTGACAACTTCATTTTAATCCACAGAGAAGATTCTCATGTTGCAAAAATCTTAGTCTAAAACTCTTTTTATATGTAGTTCTTAGAGGCTGCTAGGTTGTCTGTCATTATAATTTGTTATGTGGTTTATTTAGCGAAGAGACTCACTTTTTGAACTATTGATGTCTAGTTTATGAAATTCAGAAGATATAATACACACATGAAGTATTTGTACGTGATCTGAGGAGAACTTTATACTGTGAGAACGTGCCTTCTCTTTTCCTGAAGCTGAGGACACATTTTAACTCAATCCTATTTGCTCTTGCTTGCTGCCAAGTGGTTTCACTTCAGATTTATAAAATGCATACATATTTCACACAAGATTATAAATAAAAGAGGTTTCCAGACTTTTTTCATTGCTAGCTTTCTGTATACCTTAGCCCTCTAAATGCCATCAATTTGACTCTCATTACTTTTGTTGGTTTAGAATTGAATAACATTTTAGTGAATATAATGAACAGATAGAGAGAGATGAAAAATTTTTCAGCTCTGTCCAAAGGAAAAAAACACAAGTACCTAAAAACTATTTTTGCTTTTATTTCTAATTTTCCTCACTTTAGGCTCTCTTATTTCCTTTCAAACATGTTTTTTCTGGGAAATAGAAAACCTCACAGTCCATTTGAAGCAACAATAAATAGAAATCTGTAAAGATAGGAAGAAAATGACGGTTTAATGAGCTAAACTTATCTAAATGTAGTCATTCATACCTGATTCAAAACTTTTTTTTAACTCTTTTTTTTTTTTTAACTAGAGAATTAAAATGATGCCTTCTACCATTGATTGAATTCTGTGTTAAAAATAGAAACTTTACCTCTTTACCTACAAAAAAGCCCCATGGTATTATGCTACCACAGTAATTGAATGTGGAAGTAATGTGGAAGAACATATTTTATTTTGTAGTGACTGTCTAACATTTTCTTAAGTGGAAAAATTACTAATCCAATGTTTATGTGGAATTATTTTACAAAGCTAAAGAGGTATTTATGTAAATTCAAGAACTGAAAGTGTAGAGATACCCCATGTCATTTTGCTAAGTCCTCAGTTTATCCTAGGGCTTAGAAATTTCATATGAGCAAAGAATTCTGAAATCACTCTAAGAATAAATATCTAGACAAAAAAAATAAAAATTTTAAATAATTTAAAATAATAAAAGCTAAAAAGACAAGACAAATACATGAGGCAATAAAAATGTGCTAAATTTTAACTATAAAAAATTGTCAATTTAACATGTTCACCTTCCATTAGCCTCGCACTATAAATAAAGACCTCCTGTATTTTCACTGCTCTTGGTTATATATTCACCACCTTGAAAAGGAAAAAAACCATCTGAGCTGATTGTGCAGATGGCCAGAAAAACTTTCCAAACAAGAAGTCAAGGCACTGAGGGCTTGAGCACTGGCATTCTGAACTGGTTTCCCAGTCTGGCTTTGCTGGGGATGACACTGAATAAGACTTCAGTTTGCCTTCACCAGTGCTTTCATCTGGGAGCACTTCCAAAGAGCATTGCCCGCAGGTCTCAGAACATGCCCACAGGCAAGGTCACCTCCATAGGGCAGTAACTGCCTGTCAGCTACATTGGGAAAAAAAACCCATTATTATAGAATGTAGGAGAACTAACCTAGCAGTGCAGTATTTGAAAAATGTAAATTTCTTGCCCATTTAATAAATTACTCAGAATGGTTTGTTTAACAGATACCCTTTTATGTAATATGCAAGTGTACAGTAAACTAAGGAATGATTGTTATAATATTTTTCTTTTAAAAAATCACTTTTAGAAATATATATCTAAGAATACAACCACAGGATGAAACCAAATCTATGGTCAAGTACAACTGATATCAGTGCACTAGGAAAAACAGTTTTATCATTGATGGTTTCTCGATGGTTTTATCTTTCATTCATATGGAAGATATAAAAACTGTATATCCCAGAATTATTATTGTAGTGAATTTCAGGGAAAAAAATACTGAATTAAAAGGGAAATATATGAGTAAGACCTCATTCTCCTAAATATCGATTTGCACAGCCTGCAAAGTAGGCCATGGGTGTAATTATTCCATATGAAGTCCTTACGTATAACTCTGAGTTTTCATAAATCAATGTTTTCAATGTTTCTTGGGTATACATTGTTGTCAAGGAACCCAATTTACTAACAAGTGACTCACAGCTTTTAGAGAAAGTGAGAAATATAGACAAATACACACAGACAACACAAAAATTATATTTTTTATACTCTTTCCTGCTGTTTAAAGGACTGTGGCTAAGGACAGTCTTGTAATTTGATAATTTAAAAAATACTAGCAGAATGTCAATTAGCACCAGCTATAAAATAAAGGCATGGGTTTTTTCTTTTATTTTTTTCTTTATATTTGAAAATATCATATTGGAGGAGATGCAGGTGGTATAAATTGGAGGTATACACCTCCAATTTATTGAATTACAGGAAATATAAGACAAATTTAGTAAAGAATTGTTCTGTATGGAGGCAAATTGAACTGGTGTTTGAAGAGAAGAAATGGAATAATGGGATCAACTTCTAGCCCTGTCAGTTTTCCTGTGTTTTAGTCAATTAATTTAATATGTCTGTTTCTGTCATTGAGTAGATACTGTTCAAAACTCTTTCCATTTCATACTGTATGTTTGCATGTGTGTACTGTGTACTACTGCAACAGGATCATTGTTTAAGTTAAAAATCTCTCGACATCTATAAGATAAAAATAATATTTTTTGACATTTTGAATTTTCAGCCAGATTATAGGTAATAAAACAACAACAGCAAAAAACAAACCCAAACAATAAAAATCCAGGAAGAATGATGTACTAAATAAGGAATACCCCGTCTAGGGAAATGCAGAGTTAAAATTGTTAAGCCACCAGATACACCAATCTCCTAAGCTCTGCATGTATATCAATTGCAAGCTATTTAGACGGTACCAGACAGTTTGTATTTCACCAGTGGGAGTTTTTTAAAAGAAATGTTGTGACTCAAATTTTACGATAATTATTAAAAAAAGAGAAAGAATCTTGAAACATTTTAGTGTTCCAACATGTTTAAGGTTTTTGACTTTATATTTCTGAGTGTATCCTAAAGACATGTAGATATTTGACAGTCTATTATCACATATTGCTCTGATTGTTTTCAACAGGGCTTTCTCTTCATTTTTATGTAACTTTTCCTTTTATTGTAGAATATATAATTTTACAATATGTTGAAACAATGTCATAAAACTTGATATACAAAGTGTATTCACAAACTAATTCAATCAAGAGCTTAGGGCAACATGAACATTTCTATAATTTATACTGAAAAAACCCAATACTATGTGATATGCTTTGATTTGTCATTGTCATAATTCTATTTTATTAGCTACCATTTAAGGAGAATCTGACATCTAGAACTTGCATAAAAGAAAGAGCTAGTGGCCATTTGGCTAATGATGTTCCCTACACCTCATGGAGCCATATCACTTTCAGTTAAACCAAGTTTCTATTCTAAATAAAATAAAAAGTGAGGGATGTGATCAAAGTCAGAATAAAAAGAGAACATTATTGTTCACTCTACCATTGATCTTCACAGACATGCACACACACACACATGCGGAGCATACAGACAACTGCAAAAATGTAATTATTGCTGAATGTCTTTTTATAGCATCTGCTGAAACACTATCTTTTTACATAGTCTAGTTAGGTATTTATATAGGCCTTAATTACAATAAATTAAGTGTTGTCATTTTGAGTAAAAGTAAAGATGTACTAATGAAGAAATTTGGCTGATTAATAGCGTTTATAATGTCAGTGGTGCGCTTTTCAGAACATCCAATCAATGTGATCAGTTTATAGATACAAACTCCATTTACAGAGAGAAATAGGCCCATGCCTCAGTATGTGCTGGGGTCATCCATCTGGAAAGTAGCTTTTGAGAAAATTACCTGGGAGTCCTGGTGGAAACAAGGTTGAACATAAATCAGCAGTGTATCCTCCTCTCCTCAGCACCAGAGAGACAGGAAAGGGCCAGAGATTATTAAGGCATTGGTGATCTCCCCCATGAATGAAGACTAAGAGAAATGGAACTGTTCAGCCTGACAAGGAGAATGCTCAGAGGGGAATTCACCCACGTACATAAATGACTGAAGGGCAGGAGTAAAGAAGGCTCTTTCCATTGCTCCCTAGTGAGAGGACAAGAGACAGTGGGCATAAACAGACTGGACACTCTTCCTGAACATCAGGAAGCACTTTTTTACCATGAGAGTGACTTATCACTGACAGACATTACTGACATTCTCAGCAGGAGGTAAGTTGCTAGCATGGTATAAATTTGTTGACCTAACCCAATAAATACAGAGCACTGTGCATGGATTTCTTAGGTAATACTATGCAGTGCTAGAAATTTGAGGGTGGTATTATTTAAGAAATTATTTAACTATAACTTCCTTCCAAATGCACTGTTCTTAATGCATCACATGCCCTGGAGAGGCTGTATTGCATCATTTCTCTGACATTGTCAATTAGAGAAAGAACTGTGCTCAGCTGAGCTATGGGGGTCCTGATTTTTTATTGTTTCTAGAAATGCCTTCAAGAGGGTATCAAAGGTCATATTGCTGTGCAGTTGTTCAGGTTTTTTTTCTGCTAACAAGAGGAGAAATCATCAGCTCCTTTTCCTCCTTTGCATGATCCTCTTTGGCTCCCTGGATGGACCAGGTCACTGTCAGCCATCTCCCTGCTGACAGCCCATCAGGTTGTGTGTCTCCTTTCTCAGGCCTGAGCAAAACTAGACACCCTTGACCTCTTATTCTTTTTATTGAGCATGGAATAAGAAAAGTTTCCAGGTGAGATATGTCTCTATGCGTCTGCTGCAGGTCACCCTGAAGCATAGTGTCTGTAGAAACACGAGCATGCATGCTTCCTCCCTAGAATTACAGAGAAGAGCTACATGGCTAATGATGTCTGGCCAGCTAGAATGGATCACACCATTCTTGGGAGACTTTGGCACCAAAGATGTGTGACAGGACCTTTTCCCATGAATTCGTCTCAGGGGCACTGAAACACAGTTTGTAGAGACACAATTCAGCAAGATGGAAACAAAACAGACGTGAGATGGCAGTGCCGACACCTATTGTGAGCTAACTCATGGTACAACAGACACCTTATGGAGAAGCAATCCCCACTGCAGCTACCTTTTATGTAATTACAACTACAGGTTCTCCACTAGATACATGATTGTGAGCAAAACATAAGGAAATTCCTAGATAATTTTAAAAAGGCTAGCTTGAAACAGTTAGACATATTTGCTGCAAGCATGTTTAGTTTTTAAGTATATTACCGTATACTGTAGAACTCCAAGGTGAATTCAGTAGTGGTGAAATGACTCTTAATGATGAGTAAGTGTCAGAGTGGGCAGGCAGCTACTGTACAAGAGCAGCCCTACTGCCCTAATGTGGATTATTTGACTCATTTAAAAAACACTTATTTTCTCAAATGTAGCACTTATCCGTTCTAGAACACTGAATAACAAACATTTACTAATGCTTTCCTAATTAGTTTCTAACTAAATAGGTTTGCTTATAATCATAAAATAATACTGTGAAG
The DNA here is from genome assembly GCA_910950805.1 of Acrocephalus scirpaceus scirpaceus. NCBI lineage: Eukaryota > Metazoa > Chordata > Aves > Passeriformes > Sylviidae > Acrocephalus > Acrocephalus scirpaceus. The sequence goes on from OU383776.1 coordinate 36,708,193, forward strand.
GGAACTCTAGACATTCAAAGATCTTCCTTTTTCAGTGGGCTGTTAATTATTATTATTTTTTCAGGGAGAATGTACCAGACATAGGGAGAATGTACTTAATAAATGTTTCATGCTGTGCTGAATTTACATATTGAAGTACTTTACTGAGGCAAAGAGACAGCTAAATATCAGCTTGAAACTAAAATTTGTTAGTTTGTTTTTATAAAATAAATAATTTAAAGTTGATAGGCTTCATGATAGAAGCACTTCATATGAATTGAAAAATATCTGTACAAGAATATCATAAAAGCAAGCTTTCAGGACTTTATAAAAAGTTTTATCAACAAATTCCTGTTCTATATTCTTCTACTTTTCTGTGAATTTTGTCCTTTTATTCCTTTTATGACCTCTGGGAATAAGCCACAAATCCCTTGAAGTATACTCTCTGAAAGGAAATGAACTTTATAAATATGTGTCACATAAAGGAATACATGAAACATTTAAAAAATCTTTTTCCATATTTAACTGCTAATTTCCAGTATGATTTATTTATAAAAAACCCTGAAACATTGAATTTTTATACTTATGGCAAAAATTATTGAAAAATTACTTTAAATCTGATGTATATATTTTGAATTTGAACATCAAAGCAGAAAAATCATAGCAACACAACATCAAAAACTTAAGTGTGAGTTGCTGATTTACACATCATGACATCAAGCAATCCAGTTGAATTTTAATTTCATGGGGTGTGTTTGCTGTGCAAGAAGAAAATTGTCTATGCTTTTTTAGTTGAAACACCATAACTGGAAAAGTGTTTCCTGTTCTACCTGTAAATACAGCTAAAGTTTTTGCACTGCCATTCATGGCTGAATGGCTACCATTTGTGAGATTCCAACCTCTATTTCTAGTGTCATTAAAAGCAGTGGAGAAAAAAAATTACGCCATATGAAAAATGCTTAATAATACTTTTAATTAAAAAATAGAAAGGATATATCTTGGGGCTGCAACTATTGAAATATAAGAATGTTTTCTTACCAAGTCTGCAGTTTTAAAATTAAATATTAACATCCTATAGGTCCCTTTTGAAACAATTTATTCACAAACAGGGTGAGATTTAGCTAAAAGTAGCAAAGCCTTTTCTGTTTATTGTGATGGTATTTGGATGGGGTGGGTAATCAAAAAAAAAAAAATCCCCAAACCCACAAAAGAACAAAAAAACCCACATCAGTGTATGTTTACTTTTAGATTTGCTCTTTCATATAGAATACACAATGTTATTTTGTCTTGATAAGCAGATTTTCTATGTGCAATAGATTTAAAGGTATTAGAAAACAGTAAATTTTTTATCCTGTCATCTAGAAAATAAAATATGGCATGCCTAACAGTTACTCCTGGCTAGAAGCATGACTCTATAGTAACTAAAAAAGTAGCAGAAAATGAGAATAATGAAGCTGATGAAGCTAAGAACATTAAAACATTTACACATGATACTCCCTTTGAACTAAAAAATTAGCAGGAAACATTTTGTAAGAATGTAGATGTATTGTTGTAATTCCTGTTTTGCGTTTATCTGTATGACATCTGTCTTGTTTATTTCAACTATTCTCCCATCTATTTAGATGAAAACGTTCTGGGCTCTAATTTTCTGATATAAGAAGGCATGCAGTCAAATCTATATTGCACCAAATAGTCCAAGGTCTGTTTTTCTACTATTTATTCATGGAAATGAATGCTCTATGGAAATAAGATACTCTATGGAAAAAAAGAAAAGGAAAATACTGTTATTTCTGACTGAAAGAAACAGACCATCTCCTGAAATAAATATATTTAAACAAATACAGATAAGTAATATTAGTTATCATATCTTCTTTTTTTTGCTAAATAAAATATAGGATCTCATTTCGATTATCATGCTATTTACATAAAAGCTTTCATCTTCTAAGGTCTTCACAAATATTAATAAAGCAAGCTAGTCAAAACATCAATATATCCTTTGCATTGTATTAATGGAATGTTAAGGTTAATGGCTTTTTTCAAGGCTATACCTCTAAGGGTGGGATAGATATTCATGGGCTTCCAAGAGTTCAGTCCACAAACCATAAAGAAATGTGCTGAAATTCTGTTAATTACTTAAATAGTTCATAGCCAGGTATGCATCACTGAATTTATAATATGTAGTGAGGGATGTCTTGCACATTTCCTGTTTTTAATCCAGAGTTTATGATGGCTGCTTTGTAGATAAATGAATATTGGCCTTATAAATTGCTTGCAAGGAACTGTTGCTTTTGAGAATAGTAAACCATCTATTCACAGACTCCAAAAACATTGCTGTACTTGAATTGACTTCTTGCATGTACAGTATGTTAAAGACAAAAATACTGTGCTGTGCTAAAAAGTATAACATGCAAAGATTACCAGGCCTTATCTAGTATTAGCTGGCTAGTAGAAGAAAACAAGCATTATTTTAATATTTATTTTTATGTTGTTATCACTAGGTTCCTGATGAGAAATTCACAGAGATGAAATCCAGTCCAATTCATTGACAAATTATCTGCTATTTTCTTGGACTTCAGAAGGATTTTGAATATCTGTTTCTCTTCTGCAGATTTAGGAATCTTTTTTGATGCCCACTGTCTCACCTAATCCAAAGGCATGAGCCCTGGTGCTACGTAAAATTGGGTGACTGACTGGGAGAAGTACACTTCAATTGAATTGGTAAAGGACATACTAGCTGGGTAAAAGATTATTAATGAATTTGAACTTTTTTAGGACATATATTATACGGTAGCTTAGATATGATGTTCAACGTAGTGATTTATGTATGTGTGTGTGAAATTCATTTTGATATCAGACAAATGATTCTCAAGCCCTAGATGTAACTAGAAAACAATTTAAAAAGAAAAAAATGCCCTGTCTGTGTGTGAGGGATGTTGCAAGCTTTTCTATTAGCAGACTGGTTGTCTACCTCTTACAGGCCTGCAGGAGACCTCAAGGTCTTATTTTTTGCCAACTTGAAAAAACCTTTAAAATCTCAGTGATTTCTTGAAATGGTTTGAATATTTCCAAATGTAGAAAATGTGGGGAGAATGGTTCTGAATTCCACACATTGTTCAATATTTGACATAATACAAAGAAAATTATAAAATTTAAAGAATCTTAGTGCTAATTTCATAGCTCATCTACATGCATGTGTGTGTGCATATGTGTACACACATGCTTCCTCATAGGCTGAAGTTGATTTTTACTGTGGATTCACTATTCTATTTAATAAGGGTTTTAGGAATGATTTATTCAGTGTTATTTCTACAAAATGTTAGAAGCATCAACATTTCATCATACATCAGAAATTCATATGAATTGAAGTGTGAAGTTCATGTCAGTGTTTGACATAAGGGCATCCATCTCTGCAATGATATTGTGATGTCTGATTCTTTTCTTAGAAATGTGAAGAGCAAAGATTAGGAGATTTGGGGAATGTATCCAAAGAACAGTGCCAGTTTTTGTCAAAAATTACTTTTCAGACAGTCCATCACAAATAAAGTTGAGTATGATTTCTTAGCAAAGCACAGTTTATAAACACCTTTGTGGTTTTGTTTCTGTTTCTCAAATTACCAGCTTCAGAATTTCTGTACTCAAACTCACTAAACCCTTCTTTCCCTACCATCACCACCAAAAGGCCCGAGGAGAAGGTTCTAAAAAAAGGAAGTTTAAAGGGCATATCCTTTCTGTTCTGAATTCTTTTAAGCATGTTGTTGTGTGCATTTAAAAAAAAAAATCCAACACCAAAACTACTTCCATACCTTTACATATGTTTCTTTTCAGTCAGCTTTAGTTTGTTAGATTTTTTTCTTTTCTTCCTTCTTGATAATGCAATCTTATTGAATGATCAGAAACACTAAGGAATTACCATACTTTTGGCTGCAGAATTAGGTGCTTAATCTGCAAAAAATTATGTCATGTTTCTGCATATTTACTCCAGAAAATGTGCATTGCACTCAGAGACTAAGGCACAAGCTTCTTCAGATTTAGGTTTTCTGACACTGGAAATATTTTTTCTGTTACAAAGAACGTTGTTTTCCTGTAGCATCACACATCTTATGCATCTGTATCTCTGCTTGAGTGTAAATGACTACAATTACTTTTTTTCAAAGGATATTTTCTTATCAATCCTCTGCTAATTTGCAATAGTTGCATGTTCTGAATTTATACAGATAATTCAGATGATTACTTAAAGGAATTTTGTCTTTTACACGCCTTTTTCCTTGTATGTTGCGGCCATGAATAACAATATTGTAAATTTATTTTGACTGTGACTACATTTCATGTTAAGATGTGCATTTGGTTTATAACATATTCTTCATTTACAGAACACCGGATGTATTGGAAAATGTTTTCCCAAAACCTAACAAAATCATATTTATGCACTAAATGTTGAGTACCTAAATAATTATAAGCCCTTTGTAGCTAGAGCCCACACAAAGCTTTAAAAATGAACCAGCATATGTGCTGCTATTTATTTTCTAATGTACTTGAAAAAATACATATTTTCCATGGAAAATGTGTCAACGCATAGCAAATTTGTTGCATTAGTGCTCTTAAATATCCATAAATAACCACACTCACCCATATATTATGTGCACTTCTACATATATTTACTGTTGAAAAAAAAATCAGTATATTGTTGTCAGTTTTAAACTTTTTAATACAAATTCTTTTAAAAAATATTTTCCTCACTTTATTTAAAAAAGTCTTTATTAACAGTGAGGTGAAAAGTCACACAATGGAATAGAGAATCAAAAAAGGGACAGCACAATGTTGTATGACGTTTTAGCGCACTTTGGTGCCACTATTTTTTTATCCCCATAGAAATGCAGCAAGTAATGAAAAATGCTGCTTCATTGATTTCAAACAAGTGTGTTTTAGATTAAGGTGACAAACATATGATCACTGTTCCTACAGATGAAAATGGGCATTTGCATCTTCAGGGAGACGCAATTGATTTATTCTACAAATGTACAGATGTTCGTTCAACAAAATCCATATATCTTTTCCCTCTTAGAATTCCTCACAAAATAAAATGCCTTAAAAGAAGACTTTGAATGAAATAATGTGCCACTCATACAGGCATTTTTATCCTTCTCTACCTTTTTATCTAGTCTGTGAAACAGGGATTTTACTAAGCTTTTCCCTTCCTTCTCCTTTTAAAAATTCTGAGGAATAGGGAAAGAAAATATTCATTCGGAACAAAATAAAGTAAGGAATGAGAACTTTCTCTCTGTGAAGACACACAATAAAACTTCACAAGGCAATAAAACTAAGAGCAAGTGATTGAAAAGTTAGGTTTATATTCTTCCAACTTGTCCTGTTATGGGTAAACTTTAGGCTTTACTAGGTTTATATGAGCAACTCTCATATGAGAGTTAAGATAAAAGACAATCTTTCTTTTATCATTCAATCAAAATATCTCCTTTGGTGTACTATAATTATCATCTTTTAGGTTCTGTTAATACATTTTTTTACTACATCCCGTGATAAAAAATAGAGTTGACTGGGACACATCTCTGCTTTCAGGATGTGTTTCAGGACACATGCCTCCTGAAATGCTGAGGCTTTGGTTGCAGAGAAGTCCATGGAAGGGCTCCTCTTGAATTTAATGCAATTAAAGTCACGGTTTCAAAAAAAGTCATAATTTTCACTTCAGAATAGGTAGATAGAAGGTTCAAAGCAGTAAACTTAATAATTCAAAGTCTTCTTGTCATGACTCATGTGAGGCTTTTGCCTCCACCCCTCCCCATTCACAGAAAGGACATTTTCGTCACTTACTTGGAATAGTCCAATACTCTGGCCTCCCTAAAGGTGACTTCTTATCATGAAGCAAACTGTATCAAATACACAACATGGATACAGTTCTTGATTCTGCATCGTCACCCTGATTAATCTATCAGAGATTCAAACTGAATTGCAAAAAATGAAAACAAGAAAGTACTACATGTTAATCTGAAAAATTTATGATTGTAGAGCACCCAGGCACACAAAAAAAGGAAATAAATTTTTCCTAAAAATTAAGTAAATTTGTATAGAAGGAAATAGAAAGGAATGGTAGAATTCTGAAAATAGAAAGTAAAGACTGATGGAAGAAAATAAGTTTTAAATGAAAATATCTGCTGGATATTTATATTTACAATTACCATTTATGTAAAGAAAATTACATCTTAAAAGTTTTGGCATACCATGTCTGTTTTCCATGTCTTTATAATGTTCTTGGGTACCTATGATAAACATTTTCTAAACTTCACAATCTAGGGTCTAGCTTTGATTCTTCAAGTAGAAAAAAAGAAAAGGACTGTTCTCATTGCTTTCAGTGGGAATAGATATAAATCAATTCTGGACAATATTTAAATTTCAGACTCAAGTCTGCAAGGTCAAAGAAATCCTGTTTGTTTTCTCAGATCCAAGCTCTAGACACCCAGTCATCTAACTGGGGAAGACCAAAAAATGCTTTGTGTGGGTCAATTAACTAAATATTGTCATCTAATACCATTTATGGTGCCTTCTACCCAATTCCTGTATGTCTCTTCCAAAAGACATACACCTTCTGTAGAATCTATGACATTCACATCAGGCCACACAGGTGTTTAAGATACCCTATGGTGTCTAAAGTGACCTTAAAATCTTCTTTTTACCCAATTTAAACCTAGCCTTCATATCTAACAATTCGTTCATACAATATAGATAGCTTTCATGTACTCTGTCAGCATAGTAAGCACCTGTTTAATTTTGAGTGGTGTAATCAGACCTTATCTCACAGAGGGATAGTAGGTACTATTAAGAGTGAAAAATGGAAGTGTTCATGTAGTAATATTCATGTAGTTCATGTTCATGCACTGTATAATTTCTATAACTTAGAAAAAATTAGTCTTGAGGTCTGGAGCAAATAATAGATACAACAGTTCCAGAGAATACATCCCAGATCATGCACTGAGCATTACGTCTTGACAGAAGCATCAAAACTAATTTCCAGGGACAGTAACCTTGATCATATTTTGGTATTTTCACTCTTGATAAATTAACTCTTTTTAGTCTTTTACTTGATCTTTCCAAGCAAAGGTCTTGCCTTTTTTCCCCCAGTTTTTTATTCAAAATGCCCAGGATGTGGATGAGTCACTTGGTGCCATCACCTGACCGTAAGTGAAAATCTACTGCAAATGAGATTTTAAAATATTTCAAGCCACTGTACACTTTTCAGTTTGGCTAAACCCGTCAAAAGGAAGGGATAATGAAGATATCAGTCACATCCCAGAGGAAATAAATACAATTTGTTCTGGACATCAAATGCCATGGCTCACAAGCAGATGCTGACAGGAGCCAACAGCAGCTCAAAAGGCATTTTCAGTTTGAGTAAGTAAGACGGATCACCATAATGCAGCACAGCAGAATTTCTTTAGTAACACAAGTGTTAGAATCTACCTTTCACCTTGAACAAAAATCATCAAATTTTAAAGAAAAGGATAGGAATAAATTCATAACAATTTTCCCATTCAAAAATCATATTCAGTGTGTACATTAAACTTCAGTTGTAGAAGGTCACATTAGAACAGTTGGAAACTACCAACAATGAAATTGGTTACAATATCTAATTCACTGTTACATAAAATGCATTTACGGTATAATAGCTAAGGAATGCATGTAATTTAAAGAGGCCTGCTACAGCAATCACTGAGACTGAGCATATTGGGTATAGTAAGTCTCAAATCCATTGCATTTAGAGTAGTGTACAAGAACTTGTCTGTCCAGTGAGAGACCCCTGGCTTGGCAAGAAAGTCAGACTGTCACATTATTATATTAGATTAAATCAAATCATTAATGACAATCAGAAAAAGTATTCCTTTTGATTTTCATTGGCTGTGTTTTGCATGCTGAGCTCACTTTTCAATGCAGATTCAGCACTGTCTTCATTTTCAGAGCCTTTTGCCTCATTTTTTGAGTAAATGCCTTTTTTTTTATAAATGCGTATGGCTATGGCCGTGATGCAAAGTAAGATGAATATGACAACTGCAATCACACCTACAAGAAGAAAAGAGAAAAAAGTAATGAGAAAGGACAGACAGATAATAACATGTAAGCCAGAGAGCAGGACAAAGAAGGAATGACTACACCACATAATGGAAGGGCTTACAGGAAAGCCTGAGAAATGAGAAGAAATAGCTGTTTTCAAATCAGAAACAGTACACTAGTGTAAGTTTCATGGTGATTGTTTTGAAATTCTGCACCCTATTAATAATAATAATAATAATAATAATAATAATAATAATAAATTCACAGATCATTAAAATTTCTGAAATTTTTGAATGGAAAACCACTAGGGGCCTTAGAGTATTTTTGATAAGAAGGTTTCCTTTTCTCCTTCACAATCAAGCCCTAGATCTCTGCTGGTTTGGGAACTCAAGCCACCGCAGATAAGGAACAGTAAGGTGAGATACTTCTCACAGAAATAAGCAAGACCTTACAGACTGCCAGCCCATCTCCTCTCTTCCTCATTCATCCTTTTATAATGGTCTTAGGATCTTAGCTTCATGAGTCAGAGGATGGGCAGAAGTGGAATTTGAGGAGATGTGAAACAGAAGGGAAATGGATCATGTTTGTCAAAGAGGCAGAAAATAGGACTAGGCTATTGGGATGGAAAGAGCACTAAGCAGTCTGGATAACAGTTGTAATGGAGTGTCTCGGTTACAGCAGACAAAGGGACAGCCTGTTGCACAACTTGGTCAACACTGCAAGAAAAATAAAAATACCTAGTCCTTTAGCACTGTAGATAAAAAAACAGCGCATCCAAAATTCAGCACATGCCAATTTTCTGGATCTCTACTATGAGCAGCCATCCATCATTGTAGGAATATAAAGGTTTTAATACAGTAGATCCTTCTCTGAAATGGACTTTGCAATCTAAGTAAATGTTGGTTTTATTTATATTAACTAGAATTATCATTCTTTTATTTCAGTCACTGTAGATTCTCTCTCTAAGGACTTTTCTGTAAACTTGTTTTGTCTGAAGTAGCTGAACTGATACTATTCTCAGTTATATTCAAGGGTGTTTAACCTTAAATTTTACTGAATGTTGCAGTTTGCTTTGTTTTGACTTTTAAACAAACATAGGCAGTAGAAAAATTGTGAATGCATATTCCCAAGTGTGTTTAATAACAAAAAAATGGTATTGGTATTATCTTAAAAGGATTGTAACTATTATAGCTTGAAGTTAAAAAATTACTTTGTTGTTAGCAAACTTAAAAATCCCGACCCACACTAAGTTAGCTAGTACATAGTAACCTTTATGTACAGATACTTATGTAAAATAATATTAATCTTTTGAAACAGTAAAACAAGTTTTGACAAAGCTGGACTTATAAAAACTCAGAAAACATTTTTAAATTCTGACCTTCCTTGAAATCAATGGTAAAATTCTCATTTTGTGTGTATAAAATTATACAGACATAAGTATCACTTTACAAGCAGGGAAGTTTCTGGGCTTAATAATCTCATTTTAGTATCTTTGGTACTACTCTTTTAAAGGTCACTGACCATGCAATGTGCTTTTGCATGCACTGACTATAGTACGTATCATTGTTTAAATGGAAGACAAAAAAGTGACTGCAGGTTCTTATCCTAACTCAAACACTCACAGACATAAACAACTTTAACTTCAATGAAAAGCCTGGACAGTTTTATTCTACTAAATCCCACAACTTCCTTTGTCTACTGAGGCTTTAAAAACTCTTAGCAAGTAAATCTTTTCAGAATTTAAAAGATAGAGGGGGTGACCTTTTCATCCCACTGCCCTTTCTGTCAAAGTATCTATGCAAATCGAAACAGAATTATACTGCAAAAGCAGCATCTTTATGAGTGAAAACAAGTTTTATTTCCTCGTCTCCCCTCAAAAGAAGAAATACTCCTAGAAATTCTCACAGAAGATGATTGTCACAGGAGAAGATACTATGCCTTGAAAGAAAATTTGAACTGACAGAGACATATACTTGCTTCAATACTGGTAAAAGGAGTTTAGTTTCTGATGAGAGTTCCCAACCCCAAACCGTCCCTATTAAGGCTCACTCGAGCACTTCTCATTTCTGCTAAAGAGACAGAACAGGCAGATTTCATATGAATATCTGTATGAGGTGGATCCTTCACATAGGATTCATATGAGATGGATTTTAAGGACAATTATCCAGAAAAGCACCATGATGGAACCTGTATATCCTGATTATCAGTCCTGTACTTTAGGCACACACATCTATCCTAAGTTTTATGCTCTATTTGTTCTGACAGGCATAAACCGTAAAGGGGCTATCACCATATCCAGTTCAGAAGTAACTGAATTCTACATGGTTCTTCCTCTATTCCTCTATTTCAAAAAAGTTTATGAATGGTCATTTGTAGTTCTATTTGAGCTGATAAAAATATCCAAAAAGAAACAGGAAGAAAATTAAGAGATTGTATGTCAAACCAACAGTAACTATTTTTATTATTATTATTTTAACATACATTTTAAGCTGTAAATCAATGCAAGTAAAAGTCTTTCCAAGAATACATTGCCTTCCCAACAGGAAACCAGAATGAAATTTCCTCAGACTGTCGGAGGATTGATTAAAGCAGTGTTAAACCTCATATTCTCAAGAAAAAGTCTTTGTTGTTCAGATTTTTTAAAGACTTTAAACTTGACTTTGTAGAAAAAGGTAATTTTTTGGCAAAGTCAAGAAGAAATGATGGTTCTTTCTTAAATATATGCTTTTTTTCACAACAAGTTCAAGTACTTTTTAAAGTCGTAGACATCACTATTATGCAGGCTGAAATTCTGTCCTTATTACATTGTTTTTCAGCAGAATGTTTCAATGTATGAAAATATGGCATTAATTTATGTAATGAGAGTGTGATCAATTGTATTTTAAAAAAATTCTTGACTTTTATCTGTCTACCTAACTGTAGTAAAATGAAGAGTTTTAACTAGCTTCTTTATGCACACAAAGCTAGACTGACCTCACTTCATGACTGACAGATTCACAGTTAGAAAAAAGAATTTCCTGTGGGTTTGTTACAGTCACTATTACCTCCGATAATTGTAGAGTCACTTCTGATTGCATTAGCTAAGGGCTTTCCCTCATCTATTGGTCCAGAGTGATCTGTAGCAGAAAAAAAAAAGTAAACAACAGACAAATAGAAGATGTGTTTTTTTAAGAAATTCTCACACTGTTACAGCTCATTTGCAGTATGGTACAGTGGCAGTAGTGTGGGTCAGTAAGCATGCATAGAACATCAATGTAGATGACACTTTGCAGAGATAAAAAGAAAAATGTAAACATTCAGATGAATAGAGAAAGGCTAGAGAAGAGGAATTACATATAAGAGAATTATTTACAAACTACTGAAATGTTAACCCACATGGAAAAATAAGAAGTCAGTTGTGATTCAGATCATGAGTTTCTATTTGGATTTTGCCTCAGAGATAAGAACAAGTGATAACCATATGCTACCTGCAAATGAATGGGTTGTTTCACTTGATGTTGAGTCACTTCCAGTTAAAGTTCCACAGCTGGCTTCTGTGAAACGCCCTTTTACAATGACAGGGGCTGAGTTGCTTTGGTGCAGTGCAGCCTTCAAAGGAGCAATGTGGTTGAACTGCACTGAAGACAGACAGCCAACAAACCCCTGAGAGTTTGCCTTCATAGTCTCCTCATCTACATCACCGTTTTCTGTTAATCAAAAGGAACAGAACACAATTAATCATAGTGCAAATGTACCAAAAAAAAGTGTCAGAAGAATAAATGAATAATTAACCTGTGTTCCTCTGAGTATATTTGAATTGCAACAACATATGTAGATTTACTGAATCCCTTTCTGGCTTGTCTGACTTTATAGAAAAGACAGTCAGATATATTCAACCCCTCTCTCCCCCCTGTTTTTTGAACAGATGACAGTTGCTAATCTGCTGAGGGAAATGCTTTTAAATTCCTACAGCAAGTTCCAAAGCAAAAAAGTTTCTATCGTAAATAAAGTATTTAAATTAAAATGCAGCACTATTTCATTCTGCAAAAATATAAGACTGAAGAATGAATTCCAGAGAAGTGAATTTTATTTGATCTATTTATTCTCATAAATAAACATTTTTAGAACATAGTCATTCCATAGACTCATAAATCTACTCCATTCCAGCACTATCAAGTCTGTCAAAACAAAAACCCTGAAGATCTCAGGTACTCAGATCCTGGAAATCCATCAAGATATTTTCTGTGAAATTTTAAAAAATGAATGAGTGTTCCAATTTGCTATACATTTAAAAACATGATACCATTATTGGTACTACAAAGAAAGAGGAAAAAAAAAATAAGATACCTCCTCACTTTTTCTCCTAAGTTGCCTTTCTGAATGCATGTGATGAGTACTGTGCATGTTAGAACTCTTTGTTAATTTATCAGGTAATTCTCATTTTTGATGTGGAAAACACTTTGTTTACTCTGACAATTCTACTTTAATCAAAGCTCTGGAAGTATTAGTTATAAAAGGAGGACTCATAAGGGAAATAAATTTGCAAATAAAATGGGAATTTCACCTCATTAATTTTCACTTCCAACTGGTCCTAGAACCCACAAATGAGCTTGTGATCTTTACAATAATGACCGTAATAAATTTAAGTTTTGCAGTGCATTCCTCAATAAAATTTAGGTTAATAGCAAAAAAATGGGATAGTGTGTCCAGGTAGAATGTTGCAAAATAGCAGAGTAGCACTTTCCTCCACTAATCTCTGCTTATTGCAGCGATGATAGACTACTAGATAGATGGATGTCAGATAAAAGTTTCATCTACACTGATGGATTACATAAGATATTGTCTGTTAAACTGTCTCTGCTTTCTTTGCAGCTGTTTTCAATATCTACCTCTATGCACTGAAGGATATGCTAGAATGGGATGTTTTAAGAAAAAGATTAACAATGAAGTGGCAAAAAACCATTTTCACAACCCCCTTGTGATAAAAAATATATACCTCTAAATATGAGTCAGATTGAAAACCTCAAGAGGAGAGTGGTTTCTGTTATTTTTTAGTTCCTATATGAATAATTTATTAAACTGCATATATGTATAATAGGAAAGGAAACATTTTAAATCATTTGATTTTGTTTGACTCCTTAACTAGAAAATATTGCTGGGATAAAGTAAAGTTTTATATTAGATCAGGCAATCTTGATGATAAAAGTGAAAGGCCATAGGAAAGACCACAACATCCACTTTCCCACTAAAGTAAAATTAAACTGACTGAAAGTGACACTCAAAAACACTCATAAGTTCAACACGTCACTGACCAGGACATCCAGGTCCCTTTCTGCAGTGCTGCTTTCCAGCCTCTCATTCCCCATTATGTCTTTACATCTAGTTACAGATTCTGGAACTTGTCTTTGTTAAACTTCATGCAGTTGGCAACTGCCCAGCCCTCTAATTTGTTGCTGTCTCTCTGCAGGGCCTTTCTGCCTTCAAGGGAGTCAATAGTTCCTCTAAATTTAGTATAGTTGTCAAACTTACTGTACCTTCAAGTTCTGCATCCAAGTCATTTATGAAGATTTTGAAGAGCACAGGGCTGAGGATGGAGCCCTGTGGAACCCCATCAGTGACAGGCGCCCAGTCGGATGTCACCCCATTCACTGCAACCCTTTGTGCCTGACCCAGCTTTGTGCCTGAGCCAGCTGCTCACCCACCACATGATGTGTTTATTCAGCTGTGGGCTGGACATTTTGTCCAGAAGGATTCTGTGAGGAACAGCTTCAAAAGACTTACTGAAAAAGATTACATCAACTGGCTTCCCTTGATCAACAAGGTTGGTTATATTGTCATAAAAGGAAATTGGATTTGATAAGCAAGACTTTCCTCTCATGTACTGGCTGTGACTAATGACTGCACTGTCCTTCAGCTGTTTTTCAATGCCTTCAAGAATAATCTTCTCCATAATTATACCAAGCATTGAGGTGAGACTGTAGTTTCCCAAGTCAGCCTTCTTACCCTTATTGAAACCTGGGACAACATCAGCAAGCTTCCAGTCAACTGGAACTTGTGCAGATTCCATCATTCAAAAACTACTGAGAGTGGCCTGGCAGTCACATCAGCTAGCCTTTTGAGTATTCTTGCTTAAATGGACCCCACAGACTTACAGAGATCCAGCTGGAGCAGGAGATTCTGCACTAGTTTTATTTGAAGGAAAAACCTGAGTCATATTCAAATGCAGAAGAGCTCAGAAAAGTACTTCTCCAACTAAAGATAATTCTTTTTTAAAAAAAGCTTCCTTCTGTGGTTTTCCTGAACAACATTTCAAGTACAAGAAAGACATGATTTCATGTTTCGTAAACTCTTTATGTTTAGACCTCTTCACTGCAACAAACACTCATTACTTTTTCCTCTGCTTTCGTGAAGTGTTCTTTAGTCTCTAGATAGGACTTCACAGGAATCAGAGCCAAAAGCAATCAGATTTCTAAAAGAAATAGTAACTCCCCTTTGAAAGGGGAAGAAACCTGTTTTCTTCAGGACAGATTCTGAGACAAATTGGGCTGAGTGCCCCAGAAGTCATTGTAACTCTGTGCTTTGTACTGCTGTGCAAAGCCGTCATTACAAAGCTGTCATATAACTGAAGAAAATCTCACCTCTGAAGTTTTGTAACTGTATGACTCTGTGGAAGAGACAATATTGGTCTCCAATAGACTATCTGTCTAAAAATGTATGTTTCCATAAATTTCATCAAGTGCATTTTTAAGTAAAATGTTATAAGTTTTGATATGATGTTTTATAACAAAGATAAAAGAAGCTTTTTTTCTGTACTGGTCACTGTGGTATTAACCTTATGTGAGTGTGATTGCAATAAACAGCTACACTTCAAAATATTATACATTCCTGATTCAATTTTATCATCAAATTGTGAAGTTAGGAAATATTTGTAAAAAAAATCTGGTAGTAGTTTATATTTCGGCTAATATTGCTTTTAAGTTATGCTTTAGTGATTATTCTCTTTTCCATTTTCTGTGCATATCTACAGAAAAGTTCTTTTCTGGAATGTGAGTTTTATATATAAAATCTACATTTCAAAAGTATATATTTCTGTTTGTGTTAGAGGTATTTAGTAAGAAAACAAATCAGCTATACTGAGATTCTCCTAATGATAAATAAACAATAATTCAGATTTTTTTATGGTCTATAAACATAGTTTCTAAACTTCTTTAATACATTTTAAGCTATTTAGCATTTGGTAATTGTTCTCATAAAAATGACTATCACAATACTTATTTGATTATATATTTAAAATTATTCTTCTACCTTTTCTAGATAACACTCTCATAAATAAAAAGAACAACCACCTATTTGACAGATAATGAATTATTTGGGTATCCTTATCCAAATATTTGCATGCAACAGCTCAATGTTTTAATGGGGATTGGTGACAGGTGATACTCCTCTGGAGCACACACTGATATAATTTCTGTTCAATATCTTCTCTAATGACACCAAGTGCAGGATTGAGTGCATCTGAAGCAAGTTGGTGGATGACACTAAACTGAATGGTTCAGCTGACACCTGGGAGATGGAATGCCACCTAGATGGACATTGACAGGCTTGAGGACTGGGATCAAGTAAATTTCACAGAATTCAACAATGGCAAGTGCAAAGTTATAGACCTGGATCTGGGCAACTCCCAATATCAATACAGACTGGGGGGTGAATGGATTGAGAGCAGCCCTGAGGAGAAGGACTTGGAGGCATAAGTGGACAAGAAGCGCAACATGGGCCAGCA
Source organism: Acrocephalus scirpaceus scirpaceus (assembly GCA_910950805.1). Lineage (NCBI taxonomy): Eukaryota > Metazoa > Chordata > Aves > Passeriformes > Sylviidae > Acrocephalus > Acrocephalus scirpaceus. Next base: position 36,723,989 of record OU383776.1, read on the forward strand.
ATATGCTCTTGCAGTCCAAAAGCCATTTGTATTCTGGGACTGTTCAGGGCCAGGTTGGATGCAGCTCTGAGAAACCTGGTCTAGTGGAAGATGTTCCTGCCTATCATAGGGGTGTTGGAACAAGGTGATCTTTAAGGACCCTTTCAATTCAGGCCATTCCATGATTCTGGGCTGCATCCAAAGCATCAAGGCCAGCAGGGCAAGGGAGGTGACTCTGCAGGTCTTGTCTGCTCTGGTGACACGCCACCTGGAACACTGCATCCAGCTCTGGGGTCCTCAGCACAGGAGAGGATCTAGACTTTTTAGAGCAAGTCTAGAGAGGGACCACAAAGATGATCAAAGTACTGGAGCAGCTCTCCTATAAAGACTGAGACAGAGTTAGGGTTGTTCAAGCCTGGAGAAGAAAAGACTCCAAGGTGATTTTATAGCAGCCTTCCAGCACGTAAAGGAGGCTACAAGAAAGCTGGAGTGACATCTGAAATGTGCATGTAGTAATAGGACAGACTGGAATGGCTTTAGACTGAACAATTGTAGATTTAACCTGGAAATGAGGAAGAAATTCTATGCTGTATGGGTAAGAGACACTGGAACATATTGTCTAGGGAAGCAGTGCATGTCGTCATGGGAAATGTTCAAGGCCACTGGATGAAGCTTTGAATGACCTGGCCTGGACAAAGGTGTTCCAGCACACAGCAGGGGTGTTGGAACTAGATAATCTTTTGTGTTCTTTTCAACCCAAAACATCCTATGACTCTATGAAATTACTTTAGAGGAAAGAGAAATATCCTTTAAACTTTCACTGGCACCATATCTTCCTCCATCATTAGGTTTTATCAATGTGAAAAGTAGGAAAATAACATGATTTTGAGAATTTTAGTCCAGGCTATTGCTATTTTCTTTTAAGAACATAAAAAAATAGTTATTGTAAATAAGTAAATTTCCTTTTGCTCATTATTGCAGAGAAACAGATGTATTTTGAAGAATCATCATGTGACAAAGAATCTCCAACAAAGATTTGACTTACATTACCATATTGTTCACTGTTTGCATCAAAATCTAATCACAGGAAGTTTTTCAAGTACATGATTGATAGTATCATATCATCTTTGTGTACTATTTCAATTTGATTTGTTTTTTCTCTGAATAGAAAACAAAGTTGTGTTTCTTCATGCTTGATTGCAAAATGAGAGAGAAGTGTACAATTATTTTTACTAGAACCCACTTGATAATCTTTTCAGGAAGCACTTATTTGTGATTATATCTGTATTTTAACAAGACTGAAGTTTCTACCTTGATTGTGACTCTGTGTCTAAGTAAATCCACAACAACAAATGTCTTTCAATGGAATTCATGTTACTATTTTTTCATGCTCCATGATGACATTTAGTCCAGGTCTCAGAAAACCCTGTAGTTTTAGAAAATGCTGTGGTGTTCCACTTACCTAAAATCTTGCCAAGTGTGAGAGACTTGATTGCATTGAATTCTGTACCTGAAGACACAATAAATTTCATTCTTTCCCTCTGGTTAACCTAGAGAATGATAGAGTGAGGAACAAAGCAGAATAATGGAAGAGATAGTAGTCAATATTTTCAAAAGAGCAGGTAAGATCGAGGCTGAAAATAAGACGGTCTGAGGGAAGAATTTGTTATTTATAGCATAAAAACACATTAGGAAATCGATTATCAGCTTCCTCAGATCACTGATTATAACTGATATTCTTAAGCCTCCCCCTTGATAAGCCTTTATTTTTCTTACTGATTTGGCTGATTCCTTTTTTTTCACCTCTTAGATGAATAAAAATAACAAACCTTTAAGAATACGAAAAAAGTATCTTTTAATTTTAAAAAGGCACTCAATATTTAACTTAATAAAGATTAAATATTATATTGTAAATACTCTGCCTCTTAGGGTACCTCTAGAACGACTTCAAGCCAAGTACCATTACAAACCCAAGTTCTAGCCGCAAAATACTAAGTAGCAACATACAGGTACTTTGAATTTCAAATTAAAAAAAAAAAAGAAGACTTTTTGCATGTTTTTAATCAAACATAAGAAAAACAGAATGTTTCTATTTTATCATGAAATTTCAAAAAAAAACCCCAAAATATCCTTCTTAATAGCCACATTCTTTTCATTATGTAAAAGAGACCACAGAAAGTTTTACAAATAGACTTAAATTATTATCTGGGTGGTAATATATTTGTACTGTAGTTTAACAGTACTGTACTGTAGCATAATTTAAATTAAAACATAAAAATGCAAGACCTGAAACAAACAGCAGCAGACATTCACATTTACCAAATTTTGAAAATTTAACCATCAAACGTTTAACTGCATTTTCATATAAAATTATGAGGTGATATTGACCTTTTGAAATAAACAAAATTAACATCAAAGAAATTGGCTAACATTAATTTTGACTGTGCATCATGAGAGTGTTAACTTTGCTTTGATTTCTTGAGTTATTAAGGCACATTTCATTTGGGGGTAATTGCCTTTTTGCAAGTATTTATTTCATTTTGCTTGTCTCCTTTTTTATGATAATCCACTTTCCCCCCAAAGCAGAATTACCTCTACAAAGAGTGTTTCCTCCTCTCTATTAATCTTCACTTGCTGTAGCTGTCCATCAGCCATGCTTTTGAAACTGATGCTGAAGACATCAGGATCTTGATGGCTATCCAGCTTGTACCTAACCTGTAAACTTCCTGCAGGGATAAAGAGAGCAAAGGTGTAGTACACTACATACACTATAATAAACAGTATGGATCTATACTGCTTCACAGGGGTACTTCAAGGGGAAAACAGATGCTTGATTTGTTTAAGGACTTAGCCATTAGAAATGGATGGAAGTGAGAAATTAAAGGTAACAGAATGAGTGATAGCAATGTCAGAAGCAAGATATAGTGGTAAAAATAGTCATAAGCTGTTTCAATTTTGATTATTGGGTTAAAATCTGGGGAGAAATTTTATAATTATTTTCAAAATTTAGCTGAGAAAAACTAGTCTGGTAGCTGCCCTAATTGTGACTTATCAAATATAACTCATAATTCTTGAATAATGTTTTTCCTGTCCAGACGTGTAAACCCCTCACCATTTGAAAATTAAATAGAATGCAGTGTACTAACTGCATTCTATTTAATTCACTTTCCATTCCTTGTTGTTAACTCCCAGAATACCATCTGTACACAACTAATCACACAAAGACTCAGAGGAGAACACAGAGGTAATGTAGTTTCCTGGTCAGAAATTCCCTAGAAACTAGCTGCAGATGCACCACAACTTTCCACTCACGCTCCAGAAATCAAGGCCCATGTCAGATTCAGGACAGTCATGAGCAACACATGTTCCATGTCACATGACAAGGAGGATAATACTGCTATTCTATATCTACATATGTGTCTAGGAAAGCACAGAACCACTGTGACTGTAAAGTCTTTGTTCATAAACATGAAGATTTAATTCTGTCTGTGGGGGTTTTTTATTTAAAAAAAAAAAAAACAAACCCAAAAAAAACCCCCCAAAACCCCAACCCCCCTATATCTAGATGAAAATATTGAAAAGAAAGATCCAACTAATAATTAATGTTCCGCTTAAATAGAAACATCAATAATGTTACATATATCTTTTCAGGTATGTATATATATATGCATTTTCATAGGTATGTAAATAGCTTATGAAATCAGTTTAATGAAATGACCTCTGATTAATTTGGGAAATCGATAATGCACTTTCAAAAATATTTTTTTTCTTTTTTTCTTTTTTTTTTTTTTTTTTTTGAGGATGGCAATTAATAGACCTTGTGAGTAGAACACTGCTCAGATAAATTTTAATTTTCATTTCCAAACTTTAAAACCCAATAATTTCTAAAGGATTTTCAGAAATAAACATTTTTGACAACATGATAAAAAACAGTAGTGAAAGTTGAAAGTACATTAGGAGGAGTGTTTTTCATGTGGAAAGAATGGCTTGATGCAGCTGAAAAACAAAGACACCATCTAAAGAAACAACAGGACAATAAGTAGTTCATGATTCAGGTCTGGAAATCAGAGAGAATCTGAGCTGACATTTACAATGTTCATTAGTGTTTCCAGACATCCAATCTGAAAACTCACCATTCCTGGTGAGAATGACTGAGAGGTACTCCTTGTAGAAGGAGCTGACGTAGAGCAGTAAGCTTGGTGTCCGTGTTGTTCGAAATGCAAATGTAATTTCTTCCCTGGTCAGTGTCATGTCAGCATAGAAAGAAGAAGCATGAGAACTGGAATTTTTAGCTAATGTGTAGTATTCCTGAAAGTTGTATGTCACAGAAGTGCCAGTCCAAAAATAAGCAGAAATGTCTGAAACAAAAAGTAATTCAAGGTTTAAATATCATGCAAAATAACACTAGAGATCTTTTTTTTGGTTGGTTGGTTGGGTTTTTTCCTTCTGCCACATCAAAGAATAAAATGTATTCTAGACTATTGTGATACAGATAAAAAGTAAATATAAATGAAACTAACATTTAAAACTACAGAGCAATAGAAGGCAGAACCTGGTCTAGGGTAAAAACTCATTTAGATGTGTCTTAAATATCTGTTTCATGAAGAAGTGCATTTTTTCTAGGCTGTTTTCTATTGTCATCCTAGTCCTCAAGCACAATATATTCTGTCTTCTATATATACTGCTCCTACAAAGAAGTGGGTGCAGCAATTTGAATCCTAACATATAGATTAGATTCTGCCTGAAACACCTCTGTGGTAGAAGAGACTGGTTAGGTGGGAGAAAGAAAAGGAAAATAGAAACTAGCTTAAGTTCTTCTTATGGATGAGTCACTTATACAGGGCTTCTGTAATTCTGGGATTTCTCATAGCTGTTTTCTGCTAAAAGCAATTGTCTTAGTGTTTTGGATCACAGCTTTCACACTTGCATGAAGTTGCATGAAGATGCTGATCCTCTTGGGTAATATGGTTCCTGCTTAAATGGTATATATTGAAGCTTTCTCTGAAAGATCAGTGTTTAACAAAACTTACAGATATTGAGTAAATTCAGCTGAATATTTACCTTCATTATATAAACTGAGTATTTTGTATTTTGTAAGCAGTTAAACAAATCTTTAAGGGGATGTGAAGATCTTTATCTGCACTGGATGGTCCTGTTCTCAATAACTGATAAAGCTAAAAGACACACTTGCCTTTCTTACAGAATGGACCAGCATAGGCTGAGAAAGTGCAGTCGCAGGAGAATCCACTGTATTTCTCTTTACATTTTCCACCATTGTGACACAGGTTACCATAGCTGCTACAATGTCCAGGACAGCCTGGTTCAACTCCTGGTGTTATCTTTGCTCTCTCTTCCAGATCAAGGGCCATTCCATTCAACCGTAATGAACGAATGCATCCCAAAAATCCCTTCTGTCTGGATGCTGTTCCACCTGAAAATAAATTTATAGGCACTTTTAAAACTTTAAAATAATTGATATGTGAAACCATCTTTATAGTTTACAACCTATGAACAGTATATTATGACTTTCCAAGACACAAGCTCATTCATGTGAAAATATTTATAAGTAGCTTTAAAAGTACATCTGATTTCTGTTTTGTCAAGTAATTACAGAGAGCCCTTGAAGGGAGGGGAGAGGACGAATGGGGAGAGGAGAGGAGGGGAGAGGACGAATGGGGAGAGGAGAGGAGGGGAGAGGACGAATGGGGAGAGGAGAGGAGGGGAGAGGACGAATGGGGAGAGGAGAGGAGGGGAGAGGAGAGGAGAGGAGAGGAGAGGAGAGGAGAGGAGAGGAGAGGAGAGGAGAGGAGAGGAGAGGAGAGGAGAGGAGAGGAGAGGAGAGGAGAGGAGAGGAGAGGAGAGGAGAGGAGAGGAGAGGAGAGGAGAGGAGAGGAGAGGAGAGGAGAGGAGAGGAGAGGAGAGGAGAGGAGAGGAGAGGAATGAGCTTTATAGTTTAATTCTTTCAGTATTCTACAGACTGATAAACTGACCTGTGTCTGTCTGTCTGTAAATCTTATGGTATGGATGATGATACCTGTATCATTAAAATTTTTCTGGAGAAGCTAGCAGCTCATGGCTTGAATAGGTGAACTCTACTCTGTTAAAAACTGGCAGGATGGCCAAGCTTAGAGATGGTGGTGAAGGGAATTACACCCATTTGATGGCCAGTCACTGATTAGGTGATTAATCCCCAGGGCTCAGTGCTGTAATAATAGTTCTGTCTAATATCTTTATTGGTGATTTGGATGAGGGTATTGTATGCACTTGCAGAAAGTTTGGAGATGATGCTACGCTGAGTGGGAGTGTTGATCTGCTGAAAGGTAGGAAGGATTTGGTAGGGGATCTGGACAAGCTGGATTGATGGGCTGAGGTCAGTTGTGTGAAGTTCAAAAAAATAAAATTTTGGCAATCCTACACTTTGGTCAAAACAACCCGATGTAAGTCTGTAGGCTTGAAGAAGAGTGACAGAAAAGCTGCCTGCTGGAAAAGGATCTGGGGTTGCTGGTCAGCAGCTGAACATGAGCCAGCTGTGCACAGGGGGCCTAGGCTGATGGCATTCTGGCCTGTTTCAGCAATAGTGTGGCAGCAGGAACAGGACAGTGATTGTTCCCCTGAACTTGGCATTGGTGAAGACATACCTTGAGTGCTGTGTCCAGTTCTGGGCTCCTCACTAAAAGAAAGACACTGAGGTGTTGCAGTGTGTCAGGAGCAGGAAGCAAGGTGGATAAAAGGGTTAAGAGAGTAATTCATATGAGAAGCAGCAGAGGGAATTGGGATTGTTTGGCCTGGAGAAAAGAACATTCACGGGTGACCTTATTATGACCTTATTCATGGGTGACTCTCTGCAACTGCCTGAAAGAAGGGTGTAGCCAGATGAGGGCTGGTCTTTTCTCCCAAGCAAACAATGTCAGGACAAGAAGGCATAATCTTGAACTGTGCCAGGACATGTTCATGTTGGACTTTAGAGAGAATTTCTCCACTGAAAGGGTGATTAAGCACTAGAACAGGCTGCTTAGGGATTTTGAGAAGTCCCAACTCCGGGAAATGTTCAAGAAATAACTGAATGTGGCATTTAGTGCTGTGGTTTAGTTGACAAGGTCGTATTCATTCAAAGGTTGGGCTTGGTGAAGTCGGAGGTATTTTCCCATCTTAATGATTCTACAATACTCCTCTCCTGGTGTCTGTTCTGTTATGCTTTGTCTCAGAAGGAAGCTGTCTATTCTTCAGTAATAGGAAGGTTAATTCCTCTGTGCAGAGGAATACCTGCCAGGTTATACGTGACTACCAAGCATAGGTGATAACTATACCGAGCAATCCTAAGAATAATGAGAGTTGTTGATTCAAACTTTTTCATTGTTCCTTATATTTAGTGCATTTCATGATAGCTAACATTTTATTCATCTGTGTTGCTTAGCAAGGAGTGCAACCTTCTATAACCTGCAACCTAACATATCTCTCTTGTCCTTTGTTGCACCTCTTACTGTGATGTTTCTTGTCCTTTGGTCTCTTTTAAAAAGTAAAAGTAGAAAATATTCCACAATGTGTGAGACTGTAAGTTTTAATTCTCATACATTTCCAGTTCTTGTTTGGATAAATGCTTCCATGTGATCATTCATTTTAAGTTTTTTCAGTTTCAAAATTTATAAAATTCTTGGTGTTACATGGAATATCTTGACATAGCTATTGCTATTTTCAGTTATAATGGAACAAAACTACCTGGTGGTGGCAATTTCATGTCATCTTTTAATCAAAATATAAAATTCTTTAATCTTTGGTCTAGTGTCCATCTTCTTCCCTTGATACCTTTTGAGGCATTGGTACAAATTTTTACCACAGCATACAAGACTTCCCTCCTTACTTAATTTTTTTCATAAACATTCACATTTTTTGCAGCTACAGTTCAAGAACATTATTGCCCTTAAACATATTCCTCCCCAACACACAGCAAAAAAAAAAAAACTTACTTTAATTTAGTATGAGTTTCTCAGAGTAAACATAAAACAAGGTCTTTTTAAAAGTAGGGCCAACTTTAAATGCTCTTATACTGTATAACATATATTTACACCAGAAACTTATGAATTCATAATAAGGCAAAATTACATTAAGAACATACTGTGGATATAACACATAGCTCTATATAGCTTTCTGTAATAGCTAAATAAATACTAACTAATTTCTTTTTGCTCCATTTCTACTTTTTCAGCATTATATCTAAATGCCTTAATGTCATTCTGTGGATAAAGAGACAACAAATTTCCTTGAAATTACAAAAATGGCAAAACATCCTTCAGTAAATTACATCCTCTCAAAAAAAGGTGCAAATGTAGATCCTTGGATTGTCCTTCAAACAAACCTCAAAAGAAGTAAACTTGGAGACCTATAATCTCAAAATAGTGAATATCCCCATAGATTTTTTCACAAAGACTCACTCTCATATCATCGTACAAAGTATTTTCAAAAGATCTGTTTGCCAAAACTTTTTCTACCCCTCCTCACCCCAGCATTTTCATCTTTTTTATGATGATAACTAGGAAATATTCTGTGGAGTACCTACCTACAAAAAGCTGACTGTTGAGCTGCAAGCGAATATGTCCATCAGGTGGAGCACTGTGAGATCTTTGAGGAAGTTGATCTATTTGCAAGGAAGCCTCTTTGACGTTCCGTTCAGCCTGCACATAATGCCACTGGTTGTCATTTAAGGAATGGTGTGATTGCACTATGACTTCACTAGGTCCATTTCCCACGTCAAATGAAAAAACCACTTCAGATGGAGCTAGAAAAAGGATAGTAGTAACAGACATTTAAATTATTTCATAATTAATTGGGTTGCAAAATAATTAATAGCAGAACAAGTTACTTTAAGATTTAGCCTACTATTTCATGGGATAAGACAGATTGTTTTAGAGGCAGAGTTTACTTCAGGGGCCTAAAGCTCATTCTTCACACTCATTGACAGCAAAAGGAATGATTTATGCACTGCATGGAAACCAATCAGTTTGTGGACCCCTGGAGAGCATAGTAGTCAAGAAACAGTGAAATGTGCTAGCTTTGTGATTTTCCGGTTTGAATGAAATGCATCTCTTGATTACATGATAATTGATTACTGTTGTTAACTATATTTAAATTATCACAACTATAATCCTACCAGCATCTTCTATTGTCTATTTGCTTTTGTTATTTATTCATATAGCCTTTACAAACATCAGAGGGAAGATTTTGATGTAGTTCATAAAACTATGATTTAAATTGAGTTTTTCTCTAAGCAACTTTCACATTACACAGTTTCATAGTTTGCCTAGAAAACCATAACTGAATCTTTGCAGGTTAAAATAAAAAGATGATGAATATGACAGAAAACTGAAGATCTGAAAATTCTGAATATTCTCCCTGGAAGTCTTTCTTTCATATATTCAAAGACAATCATGTATGAAAAAAAGTATTCCCTAGACAATGGATAGCCATAATTTTGAATTATTAAGGATTTCATTAAAGGATTCTAGAGAAGATTTCATAGATCCAAAAAAAGCTTCCTATTTACATCATTGAATTCTGACAGAAAAGCAAAAAAATTAGGAGCCAAGGGAATTAGATGAGCTTCAAACAATGTTTTAAAGAGGAATTTATTGAACTAGAAAAAATATTCCATGCAGTATTTTTACTTTCTTTTCACCCTTTAAAAATATATTGGACATTTTAAAACATTTAAATCCACTTTGGCCAACCCTTAGACTGAGTAATGTCACACATTTCAAATCCCTTAAGCCCTAAATCTTGTTGCTATAAAGTATTTCTTATAATATTTGATCATAAGACAGAAAAATAAAATGCAAAATACAGAAACTGTTTCACTTACTAAATAAAATGAAGTGTACTGTGTGGTCAATTTATAAATGGAACGCCTTTTGTAATAAATTACCTCCTCTGCTTCAAAATCAACAGTTTTACATAATAATAAGAAAGAATTGATTTTCTAAACACAGTTCCTCAGTAAAATAAATTAATTTTAGGATAAATTTCTTTTATTTAGAAAAAACTGAAAACTCACTCTCCCTTTATAAAGGGATAAAAGAAAAAAAAAAACCAACCACATAGTAGGAGAACCAAAGCAACCAAAAGTCCAAGTGACTGGCTAAAAAGAATTTCTACTGAATGTTACCTTCTGCAGAGAAGTCTGTAATCTTCTGGATACTGTTGGAGTTAAGCCTAAAAACACAAGTTCTGCTTTGAACTCACTGAATGGGCCTATTAAATAGCATATCAGAATGACAGATCTGACAAATAATGTTACTGTTTAGATTTTAAAGGCAAGAAAACACATAATAAATATTTTGAAATAACCACTGAAATAGTGAGTTATGTTAGTACCGCTAAAAAAAATAATATAATCTTGAAAAAAGGGAAGCAATCCCTGAAGTTCCACATATGAAGGCTGAAATTACAAGAAGGGGTGTCTGGTCATCCACTGTAGTCTCTGAAGACTAATCAGAGTATGTCAGAAAAAGTGAAAAATATAATCACTTAACATCCTATAATACTATAAGTATTTTTGCTAATAGCAACAACACTGCAAATTTGAAAGAAAACATGCCACTGGATGTGGAAGGATGATACTGGGCTCTAAAATTTGTTATCTTGCAACAAAAGACATAGGCACAGAGCATTTTGGTTATTTCTAAAGCATCATCCTTAGAAGAGAATGCATCCAGGAGTTCTCTTCTGGCACAAACATATTTTTTTGGTCCTACCTACATTGGTGTTACTTAAAAACTATCCAAGCATTGCAGGAACTCTTGTAACCCTAGTGCATTCACATATAGGCACAGCACAGCCACAGACTGGCAAAGTGGAGTGGAAGATGTAGTTGATAGTAATCATGGAGAGTGGTCAGTGGCTAGCTGTGGCTAGAACAGCTAACAGCTGACAGAAAGCACAGCTACAGAGAACTATCCACAGTATTGAGTAGAGCATCATGTGTAGAAGCAGAAAGTGATTACCAACTAATGTGCTACAGAATGCAAAGTCATAGCATTTTCCATAAAGGAAGTAGTTGAACTGCATTCATCCTGGACAGTAAGTTCCAAATTTGGGCAGACAAAGGCCACTAGTAGTTGCATATTGGGCTGTTCTGAGCTACTTGCAAAGAAACTGCAGAAGCCCAACCAAATCAATACACCACAGTGTTTTCTGCCCTACTTTAAATTTCTGTTTAACTCTTTGGCAATAAAGCTTCAGTGAGCATTCAATATAAAGTACCCAGACCTTTGACTAGAGCATGTAACCTTTGGTCCTACAAGTATTTAGCAGAGTGTACACTTCAGAGTTGATTTGGTTTTGTTGCTTTCAACCACTACTTCTGCAGGAAATCAGTAAATCAGGAAGAAGTTTGACATACCTTTATAACTTATTGCAAAACAAAAATAAGGGATCAAGTATCTTCGTCGAGACAAGTATCTCCTTTTACTTATCTCTGTTTTAAAATACAGTTAGGATGCACACACCATTTTTGCAACAGTATTCTAGAATACATACACAGATGCACTACAGTGTTTAAAACTTCATAAAACCAACAGAACAGCTCTAAGTTTCACATTTCCTATTCAGTTTCTGGATCTGTTGTTTTTTGTTTGAAGCTAGACTTCAATGTCTAAAGATCACTACCCCATACATAAAAGAATTAGATATAAAGTTTGAAAACAATCAATAAAATACTACAAAAAAATCAGTCTTCCAAAGTACTGAATGTCAAATGTTAGACATAATATGTTTTGAACATTTTCTCACATCGTCATATTAAACAGTGACATCTGACATTTACATTATTGTTATTTATTATTATACAAATAAAAGACATTAATTTATTTGAAAGTATTAATAGAACATCAAGTGTAGGCTGGAAATTTACATTCATATTTATTATAAAGGATGTGGAGTTTTAAGTGATAATGAAATCTGAATCATCTTATACCATATGAAATACCAAAGTTAATTTTTTTTGAGAAAGGTACTCTTGATGGAAATACATATTGCTCATTTCTGATTGATATTTTCCCCAACAAAAACAGATGGTTCTTGGTCCACTACAAACAATCCTCCATATAATTTACATACGATATACAAAAAATGAAAGGGTTGTCTACTCAACAAATTAGGGTGTTTGTGGAAATGAAGAAATATCTCTATATGCTACACATTAATGAGATAAATTTGCTTTTTTAAATACTGAAATTACAGACCAATTCAGCCTTTTGCTTTATCTCACACCTCTCTACTCATATAAAGTCATTTAAAACCCAGAAGAGTGCAGTGGTTTGTTGTATGTTCAGGAATGAATGGGACAAGTGACATGAGTCTGTCTTCATATTATTATTATGAAGAAAAACTTAAGAGTTTTCTGACAAATGTCTGAATAAATTCAGTTATCAGAAGCATTCCTTTAATGCTTCTATGATTTAACTATTTATTTTGAAAATGGAAAATAATTTATCAGTCAAGACTATCATCATTGCTTCAGAGAGCCTCCACTGAAGTGCTGATCCAGTATATTTTCTGTATTGCATGATGCTGAGTTTACAATGCTGCTGTCCATTAAACTCTTCACAGAGCTTTAACAGAAGGGAGTTCATACTGCCAAAAAACATGGCAAAAACAATGTTCAAAAGAGGGTAGTTTTCAAATTCAGCACTATAGTTTGAGGTAATGAACAACAAATTCATTAAACACTACACAATATTCTATAGTTAAACTACCTACAGAAGGTGTTTTCCTGTTTATTTCACTAACAGAAGATGCTAAAATGGACCAAAAAATGAGAAAGCAGAATATTTTACTTAAAAAAATTTAATATTTCTAAAGTAATATTTTGCAATAAAACATACAGTTTTATTTGTACTCTTCTCCAGAAAATACTGGAATCTGATAACAAAATTTATTTGGACAAAAGAGGAATTGTCTAAACCCAAGGTAAAAAGTGTTCTAAAGAAGTCTCAGAGTCATCAAGCAAGAAGAAGACTACAATTAATGTGACATCTCAAATTAATTCAAAAGCCTAATGAAAAATGCTTCATCCTTGCAAATTCTCTCCCTTTTAATAATGAGCAATGTAAATGTAAAAATAATTCATTGAGTCAATTAAGATAAAGGTTTCATTTTACATTGGTCACCTTATGTTAGATTTAGTGGGATATTTAATTCTCTCTTATGCAAGAAAAAATTATTTCTGGTAGTAAGTCTAAGAATTTGGGTCTGCACAAATAAAATGAAACAAAATTTAAAAAAAAAGAGATGAGAATATGGGACTTAAGATACTGTGCTACAAAATATCTTAGCCACACACGGTGACTGAGTGAATTTTTCAGCAGCCACAAAAAAGGCCTGGTCTTAAAATCTGGAGGAATAGAATTTGGCGGCAGAGATGCACTGAACACAAGAAGCAGAAACAGTCTTATCAGTCAGGGGCTGATTGCTGTGCTCTTAGATAGGAAACCTCTGGGGCAGAAAATTTCTTCAAATGGATACTCATTCAGTCTCAGTGCTGTGATTTTTTTTTTTATAATGATAAAGATCTAGTAGTAGTAGTAAAAGTAATAAAGGTAGAGAACAGTTTTTAAACACTCCCCCTTTAAATGAAATAAAATCCAATTTTTATAATAATAACAACAACAAAAATACCATCAGTCATGTTACTTACACTGTAACTCTATCCTTATGAAGTCTTGAATTCCCAGGTTCTCTAAAAACACTCCTGAGGAAGCAGTAGTTTTAAAGAAAAATGAGACATCTGCACTGAGTTCTCCATGGAAGGTGGGGAAATGCAGGTAGGATGTCTCTGTGTTGAAAGAAGCTGAATTCCAAAATGTTCCTGGTTAACAGAATGAAAGTATGATAGATACAGTGTTATCTAACATTTCTAGTGTAAGTTTTCTAACTGATAAACACAAGGAATTTTCCAGGTCTAAGAATGGGTTGCAGTGTTCAGTCTCACATCCACAGAAGCTTCCCTAGTAGTTCATAACACAAAAAGGTAGGAATTATTGGGAATGTAGAATAATGTTTCATCAAGAATAAAGGTGCTCAGCTCAGGCAACAAAAGAACAACTATTAGTAAACAAAATTAATTTAATCTCAGCTGGGAAGTCTGGTTATGGCCTGATGTATCCTTTCATGAAGTAAACAAACATAGCACCTATGAATGAAGCACTACACCTACATTACAGTAGTACCGGCTGAGGGAGCTGTTTAGCCTGGTGACAAGGAGGCTCGTGGGGACCTTACTGTTCTCTGTAACTGCCTGAAAGGAGGGTGTAGTGAGGCAGGAACCAGTCTCTTCTCCCAGGTTACAGGTGACAGGATGAGAGGAAATGGCTTCAAGTTTAGATTAAATATGACAAACGTTTCTTTCAATGAAATTATTGTGACGCATTGTAACAGACTTCCCAGAGTGGAGTCACAATGCATGAAAGTGTTCGAAAAATTTATGGATGTGGCCCTTGAGGTCATGGTTCAATGGTAAACATGGGGGTGATGCAAGGCTTACAGTTAAGACTTTTTATCTTAAAGGTCTTTTCCAACCCTTACAACTCTAGGATTAATTAGTACAAACTATAACTATGAGAGCTGTTAAATACATTTTTTCATAACAAGGAAATGAGACTTGTTATTGTTGTAGTCCAGTGAAATTTGCCAGCCATCCTATATTCAAAGAATGTAGGACAAATATCCTTGCAATTGCTGCAAAAGAAATAAAATAAATAAACTGCAAAACTTAATAAGTTAGAATAGATATTCTCCTGGTTTTATTTATTTTTAAGCTAGCATTCAATCATAATTGGCGAGATTTTGTTATTGATTATTAAAATGCTGATGTAAAATCTCTAATATCACTCTTTTCTAATAAGAACATAATCTTCATTTATTGTGTTCAACTAGAAGTACCTTGTTAATATTGCTGAATCCTTACAGATATATCAGTATTATTTATTACACTATATTGCTTTCTAAACCAAATGAGGCATTCAATACTTTCTTATGTACATGATCATGCCCATTTCATATTCTCCTGATGGTGCTGTGATCTTGGTCAAACAGTTATGCAAAAATAATTTTTGCTTTTTGGATAGGAAGAAGGAAGAAAAAACAAATTTTGAAAATTTCTCTCTTCCCTGCAAAATCAAACCAAATAGTGTATGTGGAGGCGTAGTTCACAGTCAGTGAAGTAAAATTAAAGTCCATTCCCTCATTCCAGCAGTGTTTTTACTATTTTAGGAAGGGTTTGGATCCTAAATCTAGAAGACCATCATGGCAGGATTTTCACACATATTCTGGCAACTGCTTATTGTGACTTTTGACACTCAGGAGTACTGACAGCTATCACAGGTTAAAGCAGCCATCGGGACAACATTTACATGGTAAGGCAGCTGTGAGCAGATGTAAGTGGAGGGGAATGCTTGGCTTTGTACCTCTCTCTCCTGTGCTGCCTTATGGGCTTCTTGAAGTTACCAACCTGTGAAAAGTGCCACCAGACAAAAGCAGCAGCCTTACATAATGACATAAAATTTAAGCCCATATTCCTCAACTGCTTCAGGTCATGGCTCACACAGAGCAAACTCTACAATAGTTGTGACTCAAGTGTATCACAGCTCTTGAAAAATAATGGGATGGCTGTTACCGGTAATTAAAACAAAATTGATACAACAATGCCAGCCTTTAGAAGAGAGGCAATAGTGGCAGTAACAGTCCAGTAAAGTAATGATGCAATTAGCTTCAATGATGCATTTGAATGATATTTGTAAATCAAAATGGAGTCCTTGGGGGAAGGCATGGATAGGAAGTTTTATTTTTTCTCTCTTAATTTACTGCCTTTTCTTGTCTAACTGTTCTTTTTCTCAGCTCTGAGGACTGTGTGATTTACAAATGTAAAGATAATCTGTCAATAAAGTAGGTTAAATATAGGCTTAGGAAAAGTATATTGCAAGGTATCTTATATTGTTGTGAATCAGGTTGGGAAAAGAATTTCTTCAGTTTACAACATCTGGCTCACAGTCTCCCATTTAGTTTTCTGGAACTGTCAAACACCATTTGGTTAGGAAATCAATATTATTTAGCATTTTATTGAAGCAGTAAGACTGCAGTCTTCCTATGTGTAAAAGAGAGGGAAGATCCTTCTAAAGTTATTTTTATTGAAAAAATTACCTAAGTTTTTTGGCATATTTCAACTAGTCTTACAAAATTGAAACTGTAAAGGAAAAAAAGAGACAATAATAACAAGACAGACAAATTTGCCTTCTCAAAACACTCGTGCAATTGCAATTTGTAGCACTCTTCAAGTTCCTACTCAAAACTAAAATCTGTTCATCATTTGTATCAATTCCTTGTGATATCTCTATTGGTTGCATCTTCAATTGCATTCTGTCAGCAGGGGCACTGATTGTTGAAATAGAGAAAATAAAGATCTTAAGTTGCCAAACAGTATATTTTGTACTTTGGGGTTTTTTTAAACTGTGAGATCCAGGGATAAAAGACTAGAACGGAAAACTGTGATAATCTAATTTAATGTCTGATATAACACAGACTATATAAATTCCCTGAATCAATTCTTGTCTGAAAAAGAGAATTCAGTCTAGGAAAATATTCACTTGATTGCATTAAAAAATGTCAATTTATGGAAAATTCAAAAATGCTTTTACTGTCAGTTTGCAGATATGTATGTATTCACACACAGTCTAGCTTCAAATCCCAAACATTAAATAATTTTCTAATTTCCTGCTTTCAAGAACATTATTTGAAATCTCTTCGTCTGTGAAACTCCTTTTAAGTTTAACATATCATCTCAAATTATGCCCAAATTCAGCAGAGATTTAAATGCTTTCACCAAAAAATGAACCTCAACTTCTTTAATGCTATCCTTTAACCTTACATTCTCCTCATATATTGTAAAACTGTAATCACAGACTTGTATTAAACCTCTTCATTATGCAGGAAGTTGCAAAGAGGACCAAAACAATGTTGATTAGACAGAGGTTAGGACAAATATGAATTGATAATAATTTATTTACAGCTAAATGAGGGGGAAGAGTTGAACACACAGTTTACAAATACTTCTGCTATTGAAAGTAAAAGGAATGCCCTTATTTCTCAGGATACTGAAGAGAGACGAAGCAGATTTTTTTTGCTAAATTAGAAATTTACTGTGCTGTTTTAATGAAGGTATCACTTATGATTGGTTAATATAGTTAGTCTCTGTTACATCAAAAGCTCACAATAGTTGGTTTTTCATCATTTAAATGTCAAACAGAGAACTCACATTGAATGGATTATCTTCTTGCATTTACATGCTTGAACTGTCATTTTGCAGTTGAATTTACTTTTTTTTTATTCAGCCAAGTAAATGACACTCCATCAAATACTTTACTAAAGTCTATCAGTCTCTTCAGCAGTGTTACCATTATCTTTATTTAATGTAAATTCATGGAATTATATATTATCTTTGCAATACTTTGTAGCATCTTTATATTATTTTTTATTAAGATCTATATCATCAATTTCATTTTGGGCCCAAGAAAAGTCTTATGCTGACAGATTATAATCATCCATTTAATACACATAATTTTGGCATATTAGCTATATTTCAGTATTTTGGGTTTATTTATATGTCCTAATACTTACTGGAAATTCGTAGTAATAAATCAGAATATGTCTACTCAGCTCTTGTAATGAAAGAACAAGAACAAAAACCACCCAATATAGAAGGGTGGGGTATTTAAATTTTTTCATACTATCTCTACTGGAATTTATTCAAATCTAGCTTATACTTCAATAATAACAAAAATAATGGAGATAATGCTTTCTTCTTTCATGAAGATCATAGAATTTCTATCTATTAATGTACCAAAGACTTTGTTCATTCTCATATGGTTCAAAATATTTCCTACTACCCTTCTCAGTTTATATATGTTAATGTTAATCTTCATTATATTTAGATAAATTTTTCAATCTGATACCAGCAGTCCTACCATACAATTTAATTAACTTATTGTATTGTAGAGCAGAAAAGCGATTATAGAAATTAATCAGTAATAAATCAGTACTTCATTTTGAAAGTGACAGAAAAGTGTGAGTTCTACTCACATGTATGGCACTGAGTGTCACCAAATACTATTGACTAATTTTTTTTAAATGGCCATATTCTTCTATAATATCTTTAGTACTTTCACTGTATCTTGGCATCTTATAGTTAGGTTACTTTATTACAAGTGCTGAAAAAAGTCAATAACATCTAAATGCATTTTTTAAAACTTTATAAAATAAACCATATTTATGTATATTTATATTTGTATTTGTGTTTGTGTTTGTGTTTGTATTGATTTAGCATGAATGGTAAAAACCAATTAGTGATCTTCTTTAAAACTGACAGCCAGATTGGCCAGTTGGATGCAGGTGTGCACCTCTGGGACACATGGCTTAAATTCAGGAGGATTTTGGGAGGCCGCCCACTTTCTCTCCCAGCCTGGCAGGTGGTAACATTGTGCAGCAGCCGAGCAGGCTGGGCCAGGCCCTGCTGCCTAGCGGGCTTGGGAGGCCAGGCCATGGCTGGGCCCGGTGGCAGCAGGGAAGGGGAGGAAAAAGCCCCAGCCAGTAACAACCAGCGAGTTGTTAAACTCACCCCAGCAGCTGCTTGCTTGCTGGCCAGGGCCAAGGGGAGATGTCCCCTCCCCCTTTCCCGGGCCCCTGAGAGCATCTCCAAGTTTGGGCCACCCCAGATGAGACTGAGGGGTGAAGGGGGAAGGCATCCATCAGTCTACTGAACTACTGAGATCCTGGCTGCCGTTTCTGGGCTTTCCTCCTCCAGCATGGCTGTGAGGTTTTTGCAGCTGCTGCCTGGCAGACACCATGTGACCACCGCAGACCTGGGCAAGTGTTAACTCTTTCCTGCCAGCAGATGGAACTTCCGCAGCACTGGCCCTTCCCAGAGTGAGAACAGACAAAGTGATTGAAATACAAGGAGACACAGCGTAGAACTAAAGTCAGTGAAGAGAGAGTGAAAAGACTAGTGAGACAAAGGAAGAGGAGTGGCCTAGTTTGGCTGGACATCTTTAGTAAACTATGGAGAATGGACTATTTCCTGTAACATATGAACGCTGTTTAGGGGGGATGCAAAGCTCTAGTTGGAAGTGATAAAGAACCCTCTGCTCCTAAGGAAAAGGAAATCTTTTGGTTTTGAGATGAAGATGATTTTGGAGATAGAAGAAGAGAATCTTTGTTTTATACTAGACAAGGAATTCTTAAACAGTACCCCTGATAAGCAGGTATGGTCCATATGCAGTGTTGGCAAAGCTGCTCTTGGGAGAGATTTTCACAAAAGGCAGGTTCTTGGATGGCTGTCTTTGAGAGGTGAGACCCACAAGAGAACTGTTCTATGTTGTCACTGGGAGTCCTCCACAGAAGTTTTCTAAGAGAGACTCCTTTCCTAAAAGAACTTATGAAAGATTATTTTTAAATGGTGAAACTGACTGAAAATTACAGGTTTTGTCTCCTTATGTTGTATGTGGGAAAGTGAACTGTTTGTGGGAGGAGGGGAGTGCTTTGAAAACTTTCATTTTTTAAAATTCTCCTTTTTTTTCTTTATTTTGGTGTGTGTTTATAAATCTATCTGGTTTTATCTTTAAGTTAGGCCTGTGTTGCCTTCTCTTCTAATCATATTCCACAGTGTGAAAAATATTTAGACCACTACACAAAATTTAGCAAACAAAATTTGCTGAATGTGAAACGTCTACATATTTGGTGTTTCTGCCTGGTTTGAATTTTAAACCTTTGCAATATTGCTTTTGGGTTTTTGGGGCTTTTTTCTTACAGAAGACTACCCTTTCTTGCCTTGCTCTGACTAATATGGTTTGGTTTTCTTATAAGTAACATATTTCATTGAAGAGATAAATCCTAAAAACCTAAAATAAAGAATCCAAGTACAGTAATGGAATGTTAAACAAAAAAGTGAAAATAAAAAAATATGCAATAATAAATAGGCAACTTCTGCTGGACTGCATTTGATACATGACTTTTCAGAATAAGTAAGTCTAACTTGGAAACTTAGTCAGTGGAATGCATAGTTTATGACAATTCAATTCAACCAATAATTCATGGTTCTACTTTATTTTACTGTGGGCATAAACAATTTTCATTTTCTCCCAAGTAACTGTCCTACAAGGACTAGATTATTGATACAATAAGAATTCATGCTATTTTAGACTGGAGTAATTTAATGAAGTACTGAACTTATTATAAATACCAGTAAACCTTCTCCTCCATGTTTTTTATGTGGTATGCTAGTCAGTTATTCTGAAAAACTTATGTCTGCCAGATAGAACAAAAACCTATTTAATACAGGATATCCTCTGTGAAATACAATTGTATCACTTAGTTCAGCTGAGCAACAGAAGCAAAAATAAGCAATGACCTCTTTGAAGAGTATTCAAATCACACTGTAAGTCCAAGAATATCTTCCTTGTTTGACAGCACTTCTGAAAAATGGGTATTTGCCACTAGAGCTTTTCTGCAGTCTTCATCTATCCAAAGGTAAACGTCATTAAAAATGCATTTAATTAGACCCTCATGGGAGTCAGCAGCCTCAGGTTAGGAAAAAAGTTTTAATAACGGTTTGTTTTCCTTCTGCAGCTTCAAATTGCTGCTAGAAACAATGGCCTGGCAAGAGAGTTTAAACTTCATCAGTTTTGTCTAGTGTGAAAATTAATATGTAGAATTCAGAAATTACTACAAGTCATAGCTCTTTAGATTAACTGTAAAACTGAATATTAAAGAAAATGTTCATTATCAAATCCACTGCTGATACATAATGACAATTGGAAAAAAAATCTATGAAATCCTTCACTCAGTATTTATTACAAAACATAATATATTGTATATGAGGAATTATATTAATATATTTTAATACAATAATTTTATTTTTTTTTTTTTTTACTATGTAGGATATATCACAGAATCAATAACATTGAAAAAACCACTTAGATCATCAAGTCCAACTTTTGACTGGACACCACTTTGTCACCTAGATGATAGCACTGAGTGTCCCGCCCAGCCTTTCCTTAAACACCTCCAGGGATGATGGCTCCACAGCCTTCTTGAGCAGCTCACTGCAATTCTTAACAACCCTTTATGTAAAGAAATACCACTGATGTCTAGTCTGAATGTCCCCTTGTGCCACTTAAGCTTATGTCCTCTTGTCCTGTCACTGGCTGCCTGAGAGAAGAAGCTGACCCACCTGGCTACATGCTCCATTCAGGTCTTTGCAGAGAGTGATAAGATCTCCCCTGAGCCTCCTTTGCTCCAGGCTAAACATACCCAGCTTCCTCAGTCTCTCCTCAGGGGACTTACCCTCTAGACCCTTCATCAGCCTCATTGCCCTTCTCTAGACTTACTTACATATCATGCTATAAATTATTTATATGATAATTTCGTAATACAGGTAATATTACATATATTATATGCTATAAAAATCTTACATATATATATACCATGCCACAAATTATACAATATCTTGTATTTAGACATTTTATTATATATACTCATAGAATTTGTGGTTTTCTTAACAAATTGCATTTTGGGTTTATGTCAAAATCTATGACATAATTATTTTCCTTCAGAAATGGTGTTGTTTTCTCAAATTTTAGTTCTTGCCTCCTTAAATACATGTCTTCTCATACTGTATTTAGGATGTAAATGACTGAGAAAAAATGCATTATTTAACAATAAAAATCAATGTTCTTATTTCAAGGTTTTTGCTGTATTATGACCATGAACTGTTATATTCTGAAATCTTTTCACTGAACTTATTTCAGTTCAAAATAGCTTCTTTTTGAAATAAAATACTATAATGTTGTATGACATTATAAGAATATTCCTCTGACATTCAGACTGAGTTCTTGTTCTCATGATATTTTAGAATTCTCTATCACAGCTTGTCTAGAAGTACTGTGATCATTCATCATCAGTGTGAAATATTGCAGCAATTCAATCAACCATACTAAGCAAACATCAAATGAAGTTAGGGAGGTCAATGTGTGTCAGAACTGTCTGTATGTTTTAGAGATTACCCTGAGGGAAGTAGTTAACTTCCATGTCTTAAGATCTGCCACATCTGAAGTCAGGTTATGTAATTAATAATAGTTGGGAACTTGGTAAGTAATGGAATTCAACTTCTTTCCCCCAGTAATTAGATCTACACAAGCTCTGAGTGTTTCTGTATCATTGCTGGCTTCATTGTCTGTGGCCACAAAGAAGGTCTGCTGCATCACAGGCTGAGTGAGCATGGCCAGTCAATTGAGAGAGGAGGTTACTCCCCTCTGTTTGACATTTGTAAGAGAACACCTGCATTGGGCTTCCAATTTCCTTTCCCCTAGCAAAGGAAAACATTAATAAACAGGAGTGAGTATTGTGGAGGCCACCAGAATGTTCTGGTCAGGAGCACTTGTCCTGCCCTTCAGGCTGGTGGAACAGGGCTGCTTCAGTGTGGGGAGGGAAAAGGTTGTCTGCGAACCTAATGGCAGACTCCAAAACCTAAAGGGAAATCATCAAAGAAACAGATACAGGGTCTTTGCATTGGTGTAAGGTGTGAGTATCAAAGACAGTGGTTATGGTGAAAGAACAGATTTTCAGGCTTGATAAAAGTAAAAAGAAATTCTCACTGAGGACAGCCAAGCAGTGGAAGAGGCTGCCCAGAGAAGCAGTGCAGGCTAGGGTGCTTCAAACAGCAGTTTGACACTGAGAGACTAGATCTCAACTCATGCCTAATCCAGCTGTAAGCAGGAGACCTCCTTAAGTCCTATCACTCTGAATTAAACCATAATATTATATCATAGCCCCATGATATGTAGGACAAATGATCAGTTCACAATCAGTGTCAGACTAGTGAAATGAAAGAACCCAGTGGAATTTTTAAGTTTTACAAATTTTCATAAGAAAATTAGAATGCAGTGCTGAAACACATGTGTAAACAAATCTTCCAGGCATAATTACCCTGACAATTCAGAGATGACACAAAAATAAATACATACTAATCTATACTTTTTTATCTATGTACTTTCCTGGGTGAGCTTAAAAGTATAAAACAGTATTTTACTGGTATTTCTCTTATAAGCTGAAGAAATTTGAAAAACAAACATGACATCATATGATGAAGGAGAAAAATCACATAAAGAATAAAAATATTTCTAAATATTATATCTATTCTATATTAAATGTAATAATTATTATAGATAACAAGTAAATTCATGAAAACTCATAAGGTAACATGATTTAAAGAAATTAACCTAATTGAATATTGTAATAACTTACTCAACTCTGTATCAAATATTGCTCATCCAACTCTTCAGTTGAGTTCTTTGGGTTTTTTTATAGCATTTCTTCTCCTAATTCCTAATTTTTGATTACAAACTGCAGCAGACCTAGAATTTTGTGTAATACATTACTATTGAACATAAGCCAAACATGTTCTCTTTTCCATTGAATAGGGAAATTATTAAAAACAGAAGTATCATCACAAATCTTCAATAAGGTGTCAGTTTTGCACAAACATGTTATTCTGGTTACCACATATATGTATTCAGACTGTAAACCTAGAATTATTGTGTAAATTTATATAATTTAAATTCTTATATATAGTTGAAAATTTGCATGTAGATATTGCATACACTGAATTATTCTCCCACAATATAGTACTTCTAATGGCATAAAAATTCAAAGGAGATAATACGTGTAATATTTTATGATGGATGCATGCATAACTAGTGAAGGGTATGTCCCCAAGACATGGTAGCCAGCTATGAACTCCCTTTCATGTAATGCTTTATTCATAATTTAATTCCAGTTGGATAAACCAAAATATCCGTTTGAAAGCCATTATTACACTCTTTGTTTTCACTATTGATATGTATCATGAAAAATACATTTTTACAATTTTGATGGTTTGCACTAGATGATGGTGGGTTTCTTCCTAATTCCAAAAAGAAATAAATGGAATTTGTAGAGAAGTCTACTTTAGGCTTGTAAGAAATAACATTTAAAAGTTACTGCAGACAAAATGCATCATTGTTTAGCAAAACTCTTCAGTATTTACTTACTGTCACCATGGCAAAGCAAAGGCCCCAGTCTGTAAGCAGCTTCTGAGTTTGGTCTGTCAGTATCTGTGATCACAATTTCAGTTACTGGTAGATGGTCCTTGTAGGAGAGGAAGCCAGTATCATTAGTCCTGAAAAGGTAAAATGAAAGCCACATCTCTCCTAAATATTTCCAATAAATATTTCATTATAATTTACACATTCCTGAGGAAAAGGAAATAAACTAAAAAAAAAAAAAAAAAAAAAAAAAAAAGGCTGCCTAAATATGTATGTGTGTATATGTGTTTGTATATGTGTAATACAAAAAACTGTGAATAGAGATATATATGCTTTAGAGTTGATACTGGGATCATTTGACAGGACTGAAAGAATTTCATTGTAAGTGGGTAGTTTTATGGTTGTGCTGATCTACATAAGTGTGAGAAAAGTCCTCTAATAAATGGGCACCTAACTGGCTGCCTACGTCAATGAATTTGCTCAAGTCAAATTTGCAAATTAATTTTATGTTGCTGAGGACATACTGTGTCCGTAACTGACTCTGTCATCAATGTGGAGTATTTAATAGCTTAATATAACTTTCAAGTAAGTCTAACTTCTTTAAGTTTTTTCCACCTGGACAAAAGTTTAAAAAAATCAAATCTAAATGTACAAAGTCATGCTGACTACAGGGAAAGCAGCATGCTACAAATATGAGACTCGCAGAAAAGAAAATATTCGACTTTGCTCTGCAACTCAGAGCACACATCTAGTACTTGTATTATTATCCCTAGATCCCTGTTTAAAATCTTCATTGACTTAGTGCCAGAACTGAATTTTTAAATTTCATAAGCATGACTTTTGGTCCTAAAATTCCTTTCCCTAAAACCTTGGAAGTGTTCAGTTACTCAGGACTGCTTTGGAAAATTCAATCTGTCCGTTCAATCCATTCAATCTTCCCTCTAAAGGGCAAAGCAAATAGTTCAGAATAAACAGGAGAAACTCAGAAAGGAGAAGTATTCTAAAAGGCCCTTTTCTCAGAGATTAAACATGATACAGGCCTCAGGAATAAATCCATGTTTCTCTGAGAATGTTATTTGGCTTCACAACCTTGTTCTTTCAGTGCACAGTGCACTAAGACAATAAAGAGAGACTCCACCTTTGTGCTGAACAAAATTAGGGACTTTTTTCTCCTCTCTCCTCTCCCTTTCCTATCATCATCATCTTTCTCCTGCATACAATTTCTGTTTATCTGTTTTGGAGCACAGTGCAGACAAATACACATTTTTGTAGAAAACTATTTTGCTTAATTGAGGAATGCAAACCATGGGGGTTTTAAAATGTTAATTTTTCATGAGGTGAGATATTGCAGGTTTCTAATTTAGAACTGAAAGAAAATCCCTCAGAACACCAGAAGCATTTGCTTCAGTAAAATGATGCTGTAAACAAAGGGAAACTGAATAGAAATTATATTTTGTATAGAGGATTTGCAACTTTTAAATTTTTAGGACCAGATTTTTTTAAAAACAATATTTCTGTTCTAGAGTTCTAGAGACTTAAAGTTTTCAATTAGTCAAATAAGGAGTCTAGAGTTAAATCTGTGTCCAATGTATGAAATAAGACAGATTTCACTATAAAAGAACACTGTCAAAACCAGTGTTTCAAAACCACGGTGTGTAACTAGTTCTCTATGCTCAAAATGGCATCTCAAAAAAGTATAGCTTCTACTTACTTTTTCCACCCAGTGAACAGTGTCTAGTCTACTGATCCAAAACAGTACTCTCATGAATCAAATACAACTTTAATCACAAGTACCAAAATGAGTGTACTTGTAATCACTGTAACACTGGAGTCATTGGGAAGAATCTCTGCTTGTAAGAGTCAAAAATGGATACAAACAGAAATATAAACCCAGAGTTATTATACTTTCAATTTAATACACTCATAAACATCTCAGCAACTTACTAGAAATGGATATGTATGTGAAGACATGCTTATAATTGTCTCATCTCCTATGAATGACAAAACTGAGCAAGAATATTTTACACGTATGAGCAACTGCGCTATTTTTTTTTCTTAAAATGCATTTGCCTTTTTACATTTATTTTCGCATTAGAAATTAATACTGGTTTTATTTTCATACAGCATAATAATAGGGATTGTGTTATGTGTGGTTTTTAATCTCTTTATTGGAATAAATGTCGCAGATATCACCCTGTGAATTTTACTGCAATAGCAAATTCCTTTCTCCAGAAATCTTTGAAGGTTGTGAAGAATTGTTCTTCAATTAACTCTTTCTTGTGCTTTCATTTCTGTGTTTCCTGAATTCCCTGCTCATGTTGAGGGAATAGGCATTTTCCAACCCAACTCATTAGTTGCTCCTTTAAAGGAAGGGTGGACCTTCAGAAGAAAAAAATTATGTATTGCTTGGTTTTGCACACATCAACTTGTTCGTAAGTATCTTCTTTACATTTTCCCACTTTCAAAAAAATAGATGTTGATGCATTTTATAAATGCATGTATTAATGTACTCACTCCACTTGATTTATATAAGTTAAATGGACTTCACAATTTTTAGAATTTGTTTCTTCAAGAGTTTCTTCAACAGAAGATATTGCATTTGGAAAGTCCCTCTGCTTTATCAAATCCTATACTGCACTGGAGCTATTGTTGAGAAAGTTGTATCTGATCCCACTAAATGAAAAGTCAGGTTCAGATTTGACCTTGTAACAAGAACTCATCCATTGTATTATTTATTTGAAAATTATTGTAAATGACAGCAGAGTTTTAGGCACAAGGGGATGATGTACATCCGAGAAATCCATTCATTCTCTTTGAATAGGACTCTGCAAGACTGCTTTGCTTCATTGATAGCAAGAGTATTAATTTTAATTATCTATATTGTAGATTAAAAAAAGGGTGTAAAAAGTCTAAACCTTAAAATGTAGTTATAAATTATGCTAAAAATTAACTTTTTTCACAGAATGTTTTATTTTAACTTTAATTACATTCAGTAGTCTAAAACTAACTGAAGTTGTGCTAAAGAAGTCATGTCTTAATCTTTAACATATCATATACTGGAAGACTAGAAAATATCCACAAAATTAAACCTTCCCCAAAATTAAGAGTGAGAGTTAGCAATAATACTTAATGTATATAGCAATAACTTTTTGAAAAATTATGTTTTATAGCAAAGAATCAGATGAAATGATGGCAACTTAGCTTTCCAACTGCCTTGGTATTATAAATGTGCTGTATATTTTCTTTATTTGCTTTTAACAAAAAAAGTATTGTGAATATTCAACAGTAAAAAGTCACCATTCATCCCTGTCCGCATCACAGTTGCAGTTATGCTGGGAATCAATGCAGCTTCCCTCCAATCCACAAGTACATTTTTGTACAGCAGGCAAGGAACCTCCCCAGTAAGTATGAGTTTCATTGGTTCTTCCAATCCACCAGCTCAGTGGTATCCCATCTAAAAAGCAGGTTAGAGAAAATCAATGTCCAGTCTTATCTCCTACTTCTCTCAGGTTTCCCATCCAAACAATTTTCCAAAAGGTTAAGAGGATAAAAATCCCTGCTCAAATATAAAATCTTGAAATGACCAGGAAAAAACAAATTTCCACCTTTACTTGATAAGTAATTATCCATTTTAATACTTTGTTATCATGTATTAAGTGATTGTCACAGATTTTTGCTTGCATTAGTGTAAAAGGGAACTCACAGTACCTAGTTCAGCCAGCCATGATATTAGAATAATTTATCTTAAGCAGTCCATTTATATAATTCATTCTAAAATGATCCAAGAAAGAGGAGATATAATCATCCTAAAAATCAGTGTAGTTTATATTCTCAAGTAAAGATCAATTTCAGATGTTGGAACTACCAGAAATAGAATGAGGAAAGCCATAGAAATGGCCTCATCCCACTACCAGGAGTACTACTAGCCACATCTGTGATGAACTTTAAGCAGCTGAATAGTGGTGTTATTCAGAAATGCCCAAAGACAGCTGTTAGGTCATGGACAGCAGATTCAGAATTTATATACTCAGAGATAACAGAAATCATGTTAATGGTGCTCCCATAAGCAAGTTGATATATCTGGTCAGCAAGTGAGGTTGCCCAGGACTATTACATCTCTCTGTGGTGCATCCAGTCAGCATTGTTTGCAGCAAAATGATAAAACTGTTTGTTTCCTTAATGTTACAGTACTGCAGAATAAACTTAAAAATATTGCCAAGCAAGCATAACAATGGAAGAAATATCTACAGAACACATAATACCTAAACAATATGAGGCATAAAGATAAACCATCTCAAATGAGATGGAAGAAGGGTGATGGATGCATGAAAATCAAGGCATTAGAAAAAGTCAAGTACTGTTAAATTATAGTTTCTCAGAGATACATTTCTTTTTGTTTCTGCTGGAGCTCCATTTTCAGCACCCGGCCCCCACAAAGAAGCTGGAATTTTTTCTAGTCTCAACTTTACTTACAACTGCTACTGCTTATTAAACCTTACTGTTAGATAAGACCTCTGTTAAACTGACAGTCTTTCAGATCGTGAACATATTGACTGCATTCATTACCACGAGTGTCAGCCCAGCAGGCCAAAAAACAGTGTGAGCAGTTTTTCAAAAAGTCAAGCTTGCATAATGGCATCAATGTCCAATATCAGTCCTTGTGTTTGCAAACCATCACAGGAGATGGTTTATAGAGACTGTGTATAAATAATTTATCAGACAACACTTTAAAAAAGGTTCTAACAACTAAGAATGTAAAAAGTGGAATATTTCTGCTGCTTTAACAGCATGCTTTAGGTTTATATTGTAGGCATGAATTAGCATTCCCAGTGTTCCACTAGGGACATTGGGGTATGTTTAAAAGCTGGTCTCAGTTATTTTTTCATACAGCAGGGTGAGGAGAGAGTATTTACTAAAATGCTGCAAGTTCATACTGATTAGCCAGGAGTTTTTTCCCTGCCTTGGCAGAAAGTACTGCCTAGGCAAAATAAAACCATTAATTAAAATGGTTAGAGATTTCTTCATAATGATCATGTAAATGTATTAACCGATGACTTTAAATTAGATCATTTGCAAATGCTATCCAGGCTAATTGAATACAATGCATTCCTAAAATACAGTCAATTAAGAATTACTAGGTGGACTGTATGTTCCAAAAAATATATTATGTAATCATCATCAAATTTTCTATTTCTCAGGCATACCAAGCAAAGATTATAAACAGCAGAAATGAGAGTGATTAAACTGTGTTTTAAAAAAGAATAATTTTAGAATATCCATGGAAGTCTCACATAACTTTCACATGTCTATTTATTGTTAGCATTCAAAACTGAATTTTAGATGACTTATCTCAAGTGACTGGTTGCACGCTTTTAAAACCTTTATTTTAGCACATCTATGTGCATATTATAAATATGCAGCTATATGTAATATAAGCAACATAACAATATAGATAGTAAATTATTTTAGCACATTTACATGCAATCTCCTTGGACCAAAAAAGAAAAAAAGTCTTTAAACTTCCTGCTTGAGGCAAACCAGGCTTTTGAACATCTAAACATAGCCTTAATTTGGAGCCCCCGGTAAAAGGAAGGTTCAGTGGGACATCTTAAGCAGCAGGTTCATTTCTTTTTGCTGTTGAGGTGTTTTCAAGCAGATATTCTTGCAAGAGCAAACACCAGCCTAAGAAGCCAAGAGCTATCCATGCCATAATTAGGAAGAAAGAATGTATAAGGAAAGAACTTAGACATAGAACCAGAGAGGGCTTCACACAGAGGCATTCTCTCTGCTTAGTAGGAAAGAATGCCAAGGAATCAATTTTTAGCATCTTAAGAGTTTCTGGTACAAATTCAAATCAAAAAATTTCACTTAGTTTTTAAAGAAACAGTAAACAATGAGGGCTTTACCTCCACATTATTTGGAGTGCTTAGATTTTCAGAGTGAAGTCTTTTAACACCAGCTTTGTGTCAGTAAGAGTTAAAATTTAAATAGACAACATTACTTCACTTTTCTTTAAATAGATCAGACATCTCTTTATTTCTTAAAGCAATTATAATTTTGTCAATAATCCAGATTTTAACTACTGAGCTTTTAAAGAATGTTTATATTGGACAGTGGAAATTCAATGCTATTGATGCGTTTTGTCAAGTACTCACAATATGCAGATTAAGAGCACACAATAACTTCTGTTGTTATCTAGGCACCAATTTTGTTCTTTTAAGAAGATATTTCCTCAGTTATAATTTAATTCCTTCATCAAAATTAAAAAATTCTTGGAAGACCAAACAAGAGGGAATCTGTTAATAACAATCTCCATTAATTTAAAGGTCTTTTGAGAGAAATTAACTTGAGAATTTAATTCTCTGAAAGAAAATCATTATAAATCGACATTTGTATTTTCCTGGTTCAAATTCTCTTGACAACTAACAGAAATCTGGGAACCAATATTTGAAGTAGTTCAAACTCCATAGTAGCAAAATGCCATAGCCTTGTTAGAAATAAATAACTTTAATAGCCAGTAAAATAAAAGGCACGATGCAACATAATAAGGTTTGCCTGCTTTACTTACCTGACTTATCTAAAAGCCTTGACTTTTTGCAGTAGTAAGCAAGCTCCTGTTCACAGTGATCTGCAAGGTTTATTGTAGCCTGAAGCTGGTCTAGGCTGGCAGAATACTTGAAAAACACAGTGTGTGGGTTCTCCCGATTAGCACTTTTAACTCTGGTGAGATTGGTGCTGTTATGCTGTATAATTGTCCACGTTGCATCTTTCAGAACACATGTGAAAAGTAATAAAGAATGAGAGAATTGCATAAGTTAGTAATGAAAAGAGCATGTATGATGAAATCATCCAAACTTCAAGATAACTTCTTGATCACAGGAAGCCCTTTGGGGCCCATGAAACAGATATAAATTATTGAGCGAAAATGAAAACAATTATTCATTGTCTCTATTCATAGGTAGATCATTGTACCATGACTGTAACAGGTATTCAGCTAGGTAGGATTATTGAATAAGGAAAGAATATGGGATGACACCCAAATATTTGTATCAGTAAATAAAATATTGTTTACTTGGTAAATGGCAATGAAAGATTAGAAGCAAACCCACTCACTATTGTTACTTTTTCCAGGCTTAAATAATACAAAAATAACACTAATTCTATCCTAGAATCTACCTACATTACATACATCCTTATAGCTTGAATCAATTTATTCTGAGAATAAATTGATGAGAAATTTATTTGAGAAAATGGCCTACAGTCCTTTTTTGTTATACAAAGAAACAGAAGTATCTTGTGTATACTATGTTTACTATAGAACTAAGATTGCATAAAGGTGAATTATTTCTACCACCTAAAATTAAATAGTAGTCATGGTGAAGGCTCATATCATTCTTCTGTTTTGTATTTTTGCCAAGACCCTTCACCTATGAATAGGAAATAAATGAGCTATTCTGTTTCAGCTCCTACTTTCAAAACCTGTAAGTCTCACTCTCCTGACCAAAACCGCTTTCAAGTTGGGCTGAGAAGGCTTCCAGGTAAAGTCCATCTGGGACAGTCAAGTCAAGCCTAGATTCATGGTCACTGTATTCTTGCATTTTCATGGTAAGTGTAATTTGAAAAAACATGAGAAATAATTTTTTTTCTAAATTTTAGTATTGATATAATATTTTGGACTTTAAATAGCAGTATTCTAAGAAGACTTGTATTTTATTTCATCAGCTGCCTATAGGCCACACATGGCAGATAATATAAAATTTCCATAAAGAGGAAAGAACTATGGTCACTTACAGGTAAGTACTAGTCAGAAAAATGAAATTAAATATTTTTTATCTAACTATAAAATTTTATTAAGGATGCAATTAGAATGTCATAAAACAGGTAGAAATACAAATTTAAATTTTGATTCCTTTGTTTGTTTGGGGTGCTGTTGTGGGTGTTTTTGGTAGATGAACATACATACATACAGACACAAACACACATAAACATTACACTGAACATAAAAACAAAACCAAGCAATTTGGATATTCAACTCATAGTCACACTCCCAAAATTACCAAAAAAAAAAAAAAATTAGATAACTGCAAAGTTTGTAGCATTTTAATTGACAGTGTGGACTTTTGATTCTGAAACTGACCTCCAAGAACAAAGTCAGGGAATGGTACCTCCCTCCCAGCTGCCTGAAAATAGAGCCCCATGAATGTCAAAGACAAGGCAGTGTAGTAAGAAATATGGGCATCTGCCTTCCCTGCCTCTGGTGGGAAAAGGGAATACAAGTCATGAGGAAACTGGGAACAAAACAAATATAGAAGATTTATCCTGTCAGAATGCATCTTGAGATGAAGAACTGATCAATGATATTTGCTTAATGTGGTGAATAAGGAGTGACTGAGGAAAACAGGAACAGCTGTTCATGGACACACAAGGATAAATCAGACACTACACTTTACCTTGGAGAGTTATACCCACTTAGAAAAATTGTCATCTTTCTGCTACGATTCTTTGGTCTCTTCTAGTCTCACAGGACACTAGAATATTTCCTTTTAAGAGCCTGTGCCAATCTGAAGTATGCTTATTGAGAGCAAGCATAGTTCACTGTAGAAGTCAAAATCAGGAGCTGACATGGTGAGACTAGGTAAATTCCTCAAGTCAACATCAAAATCTTACTGTAGGGTTTCTAAATCAAGTTCTCAACACTTAGGGCATATCTAGCTCTAGCCATCTCAAATTTAGCTTACTCATACATTCTTTTAAACAGTTTTAACTGTATAAAAATAATTTTTTGTCAAACAAAACAATAAAATTTTTCCATCATTTTGGCTGGAAAGCAATTCAGATTAAAGGGGCTAAGTAAACAGTACAAGAGACAGCCACAAATCCAGCAACAATAAATTCCAAAAACCCATTGAAATTTAAGCTTATTTGAAAGAACATATACCAATAGACCATATAGCATATAGAGATAACATTAACAGCCTTGTTAAAAAGCAGACCAAACCCAAATTCTGACAGTTAAAAAATCTAGTTATATACAATATCAGATTCAGAGAACTGGTTGCAGAAGGGAAACAGGGTGTCCAAAGGTGAGGCTGCGAGGGTCGTGCTGGTTGTATTTGTATTGTCCAAAAGATCACCTTGCAGTTTGAAAGATGAAGTTTAAGATCTATATTCCTCCCAGGGGGAAATAAAGGTCAGATCTAAATTAAAATTTTTCAGAACGCTATCAGGGAAAGTCAGAAAATTTCTCATAAAGCATAACTTATTTCTCATTTTCTTAAGTATCCTTGAGAAGCTGCAAACAAAGCTGCTCCCCAAAAATGAACTTGTATAAGATTGTCTCCATATGGAACATATGCCCTATTTATGTAAAGTATAACAGGAATGCTGTGTTAGATTGACAGCCTGAATCCTGTTATAATTCTCATTTTTATGCCTAATTATTTGCCCAATATCCTGAGCTAAGGAGTCACCTTCATTTTGTCGTGCATGTTTACAGTAAATTCACAAACTGCAGAGATTTCTCACTTGATAACTCGTGTTTCAATATAATGAGCATGCATACAGTCACAGCTGTAAGTTAAGGAAGTTTATCACCTCACCTGTCATATTGCAGTATACAAGAAATGGTCCCAAGGGGCCACTTCCATCTGAATCAATATTGTAAAAACCTGAAGTATTCCCTCTGTGTTTATAGGCTTCACATGATTGCTCATAGATGGCTGTAAAAGAACACATTCCATCACAAATGTAATGGCATGATTTTACATTTTATTCAGGGAATTAAAAAAGATGTGCATGAACCTTGACTTTGGGAAAAGAAGTTGTGTATGCTAACTCTGCTAGAGAATGGAGAAAAAATCATGCAATCAAAATTATGCTTTTATTAGAAATTGCTAAGCATATTTGGTTTTATTTATCACAGAAATAACAAGAGGCATTTTTAAGAATTTTATTCTGTATTTCCAGCTCAAAACTTCTGGGAGGAAAACATGAAATATGGGTGAGTAAATGCTTATAAGATTGCTGAATAATGCTAGGATGCCAAGGGTATCACTTAGACCCTGGTAATTAGATTTTGAGGAAACACCCACTAGCTACCTCAACCAAATCAGATTTTTGTTCCTGTTGTTGTTGTATCATAAAGCAGAAGACAAGCATTTTTTGGCTTTTACACGTCTTATTTTCTTCTCATTTTAAACAGAAAAGCAAGTGTCTTGTCAAAGATATCAGTAAAAGAACCAATCAAAGACAAAATGACAGCTCCTTGGTTCCTTGTCATGTATACTTTGTATCAGTCTAGGTCCCAAAAAAAAAAAAAATCTATGATACCTCTTATCAAATTATATCAAAATTATATGAAATTATATCAAATTATATGAGGGAAAAAAAAAGTATGAGTCCATCTCTGTAACTGTATCTCAGGAAGTATGATGATAATGTCACAGCTGGACACATTAATCTAAATTCTCATTTAACCATTATATTTCTTTTGAGCAGTCATAACATTTTGATTTTTCATTTCAAAATTAAACTGTGCTCTATCAGTTATCAAAACTTTAAAAAATTCTGCCTAAAAGAACGAGCTGTTAGATTAATAACAAAAAGCAGTTACAAGTGCTATACAACTGTTTTTAAAATAAGCTATTTTTTAACATTGTTATCGTTCTATTTTTTTGCCTGATGGTTACTGATACTATATGGCAATAACTATAAAAAGACAAACCATTCATTTTACTTACTCTATGAAATATCCATAATAAAAAATTTATGCAATTTTCAAATGTAATTTTATGGTTCCTTACAGTAAATACTCCTAGCTAAATTTAGAAATGATAGAAGTTCAACTATTCATTATTGGTTTTGACAATAAAAAAATTGGTAACTCATATTGTTACATTTCTCATTGAATCCTCATCGTCAGGAAACCCTAGCCTCCCTCTGTCCTCACAGACAATATTAATTTTAATTAATATTAATTTTGTGACTTTTTAAATTGCAATGAATCAAATCACCTTTATCTTCATTCTGGGCTCATCAGAGTTTAGTGGGATACACCATGGTATTCAAAAGCATCTCTACTATTGGCATATTTTCTGTGTTACACAGTTTTTCTTAATACTGTTATTTATGCCTGTTGACTTTGTACGAGCAAAATTTAAATAGGCAGTCTTCTAAAATCAGTGACTTCTCAAAAAATCCCATTTCAGTAGACAAACATTTTTTTTGTAAAAGCTGCCAAAAAGGATTGTAGAGATTTTATATAGACAATATGTAACTATAGAATTATTTATCTGATGATTAGGGCAATCGTTGTATTTAAAAAGAAAAAGTAAACTTATACGGATTTTCACTTATTAGAGGCATGTAATGAAATGGCAGAGTACTCATTTTATCTTCTTCCAAGAACATGCTGAAAGCACTACCAAAGGAAAGTACCTCCTGTGAAATTACCTAAGTTACATTCAATTAGGTTTTCAAAATGTGTTTATTTTATTTTCTCCTAATCTACTTCCTGATCCAACAAACTACATAAATATGTGTTTTAGGTTTAGCACAGGATTTTCTTTGGATATGCATGTTGTCTCACTGCTTCAGAAATAATTAGTATTAGCTGTTCTGAATAAAAAGGAATTTACCATATTTCTAAATGATATATTGATTCAGAAAGTGGAATTATATGGATGAGAGAGGATATTACTATCTCATATAAAATGTAAAAAATGTGAAAGTCAAACACTTAAACTTTCAGTCAATTTTGAGTTCCAAAGGCCTTTCCTCAAACTAAATCATGAGTAATTTTATGACTGAAAATATTTTATGAATTATAAATTCAAATGGTGTTTTGTTTTGTTTTGTTTTGTTTTGTTTTGTTTTGTTTTGTGGTGAAGAAATTAAATCAGAAGCAAAAGCATAGTCAGAAATCAGAAAACATCTTAGACTTACGATAGTGACAAGTAGCTCCCTTGTAACCAGTATTGGCACAATTACAGTGGAAACTGTTCCAGGACTGTGAGCACTCACCACCATGTTCACAGTAATTAGGCAAACACCTAAAATAAAAGACAACGTGCATTTTCACTCTTTTTTTTCTCCTCACTTACATGCCACTTGTACTTAGCAAGGAAAGCAAAATCTTGGAATAGAAGTACAATGTGAAGGAAGTCATCAAGGTCATCGGTAAAGATGTCAATGTAAGTAAAAGAAAATTAAGAGAATTTCTTCCCTGGTACTCCTTTTGCTTAAAAATATCTTAATTATGTGCTTAGCTTGTGAGAATAGAAATAAAGTGTAAGATGCAGAATTGTTATTAGTGTTCAGCTGGCCTCAATTCAATACAGACTAATAAACCAAGGAAAGATTTATGTGTTAATAATTCAATAGCAAGTTTGGCAATGACTGGGATTTCTTCAACAACGTGTATCAAAACAAAGCAACATTTCAGCAGATTTCTTTCTATTCTTGTAAAAATAATAATAAAAAAATCACTAACAAATCTGACCACAGCACCTGACATCTATTTCTTATTCCAAACTCATGTTTACTCTTTAGAAAGAGTCCTGTATGCCAGTTCTAACACAACTAACTACTTGTAAAGCCAGTTTCCATTCTGGTAATATGACTTAGATCCTGAAGAGTTTTGATTACTTTCTTCTAGGTATACAATGGTTGACTGAAAAAATCATTTACCTGTAAGTTCTTTGTGTTTAAGACTATACTAAGGTGTAAAATAATTGTGACATGAAAAAAAATTCTCTTTATTTTATAAATGCAGCTGAAAATAAATTGAAATAGATTGGCACACTTTAACCAATTATTAACTAGCTTTTTACCATAGAAATTAGTTTACATTCTAACTGCACTGAGTGTGTGTGTATGATACAGCCCAGAAAGTGTAAAATTACTTTAAAGTTGATATTAGCTGTAGGAAAGAAAACTAACAAATACAATATTCCCACTAACATTCACAAAACTAACAAATACAACATGCCCACTAACATTCACAAGTTCTTAAAATGCCTTTTAATTCATTCAAGAAACATTAGGAGAATATTAAATTAGGATTGCATCAAGTCCAGCATTCCACGCATCTGCCATATGAATAATTCAGGGTCTTTGCACATTCACTGTTCATAGCACTCAAAGAATTTTATCTTTCTTTCATGTTTATAAAAAAGGATAAGTGGTTTTCACAGAAGAGAATTAAAAAAAAAAGTAGTAAGTGAAGTATAGGTAAAGTAAGTAAACTGATAGATATCACCTAATTTCAAGGAAATCTGTGACATTTTTTGGCAGTGAAAGAGCTGTTCTTGTATCTATTCTTTCGCTCACAAAATGTATTCCTAAGACTGGTCAACAGATGATATATGTCTCAGTGAATTCTGTTTTGGAACCTGAAGATAAAATTTAGGCACCAATCTTACAATTATTTTGATTTTAAATACTTTGACAGAATTACATAAATATGCATGCTAATGCTTCTTAGGTAAATGTCTATTTTCCTTTCTATAGGTATAACTAATCATCAGTTATTACAAATATAAATCTCTATTTAATGGAACTGCCAGTCAAGACTTTCACTGACAGCTGCTCTGCTTTTTTAAAGTCATACTTTGCGTCTTATGCCTTTTTGATAGACATTATCCAAAAATTGTGTTTTACATGGTCTTATATTGACTCCCTGTCCCTAATAATTAATCTTCCCAATATTGTTCACAAGATGAAAATCTTCAATGAAATTGATGATGCTTGAACCAACCTTAATGAAAGTGAAAACACTATAAGAGTATAATTTTATATTTAATTATAAATCTTTTAACATTAACTTCTTTCCTCTGCTTCATATTGTATAATAAAAAGTAGCCACTAGCTACATCAAAGCAAATGTATAACTACATTATACGCTGTGACCCTACCCCAGAGCAAGATTTAGAACACAGCTTTCTTTGAACAAGTTAATCGTCTAAAAAAATATTTCTCATATTTAAAACAGTATTTCTAATATTTTGTCTATAAAAATTAATTTTTGATTCATCACCATGTCTTCCAAAACCAGAAAAGCAACAGCTGATTAAACATTTACCACATATTTCTTGATAATATGCTTTTAGGTGTATGTCTTCTGAAAATCATATAATATTTTAAACCAAGAGCAGCCTATTAATAACAATAAACTAATATTGAGAGAAGAATACTGATCCAGAATATGAATATATTATATAATATATAGTTTTGATAAAGAAAGGGAAAAATAAGAACTTCGCATTTCAATTTTCAGCTAGACATGTTTTTGTATATTATTTCTTTATCATGGTTCTAAATTATTGCTAAAAGATCCTTTAAAAGAAGGCAAATAACTGTTGAATTTTTAATGCCTATTACTTCTTCATTCTTCAGTTCATTTAAAAAAAAGAAAAAACATATTTCAGAACTGTGCAGTGACCATCATTTTTATTTTTGCCTTTTTCTTTTTAAAGATATAAACCTATTCAATTATTTTTTGTATGCTGCTGCCAGGACAAAAAGGAAAGAGCTCCTGGTAGGAAATTGTATGTTTCTGAGTAGGGCTCAAAGTAATTAAAACAGACTCATCTGGAATTCTTTTCTCAGAGACTAAATTTGCTAACATTGTAAGGTATTTAAATGACAGTGTGTCCTTTAAAGTGATTTTGTGAATGGTTTATATCTAATTAGGAGTTATTAAACCAATATATACTGATAAAGAAGGTGAGAGAAAAGGTATTAAGGAGAAATATATGAAGGGAATTGTTTGCATGAATAAGAGATATATGTGCAATAGAACAATATAAAGATATCAGGTAATGAAATGGCTAAATGAAGGATCACGGGAAGACTGATGACTGCAAACAGTCATAACAATTGAAGACTAGGATAAGAAATTAGAAAGTTTATCAAACAGAGAAAACCGAAAATAGGAAAATGGTATGGCATTTGTTTGTATAAAGTGAATAAAAAGTTAATTTATATTCAGAAAAATTAATTATTAACTAACCACCTCTCCATGAAGAC
This sequence comes from Acrocephalus scirpaceus scirpaceus, assembly GCA_910950805.1. Classification (NCBI taxonomy): domain Eukaryota; kingdom Metazoa; phylum Chordata; class Aves; order Passeriformes; family Sylviidae; genus Acrocephalus; species Acrocephalus scirpaceus. The sequence continues at coordinate 36,763,114 of OU383776.1, forward strand.
TGTAAATCTCATAAAGAACACTCGTCATATGTTAAATGTGTATATATCAGGTAAAGAATGTATTAAATAGAATTGTTTTCAGTTTGTTTACTATTGCAATATAAATCTAGGTTGCTATGCGAAGAGTAAATTTTCTTTTCATGCACTTCATATGTGTAAAACTACTATAAAACTACTACATTTAGGTGTCAATCACTTCTATTAGAAAAGCCATCAATAACTCTGGAATTTGGGCCATGCCTCATGATTTGAAACTGAAGATGTAAAGACTGCAAGACAAAGAAGGGATTTGTTTGTGCTCACCTGTAGGGAGATATTTATTATCAGGAACACAGTGGCAAAAATGCTGATTAGCTTAGAGCATTCAAAGACATTTATAAATCATGGTAGGAAGAAAGCATTTTTTTCCAAACAATATGGTGCACAGGATGATACAAGCTACCCATTAAAAATTGTTTAAAACATGTAAGCAGTTTTAATTTTGACAAATATATGTGCTTTGTCACCTAGGATTTATGGTGAGATGTAGAACTAGTTTGATAAAGAGAGACATGAAGTTTGTTACAAATGATGAGCTTATTATTATGTTACAAATGAGATATATATTGAATTAAATGAAACTGTGTGAGGAATTGGGAAAGAAACAGTCCCAGAAGCACAATAGCACAAGATCAGACAGGACTTTTTAAAGCAGTCTATCTATTTGGGGAAAAAAAAAAAAAATTATAAAAATCGGTGGATTAAACTTCTATTTTGATAAATTAGGAAGACATGCTAAGCATGCTAGGAACTGAAAACTAAGTCTGGCAGCGCCAATGCAAGATAGAAGAAGAGACATAAATTAACACTCGTAAACATTAAGGAAAACAAAACCAGTCAACAAAAATCTCCCATAAAGATTCCTTTTGTATCACTGAACTTGAGACAATGTACATAATTTTAGTGAAGTATGAAAGTAATATAATCTCAAGTCAATAAAGTGTGAGGAAGTAGTAAGAGTTAAGTGTTCTGACACTTGTATACTCTAAATAATGCTGGATTTCTATATATTGAGATTTACATAGTGGCTTTAAAGATCATTTCTTGTTTATTTATACACTTACCATCTTTTTAAAATCTACATGTACAAACTTACATCTTATGGTCATTCAAATCTGAAAATAGCTGGAATTGCTACATAAAAATGTACCATTTTCCTTAAAAAATTTTGGTAAGATATGTCTGTGTTCATGGAGGAGGAGATGGCTTCTAAACTGCAACTCTAAGATGAGCATTTTGGGAGGTTCAGAGCTACCGTGAACATTGGAAAATTCATGGTAAATAAGACAGAAATTGGTATCAGTTATATAGTGAGCCAATTGCTTGATATTTTTCATTCGTAATCTTGCTTAGATATATCCATTAATGTGTTTGACTAAAGATTCCCACATTAGATTCCTTTGATGTAATTATTTTCCTGATTTTGTCTTTATGCAAGCAAGAAAACAAGCAGTATAAAAGAAGTTCAATTCCAGTGTTCAAAACCCAGCAGTGATGCAGAAGCTGGTAGGACATGTCATGAGGTCCGTCAAAGAGGAGAGGAAGGAAGATTCCATTCTAGAAGTTATGATTGAAAAGTGAGAAAATAAGTTAAAGGCAGTGGTATGAAAGAAAGGCAAAAAGAAACATCGATGTATGTGGCATCCCAAATATAAGTCCCTAGTAAGCCATACAGTGACTGAAGCCAAACTGTTTTTTGGCATGTCTGTCACACTTAATGCCTACTGCAAAGTCAGGATTAGCTCAGGAAGGGATAAATTAGCACAATTTATATATATATATATATATATATATATATATATATATATATATATATGAACTGCATATGTTTTTAATGTATGATAGGTGTAGAAATATTAGTGAGAATACATATTACAAACATAATTGAAAGGGCCACATTGTAGGCAGAACTTTCATTCTCATCTTGGATGTTTCTCTCCTTAAATTTTTATCAAGAATTAGGTAAATAACTAGTATTTTTTTCATCTTTCATCTACAAGGAGTAGTGAGTTTTTCCAAAATAAGAACATGCATAACTGTACACTGTGCTATTTCTAGGAATGGATAGCGGGTCACAGAAGTAGAGTTGTGTGACTGATCCTGAAACTAGCTAGTGTCTTGAAGCAGATCTCTGCCTACAGTGTTTCCCCAAAAAGATACAATTTTTGAAAAGCCTTATAATTCAAAAGACAGACTATTTTAAATCAAAAGCCACTTTATGAGGTCTAGAAGTATAGAAAGTGAGGGAGAATTATTCAAAAGCACATCATTCTCTTCTGCCTGCTGTGTCCTTTCAGTACAGCCTTTCACCTGGATCCAAGCAAAACACTTCTGGATTAAAGACAGCTTAGCTGTCTGTGATTGCATTCTCTGAGGTCTACAGAATAAAACTTATCCTTCCATTGACTATTTGTGTGTTTGATCCCTCTCTTCTCAGCAGCCTGTGTTGTTCTGCAATCCCCTCTGCTTTCACTACACTGAAGTCCAGCAATGTCTTTCCAGCAAGCATTTCTATTTCTGGGAATGTATACAGTCTTTCCTCTTTGGGGAGGGTCTTTCCTTTCGGGGAGGGACGCTTCAACTAGCCATTCTTTTAGATAGATGCTAATTGCAAATTATGAGATTAGTTCTGGCCATGGTCTAAAAGATGATTGCTCACTCACTATGGTGGATATTATCTACTGTGTTTCTGGAGAGGTAGACTATAGGAAACAGCAGTAACTTGTAAAAACCAGAGTATTTTAAAGGGTGGATGGGACTACAGGTTGCAATAGGGGATTTGTGTCTGCAGCTTACTTGAAAAGAAAGTAAGATACTTAAAATTTATCAGAAACATAAAATAACTTCAGTCAAAGTTAACTTTATTTGCAGTAAAAGGAAGTCTATTTGATATATGCTACATATTCTGCATTTATTCTGGACTTCTGAATTCTTATGAAAGAAAGAGCATGTAATTTTGTAAATGTTCTGTTCTTTGCCATCAAGTCATTATTAGAAACAAAACATATACATAAATAAATTAATGAATAAAAATTATTTTCTCACCTGTCTGTAATACCACATAAATCTATCTGAAGATTACTGAAATTGCCAAAACCATTTTGCTGAATAGAGATCATATCCACTGCTTTGTTACCAATGGAAATAAGTCGCATGCATCCTTGAAAACCACCAAATGAGGTATTACATTCAGAAATGTTTCCACTGCTAGGACAACCTGAAACAAGAATAAAAACTGGAGCTGAAAAGAAATATTTTATTGAAAAAAATATATATATTCCAAAAGTAAATTGAACTTTTATAGCCTCCATGTTTTAAACTTTGTGGTTGGAGGACTTTAGCCAGAAGCTCTTCTGATAAGCCATGGCTGCATGACTGAAAAGAAATTCTTTTCTGCAGTCTTATTGTTCTTAGCACATCTGCAAAACATCATTAAAATAATTGTTAAAGGTTCAACAAAACAAAAGTTCTCAAGCAAGAGTGGAATCAAGATCAGAACAAGTTGACTGGGAGATCTTAGTCCCAGAATGTTAGGTCACAATCTAAGGTCACATGATCTGAACAAGTTTTAAGTCACAATTGAAGTCAAATAAGAAAAAAAAAAATCAGTTACCAAGTAGAGTGTTAAGTTATCAACTGTTAAGAAGATTTTGCCAGGTACTGAAACTTCTTGTTGCAGACCATCAACAACTAAACTAGGAGACAACCTGCTTCATTGAACCTGATACTCATGGATACTCATGAAGCTTCATTGAATCTGATACTCATGAACCTGATACTCCTTCCATTTCAAGGAAGAAATGGTTGAAAATGTAAAGGTCAAGGACAGTCTTGGTTACAGCAAACATGAAGATGAAGCTGTGGAGTTTATGAGCCACAAAGAAAAGAGAAAGAAATAAACTCCAGAATTATAACCCTGGACTTTAGAAGAGCCAAAATTTTTCTGTTCAGGATCTATTTTGAGGATATCATTAGAAATTACCTTGGAGAGCAAAAGGGCTAGATAGCTTTAATATAAATGCTCTTCAGAGCAGAAAAGAAGTCCCTAGCAATATCAGATTAGCTAAGCAAGTGTGGCATAAGGCTGCAAACATAAACATGGAGCTCCTGAGTGAGTGCAAACACAAAAAGAAAGCACACAAAATGAGGTAGCAGGGACATACAACATAGGCGAATACAAAGAAATTACCTGCGTGTCTAGGAATGCAGTTAGGAAACCAAGAAGGGATAAAACTTGCCAAGGAAGTTGAAATGCAACAAAAAGTTTTATGTAGGTACAACAGTAAGAAAAGGAAGGCTTTATGATTATGGATTATGATTATGGAAAGAGATTATGGATATTATCCATATATTCCATGGGACTTAATAACAAGGGTTTAGAGAAGAATTGTTTTCTTCAAGGTCTTTTTCTTCACTAGTAAAACTGACCTTAGGATTCCCATATCCTAGCAGAGTATGAAAAAAAGAATGTAGTAAAGGAACAATGAGCCCAGGGTGTACCTGAGGGTGCTGTAGGAGCTAGTCAATGCCATTTTAACAATTGCCATTGTCATTGCAAATTCATTAACATTTTAATCCTCAAAGGGTCTTGGCAATATTCTGTACTTCTTGATAATTGCAAAAGGCAGATGTTACATGCATCTTCAAGAAACTAGAAGGCAGTTAGTCTTATTGCAGTGCCTGGCAAATTCACAGAGCAAAACTTCTTAAAGCCATTTCTAAACATGCAAAGGACAAGAAGTTAACTGGCTAACCTTAGCTTCAAGATTAAATCATGCCTGACTGAGGTCTCAGTGTTCTTTTCTGAAGTGATGAGCAGTATAGATAAAGGGAGAGCACTGAGCATTTCATACTTTAGCAAAGACTTAACAGTTTTCTATCGTCTTCCTGTCACCAGACTCATGATATATATGGGTGGGATAATCAGGCGGTTGATGCTGCAAAGGGCAGCTGATGATCACTGAGCAGAAGGTTCTTCAGAGATCAGTAGTTACATCTATAATATCTTGATTAATGACCTGGATGATGAGACAGCATGCACTTACAGCAAGCCTGCAACTGATACCAAACAAGGGGCAGGGACAAAATGTTGGAGATCAAAGGGGCCTGGACAGGAATGTCATGAAATTCATTAAGAACAAGATCAAGACTTTTAATATGAGATGGAACACATCCATGCAACAATCCAAACTGGAGGATAACTGTCCAGAGACAGCCTGAGCTCCTAGTGACCATCAAGTGGAATATGAGTTGGAGGAGTGTTCTTGCAGCACAGAAGGCTGTGGGAAGGCATACATTCTGGGATGTATTATAGAGCATAATCAGCAAGTGTTGGGAAGTGGTTCTTCTTGCTACATGGCACTTGTGAGGCCATATCTGGAGTGCAGTAGTTCTGGGCTCCCCAGTACAGGAAAGATGTCAATATCCTAAAGTGAGGCCAGAGGGGGCCTCCAAGATGGCTGGTAGCTCAATGCAGTTGTGAGGAGGTGCTGATAGATCTGGACCTATTAAGTCTTAAGAAGAGAAAATAAACCTATCAGATAAGATGGCACAGAGAAGATGGGGGAAGACTACTTCAAGCAGTGCATGGTGACAGCACAAGAGGCAAAGGACAAAATTAAAACCCTGCAAATTTGGATCATAAGGCATAAGACACAAGCAACAAGTATTTTTACTGTGACAGTGGTCCATATCAGAACAGTTTGTCCCAAGAAGTTATAAGATTTCCATCTTTGCAGCTGTACAAGTCTTGAGTGGTAATATCCCTGTACATCTTGATCTAATCAGACTTGTTTAGAACAGAGGCGTAGACTACATACCATCTGGATGTCCACACTCTGTAAGAATCTAATATTGTGCTTTATCTATTGTCTTACTGATCCGGAAATGCTTTGTTCACTGACTGCCAAAAAATAAACATTTGGAATAAACAAATAAATTGTTTTATTCCTATTTGATTTAAACCACGTCTATTGAGCAGTTTTTTCCCAGTGGCAGCTAAACACTTCACTACAAGGCTTAAATGGTTTTTCTTTGTCTTTCTTCCAATGATGCACAAGGGTCAACTTTGATCTTAGCCCAACAATACTGCATTCTGGTTCACAGCATTTGAAGATCTTCATGTTTCAGGATGTTAGGAAGCAGAGAGTTTTAAGACACTTTTCTGTTGCACAGAGCTAATAGGTACTTTTGAAGTCCTGTAAAGACAGGGGAGAGTCTTATGATACAGGAAAGCAAAAAAACAGTGGAAACTGGTAAATATATTCAAAAGAGTATGCAACAATGTAATAGATATATTTTTGAGAAATATAGATTATAAAATTAATTAAAAGTGAAATCTAGCAAGTTAATAGACTTTTAGTGTGTATAACTGTGTTCAGGAACCAAACTGCTCAAAATTGTTTTCAGTTTTCTAAAGGCAAATGTTTATTATCTACTCCGTGCATTGCTTTAAGAACAACAAATATGCAGACTTGCAAAAGTCAAAATAGGAGCACAGTAAGTTTTCAGCACCACACATAGTTAGGCAAATTAATTACAGGTCTAACCACAATCTTTACAGCATCCTTCAGTTGAACAGTATCATAAATTCTGTCATTTCTGGTGAAAAATATGATGCTCGTTTAAGAATTAAATACTTTCAATAGAATTTGAATAAATAAATAAATAAATAAATAAATAAAGGCAAAAGAAAGACGAAAAAGTTTACAATTTTTAGACATAACTATTTCACAAAATAGTGTCTCAGATATTCTTCTTGGTGTCTCTTTTTCAAAAACTGTCTTCTGTTAGATAAGAGACAAATACAACTAACACTAATTAAATTGTGTTTCCTTACAATTGTGGACTGGATATTAAAGATAAGAACAAATCCATAAATCATTAAATTTATATTATGTGCTTATTTCAATATTAAATTATCTCATTTTCCCTTATAATTGCAGTGAGTTATTGTTACAAGAGCTGGGAGAGGTTATAGATCCTTGATGATGGCATGACTAGAAATTGAGCTGACATAACATTAAATTATTTTCATGTTTATTACACATTTTCCAAGTTAAATATACACATTTCCTGCATAATTTCTATTAATTAAAACAAGTAAACAAATCACTATGTCCCCAGGACATCTCCCCTGAAAGGCTGATACACATATTTTAACAAAAAGCACAAACACGGTAAATATTCATATAAACTTGGAAAGAAAGTAAAAATGCATTGTCTGCATTTTGATAGTAGTATACAACTTGAAAATTTGATAAGAATTTTCTAAACTCAGAAACCCTCTTCTAGCATTCCCTAACTTAACTAAAGCTGCAGATTTCAGCAATAAGACTGAGATCAGAGAATATGAAGGGTGGATATGCAGCTGGTTCTTCCAGTGTTCCTGGAATTATTTTGTCTTCTCCACAATGCAAAACACAAATAGAAGTGCCCTTGTACAATTCAATTGAATATGCTGCTTTTTGTAACTGCCCATACTCCTTCTGAACTGTTCATCTGTGCCATCCACCCTGCAATGATGAAAATCACCTAATCAGAGGTCTCCGAACCTGAACCAACATAGAAGAGTTATTCAAGGCTAATATCTTGCACCTTTCTCTGATTTTGCTGATTATTATCCAAATCAAGGGGTATTTTTAGTAGAAAAAGGGTAGATGCCAGATGTGAAAATCCATATGAATGCTCATGTAGCAGTTACTGTACTAACAGCATGCATATGAGGATGAAAATTATTTTAAACCTATTGTTTCAAGGCAAGTGATCTGTGGACAATGATGGTGTCCATACTCATTTAGTGTTTTGTATACAACTTTCTCAGTTTTCTCAGAAATTTGGGAATTATTAATAAATAATTAATAATTTATTAATTCAACCATTAATGTTTAAAAGAGAGAAAGTATTAGGCTTCTAATGTATTCAGGTAATGTTTATCATAGTTATTATGCAGTCCATTCCCAAAAGAATTATATGACTAACAGAACAACCTGTTCCACTCTATCAGTAACAATACATGTTATTAATTACATAATCTCTAGATGATAGATGACGGTTGATATTCCTAGAGAAATTAAGATCTAGACATACATATAGGTTTTTAGGCGCAAATTATATTTGTCAAACATAGAAAAGTTATACCACTGTGGTGGTAAAAAAAAAAGTCTATGTATCATACAAAGAGGATATTTACATAGGTCAGCATACACCAAGGTGAAAACTTGAAGTCATTCCAGTGGAAGATTCTCCAAAATATTAATTCAGCAAAGCATTAAGTCTGCAGCAAGAGAAACCTTTGCACATCTGTTTGATTGCCAATTATCAGATAAGAACATGATACAAGTTATGACAATCTAAAAAGTGACCAAGGATTCAGGGTGGTGATTTATTCTACCCAACATGGTAAAATTCAAAGGAAACTGAAACTAAAAACATCATAACAGTGCCTGAACCAAGCTAGGCAAAGACGACTTGAAGCAAGCCCAACAATTCATTTAATTAGATATTTCAGGGAAAATTGATGTGTAACTGTTGGATATTGCCAATATACACAAACAACAATATTTCACCTCCAAAGTAGAAAACATCTGAATAAATCTGCAGAGGTATGACAGCATGAGCAGACGAGGTCACATCATTGTCCACTCTTACACTGATACGATTCCTTTTGATAGAGAGAGATACAGAATGCCACTGGCCATTATTTAATCCAGCACCTGAAAGAAAAATAAACCCCCCAAATTTAGTATAAACTTCCACTTATTGTTATACTATCTAAATATGTTAGAGTTGAAAGGATAAGGAACAAGGAGAGCAATCATAGCCTGCATAAAATCTCCAATGAGAAATAAATGAAAAAGAACTTAATAAGCACAAGCATCTTTTGTGAAGACAGAACCTATCTTCACATATTATAAATAAAAAATAAAGGTACTTCAGTGAATAAGTCTAGTCTTGTAGTACTATTGTTGTAGCCTAATTATTTGAAATATATCCATTTAATGTAATGAATGCGAAGAGTATCCTCCCAATCAAAGGAGGTTATCATTAAAATATCGTTGTGATGGCTAATACAGTATTTTACACATAACACATATTTTTATTACACTGTTACAAAAGATTTCATCATAATTTTAAAAAAACACAGTAGTCGTATTACAACATGGAAAAATAGTAAAATACTGTAGATGCTAAAAGCTTCGGTAATCATCATGTCAATGTCACAAGACAATTTTGCTTTCAGCTGATTCTTTTACTGGACATATATATGGGAAAATATCTGAGAGTTTAGCCCCAACCACAAATTTACATTACTTCTGTCTGTGTAGGTGTAAGGCGCCACAAAGCAATAAACCTACAGCCCTGATTCTGAAAAGCACTTACGTATACATAAATAGATTCTACACCGGGCAGCATGTCACCACATTGTTATATTTAGCAAGTGCTTAAAGACAATCATGTTCTTGAGTGTTCTTCAGAACAGAGATATTTCTTTCTCAGTGAAGAACAAAGAATACAGCCTTTAAATTAGTCAAAGTATTTTCTTGACTGCAGAGTGCCTTATGATTTGTGATCTGTGACTTCCCTCTTGAAATTTCATGTATTTATGTATTTCTCTCTAGAACATGTTGTATATGCTGCAGTAACAGTCCATGAGTTAAGAGACACATTCAAACAGAAAGAAATAAAGAGAAATATGAGGAAGTTCAAATAGCTAAATTATAGCATAACTAGGGTCCATAGATTGTTGACTACCATAATCTAAATCCAAGATTGTTATACAACGAAGAGATAAACCCTAGAAGGACATTGCAAACTCAGATGAACTATCACCTAGATAATATATTCAATATATTTAGGACAATATTAGTCCTATATACCTTTTCTCTGATTTTTTCCTTACTTTAATCAGCATATTTATTGGGGATCACATACCAAGAAATCCTAAACATTTTGCTTTAGTCCCAGCTTCTCACAGGTCCTTCAAGTGATTGAAGTTTTCCTGTCACATCTCTTTAATACATTATCCTTTTCCTTTAGAAATCAAAGAATCATAGAATCATATAGCATTTTGGGCTGCAAGTGACCTTTAAAAACCAGTTTAATCGATTTCCATCTTTGTAGGGATTTTTTTTACTGGATCAGGTTGCCAAAACCCCTGTCTAACATAATCTTGAACATTTCCAGGAGTGGAACATGTAAATATAACCTGTTTCACTTTAAAATTGTTACCTCTTGTTCTGCCACTACAGATCCTTGGAGGAAAAAATAATAAAAAGGCCCATTATAGGCCTTCTCTTAAATACTGAAAGGCCACAATAAGGTCCCCCAAAAGCTTTTTTTTTCCAAGTTGAACAATACCAACTCTCTGAGTTTGTCTCCATGGAGATATGCTCCAGCCCTCTGATCATTTTCATGGCCCTACTCCTGTCTCCCTCTAGCAGGACCATGTTTTTCTTGTGTTGAGGACCCTAGAGTTTGAAGCAGTTCTTGATGTGGGGTCTCATCTACCAGCACCCTCAAGTTCCTCTTGGCAGTCCTGCTCTCAATCCCTTCCTCCTCTAGCCTCTACTCATACTGGGGGGCACTCAAAACCATGTGCAGGAACTTGCATTTGGCTTTGTTGAGCTTCATGAGCTTCACATGGGTCCATTCTTCAAGTCTATCAAGCGCCCTCCATCTTCAAATCTACCAAAGGTTGCATTCCTTCCCTAAAGAGAATCAACCGCACCACTCAGGCTGGTGTCATCAGCAAACTTTCTGAGGTTACACTTGATCTCACTACCTATGTCATTACTGAAAATATTAAATCTAGCAACTAACTCTGTCACTTTATTTTTATTGTTGCAAGGATAACTACTTTTAATTCTTAGTTGTGAATCCTGCTTCAGTAGCTTCTTACTCTGGTGGGTAAACCATATTCTAAACCTTGCAATATTTGACTGAGAAGGTAGGTAAGAGACTGTCCTAACATGAAGAATGGTATTTCAGACTGTCAGAAGTTTTGGTTACTGTAAAATTAATAATATGAAATTTGCACTTTTTGGTTTGTTGATTGTAATTCGCCTTACTGACCTACTACATGATTTTGGACTGGATATTTTATCTCCCCTTCTTAGAGGTTGGCATGATTAGAGATATTTAACAATTTTCATGTAGCTGAAGTTAAGGCTTCCTAGAAATCCCTTTTATTAAGTCTGAGAACTAAGGAATGCCGTTGTAGGAGCACAAGACACCCTGATGAAAACTGTTCATTTTAGCCCTTGAATTGAGAACCTTAACTAAGTTCACATTTGCTTGTGTGGAGCCACTGAGTGGTACAACTTCTAAGTGGAAGAGGCCAGTGGTCTACTAACATCTACATTCCATCTGAAACTTATATTTGTCTGCTGCTCTACTATGAGTTAGAAAAATGCTTAACTAGAAACAAGTAGGAAAACCAAAGCAATTAATTTTTTAGTACATAATAAGGTAGCTGTTAAACAAAATGCAAATTTTTTTCTCATTAGTTCCATTAAATCTAAGTATTAAAATAGGGCCTATGGAATGTCGTGCAGAACAATGATACCTGACCTCAGAGACACATTTATAAAATACAGTGTATATAGATTATTAGGAGATCAGTGACAAACAAAAAAAAAGTTTAGAGGAAGTAATTTATAGATTAGTCTGAAATATAACAATGAAACCCTATTATTATTAGCATCACTTAATTAAAAGCTCCATGGAAATTAAAAGTTGAATAGAAATAGAGGGTCATAGAAGAATTTGAGTAATAAGATCTAACATTTACACATATTGTAATTCAATTTGGTCTCATAATTCCAAACAGATCAACAGTGTTTATTTTTCTTTTTTCTTAAATCTATGTTATTTCTTTGTGAATATTTGATGTGCAAAAGAGGCTACAAATGAGAGACCTTAGGCAACCATTCTGCAAAAGAAAGATAGAACTTACTATAACCTAATTACTTATGAATTAACATGCCATTCTCCTCAGTTTTATATGGTTAAAGAAATTCTTCAAAAACACAGGATAATTAATTTAAGACTTGTGCACAAAGAAATATGCTTAGATTTAATTATCAAATATTATATGTGTGTGCACGTGCGTGAAAGTCAGGTCATAAGTCCTCGCCTGTAGGGGAGCAAATCTTCTGTCCAACCATCCATAATTTAATTATTCAATCTCCAAATGCAGACTTGAATTGCTTCATTGATTGCTACAACAAACACTTCAAAAACTCAATGAAAAGTTTCCCATATGGTTTTGTTAGATAAATGCCTTCTCAGAAGAGAATAAGATGATTTTGCTGTAGCTCTTGCCTTCACAAAGACAAACGCAATTCCTCCTGTTATACCTTATGAACAGAAAGCTTAACCGAGCATGAGAGCATTAAATTCTGTTTCAGCATAGAATGTCAAGATTTATTTTGGGATGTTTACACTAATATTTTATTTATTGCTTTGCAGCTTTGAAATTGAATAAATTGCACCACGTGCAAATCTACCTATAGCTGTTAAAAGTGCCAGCAACATCAGCCAGTCTATTAAAATGGCAGTGCATAGCAACAATTTCTTTAACGTACATCACCTAATTGAACAGCAATTGAAATAACTCCTAAAAAGCCAAATTCATCACTGCTAACTACATACCACTGACATTCTTATTAAGAAATTGACATTTTCAAATGGTAAACCTAGGGAAATCTCTTGTCATTAAAGTGGTAATCTTTGTGCATCAGTTATTTTAGATAATAAAAAATAGCAGGGTCATTTCCATTATCACCCACAGGAAAAGGATCAAAGCATTTATGTAAATTTCAACATTATCTGTGGTCATTAGAGGCTTATAATCTTTTTCTGAGTTAAAATAATCTAAGGTTTAAAATTTTACTTATAATCATTATACACCTGTAGAAAAATAATGAACTTGGTAATTTCTTTCTCCTTCCCTTCCCCTCCCTTCCCCTCCCTTCTTTTACACTAGATAATATTCTGCTTTATGAATATGAAATGGAAAATACATGCTTGTGTATAGGTCAAAATAAATCAAAGATCAAGTGATGTTTTGGATATCATAAATGTGTTTTCTGCATCCAAATTCACCATTGCTTCTACAATATATTCCTCCAGCTAGTGGACTCTGGTCATCTTTGTACAGAAACCACTCCAACCCCAGCCTCAATTTCCTCATACTCATTTATTCCTTGTAATCCCTTTTATCCACCTAATCTCTGTTGTACAGTTTTTCCTGCCTGAGTACTCATCATATCATATCACATCATATAATCCATCTACAAGTAAAAGGCAAAATTCAATTTGTTTGCATAAATAATGAGAAGCTCTAAGGCAGCTGTGATACATGGAATGTCAGAGAATAGTACAATAAGGATGAAGTGCTGCTAGGTGAAGGTGATGATATTATTACATGGAGATGTTACGGCATCTCAGCATTTTATAAAAAGCTTTCAAAGGTGGAGATGATGCTTGTCTGTCCTGCTCTCATATTTCCTGAAAGATGGAGATTCCTGACTGGGCCAACAGTCTTGTTCTCATATCAAGGGCCAACAGTGCTCAGAAAAACTGAGGAGACTCTCTAATGTGACTGTGTATCACTATAGTTGCTTCATCCTTTTGTCTTGACTAATTTGTTTACCAAGGGTGAAATTACTCATCAGAAGACTAGAAGATACTAGACCTTTTTTAAAATCTGTTTTACCCTGTGGGATGCCTAGAAGTGCACTACCAAAAGTAGATGATCTAATCTTAATTCAGTGTTTAACTACAAAAATGACCCTTAGCTCTCAGGTATTCATTTTCCTCAAATTCCATTTGTTTTTTTTTATTATTGTAGACTCAAAATTACCCTCGTTTTCTGAAACACAATCTGGTATTGAGCATCCACTGCACCAGTTTAATGGACATCTCTGCAACTGAGAAATCTAAAAAGTAATAGACGTGATATTTATAGTGATGTATAACCTTATAAAAATTTAGTTCTTACCTTTTGAAAGCACTGGCAAGTGGCAAAAAACATCTTAATGACTTAGCTAACAGAGTAAGAGACTAAATTTCTTACACTTCACAACTGAAAAAGCTGCTTAGATTGCCTGGGTTATACACATGAGCTGTACATATTGTATGCATGTTAAGCTAAGGAATCAATTTTTCAGTCTATATTACTGCAAGTAATTTCTGCTCTCATGGAGAAAAAAAAATTGGTATGTTTGTGAGAAAAGAAAGCATTTACAAATAATTGGGTGTAAAATTCCCACAAGTAAAGCACAGTTGCACACAAACCAATCATAAAAATCAGTCAAAAAAGCAAGTACTAAGTAAATGAGCTTTAAATTTTTTTCTTTCATAAATAGAAGTCTTGGAATTTTTTTTTCTTCATTTCTATTACCTGCAGCGATGCCACTCAGTACTCTTCCTGTTTTATGAAGATTGATTTTGACTCTCCCATCACTCAGATATAAGAGGAAACCACCTGAAGACTGCTGCTGTTTACTGGATAATAGAAGTCCTTCCTTGTTCCAAGTGCGAAACTGAAAACTGACAAATACTTCATCTTGCCCTGATGTGCCTGGCAGTGCCATGAAACTGCTGGAGCTCAGAAATGTAACAGGAACCACCTGTGGCTCTAAACACAAGAAGGACATATTTCCCTAGATAGAAATAAAACAAATATGGCCTTAGGAAGAGTCATGAGAATTTCTCCATGGAAACTGCAGAGCTTCAAAACATGGTGCATAGTACTTGAATGTATCAGTCTAAAAATCAAGCATTAACATCATCAGTTTGAGAAATGCTAACATAGTTGTATGACCAGAATAGATTCATCTGCCTGCACAAAGAATGGTGGGGACCTTTGAGGGAATTACATGAGTTCCTAAATTATGAGGCCGTTTTAACGCTACTTCAGGATTTAGAAAGATCTGCTTTGTTCCTAGCTTGGCTCAGCCTCAGTAAGCATTAGGGACTTGACAAATTCTTCAGTGACAAATAAGTGCCATGCCACTGACTGCATGCAAACACTTACATGGGTATAAATGTTAGGATGAAGAGAAAAATGTTAAGCTGGCACTGATTGTTTAAGATGGTGATAAATTTAAGAAGAAAACAATTTCCAAATAAATACAATTGGAGATGTGCACCAACTCCAATATTTGTTTTCACAAACAGAAAAATTCCACATATAAACACTTGCTACTTACAAATGCACAACGCATACATCTTAAATTAAAAGGGAATATGTTTTCAAGCAGGCCCATATGGACAAGCTGATGAGTTGGATTTATGGAGCTAGCATTTACTTTGTGTTTACCTTTCTCTGAAACAACTGTTTCTTAGGTAAACTTGTGGTTGTATTCATTGAGAAACTCTGAGAGTAACCTGCATCTGTATTTGTACTGAGTGATGCAGATAAGAAATCTGGAATGGGAATAATGCATTTTTGCATCTGGTGTCAGAGCTTATGGTGCTTGGTAGTAATACACTGTGCACTCTGATCTAATGACTTGCTGACACCATTTGAAATATAATTAATTTGTTCTAGAGAAAGGATTAATAAAGAGAATTGGTTTTGGAATTTAAAGTACACTTAATTTCTGTTCAATACTAAGAGGTTTTAAACTTTTGAGCATACATAAAACTTTGACTACACAATAAGAAGATTTAAAATCAATTTAAGAAAAATACTCACTAGTCCCTGGTGTGGCAAAGTATTAAAGTCTATGGGTTTTCATTTTCTTCAAGGAAAATATATAAATAAGTAAAAGCTTTGTCTTATGAACTCAGCTGTACAGACATGAATAGTCAGCAAAACTGACACATAGTAAGAAGGTACTCAACAGATTAGTGAATCTTTTTAAATGCTAAAATCTGGCCATTTGCAGATTCCCCCCGTTAAGTGCCTATTTAACAAGGATTCTGTGACAACAGAGATTCTTTATCTAATATTTACATCATCTAAAAAAATCTCCTAAATAGTTTTAAAATAGCACAACAATTTAAAACATTTGACATGATAATAATGAAATTTCCTATTACAGGTAATTTCAAAGATCCCCTTTCACTAGTCCACCTACAATCTACTATAATTGCTCATTCCCCAATATTCATAAGCATCATGGACACAATACTATGCAGAAGTACCAGTTAGTTAATTTTGGAATATTTCAGGTGAATTTCACATACGAAGAGACAACCTCATTCATTTCTTCTATGACAGAGAACAAATTTGAGTCTTCCTATTCTGAACAGAAATTCAAGTTACAATATGTGGATGAGGAAAGCATTTAATATATTTTTAATTATTCTGAATTGATTTCTATGTTACTTCTGCATTTCCTGCTACTAAGTAAGTACATTCTGCAAAGAGAGGACCCTTGTTTTACTAGAGAAAGAAAAAAAACCAACAAAACCAACCGAAAAAGACTTATTAAAATTTCTAGAAAGCCTTTTGTAACACAGAAGACATTTGTTTTGCTCTTGGAACTGTTTCTCCAAAAGGTCAGAATTTGGATAATATGACTGTTGCCATGTCACAATAAATGCATTAAACCCACTAACTTAGACAACAGGTCTTCTGACTAAGGTCAGTATAAATTGAAAAACAGAACTTATCTATCAATTTTATAATGCTCTGGACAAAGCAAAGTGGATCAGTGTCATCAGCAACAAATAACTTTAAAAATGCACTGCTGGTGTTCTTATTAGCCAGGCATGTATTTTTATTACTCTGGTACAAAGCCAAAGACTTGATGGTTTCTCATGCATCTTGTTACTCATTGACTTTTGTCACCCAGTTAGATAACACACAACACTGTGATATCAGATACATCTAAATATCAGCTAAAGACCTCAAGAATAAAATGCATCCTGCCTTTTCTACTAGGGTGAATCTACACAGCATAAAATGAAAAATAGCCCAACTTAGTAATTACTTTATTTTTCTTTCATTACCTAACACAGATTTTCCTAGAAATGTGTGCTAACAGGTTGAATTTGAAAGTGGTTGTGATGTTTTCTGTTTTAGTTTTTTATTCTTTCTTAACTATAAATCTCTTACCACAATGTAGATCTGAGATTTATGCTTCCTGGCCAGGTCAATAATGTTTACTCCATTATAATAAATATTTTCAAAACACCCATGAAAGTTCCTCCGTGATAATGTCCCTGATTTTCCAGGCACTGGGATCCCTCCAAAGCTGAGCTTAGAAAGAGAAGAGAAGAGAAATCAATAATACTGTTAAGTAATTGTCTAAGAAAGAAGTTGACTATACTGTAAAAACAGAAGTCAAAGACTGGCCTATAATGAATCTATTGCTTCCTGTGTATTTCTCTGTATCATATCTACATATTAAAAGAACAGGCTAACAAAAAATTAGTATAGTCAGATACTATGTCAAGTCAGATGTATGTAGCAAATTTTTTTGACATTTTGTCTTTCTCTTTTCTTCTTCTGATGTCTCTTAGCAGTGCCTTGATCAGTTTTCAGGGTCCATTACAGCTGCAAAACCAAGGAGAAGAAGGACAAGGCCAAGTACATGGACACCATGCAAAACAGTGTAAAAAGGGAGAAGAAAATAACCAGCAACTTCTTTAGAAACTTGAGCCTAACTTCTCCACTCTGTGCACACCATAAATACCATAATAGAGAATAAGAGTGCATCAAATTACACTATTCTAGACCAGATTTGAAACAAACTAAAGGAGGTACATTTTTCCTTCCAAAATGCTTAGGCTGTACAGTTCCTTTGTATGGTGCTGTAAAATTACTTTGTTTCAGAAAGAGATTGGAAGATTTAATAAAAATAAAAACTCATTGAGAGCTACTAAATTCAAAAATATCATTCTGTCTAAATATGTCCCTACCCTAAGGCAAAAGCTGCTAGAAAGCAGTAAATTGTATTAGAAAAGCATTATCACAAGGGTGACCTTAGTTCTGCTCTAGTCTATGTTTTAACTCTTGGACATCATCAGAAATAGGATTCCAGTAAGAGTGAACAGTTGAGCTCACATATTTCAAAGCTATTCTGGACCACACTGTAAAAAGGACAGTCTAAACTATTAACCTTTTAATTTTTAAATTTTGCTCAATGTTTAAAATAATTTTACAAAAAAGATCTACCAAAATAAAATAGATCATATTTCATAAAATTATTAAATTAATAAAATTCTATAATCTGAAATGCAATATAAAAACAGTAGTTTGGGGTTTTTTGAATGTTTTTATGCTTTCTTTTTACTTGTGTTAGCTACACATATTTCAAACTATAGTATGTGGTAGACGAGAGGAAATTTAATTTGCAATATTGACTGATTTAGTAAAAGATATCTATTTGTCAACCAGTTATTTTCTCTCTCAATTTTCTTTTTCTTAATTTGTATAATCCTCCAAACTTTGATGTTATGATTTACATTCAGAAATTCTGAGCAGATATTTTTGAAATGGAATAATGCAGACACAGAGCAGCATGACATCTCACTCCAAATGCTTAAAAGTTGAATGAGTACAATAAAGTCTGTGGGTTCCAGACATTCTGCTCTATCACTCATTGTTTTATCCAATAAGCAGTATAAGGCAAACATAAAGCAGCCAGTCATCACATTACAACTGTGAAATAGTGGTATATTTAACCACAGGCAGGAAAATGTCACAGCGTATTAAATCTATTACTTTTCATTAATCTACTATTTGTGCAAGCAAGATTTTTTCACAGTATAATTTTCAGATCTCACAGAGATTTAAGTCTTGATATTAACAATTCTAAAATGGTTTTATGCTGATATATTACATTTTTTGTCAAGTTTTATATTCATAATATTGATATTCATTAAGTAATAGCATTGAATTGGGTCTCATTCATTCTGTTTATAACATTGTTTATCACATTTGCAGCTCTACTGAAACAAAGATATTAATAATGAATTCTGAGATGAAAAAGATGGTCTTTTGAATATACTGAGTTGAGAGTCTAGTGGAAGATTTGTACTCCAAGAACATCTCTTTTTCTTTGATTCATTCACTTAATAGACAGAAAACCCCAAGGTCTTAAGGACTACAAACTCCCTTAAATTCTGCTTCCTCTGCCTGTTTCAGTGCATTTGCATAACAAAGGTAAGAAATGTAATAAAGGAAAGGTAATTTTCACACCTCATAATCAAGGTCCAAATAACTGAATTCTCCTTTTGCATGAAAATGATGAGTGTGTTTATCCACTGTAAAGTTTACTTGATTGTTAAAATGCTCAATGACAACAGAATGCCAGTGTTGATCATCCAAAAGGCTGCCCAGCGTAATATTAATTTGGGCATTAGAAGGATGAGTTTTAGTATCACCTTGAAAGAAGAAAAATAAAAAAAAATATTAATTTCACTCAAAATTATAATTATTTAAAAATATACTGCTAGTTTATCATACTTTATACATTAAAATCCACTTAACAGTTTAAGAGAAGTTTTAGTCAAATAATGCCTAATAACTATATTAGACTTTATGAGACTATAGCTGTTACCTAAATTAATGAGTAGGGACAGCTTCCCTTTAGTTAATTCCATGGTGATGTGGTCTCCATTTTGTCCTTCTCTGTGGAGGAGAATTCCATCACTTTGCATTGTCTTAAACTTCAGAGAAATCACATCTTTCAGTGTATTAATGAGTTTTTTATTTAATGTGTAAATTAGACAACTTTTCCCATCAAAGCCAACCACCTCAGACCCTAGAAGTAAAGAAATGAAAGATAATGTAAAATGCTATGTCTAAAAGAAACAGTTGCATGTTACTTCAATATGATATGAAGTTCCATCACTAACATACATCTCTAGATCCACTTGTAAATCGTCCTTTATTTCTTCCCCATAAGACTATTGTGTTTTAGGGATGATAGTATTACTAGATAATAAACCTTTGAGAAGAGATCTGGCCTCTATTCAAATCTAATAATGTTCTCATATGTTGAAAGATAGGTCTTCCTTTCCTTGGAGCTATAAAGTACTTTGACCATTTCTGTTTTCACTTGTATTCTTAGGTTGAAAAGCTCCATTAATTTATCTGCAAATCATTCCAATGAACAAAATCAAGACTGAAAAAGAAGCCAAGGCTGTTGTTGACCTTTGGGAAGGGAATAGGGCTAACTGATATTATCCTAAGAGTATAAAAAATATCTGTCAAAAGCAGTACTGATTGAACAAGACACACACACAAAGGAACGGATAACGCTATAAAAAGCTCATGGAGTATTCTCAGTTCATATGTAATGAAGAAAAAAGGAATTACCCTTGAAAAATAAATTTTTGAAGTGAATAAAGATGTAAAGGACACTCGATAAAAATGAAGTTGTTTCTCAACTGACTGGTTAACTTCTTGCAAGGTAAGGGAAATTCATTATCTATTTACTAACTTTATATAATTTCACAAAAAATATTTCTCCATATTGTCAGCATGGAAATGAAATGAATTCAAATTAACTCTTGTACTTTAGGTTAGTAATTTATATTCCATTTTCAAAAAGCTCTTGTCAAGGAAATGCAGTTATGTTTTTAAATATAGTTTCTTGATTTTCTTTATATCCTGATAATGAAGAATTCATTTATCAAATATACAATTAATAAGTGTGACATTCTACCTAATATGAATCCTAGATTAACTGTTGTACTTCATATTGTCCACATTGAATGAATGTGGACAACAAAAATATTAATTAATGTTGAATTAAAATAATGAATGTGATGTAGAATATCTTCAATAAAGACTTTAATAAGACCACTTGTACATTTATATACATCTATCAAACCAGCTAACTAGAGACCTTCTTAGTAGACAATGATAAGTAAAGCTTGGGAACATACTCTTATTAGTTGCTGGGATAAGAGCATAAACAACACTAACATGGTTCTCCAAAATCCCTTACACTATTCTGCAGCACTAGTTCCTAAAAAGGAAAATCTGATTGTCTAAATTTGAAGAACAAACAAAATTAAATTTTGCCCCTACCCTCACCCCATGAATTAATGAAGATTGTGAAAGGGTTGCAGATGACAATCAAAATTCTTGTAACATTTCTCACAGAGGTCTTGTCTTCACCATCCATGCATTACCCCTAGAAATATATTTAAAGAATTGTGAGAATGACAGCCTGAGTGTACTGCAGGGTTATAAGAATAAATAGACTGTGGGTACATATCGCAGGTACCATAAGATTTTTCTCTCTTATTTACCAACTACTTGCAACTACTAGTAGTTGTTGGACTTCAAAATCCCTCTATGTGAATTTTCTCTGCTGTTAAAAATAAGGAAAAAAAAAAAAAAAAAAAAACAACAGGAAGACTTGTTTTATGAAAACTCATCTTTTGTTTCTGGAATTTGTGATGTGCCTTCCTTAAATTAATGTGATCTAAATCCTTAGTACACTATGAAAATATCTTTGGAAATCACAAAGTGCCCCTGAGAAACTGGAAATTCTGGAATCCTCACATACCACAGGACAAAAAATTCTCGTGATCCTGAAAAAAAGTTTTAGTTGAAATATCTTTGAAAAATTATATTTTTTTCATCTTTATATCAATTGAGATCAATACTAATGTTCCATAAAGAAAAGAAATAAACCCTAAACCAGTGCAAACCAACTGGTCATTATTCTAGTTATGAAGATGATATGAAGTCCTTTCTTTGACTGATGTAACTGTGATGTTGACTTAAAGCATTTCAGGCAGGAAGGAAACGCTGAAAAAGCCTCACTACAATTAGAACTGATAGAGAACAGCGCAAAAGGGTTTGCTCAGTATCTGCAGTGATTGTTGTTAGGTATAATAATATAAAAATCTAACAATTTTTAATGTGCATTATATATTTATTTTCCAGTTATCTGTATTCTACGATTTTGTACATTTGTCATTTTCATATTTAAACTTATCTTTCTACCCACCATGTTAAAAAAATCCCCATCTTTTTGTTTCTTTGTTTTCTATTTTTAGACTATTGGTTTTCAGAGGATGAAATAAGAGTATTGTAATGAAGAGGGGTAACTGTAAGCTAAACACATTCCAAATATCTTTTTTTTTTTTTAGTGTCATGACATAGCTTAACCTGAACTGTGTTTTACATGGCTTAATTGTCACAATATGGCATTTCAGGAACAAGACATTTCAGGAAATGTTGGTAGAGATTCATTGTTCTCTTGTACACTCCAAATAGAACGAACTACAAGGCAGAGGCTTCAGACAGAATTTGAGCTGAGGTTCACCACAGAGTATTTGCAGCATAGTCACGGCACAAGCAGATGTTTTACCAGTTAATATGAAGGCAAGTTTAACACCTGGAGGTAGACAACCTCTTCCTTCCTTCCTTCCTTCCTTCCTTCCTTCCTTCCTTCCTTCCTTCCTTCCTTCCTTCCTTCCTTCCTTCCTTCCTGCCTGCCTGCCTGCCTGCCTGCCTGCCTGCCTGCCTTCCTGCCTTCCTGCCTTCCTGCCTTTCTTCCTGCCTGCCTTCCTGCCTGCCTTCCTGCCTGCCTTCCTCTGCCTTCCTTCCTCTGCCTTTCTGCCTCCTTGCCTTCCTTTTAGCCTTTCTTCCTCCGTCCTTCCCTCCTTCCTTCCTTTCCTTTCTTTAAATGACTGTAGAACATGAGTAATAAAACTAAGAAACATTGCAAAGACAGTAGATTGAGGAGGGAGAAGAAGTCACCAGAAAAAAAACCCAAAAACTGCAGGGAAACTGTTGACATTTCATGTAAGTCCATAACTGACTACTCTTATGTGGCTTTTCTACTCCATAAATGCTGAGGCAAAAATGGAGGGACTTGTCTGGATGCATACTTCACAAATATCTAAAATGTGACAGTCCTTGAGCTAAAAAGTTTATAGGAGAAAAGAATTTGCCTGATTAAAAAAAAAAAAAAAAGAAAAAGAAAAGAAAACAAAGCCCATAATAATCTGCTGTATTCTATAGGAAAATATCATGAGTATCACCAAGCCTCACTGAGACTGTAATTAAAGGGGAAACCAAATTTTTGAGAATACTAGGCAAAGTTATTCAGAGAAGGCAAAGAAGACAAATCTAGAAGACAGCAGATTTGAAGTAGTGTCAAAATTTGCCCTGTAAGTATGACTTCACTAAAATAGTAATGACTACTTTAGGACATAGAGACATGCATTTTTTCACATCACTTTATGGAGTAGAGAGATCTACTTCCTGTATTCTCACAAGTTTAGTTTTAGCTGTGTCATTTCTAACAGGTAAGACTGAAGAATGAAATTAGTGTATTTGCACATGAATACAGAACACAGTTGCATGGTGAATGAAGAGAGTTGTTTACTCTTAAAATCTAATATCCAGTGAGTGCTCTCTGAAGAAAAGGATGACAAAATTGAACATGTAAAACGTGAATCAAAGCTAAAGTACATATTATTAGCATTTCTGCTTTTCTTTTTTTTCTGGTCCCATTTTGAAAAGTACACAGTCATTCAAAAAGAGCCTGGCATAAATACTGTAACAAAAACTACATTCCACAATTTGCCTGATAAAAGGAGAAAAGACTGGAGAGAAAGAATTAAACTTTTACATTTTAAAATAATTTTTAAAACTATAAATCTATAATCGCCTGGTTTGTCTTCAATGGCAACCACTGAATTTAACTAGTAAAAGCACTTGGTAATCAGTAGATATTCAAAATAAATACAGACATGATAAGAAGTCTGCTCTTCATCTTGAATGATAGTATTTATAGATAGGAAAAATAAGCATTTCTAGAACACTCAATACCACTAATTCAGAGAAAATCTTAGCCAGCTTAAAAATATTTACATATTTTTTATGCCATCATGTTTTTCACATACTGCATTATAGTGAATAATGGATGAAGTAAATATTCATTTTAAATTCATCCTAATCTTAGAAGACAAGTATATAGTTTATTTACTTCCATAAGCTATCTATAGGATAAATTCTGTGCCAAGTATGTAAAATACAAAAAAATATAATCTTCCTCAAAAATAGTTAATGGCTACACAAAAATATTTTAATTTCATAACTGCCTAGCACAACTTCTAAATGCTTTCTTTTATTAGGTGCATGGACACTTTTCTTTATTTTTTTTCTTCAGACTCATAGAGTTTTCCATGGCTAGGCAATAGGCTTGACACAATGACACATTCATTGCAAGTTGTGACAGATAATTATAATAGTGAATTGAAATAATTAAAATCTGGATTTTAGGCATGATCAAAAGAGAGCTTTTCAGTTTGGAAATGTTTGAGAGCAAAACTGAGTAAGGATTTAAATGCTTTCATATGCACAGGGTGAAGGACTGTGAAGAAGCAAAGCTGATGACTATCAATAAATTTTAAAGTGAACCTTAAATAGAAGAAAGACTATTCTCCCATATACCACAGAAATCAGGTCTCAAATGGAAGACTCAGACAAGATTTTAGCTGAGAATGATAAATTCATTTGTTCAGCCTCCATTTTTATCTTTGGCTATTCTTGTACTTAAAAGAGTCCAGGATAAGTTGGATCACGGTCATATTTCTCAGTTACTCAGTTTTCAAGGCCATTTTCTCAGATTGTTCTAGGAAATGTAAGTCATATCCCCAGTCTCAAGGCAGCTGTCACTGAGAAATGTTGTGTGAGCATTTCAGGCCCCTCTCCTGGCATAAGATGTCTGTTTTCTGGGAGGGGGAAGTATACCTGATTTCTGAGGTGACCTAATCTCCTGCATCCAGCTTTAAATTTTCAATATCCTTAGTTCATTACATTTTACCAATTTTACAAAGTCAAGTCAAAGGCAGAAAGCCCAGAGGTATGTTTTCCTGATATACACCCAAAGTCAGATACAAATGCATGGCAACAGAAAACAGATATATAAGACCATCCAAAAGGACTTAACATATAAAGAAGTTGAAAAAAAAAATGAGCAACACATCAAAGTATACACAAAATCCAGTTAAAGAGGTTGCTGAAAATAAATCCTGTTTCCATCATGTAGAAAAAAAATGTAAAGAGCAAAAAGCAGGAAAAAACTTACTGAGAGGATTTTTTTTTTTAAATCCAGGGATGAAAAACTGTAACAGGAAGATGTCAGGAATATTTACACTGTCCAGCAGATCAATAAAACCACAACACTTACACAATCTACTTCCAAAGGCTTATGTCAGTTATTAAGGGCACAAAAGCTATTCTAAAAGTATCCCTTAAATATATAAAAACTTCAAAGTGTCCCTCAATTTTTTATTTGTGGGTCTATCTAGTTCTACATTTAGTGGCTCAGGATCAAGACCATATAGATTTAAAACTGTAAACATTTCCCATATTTTGACTTCCAGATAGATAAAAAGTATGCCATGTTAAGATGCAGTTTTTAGGACTATTTTAAAAAATGGAAGAGTTTGCATTAAATCAATTACTGGATTATGTCCACACCATTCATTCCAATACACAAAGGACTAGAAAATAAATATCACATATTGGTAGTTGATGTAGAAATAGTGAAGTATGCACATAAACTTATTAAATCAGTTTTATGTGAGATTAAATTTAGTCTTAGAAATCTACTTTCAAATGCTGCTTAGGTAGCAAAAGACATTGATAAAGATTCATCTCATTGAGCTGACTCAGAAATGAACTTACTATATGTGCATCCATACACTTCAATGCGCATTCCAATCCTGCCATTTGGATTCCAGTCCAAAGGCACAAAACGGAGAAATCTTGCTTTAATAGAATGTTGCAGCTTATAGTACATGACACTGTCTGCATTTGTGTTTCCAGAAAAGGCCTAGAAGAGAATGAAAAAGAAATCAGTCACATCCATATTGAATACAGAAATATATGGAAGTACCACTGATCTTTTCATTTTATATATTTTATTTCCATTTCATCTGGCAAATAGTCAAGCACAGGAATAAAGTGCAATTGTCAGTGAATTCCATAGGAACATCTAATGCATCAATATTAACTATTATTTTGGATAAGGTGTTAATTCATCTACGTATTTAGTGCTGATGCCCCACTCAGCAAACTCACTTAACAGCTTCTAAAATTTCAGTGAACAAACCCTGCAAACCCAAGTATTCCTGTCAAAAAACATGTAGAATGTCCTTACATTTCATGGCTCTAACACTTAGGCAAAAGAAAACAGAGTGATGTCTACAAATTTCTTCTACTGAAAAGTTAGATGGATTTAATTGCAAACCTGTGTTTCAAATGCATAGTATGCTGTATTTAAAATAGTCTTATACTGGAAGATCATGGTAGTAAAAGACTTGTTTCCAACTAAAGAATCCAAATTATTGAAAAAGAATTGTGTTTCACTGTCCTGTTAAAAAAAGAAGAATCTTTTTTTTAGTTGTTTACCAAGGTGAAAGAAAAAAAGTAAACTTTTTTGCTGTAATTAACTGATAAAACTACTTTCCCTTTTTCTTACACAAAGGAAACAGAAAGACAAAGAAATGTAAAGAAGAAGGTTTAAAAAAAAAGAGCTGTAATAATAAACATTAGCATTCTAAACCTGGGGAATATATTCTGATTTCTCTGGGTTGAGTGGTGCTTTTTTGTCATTACCTGTTTATAGTATGTGAAGCAGAAAGCATTTTTTCAGACATTTTGAATCCAAATATCTGATAGCTCTCTGAAATTTAGAGAAGCAGTATTTAAAAGATTACACATTTCTGGCTGTATGAACAGTGCTGTTGCCATAGCTGTAAGCCACAGATATTGCAACTGGGGAAGTACATAGCAACCAACATCTTTAGGTATGCAGCTTCTCTTTCTATAAGTTTTAGAAACAGAGATGAGCTTCTCTGCATTAATTACTATATTTCTATGCACAGATCTTTGCACCTTCTGTCTCCCTTACTAGGAAAATTACAATAAATTCTAATCTCTGAACTTTCAATGGAAAAAAAATAAAAAAGAAATTAAATATAAAGACCCGAAACCAAACCAACCAATCAATCAAAACAAAAGCCAGAACAGTTAGTGACTTGGCTTATTTAACCTATTAGGCTAGTGTGGGCCTGATATTTCTGAGCCTGAGAGAATTTTTTAGCTTGCTAACAATTGCTAGCACTTTCCCAAGGGAAACTTCTCAACACGGTCTTCTTCTCAAAACAATCTAGGCAAATAATATTCTTCCTCAAAGCATTTTTCCTCAGCTGGTGTTTTTCTGTTTCTTTAGTTTAACCAATGGAATTAGAGAGGTGTCATTCCTGTTCACCAATCATGTTAACTCTGTATCAGAATACCTTATAAAATAGGGGGAAGAATTGGAATTAGGGCTTTCTGTGCTCATCTTGCCTTCTGAGAATTATTCTGGAGTCAATCATCTTTCTTTCATGTCCAACAGTGGCAAGCTAGCAATACGCAATGAGAGTTAATGACTTTGAATGTCCACTTTCAGCTTATGCTTTGTATTTCCACTAACACAGCATGTAAAGGTGAAAATATAACAAAAATCAGGGAAAACCTACTATTTGGAGGGTGAGACCCTTCTGGACCTCTTGTGCCTTCAAATTCTATTTGTAGTCTGTAACAAATATAACTACCCATGGAAATGTCAATTAGTTTGTTGACTGAACCAGAACCAAGCGTCAGAAGTTTAAATACTGTGAGCAAATGAAGAGTTCAGTTAAGATTTAAATATTTGCAAAATTGATTTTGGAACGCAGCCACCTCATAAAAATTAATTTAAGTTTTGAAAACAGACTGTATATGGCTTGATTTATATATATATATATATATATATATATATATATATATTTTTTTTTTTTTTTTTTTTTTTTTTTTTTTTTTTTTTTTTTTTTACTGTAGGGTATATTTAAACCCTGTGGTCTTAATTTAGAAATTGAGTTTTGTCTTCAACAATAACTTAAAAATACTTCATGCTACACCTTTAGAACCATTCAGAATGGCCCGTTTAGAAACCAGTATTTTTTTTCCTAATTTTTACAAGACTTTATCTGGGAAAACTATAGTTCAGAGTGTATCAATTGTGTTGAGTATTAAATGGGTCTTCATTGCTTGTTCTAAACAGTCTAAAGGTTAAAACATGTATTTTGGTTTTTTTCAGTCTAAGTCCTCTTCAAAAGAAGAGAGAACAAAATCAGACTTCTTTTTCTCCAGGCTACAGTACTAAAGATGAACCTCAAACCTATGAAAGCACCCTATAAGCTTCTTAGAGGAGAATTATATTCAATGTGACAGACAGCTCTGTCTTTACACTGGAACACAATTGCTTCATAGTCCAATCCAGCAATCTTTAAAACATAGAGTTAAAACCATATAATGAGCTTCTTTCTTCCTATCCTTCTTCTCCAGACTGTTCAGATCACTTCATTCTTACACCAAACCATGGGCAAGGAACATGCCATTCCTTTAGGCTATGCAGAATCCTCACAACCTACACAGACATCTCATGATTAAAAACATAATGTGGCCCTCAGTCAATAGGAATAATACACCTAATAATTGCATCTAAAAACCACAGTTTTTATAAATATTAATGGGTTATACACTTAACCCAATATAGCTGCTTTTTGAATCTTAATTGATGCATTTACAGGTACTATATTATACTGCTTTCTAATAGCTTAAATATATACCATCTTCCTCAAAGAATGCAGTCTTTGAAACACTGAAATACTATATTGCAGTTTAGCTGTAAAGAGTAACAGGGCCAAACTGTATGCAGTTTAGCAGCATAGATATTTAAATAGATAACTCTCCACAGCATATTTTATTTCATGAAATAAAAGTATTCTGGTTTGTACTGAAGCCTGAACTGCTCTCAAATTTTGTTTAACCATCCTACTCAGTTTCTAACCCAGTAGTTTCTTTATCTCAATCTACTTTAACCCTGCTTTGAAGACATAGTTATTCAGTTCATTATGGTGTCAGAAATCACAGATGTGCTCTGGACTGCATAGTAAAGCTAAGTCCTGTCCATAGAAGGGAAGCTCAGATTTATTGTGAAGGTAAGCTTGCATCAAGGCAAGGTAAAAAACCCCTGGGTTTCTCTGTCCATCCTTTATGTAGAGAGCACACGTAGGTGTTGACCAGGGATAATACAGGCATGCTGTCCAAAACTTTCTCACCAATCTAAAATTCCCCCAGAAATGGAACTGTGAAGACCCGTACTTCAGATAAACTAGACAACATGACTATAGTCATCCTATTTACAAATATAACTTTTACTGTATACTATATGTACACTGTAAAACATAATACTAAATAATATGCACAAAGCTTTTACATATGTTGTGAACCCATTACATTAAATATATTTATTACAAGTATTAAATAAATACACATATAAAAATAAATATAAAAATACTTAGCCGCAAATCCCCACTCAGTGTTTAATGTCAAGTACTGTAACAGGACCAAACCTAAATAATTTTGTTGGAAGAGAAGTTGTGGTCTTAGTGTACCTCAAGATGGGTCTAAATTCATCATGTGGTTTATGAATTCTTGTACCAACACCAGAAATGGCAATTAAAAAAATCAGTGTGAAGTAATTTGGAACTGTTTGTATAAACTACTGCACAAAAATAATGCTGCAGGATTAACACATCTCTCCTATTTTCTCCCAATACTTCTAAGTTACATCCAAATTCATACAGCAGTTTAAATAATTTCAGTTAAAAAAAAAAAAAAAAAAAAAAAAAAAAAAAAAAAAAAAAAAAAGTGGCTATTCCAGATAACTTAGTAGACAGTACAAATACACATCAATTGATATGTTTTCTGGACAAGAATCCAAGCACTCAGACTCATCCTTCTCATCCTATTACCACTATGGTGAGTTATTATTTGTCTATTGAAGTTGCTCCCAAAAGTCAACAGGTATGAACGGTTCAGTTAAAGTGAAGAAATGTGAAAGTTATTTACTCTGACCAGAGAACACTGTACCAGAAAATTGCCTCCTTTCTTAAATGTCCACATTGCAATTATGGCTAGGACAAAATGATCACAGAGGTTAAATTACCAGATTTTTAAGTCTTCATTGGTTACAAACAATATGTGCAAAAGCAGGCTGATACACTTCATATAAAATACTAACAGTGGCATTACAGTCAGAAGCCCTGTGCTGTAAGTTATTCACTGCATTTTTCACTAGATCTTGTCTCTGAATTGTTTGAAGATACGGTTGAAATATACTAATGTTACCTTAAATTGATCAAATCCCACAGCAGTCACACATACTCATAAATCTGAGTGCTCATAATGTCTTCCGTAAAAAAAGGACAACACATTTTAATGACAACCTAATTAATATGGACCAGATATACAGAAAAAAAAAACCCCAAAACCTGGGCAGAAAACCACATAAATTGTTGTTCTACTCAATGCTCACCTCTTGTAACACATAAATTCCCACTACTGCACTACTGTACTTACAGCTTTCCATCACTGTCACTCAGTGACAGGATAGTGGGGTAAATTCTATCAATATTCTTTCAGTTGATCTATTTCTCTTATTTTTTTACATTTGTTGAACGTTTTATTCACTGTCATGGTTCTTCCTCTTTTTTTGTCTTTCACTATGTGAGTGAAAGCATAACTTTACATAAGAGAACAGCTCCAGAATTAAGACAAAGAGAGGATGAGACCACACTTGCCAGTTTAAATGGACTGTAGATATTCCTTCTGCCTTTCTGTTTTGTTTGGGGTTTATTTTTGAGTTGGGGGGTTCTTTTTTTTTTTCCCTCTGTTTTTGGTGGGGGTTTTTTGTGGATTTTTTCTTTTTGAGAAAAAATGAAACAATTTGCTTTCATATTAATATAGAAGAGGGAGATTTCAATATCTAAAACTAAGCTAATGGAAAAAGATTGTGGGTTCTTGTTACAGTAGTAGCAGTTGGATATAGCATTGCAGAGGTGTGTAAAAGTGTATAAATCTAAGGCTCTTAAACAGCTACTGTTAGTCAGAAGAGGTTTATCAACAGATAGCCATGCTCATTTGGAAATGTGCTTAATAAAATGTATTTTCTGTCTCGTTTTTTTCCTTTCATGTTCAATATAACTGAAATGAAAAGGTACTCAGTTTTCCAGATGACATGTATGGGGACTACTAAATAAAATAAAAATAAAAATATATTGTAAACCACCAGCCACAACTGGTTTTGAATTCCTTCATCTACCTTATTTCCTTTCATTCATTCAGATGTAGTAAAAATTTTATTTGAAATAACTTGTCACCATCAGAGGGAGCTCTTGTATTGACACAACTTGGCACAACATTCTCCTTTAAAAATTATCATAACATTCTTTATGAAATCCCAATATATAGTATGAATCGACTGTATTTTATTTATTAATACCTAATCAAATGGACCTCAGAGATATTCCTGAAAATTGTAAATATGAATGAACGTGCTTCATGATAGTATTACTGGAATTCTACATAATCTTTAACAGCTCTTGAAGATTAGCTAACTCTTTATCTGAAATGGATATAGATATGCTTTTTATGATACGGACTTGTACTCAATGAATATAGATTCTGATATTCCAAAGGCAATGTGTGATGATCTCAGAAGGTAACAACCAAAGTAGTTTTGGTAGTTTTATTTTCACTTTTTTTTCTCTTTTAAGAAAAAAAAATATATATCCATTTGAAATAGTCTGTAAAATAAAAATACACTGAATTTTGAATCTAGGCTATAGTGCCTATAAAACTATACTTTTAAATCAATTTGAAGTTTAATCACTACTCTTCTGGGTAAACTAATATTTTTACTAGTGGTATTTAATCTGGAGTGCAAAATAGAATTTATACACTTAGAAATAATTATCTCTATAAATGTTATGAAATATTTTCAAAGAGCAGCAACATGTTTAACCTGTTTATTCCAAATACTTCCTTGTAAATTTTGGGGGGAAAAAAGTGCAGATGGTATAGTGTTCATTGTATGAAATTTAGGCAGGAATCACAACTCACTATTGTACTTCTGTAACACACAACATAACCCAGAGCCTACCAGAAGGTAATTCAGGTAATTTATAACTAAAATACATTTTGTGCAGCAGCCGTGTATGAAATCCACTGAAATGTCAAAAGAGTATGTGGGAATTCTGTTTGCTCAAAGCAATATGAAAACCCCTCAAAACTTTAATAATATTATAGGATACATTTGCTTTTCATACAATTTCACACCTTGCTTTGAAATGAAATTAAATTATTAGAAAGAAAGGAAAAGAAAGAAACCTTATTAACTATGCAACACAGAAATGACACAGCAAATACTCATGTTGTGAGGATCATAAACAATAAAATAGTCCAATAAAAAGGTTTCCTACTAAATTATTTCTGTGGCTTTTCATATATGGTATCTCATGAGTTCTACCTTTAGAGAAATTTCTGTAAATAACTTCTTCAACTCATCATTATAGATTTAGACTAGCATATAACATCAAGTTAACAGGTCAATACATTTGGTAGGTTGTTCCAACATTAGTCAAATATCTCACCCATTTCACCAAAAATCTTAGTGGCAAAATTTCACCTTTCCTTTCACATAGGGCTTGCCATCCTGATAGTTAGAAAACCTTCCAAAAGCAACTATCTTCCATACTTTTAGCTTTAGTCTCATGAAAGATACTATGAAATGAAAAGCCAAAGAAACTCACTGAGATGAAATGTTTTGGATATGATGTGAACAAAAAGGCTTGAAGAACATTCTGTATATTAATACTAATTCTGTGCAAAAGTGTTCAGCAAATGTACATTAAGGTTGCATTCGGTAGTCATCATGGGCTAGTAAAAATGTGTGGGAAATATTTCCTGTTAAGAACATCTGGAATACAAAAGTAGAGCTTCATTTTTTCAGAAACATCAGCATTCATGGTGGAGCCTACTGCTCTAGTAGGCGTCAGATGCCTCAAATGTAATACAGAAAGCAAAGTCTGCACTATAAACATACTACTAGATCACTTAGGAATATTTACTAGAGTGCTCTCTTTGAGCCCAGGGGATGTGTCTTAAACACCACACTGAATGCAATGAAACCAAGTTGCTAGTTATTTTTCATATGGAGAATTCATTTCTGACACAGACTTCAGGTATTTGGATAACCTAAGCAGCAAAGTAATTGTAGTTCATTCTTTCTGGTACTCCTGTGCATTTAAATACAAATTAATGACTAGCAAATACCAGTGACCAGCAAACTTGGCATGCAATGAGAGCAACCTAGAAGACATGATGGGCAGCCAGCAGAATGGACATACCTTCAGCCCTCAGCAGATGGGTACCTTTGTGGAAGGGAAAGAGCTAACTGATGAGCTAACTGATGAGCTAACTGAGGAAAGAGCTGATGGTGGTGCCCATCAGCTACAGGAAAGGGCAAGAAGAGAGTAGGTTGGGTGCCTACACAGAGGGAAGGAATAAAGAAAGGCTTTGCAGAAACAACATTAAGTTAAATCTTCAAATAGAGATGGGAGAAGACAATTTTAGGTGACAAAGTTTCTTTCCAGGTACAAATTTGAATAAATCTATGGCTCACAGGGAAACTATGACACATGGTTTGCAGCCTGAAGACACATTAGTGATGGTCACCAGCTTTATTTGTAAGGCTTTCTGGTGGAAAGTCAAAGGAAAGTCAGGTAGCAACACAGTATTAACAATAATTTTGATACATCACTTCCTATATGAAATCTAAAATGATCAGGCTCCTTTACCACTTAGTCCATCCATATTTTACTTCATCTTCTCAGTTTACTAAGGTAAAAAGATAGGAAAAAAAAAAGAAAAAAAAAAAGAAGAAAATAATTGTATCAGGAACTGACAATGTTTTGACTTCAGCTGTCCGAACTCCTGTATCCCAAGTTAAAAAACACAAGTCCAAGTTACACTAGTATTGATTTTCCTCAGAGGTAGGCGGTCCCTAGTGTTTACTTCAGAGTCCCTTCTGTTACTGCATGTTACTGCATGTTACTGAGATCTAGCTCCATGCTAGGGCTGTTATAGCATGTTAGAAATGCATCACTCAGAAGTAAGAACCCAAAATTATATATCTTAAGGATACAACAGGGTGAACATAGCACTGAATTTCAAATTATAAAGGTCTTTTATGGTTTTTCAACTCTAATAGTCAGAAATCAGACTTTACCTGGTATAAATGGGAATAAATTTCCTTTAGTGCAGTGCACATAACATCACTAACCTTAACTCTTCTTCTTCAGAGAAGGTGACTGATTATATGTTGGTAATTTGTGATGCTAATCTCTTTAGTTTATGTAAACATACCAAACATTTAGTTGTACCTCAATGAGTACATCTATCACTATGGGCTAAAGCTAAAATACAGACCAAAGAAAATGGGTTGAAGCTTGCATAGATTGTGAAGTCCACCCTGCAAAACATTTAACCTTAAACAATCAACCACTTTCTTTCAATAATTACCTGCTTTCTGGATAAAGTGGCATTGCATATGCATATGAAGGATGTTTCTTTATGCTAAAAATAATCCATCTCAAATGAAAGAACCAACAAATTTTGTTTTCACTTGGTATTCCTAGAAGGAGGCTCTCATGCCAGAAACAAGCTTGTGAGACAAAAATGAAGCCACACAACTCTCATGAAGTAAAAGTGTTGCCAACTTCTAATATCATAATTTCCAGAATACTGAATTCACATCTAACAGTTATGAAATGCTGTAAGAATGAGGGACAGTGAAAGTCATTTGTGCATGGCACTGGAAATTATGATCAAATGACTACAGGTATGTGGGTGGTCATTTCTTTGCTTAAGAATAGTCTGGAAATTAATTTTTATTTAATTAGTTTTGATACTTAAAAGAGACCATATGGAAAAAGCTTTTCTAAGAGAAAAAAAAATAACGCTCCAGAGTGGAATGAAGATGGTCTTTAAGTCCATTTTTTAAACCAAAATCGTGGATGGATAGCACCTAATGGCTTTCTGTACAGAAAGAAAAGAAAATAACTACATAGAAAGATTTTCTTTTTTCTTATGTAGATATTGCTTATGGAACTTAGAGCTTATAAAATACTATTTTCTTTAAAAATTTTAAAGATTCTTTACAAGAATCTTTAAAAAAAAAAAGAATGCTAGTTCTTTGATTAAATTTTTGTGACATGAGATTTGATTTCAAACAAACTTTTAGATGATTTTTGATGTATAGAAATCTGCAGTAATCTGTAGGAAAGATTGTGATAGATTAATTTTTACTGCTTTAGGTTTTTTATACTAATTTAGCCTAAAGGATCTTGTTTACACTGTAACATCTTTAACTGCCTTTGGTGCTGCAGAATGGTTATAAATTACGCTATTTCAAGTGGATAACTTTAGATTGCATGTCATCACTACCTATTTGGTGCATCTAGAAAAAAGCAAAGTGCAAGGCCGAAGAAAATGGAGAATCTTTATCTTCTTAAACCTTGAGAAAACAATGCATCTGAACATATGAACTGATTCTGAAATTCTTTTAAAAACTTTTGAACTGAGATCTAACTGACTAAGAACCTGAAGGAATTCAGAGGTCTATCTAAATTTGAACTCTAGTAGTGGGCTTGTCTTTAATTTTTTTCTTTTTTATTTAGTCTCCTGGAGAGGTTCTTGGGAAAAAAAGAAATTATCATGTGGCTTTAGTAACAAACACAAAAATCTGTCTCAATGTTATTCTTCCAGCTGAACTAAGGACACGTAAAGTTGCAGAGATGCATATTTGTAAAAGTATTCTTACTCCACTTTATAAATACAAATTGCATCCAACAAAAAGTAATTCTACTGAGGACTGTTTTCTCTTTCATTTGCAACCAATATTTAAGTGCACACACAGTTTAACTCGCATTTCACTCTTAAGGACAGCAAGTATTTCAGGTACTGTTGTATATTATATATAAAAAGCAAAAAGAAATAATAAGAGCATTGCTGACATCTGACAAGGCCACTCCACTGAAATCAGTTTAATGAACATTTTGTCACTACATTGGAGAAGAGCTTATTCCTTCGCTTTAAAAAGTGTGTATCAGTATGTGTGTGGTACAGTAGAAACTCCATTCTATTTCCTAAGGAAGGCCAAAATCTGGAGACAAATAAATCAAGATAAAGAAAAAGCATGAAGTTGCCTGATCACAATTCAGCGAGGAGTGATTTCCTTGGAGAACTGAGAGAGTAAAGGTTAAAAACAAATTTCTAGATAGAAATACAATATAATTAACTGAACAATTACAGAGAATTCACCGGTGCCTTTTAGAACTAGTAGAGGCAGATGAACATTTGGGAAAAGGGAAATGGTAAAACACTTCATCAGTTCATATGGTCCCTCCATCTGATATTGAGTGATCCACTCGAAGAAGTAGGAAGTGCCTACAGAAGTAACTCATTCTCAAGACCATTCTCAAGTTTATAATTCTTGAGATCTAATTTATTTTAAAAGCTGGTAAGTTCATACTTCATGACAGCTATAAATTACTCTGTCATACAATCTAAATCTTGTAACAGGTACCTTCTCTTTGAAACAAGGAATTGTTTGCTCCCAAAAAACCTTGTCATCACTTAATAAAACAATGATCAGGCTAGTTATGAAAAAAGACTGCTTCTGTTAGGCAAATTATAAGCTTTGCATCAGAAGTAATCTCAAAATGAGCAAAGGAAAAGGACATGACAATTCAATATGGTATAATTTGTAAATATTTTTAGATCTGTCAGAAAATGGAAGTCATTCTTCAACTGCCAAACAATATTTCAAATTATCTTCATATAACACAGAGTGAGTAAAAGATTTCTAATATTTTCAAAATTAAAATGTCATTCACATTGTATTTAAAATATTGATAAATGTCACATTTTATCTATTTTTTTCAAACCACAAAGTAAGAAGCTTTGTAAATATTTATAAAGGGTATCACAATGCTTAGTAAATGTATTTAAAATACAAAAAATTCTGCACAAACATTTGAAATAAATACACATTTTAAAAACCCAACAATAAGAAACACACAATGCAATCATAGATTATCACAAACATTAATTTGTTAGGTATTACATAATCTTTTCATGTAATTCTTAAATATGATACCATTATTTTAATACTTTTGCAATCTTAAGCTACTTATGATAGATTAAAACATAGGTTTTCTTTAGATATGTGACTACTACTAATTTTTTTTTATTCTAAAATCTTAATAACTGAAATTCAAAACTAAAAAAATAAAAAACCCCATCCAAAACCAGCTTATCAAACTTCACAGACTCCGCTTTCAGTACATATGCTCACTTAGTTTCTCATTTAATCCATGTGAAATCTTATCTGTCATTATGTCTGCATGGAGTCTGTCTTATGGGGACTCTTATGAGGACAGTAGTCACTAGGAATGCACAAAACTTCTTCACACCTCTGTCGTATCTAAAAAGCCACGTGGTCCTGCTGACTATTAGTCTGCCTGGTATTTTCTTGTTAGCTTGTAAAGAACAAGATTTAAATTACCATCTCTCATGCAAAGATGGCAATTTCAGAAGCTGGTAGTCTGCGTAGTGATCAGCTATTAATGTACACAGTACTGTAGACCAAGGATCATGTTCATCTTGCCAAAAAGGTAGAATACACTAAAAATAAATTGAGGAGAAAATGGTTCTGGTAATAAAGAAAGGTAATAAATTCTAGAACCACAATTAGGAGCTGGAATGATTGAAGCTGATAAATGAATATGAAACACAAACTTACAGGTATTATTCTGAAGTTTTTTTCTCTTTAGAGATGAAGACTATGAAAGTTGGTTTTGAAA
The DNA here is from genome assembly GCA_910950805.1 of Acrocephalus scirpaceus scirpaceus. NCBI lineage: Eukaryota > Metazoa > Chordata > Aves > Passeriformes > Sylviidae > Acrocephalus > Acrocephalus scirpaceus. The sequence goes on from OU383776.1 coordinate 36,800,893, forward strand.
CATTAACCATCTGTGAGTGTATGTGCTGTATTATTTATGTTGTTAGTATGATTGGATATTTTGACAGGGATAAATAATAAAAAGATATCATCTGTTTAAGACTAATTTACAAATTTACCTGTATTCTAAAAGAAAAAGAAAGAACTCCAACAGAGAAATAATTAAACATGATCCTCACTTGTATGGATGACTTTCCATACTGTAATTCTCTTAGACAAAAATAATTACGAATCCATCACATTAGGTGGGTAAATCAAGTCTCTCTATTTGACATTTTCTTCTAAGGTCTGAGGTGGCTCTAACAGCTATTGGCTTCTAAAGATCTTGATGGGAAATTCTGCAGCAGAATCTACACCTATTCATCCATGTACATTTGTGCAACAAAACAGAGACTCAAGAGTACCACAAAAATAGGCAAAATTATTCTAAAAGTGAAAGTATATCATTCTTAATCATTGAAAATAAGAGAAAATATCAATTGCCTTGTAAAGGATGTTGTAACTGACTCCAGCCTAGTTCCCTCTTACTGCTCAGTCCAAAATGCTGAATGAGCAAATGCCTCTATGTTTGGGGATGAAATCCCCACTTGGACCTACTATGTAGAAGATTCAGAACACCTTCAAGCAATAATTATTATTTAAAAAAAAATTCATACAATCTTACCTAATTTTGTAATGATCTTTCATGAATTTTGTCACTTTTTTTCTTGCACAACAGAGGTTGCAGAGGTTGTCTTTGCAGCTGCATTGTCTACTACATGTGTGCTTTAGAAACATAAAACCAAAGAAACAATTTTTTAGCAAGATTTCTTCTAGGAACAGACTCTTTATTTCAAGCAAAGAGCTATTGCCACTGGAATTTGCAGACACAGCGGACAAGACCGCTATCTAACTTTTAAAGCCTCCTTTCCTTCCAGGCTCTTTTTTTTTGACCAAGACCTCCTGAAAAGTCTCTTGGCAGCTCATACCCTTGCTGCTTTCTGCACCTTACCAGATTGAGGACCAACTTTAAAAATTGTGTGTCTCATCAAATTGTGTTCTAAGACTATTCCATGGTTTTACAGCATAGTTTTTATCATGCTCACAAAGGAGTAAATTACATCCTCCAACTTGTTCTGAGGTCTTTGACAGATGTCACTGACTGCAATAAAAAGAGAACCATCAATTTCTATTTTGTCCCAGTCATAACCTTTCTAATCACTTAGCCAACCTATAACCAGCTTTATAAATCTAAAGATTACCTTGAACTTTGAGATTTCTGTAGTTTTCTCCAATTGTGGCCCAAGAAAGAGATACCCAATTCTAGCTCAACAAAACTAAATTAACAGAAAAACTCATCAGAGCTGTGCAAGCAGTGTAACAGATCTGAAAGTTTTGAGCTGCTCAAGAAGACATTCTTGCTGGTTGCCCCAAGTTGTATGAATACATCTTCAGCTTGGATGGCAGTTAATGTCTCACACTGCAGTTGTAACTACCAGCTGTCTTTTTCCGGCCACATCAGGATGCTTTCATAGTATGCTACTCTTTGCAACCCTTGCAATACATCCACTCTCATGTTGGCAGAGATTTGCTCCCTGTCACGTGAACTTTGTCATTGTGCTGTTCACCTTGGTAAGAAGGCTTGAGTATGGGGGCCTACAAGCTGCACACGTACCCAGACAAAACACTTGCCCTACGCAAGTAAATTGTACTTCAAATATGACATCCAAGTCTTACTATTACTTGTATTATTGAAAATACAGGGAAGTTTGGGAAAAAATACAGGTTGTTATGAACAGAATTCCAATCAACGTCACATCTGTTAGAATTGACTCATTGCTTCAGAAAAGTAGGGCTAAAATAGGGCTATTAGAGGCGTTCCTTCTGTCTTAAAACTAACCTCCCCAGCATGATTAAAATCAAGTCTGAAAAGTAATGACAGGCTTCATCTATGACAGAAAACATGGTAAGTGTAGGACTTTTTTGATGGTATATTCACCCTGGAGTGTGAATAAGAAGAAACACCAGAAAAAAGCCTACTTGTTAAATACAGAATATTTATTATTCTAATACATGTCTAAGAAAACACTTTTGCTCAGCTGTAATACTGCTTCATAATTCCACTGATATCACCTAAACTGACTGCATTTTTAACAAAGCAAAGATCTGATCTCATGTGAAGAATAGACTAAGACAAAATTTTAAAATAATTCCTTTGAGGAGAGTATTTTCAGTTAAAATAATAAAGTTTAATTTTTTTATTAGAGTAATTAGAAATAAAAAACATGTCAGATAAAAGAACAAAGTATGTGGAAAACATGCCATAACAAACCAATAATGCAAGTTAAAGTAAATGCAGTGTGCTTTATTTAGACTGAGGAATACATACATGATGAATCAACCACTCAAGCCCTCCTTAAGTAAAATCTGTTTGTCAGAAAATTAGCTATGGATACTTAATCCAATTAAGAACTTAGCTCTTACTGTTTTGCTCCATCAAACTAGAACTTGTCAGTCTTCATTATTTCTCATCTTCATATTTTCAGAGAGTTGATTTGTGCTTTTGGAGACTTGTTTTTCTGTTGGTTTTTTATTTTTTTTTAATTTCCTCTGGGTTTTTTATGGTTTTCTTTATTTGTAGTTTCCATTTTAAAAGTCAGTTTACTATATGTAAAGTCAGTTTACTATATGTATGTTTACTATATGTATTTTTATTATTTTTGAAAGTAAAAAAAGCATATGCCATAGAAACACTGGAAATAATTCATTTTTAAGCAATTAATACACTGCAAGTGGTTTTGCGGTTTGCATTTTTATTTCTTAAGAATTTCTTTTAAATAGGCTACCTTAGGATGCGAAAGATTGGAAACTAAGGGAAAGTCAAACTTAAAAATATTCATGTTTCATATTGTTTCTGGCAATTTTAAATATATTTAAAATCATGAGTTAGCTTAGCCTTCACTTAAAAGAGGTTTAATTGTTTTCTCTACATTAAATCTCTTTTTATATGAATTTGAGGATTTGATTGAACCACTCTTAAGAAAAAATTTAATCATCTTCAACTTTTTATCATTAAGAGATAAGTTTATCATTAGATCAAAATACAGCAGTGGTTTTTTATTAATAAATTTCTCCTAACTTCAACAACAACAATAAATAATATCTTTGCCATTCAACTTATTTATATTATGTACACTATATTCACATATACCTTTTTATATTTTTCTGCACATGCCACCACACAGATTTTGCAGTCTTGCAGAAGCTACCACTAAAGAGGTCAGATTTTTCCTGCTGGCATTCATGCCAATATCTTTCAAACTTTAAACTTCTCCTGTCTACACTGCCAGAGGCAAGTTACTTATTGTTCCTAAGGCTCACCATCACAAATAGAATCGGAGTGGTTGCAGTTGTTCAAAAGACTAGATCGTGTACTAAAATAATCCTCACAGAGGATTTTTTTTCCAAGTACTTTGGTTTTAATGTTAGTTCTTTGTTTTATGGAAGATAGTAATTGCACTGAGTATCTGGATCTAAGAAAAATACACCTCTTTTTTTAAGGACTATGATCTTCTAGCCTTTCTAAACAAGAGTTGGTACGGGTTCTTTACTACTCCAGACTAATTTCTGTTCTATGTTAGATATTTTCTATGTAGGATTTTTTGGCTTGACTAATATTTGTTTTCTGAGATAACATAGTGGAATGAAAATGTAATTTCAACTCCACACAACACTAATTAACCAAACTATAATGCAGACTCCATATGAACATCAAAATCTGTCTTCAAACAAATTATAATGGCATTATGATAAATATTGTCCAAACAGATAAGAGCCACAGAAAATACCACAGTGTGATTATCCATTATTCAAACATCCCAAACTTAATATCAAGGATGTGTTTGCCATATGATACAAATATTTGGTACAATTAATTCTTAGAAAAAACAAGTGACATTTTCTGTGTTTTGAAGTATTATAAAACATAGAATGTTTATTTCATCATAGTGAGCATCCCTAGTTATTTGCACTTACAAGATTTTTTCTTTTATCAAATACATAAACTGTGATATGAAATATGTTTTTTTTAGCAACAACATTCACCATTACCTTTATCCCTATAAAGATACTCCTGTAATGAATGGAGGGTTTTTTTGAATACCGTATCTAAAAGGAATAGTCAGACATCCTACAGTGTAAGATCTGTCCCTCATTTGGTCTTCAAAGGACCAGTTTAAGCAGCCTACTCAGAATAAACATCTCCAAAGGGATGAGTTCTGTTGAGTCATGAGCAGGGTATGTTATTTTTGCTCTGGTGTACTGGTAAGGCAATGAACAACTGATCGTTTTTTTTCTTCATGCCACTGTGCTTACAGATTTCTGTCACATTCATACCAAATATTCTTTTTCCAGGCCAAAGAATCCCACTCTATTAAGTCACTTCTTCCATGCCAGCTGTCTGCCTTTTAATCTTTTAAAACATAATTTTCTGAATCTTTTCCAGTTCTACTCTATTATTTTGCAATGAATGATCAGATCTGCACTGAAAATATGAACAATAAATACGCATTCACAGTGGAATAACAAGATTTTCTGTCTCATTCACCACAATTTTCTTAATAATTCTAACACTCTATTTTCATCTTTGTTCCAGAAGATTAGTCTGATAACTATAAATCTTTTAGAGTTTTCAGGTGTTGTTCTGCAAGTAGCACCCCACAGTTACCGATTTAACATGAAAGGACAATGGGGTTTTTGGGAGGTGTAATTTAGGGAATTTTTTTGCCATGTACATTTTAAAGCCAGAATGTTTGCATTACTGCTTAATTACAGTACTTAATATGTAAATATTAGAAAGCTTTATAAATACTCCAGGCCAAAAGCTAAGTCATAACTTTATCAGGGAATATTTTTTCTTTTATTTTTCTTTTTTTCTCTTTAATTTCTTTTTCCTAAAAAATAAAAGAAAGCAAGAAGAAATTTTGGACCATATCAGAGAAAATTTAAAATGGCAAGGTCATATACAAGACTATGGAATAGACCAATATGTTAACTATTTCATATGTTTTGAGTTATGCACTTGTTACTGCAACATATTTTTTCCTACCTCTGGTAAAGAAATGCCTTCAGTTAAGTAATCATTTGGTATGTTTGCTTAAAAAAAAAAGCGAATTTTCTCTCAAGTAAAAAGTTATACAATTGTTTGGTCTAATTAAAAAACAAACCAAACAAAACTTGCATGATTTTGAGGAATACACTTTCAAAATTACACGCACAATTTCAAACAGTATTTTGAGCTGACATTTGTATGTCTGTATGAGAGAGATGGGAAACAGTAAACATTTAAGAAAATCTATATAGCTTTGTAATTTTCACTGAAGGAATTTTTTCAAATATGTGCATATTTTATGGAAGAAGACTATCTTTATTGATTTGCATGATATTTGAATATGAACCTGTGATAATTCAGCATTGGGTATGTAGATGAGGATAGGAATTTTAGGAGCTCAACAGTTTGTAAATGTTACAATCATCCTGCTTCTACCAAAACTAAATGTAACATTAACAAATTTTCCTTTGCTTCCATGTCATGTGAATAATTTTCCCTTTTGCAAAACAGAAGTATAGAAACATACAAAATAAAAAGAGAAGGTGAATTGCTAACGTAAACTTCAGGAATACTTCAACAGAATACCATTTCATTTCATCATAGGAAATTTGGGTTGGAAAGGTAATTTGTTCCAAATTTTTGCCTAAATGAAGGTCAGCTATTAGGTCAGACAAGATTACCCAAGGCTTTCCCAGTACCTGTCTTTCTATTTTGCTATGCATGCTTGTATCTATCACATGAACTGTCACCAGTTTCTAGGAAAATTCTCTTTTCTCCCCTTTTCTCATTTTTACAACAGGTTAGAAAAGAAATGAGATAATCAGAGTGCATAATTATACACTCATTCTATTTATATCAGATTATTAAAGGTTTGATTCTTCCAAGATGCTAAGTATATCATATCTTGAGGAAGTCACTGATACACTGAGACACTACCTCTCGTCATAGTTCTCCAGATATCATCCAAAGCAGATCAGATGTTAAAAGAGCAATTTCACTTCATATTGCAAAAAATGTGCATGAATGAGAGATGAAATATCATAGATATCACATAATCTGAATAAATACATGCAGGTGGTTGGAGATTGTTTTGACATTTTTTAAAAAAAAATGATTTGATGCTGACTGCTACAAACTAAACACCCTGGGCAGTTGTCTTCGTTTGAAAAATACAGGTATCTGCTAAAGAGGGGCAGGGCGTCTCTTGGAATGGATAATTCAAATCCCCTCCCCTCCAAATTATTATAATTTAGCAAATTAAGGTGGTTTTCAGGCAGAGATATGGGGATAGGAATAACAGTTCTTTACTAATATGTATAACAACATTCTTTACTAATATGTATAACAAACAACAACAACTACTGCATTAATAGTGAACAGAACCAGGGACTTTGAGGGCAGCTTTGTTTCACAAAACCTGGGGCAGTGCAATCTCTCAGGACCCCGAAAAGCACCAAGCTGGATTGGTGAGGGATCCCGGGCTGGTGGATCGGATATATCCGGAGCTCCATCGGTGGTCGCTGGGAGGGCAGGGATGTCCTGGCAGGACGGGGCAGTGCGGGGCCACGGTGTAGCAGAAAAGCCTCAAAGCAATGCTGAGAAAGCAGCAGCGGTGGGACAGGGCTGGGCCAGCTCCAGCAGGACAGCAGGAGGAGAGCTCAGGATTCCTGGCCACAGCTGAGCAGATGATGGTAGCTTTCCTCAGGATCCGACCCAGTGGTGCCAGAACTCCTCCCGCAGCAAGCAGCAGCCTGACCGTCCTCTCTCTGATGCTGAGAGCAAGAGAACGAAGCTGCCCCCAGCCCCGTCTTTTTCCTTTCCCCAAAACCTCACCTTATCTTCCCCCTCTGAGAGAAACTCCCAGAGACAAAACAAAAAAAACCAAACCAAACCAAACCAAACAAAAAAAAGGTGTAGCCAGGTGCTACACTCCATTGTTTTGTCCCACCTGAGTATCTATAAGTACCCAGTAGTTAGTTGCCTAGCAACTCTTGGGAAAAAATTCTATAGGTAAAAAACCCTCCAAAAATCTAACCCCCAACAGCAGTATCCTGAGGATGCGATTTTATTTGCCAGACTCTTGGAAATAAAAATGGGTTATTAATCAAATTTTACTTGGATTTTATTACTTTCAATTCCCAAATGCCATTTACAAACAGAGAAGATAAAAAGAGAGAATTTGATTCTATTTACTTATTATGTATTAACACATAGTATAGAATATCAAGAAATGGTATTATCTTTCTAATTTTAAGATTTAAAACATATATGATAATTAAAAATGCATAAAATATGTTAACTATTCACCAATTTTTCCCTGATATGTATTTTATCACCTCAACTTCCACACTACAGGTGCTAGGTTTTGACATTGTGCCACTGCACTCTCAGAAAATGCAAATGACTGAACTACCAAACAAAATTTACGACACACTAAGTATCTTGTAAGCCTCTAAAAGCTTCATTGCATTCAAAATATTTGCATCACAGGAGAATGGAGACACATTTCCTCTAAATGGTGATGCCTCAGGGTTTGGGGTTTCAGTGTCTTGTTCTAGTGGGTAGGCTGCTTGATAGTCAGTGGTGCTGGGCCTTGAGCACAGGGTGAGAGGGGCAGGGTAGTTTGGGTTTCTGCACAGGATTCACCTCTTCAAGGACACTCTCTCCGAGCTCCGAGCCCCAAAGATAAACAACATAGAAGGATGGAACACCATCATTTGGAACTGTTGATTGGACAACGAATGGGGCATATGCAAATGGACTAAAACCTAGAAAAAGGGGGGGATTTTGTAACCCGCTCTCCTTTTGCTTGCATACAGGGAGCGACCCAGGCAGCCACTGCTGTGGCTGCCGGGGCTGGCCTTGAAGGCCTAAAATAAAATTCACTTCAACCTTACCCTGACTGGCCTCTGCCTCTGCCTCAGTTTCAGGCATCAATGGTATTCCCTAAAAAGTGGGAAAAAAATACCAGCAGAACCACTGATAATGAAAGATGACCTGTTTGTTTTCATTAGTTCAGCATATGCAAAAGTTAATGTCTTGTATATAAACTGACAGAACTTTGTTTACAGTCTGCTACTACATGAATTGCCTAAGACCAAATAAAATCATGGACGAATATAATGAAATTCAACTTACTTAATTCTTCAATTATATCTATTTTTACTGGTTTCATCTTACTGGTCCTCTCCTTGATATGAAATCAACAAAGAGAAGCTGAATATTATCATAGAAGGAAGAAAATTTATTAAGGACAATGCAGATCTTTTTTCTCACTATGGAGTCAGTTTTCTCACATCTACACTGAAACAAGAATCTTTATCCTCTTTTGCAATTTTTTGAATTTGTATTGGCTGAGTTAAAGAAACACTGCAAAAACTAAGTGACATCCAACACAAGTATGCATTTTGTTTAGTTGTTTGGGTTTACCCTTCACAACTAAAAGGTCACAAATCAGCATAATATCATACTAACAATGTCTGGTGACATTGTTAATAATGTATATTAACTGGGAACTTAATCAAGATTTTTAAAAAGGGAAATTTTACATCGAGATCATGATAAGGCTCTTCAAGATCTTATCTTCACCATGTTTTATTTTTCCCAAAATATAAGTCTATGTAACACTAGAATCTCCTGTGTCCAGAGGAGGACCATGAAGATATCTGAGGGCTGGAGCACTTGTCCTATGAAGACAGGCTGAGAAAGCTGGGCTGCTCAGCCTGAAGAAGAGAAGGCTTCAGAGAGATCTTAGAGCAGCCTTCCAGTAAAAGGGGGTCAACAAGAAAGATGGAGACAGGGCATGATGTGACAGGGCATGAAGTGACAGGACAAGACAGAATGCCTTTAAACGGAAAGAGGATAGACTAATATTAGGTATTATCAGAAATTAATTTTTTACTTTGAGGATGGTGAGGCACTGAAACAGTTGCTCAAGAAGCTGTGGATGCCCCATCCCTGGAAGTGTTCAAGGCCAGTTTGGATGAGCAGCCTGGTCTAGTGGAAGGTGATATTCCCCATGGCAAGGGTCTTGCAAATGGATGATTTTTACATTCCCTTCCAATATAAATCATTCTATGGTTCTGTATGTATATGAATAATATATTTTATAATAAATTGGAATGCAGTTATACACACTATAAAAAGTTTTATTATATGGAGAAAAATGTATATGAATGTATAAAATATCTACAATGCCATATTGCCAGTAGTACTGCCAACGATTGCTTTTAATAGCCTTCATCACCTCATTTGAGAGTTTTATCTCATAATTTCAGGTCACCACTTTTCAAGTCCTTGTTAAAAAAACTGCTAAAATCACAGGTTTTTCACCTATATCCACAATAAAAAGTAAAATGGAATAAAATTATTTCAAGCTTTCTTTTAACTTATTTTTGTCAAGAATGTTGATGAAGTACAATTCTATTTTCTTTTCAGAATCTCTGAATATTTTTTTAGTCATGATAATAAATTAAGAAATGGTAATAGTATTAAATTAAATTTGTCAGGCACATGTTGCAACTCCTGGGGATGGTGTTGGGCAGGGCCAGGAATTGGACTTAATGATACTTATGGGCTCCTTCCAACTCAGATTATTCTGTGATTCTGTGAAATTTGTTCAATGGCATTTATTTTCTGATTGTCTAATTTCTATATAAGAGAATATATTATCTTCCTTACCTTTTGCCAGTCTGTAGACATTGAAAGAACACATAAAACTATCCAGAATTCCACTACAAAATAAGAAGCAAAGCTTCTTTGCCATCAAACTGGATTTTGGTGGTTGCTTCATTGCTGTTTTGGTTGGTTGGCTTTGTAGTCTTTTTGGGTTTGGGTTTGCTTGTTTGTTTGTTTCTGATGTTGGCTTGATTCATGTAACTCAAGCATGTTCTTAAGAAATATCAGATCTCATTGTGCTCAAAAATATCCTAAGATGCATATTTCTAAAATTTTATTAACATAAACTTGACATATGGTTAATTTACTTACATAACTTGGTGCTAAATTTTTGATTCTCTACCTAAGGGAGAAATCCATCAGTGGAAATCATGGAAATAAATAATGGGTTTTTTCACCTGGTGCTACTGCAAATAAAAGGAAGGTCTCTGGTAGTAAATGTGATACAATACAACACAACCTGAGCAACATGAAAAGATGTGCCCACAGGGTTCCTTTGGGAGATTTTTTGAAGAGACGTTATGTCAAAATTATTTGATATAATGAAATACAAACAGACTGTACAGGCAATCTGAAAAGTATTAATCCCTCATCTGCATTGCTGGATTTTCCAGTATGCATGATAACTTTGGGAGAGATGTGGGAGGAAGATATGGAGAAGATGAAGAAGAGAAGGACACCTGAATTGCAAAAATGATGATATAACAGGAATGGCAGAGGTAGGAAAGTATAAGAGGATATTTTAAAATGAAGAAGTAAAGACAAACTATGATAATTTGTAATCAGTATCTTTAGTAACCTATTCAAATTAATCTTTACAAATACATTAATATATATAGGAACATATTACTTTTATTTAAGACACAACTGAGATAGTGCTAACAGCTCCATTTCTAACATTTATTTATTTTATTATTGATGTAAGAGTTTTCAATGTCAGCTATATTTTTAGCATATCTCAGAATGGTTGTGGTGTTCAACAACTTTCACCATTGAAAGATAACTGAATGAAGTTTAAAAAAGTAGTTTTTCTGAAGGACTGAAATATATGGAGAAAAGCAAAATGCAAGTGTTTATAATGAATTTCAGACAGAAAATAATGTCTGTAATGAAATTCAGACTGGATAATCGATGAAAAGAACATCAAGGGATGCAACTCTAATGAAAAATATAATTGATTTAAAATAAATCATAATTTATCTTTTGCAAAATGACAACTTCAGGAATTTAGTGAAACAATCAATCTAATATTGACAAGTAAGGGAATTAATTTTTTTACATTACATTAGGGTGTTTTTAAAATGTTTAAGTAGATGAGAACTTTTTAAATGCAAAGCTTGTTAAGTTTGTGGTGGGAGGGGGGTAGTTCTAGTTTTCTGAGTCCATGTGTTTACATTGCTGTGGCCTAAAGTGATCAAGAAACCAGAACAGCAAAAATACTAGTGTACCTACTTTAGCTAGATTTTTTCATGATTTTGGCATTTAAACTTTTCATGAGAACTATACTCTATAAAGATAAAAGTGGGTTAAAGTAACCTAAATTGTAAGTATGAGGAAAGTGAACGTATGAAACCTTTAATCTTCACACTATGCAAGACAAGTGCCTTCTATGTAAGAGTATAAAATGTGCTGAAGGATGAGCAGACATCATACCATTGTTTCATATTATTGTTATTTTTGAGGTTTGGATAGAAACAAAGATTCTCAGAAATCCTTCCAAAAAGGACAGAATTCTTTTTTAATTCCTCTTATGATGTAAAACTTGCCATTACCAAGATCAAAAAGATTAATCATCTCCCAAGAGCAGTGAGTTTAGCAGTACAAGTACAGACCTACATTATTTAAAGTCCTGAATTAAAGAAACATTTCCAATTGATTATTTAATTAAAAGAATGAATTCGCTTTATTTCATCTAAGATTTATTCACAGTATGCCACAAGAATTTGCTTACTATTCACAAGTAATTCTGGTTCTATGGAACTGTAGTGCTAACTTCTCTCAATTACTTGAGGGCAGAATATTAAGAAAGTCCAAGCCTGTAGATACCATCTGGACCTTATTGACTACTATTCTGTTCTCTCAACTCCACATATGTAGTAGACATTTACATTGGAAAGCAAAAATTACAAAAATTAGACTTACAAGGAAATAGTGGGTCACATTTTCCCTTAAAGACTTTTTTATAGATTATAAACTTGATTTAGATGCTGTTGAATTAGAGACAATCTTTTTCACTCAGACGTAAACTGTCCCTGAAGAATCAACTATCTCAGAATTTGTTTTGTTATTGCAAGCAGAATTTAACTGAAGTACTTTAAATGCCATAGCCTTTCACATTTGCAAAGACACAAAAATATTGGTATTTTTCCAGTGCAAAAGGAAGTTTCTATTAATGAATATGACATAAGGCTTTACAAATGTGTGACATCTGTTCTGAAGCTGAATGCTACAAATCTTGAAACAACAGTTCTGAAAAGTACACTTCTAGGTAGCAAAATTACTTTTTTTTTTCCTTATCTGAAATAAACAGGTTTATCTGAAAACCTTTCTCCAATCCCACATTCAGAGTAAGAGTTGTCTGGCATAGAAAACCTCAGATTAAATACCTCAGGTTTGAAGATATAAGCTTAACGTAGACGCGAGCTTTCTAATGAAATCTTATTTAAGTCTTGCACTGCAAACATTATCTGTTTTTAACAAAATAACCTTAAAGTACAAATAATATTTCCTAGGACATACACTATAGTGTAGTATATGATCTGAGAAAATAAACAAGAGGTATCAGAGGTTTCCCTATAGAATTCTAGGGACAAGCTGATCCTACGATATAAAGCACAAACAAAATCAAAGTCAGGCCACAAAGAGAAAACACAATATAAAATACAGTGCAGAGCAGTTTCTATCTTGACTGTGGTTGAAGAATAGCTGTTCCTACATAGTATATAATTTTTATTGTAGACTCTCTCAGATTCTAGCACATCTCTGAGGAATATCTTGAACCACTACTCAAGTAAATCAACAAAAATGAACTATAACTTGATAAAAGTGGCTTTTAGAGATTTAAAATTATTTCCATACCATTTAAGTCATTGTCATCACTGTAATGGTAACTGTCAAGAGCCCAATTAATCCATATACTGAAGTCATCGCTCTTTAGTACACCTGACCAAGACACAGATACTACACATACATGTATGAATTGAGACACTGAAGTGAGCAAGAAATAGGAAAAGCAGCTTTTCATTTCTAGGTGACATTTTAAATTCATTCAAACTTAGCAGTTATTGAGCAATACAGACAAAGATTGCATATTGATTTGTGGAAGATTTTGTTGATCTTAATCCAGTTTCTAATGGAAAGGCTCAGCATTCTGTCATTCTGTAAGCCACAAATCTGGAATTAGTTTTTGTGTTTTGAGCCTTACCAGCTTCCATCTAAGACTGGAAATTGTAATATAGTGTCCTTCGGCAGAAGCAACACTTTTATGTTAGGAATGAGGAGCTCTGCCAGAATAAAGGTAGCTTCTCTAGTTAGTCTGTGGTTTGTTTTAATAAAGCCATTAAAAACTGACTTGTTTCTCTGCCTGAATACATGGTATATTACAAATATATGCTCTTACACTACTTATAGGATGTTGGCAATAGCATTGTTAAATTATCAATTTTCAAAGAAATTGGTGAACTCAAAAATCTACTGTAGGGCACACATCTGCTGTAGATTTCAATTTCTATTTTCATCCAAGCAGTGTACAATGAAAATAATGAAATATTTCTTTTTTTGCAGATTAGTTTTCTTTGCTTTATGTAAATATGAAATATACAGGTAAAAAAAGCATTTAAACATTTTGGTAGGTTTTTTGCTGGGTTTGGTTTTTTTTTTTTCTTTTAATACATTAATGGTACATTTACTTGCTTTTTTCCTTCTAGATTATTGAAGTTCAGTTGACTTGAATCTACAAATAAAAGTATAACACTTTGGATGCTTCTCTTCCTCTTAAAAATGAATATAAGACAAACTATAGAAAACTTCAAATATTTTTTTTTAAAAATGGTCATTTTTATTTTAATCTAAACATCTTTAAGATAAATTAATCAGCTCAGATGAGAACTTTGCTATTTTTTCATTCAACACAAGCAGATTTTTCAGGCTAAAAAGTGTGTTGTGCTTAACTACTCAATTGAAAAATACCCCCTGCTCTATACATCATAATGACTGTCTTGGGAATACTCTCACAACCTCTTCTCTACCCCTTAGTGTTCCTTACTGTGGAACAATAAGGAAGTTATATCCTAAGAACCCCTTCTATTGGGGGTTCCTTGGACTCCTTTTTTTCTCATTTTCTCATGGAATATTTTTATATTTCATTCTTCTTGTCAGAATGCAGCAGTTTAATATTATTAAGCATATTACCTATTTTAGCAAATAAGAAGAAAAAGGACTTTTTAGTTAATATCAAGAACAATTTTGATATTATGATCCTGGAAGACTTTGGATATAAAATTATCATCTCAAGTTTTCCTCATTATGAGAGTCTCTGAACAAAACATCTTTATCATCCCACAGACACTAAATTTTTTCATTCTGCTCTTAGATATTTTTTTTCTCATGAGTTTTAGGATTTGGTTAAATTGATCTTGGTTTAGAAGACAGCAGCAGGAATAGAACTATATTACACCCCACAGTATCAGTACGCCAGTAGTGTTATAAAAAGTAATAAATACAGCTTAAATGCTAACCTGATCAAAAGAAATTTAAGTGGCTCATAAAGCTCTTGATCAGTAGAATGCTGTTTATAGCAAAAGTTTCCATATGCCCTTCTCATATATAAAACTTTTTTCTTTCCATTAATGTCTTTTGAGAATTAAACTGGGTTTATTAAAAAGAGTTTTACTGCAGTTCCTTTTTAAATAGTACTCTGTAGGATGGAATATTTATGCACTAATTTGGTACTCCTGAAAATTTATTATCAGGAATTAAGTCAAATAATTTACATCACCTTCCAGGAGCATAACAGTAATATAATGGTAATTTCTTCCCTCCCCCTCCTGAATTTTGCATTACGAGGCCTTAAATCTGCTAAGACAGCAGTGGACTGATTTGTGGAAAGTGTTCAGAAGAGGATTATGTTTTCAAGTACATGAACGTAACTGGAATGGAAGTATTTTCTAATGAGAGACTTTCATTTTTGTCTCTTTCTTAATGGGACAAGACAAAGCCTTTTCATTTCACTGTGAAATCTAAACTACTGCCACAAGAGACACAAATATTTGCTTTTAACGAAATCACATAACCTTATTCACACACTTTCTGAATGTTCATTAATTGAGTCTGTTTTAAAAAGTGATATGAATTCAAGATGTGGCCCTAAAAGCTGTGCACATTTATCTGAGAATGTGAAGTTATGTTGGGGCTGATCAGGGCTGACCATGATTATATTAAACTATAATAAACTTAAATGACATTGAAACCAATACCCACAATAAATCTCCAGTTTCAACAGACCAGCTATTGTTTTTTGTCACTGCCTATTGTTTTTTGCTTTGAGAAATTGTTCAGTGAATTAAAAAATGGATGCAGGTAACCCAGAAGGCTACTAGTTTGTTCTCATTAAAAGACAAATTCTGTGCATGAATTCCCAGAAATCCATGATATCAGACAGTCAAGCAGCTGAGCTTACTGGAGCGACAGGCAAAACACAACTAGGTGAGGGTTGCTCCAGTCCTACCTCTCTTACTCCAGCATTGCCTGACTTTTGCTTTTTTAGCATTAGAATAGCAAAGACACCATATGCTGGAAGTTATATTTATGTCAGGAATTAACTTCCTTCTCCTTTTTTTAATCATTTTTTTTCTTTTTTTTTTTTAAATTTAGTAACTCAATGAAAATATTATTTAAAGATTCAAAAAATGGTTAGAATCATTTCTGATGGTAAAATATATACTCTTTGCAAAAATGGAAAAAAAGAATGCCATGAAATGCAATTTTTTTTAGAAGTGGAATTTAAATGCTGAAAAGATGAAAATATTTCTAGGAATGAAAACCATAGTTTTTTTTTTTTTTAAATACACATCTGGACATATATAAAAGCTGTTCTAAGGATCACATAATTAACTTTCTTACTTAGTAGTTACATGATGTCTCTTCTGATAGCCTAAGAAGTTTAGATTTCTTTTAAGTGCAATGGATCTTTGAGAAAAAAATTGACTTCATATAAGGTAACTAGTCCCTTGTTAATTCCAAATTTTATCATATGTAAAATATGAATAAAAATATTTTTGTAGCCCAGATTTTTCCCTTAATATTTCACATATTGAAGTTTATTTAAAACATTTTAAAAATATTGACTGAGTCTGAATGTACATGAGATTAATAGATTCAGCATATTTATCTAGACTGGAATGCATTCAAATATCAGCACTACTTTTATGGAGAATTTTTCCCATACCAAAGGTGTGGTCTTCACAAAAATTAACAATTTGCTTTCTTCGCAATGTTTAATGCAACTAGAAGAACAAATTAACAGTTTGAGAGTAAATCAAATTCTCACCCTGACTCAAGAAGGGAATAAATTTTAGACAAAATACTTAATTAGACAAAATAACTTTTCTCTGGAACTTATTCATATATTTAAAATATAAAAGACATTTCATATACCTATGCAAATACTATCTGCATGCTAATCAAATTTTATCTTTTGTTCCATTGTTACCAAAATATAATGTCTGCAATCCATTATGTTCTTCTTCCATGTGAGTAGCATTTGACTAGCAGGTCAAATTTACTAAAGATTGATAAAAAATCTATGACTTGAGTGAGTGTGCTTGACCACACTTCCTGAGAAACAAAGATAAAAGTCATACTAAAACCAATAGGTGTTTTTTCTTTCTTTTGTCTCTGTTAACCCTGGAAATCATATGAAAAATCAATGGGTGAAAATGCCTTTTAAGTTTCAATTTGTATTTTTCCGAGGGATATACATAGCAAAAATTGTGGCTTTTTTTTCCCACTTTACTCCCTGATTACACCCTGATGAAATCCCTCTACTAATAATTTACATTATAACTGAACTAATCCATTCTACTAATTTTCATTTCCATAAAATGACTTTGGCACCAACAGAATGACTACCACATTCTAATTTCAAGGTAAGATATTGTAATGGCAATGAAATAAATGTTTTCACACCACGAAAACACATTGACAAAATCCTAATTTGTAATTGCATCAAATCTTGTGCTTAAGTGACATATGCTGAGAAATAGTAATAAAAAAATAATAATTTTAATCATAAATCATTAGTGATGCTTCACTTTAAATTAAAGCCCAAATCAAGTTTTACAGTAACAAACAAATAAAAAATTTCAAAATACTTCAGAAATAAAACAAAATCCAGATAAGCCACTCATAAAATAGTAAAAGAATCCACCCTGTTCTTATAGTATCTTATAGTATCTATAAGATACTTATTACTGTAAGCTAATCAAGCAACTCACAGAAAATTAAATATATTATCCAGAGCCAAATTATATTCCACAGAATTGATCAATAAACTCTCCAGTCTGAAATAACATATGGCTACAAGATAAATGATATGGGATTTTTTAAGACTATTTCATAATACTAAGTACGACTTCTACCCCTCTTATTCTATTTTGTCTATAGTTCAACCCCACTGACTGAGAAAAGGGAAATTAAACATGAAAGTATCCCTTTTTAGAATAGGAAACAAAATAACCCTTTTTTTTTTATTGTCTGCAATATTAATGATCCCTTGATGCTCATTTGCACACACTAATGACTAGGTTGTATATCCAGTACCTAGAAGGAACAAACTGGAAATGTTACGTGATCTTTTACACCATTAAGAACAGAAAGATGTTCTTCAGAGAAACTCAACCTCTACAAAATTATATAGAATGTAAATACAAAATATAATGTAAGTCAGTTTAAGAGCAGCTCTTGATTCACTATTTATTGTTTATTGATTGTTGCACTCCTTCAATAGCATCTTATGTCTCAGAAAAATCATACAGTTCCGTTTATTTTATTGAAATTTTGAAACACGTCTAATTTTCCCATTGAAATTGTCACATCCAGTATTAACTACTTGTTCTTTTAGAATGAAACAAAATAATTTTGAAATGTATACATCTCACACATGAGGTTCTTTCCCACATTTTTATTAGAAGCAGTTCTTAATCACTTAGCAGCATGAAAGAAGAAATCCTTTATATGTAATTGAATACACATGGCTAAATACCATGACACAGCTTCATACACACTGGATTAAACTCCTTCTGTCTCAATCACAGCAAGCCAATCCCTCTGAACAGCCAAAAAACCCATGAAAGTCTACACAGTCTGGTTTTGAATAGTACTTAAAATACACAATTTTTCTGACTATGGAAAAGAATATAAAGAAAATTGAAGAAGAAAACTGTTTCACAATGAAGTTTACCTGCAATACATGTGACATACCATTTTTCTTGAGGGATATTTGCAGTGTCAACCACACCCAGTTTATCTTTCTGTTTCTGCTTTTCCCTAAGGAATTGTCTGTTGAGTTCAAAACCAACATAGAATTTTCTAAGGCTAGGACAGTAGGATGGTTTTTCTGCCATTACTCAGACAATATTCCTAAATATAAGTGGACAATCAACTACAAAGACAAGTATTGGAGTTAAATGGAATATTTATGTGATTGATGACAAGCACAAAGTTGGATGATAATTCTTGTAGGTAGTGTGTAACAACTTCTTTTTTGTATTTTTTTACCACTCCAAAGTATTATTATTGTATATGTAGAAGAAAGCAAAATAGAAAAAGAAATTTATCTATATTCAAAATTACCTTTATCTTTAAGATCCAAAATATCTGGATATATTAATATTCACAGAAGGAAATGCATGAAGTCTCTATAGCAATACTAACCTGCCATGACTGTCAAAACTTGGAAAATTCAAAATACGTAAATTAAGGATGATTAATCAATTTTTCAGATTCTTCCTGAGAATGTAAAATACTTCAGTGTGCTTTCTTAGGTTTTTTTTCTGTGAGAATAAGAGAGTGAGAGAGAGTAAAAGAAAGGCAGGGAGTCAGGCAGAGGTTATGGGACAAGGTGAAGAAGAGGGAGAGGTAATAAATCTATTGAAAAAAGACAAGTCAGAAAAGTACTTTAGAAAATTAATTAGACTCATAAGAAGGCTGCACAATGTTCATATTTCTAAAGTCAATGTGCTATATTTTCAAGGAGTATGTAAGAGAATTTTAGTTGAGCATCCAGTTGACCTTACCAAGAATCCTAAAATTTTATAGCTACCCACACCTGTGTGTGTGTGTGTGTGTGTGTGTGTGTATAGAAAAGGCATCTTTCAATTACTGACTGAATTTTGAGGAAAAAGAAAAAAAGGCATCATAAGAATTGTATTTTTCATCCCACCAAGGGAACAAATTGCACCTGTAATAGGAAGAAGTGCTGACATAACATGTAATGAAAGATAAACCCCCAAAAAGTAGTTATCAAAGTTGTGTTAAAATCCATGTATCTTGCTCTTCATTTATATCCTGTAAACAAATGTAATCACTCAAGAATGTTGCATAAGTAAGTGGGGTATTTACGGCCTGTATGCAACTGGTATCAGTGTTCTAATAAGCTGAAAAAACTCCATGCACAAATGAGGTGTTTCTGCTTTCAAGAAGCACATTTGCTCTTTGAGATACAGAATGTCAGAGGGATTTGGCAGGTAATATAAATGTATCCAAAAAAAACACAAATAGAAAAAAAAAGGCAAAAACAAAATCAAGAACAAATATTTTGGACTATTTCTAAAGAAGAGGTGAAAATATTTCTGATGAAAACTATGCATAAGAAAAGGTATTCTGAGCCATGTTCATGTGCTACAATTTCTCACTTTTATGTTCTGTATCTTGACATCAAATTAAACTCGAGTTTTATAAGGAAAATCCAGGAAACATTGTTTGATTATGATATCTAATACAGCCAACTCACTTGTAGAACAGTAAAAATCTTGGCTTACACGATAAAATAATTTATTGTATCTTATCAAAGTATTTGATGTTTGCCGTCATTAAGAGGAAAACGTTCCTTCTGCAATTTTTTCTTACTATCATTTCTGTGAATTTCATTTCCTTGTTGTATTTTAAATGTAATAAATAATTTTGTCTAGTAATAATTTTTGTATTTCAGTTGTTATAGCATTTAGTATGTTATCGGTTGCATCTGTAACATTATAAAAGAGAAGATGCCACTGTACATTGACAGCACATTAACATATAGTTAAAAACAATTTAGTCTTTTCAAAATGTGCGTAATGTTCATTTATTCACAGCTACATAGTTTCAGCTAGCAGAAAATTTAGTAAGACTATAAAGATAAACCAAACATGTGGCCTGTGAGGTGTTTCATGGAACTTTCCATTACAAACTGAAAGCCATTAGGTTCCTGACCTGAGCACAGTCATTTTTTCACTAACTTTGTAAACACTAACATGTAACAGTTTGAAAACTAGAATTAAAAATTCCATTTTTGCTATATATAGACTTTCCTTTTTGCAAAGCTATATTCATGAGTAGTTCAATACTTCTTTGAATTCAGGCTGTACAGGCAGGTATGATTTTTTTCCTAAATACCTTTGTATAATACATAACTTAAAACTCCTACAGTACAGCTGCTGAGTGTAACACTTTAAATACTTCCTCTCCCAAAGCAATCATACTTTTTTTGTAGATATAAAAATAAATATTGCCTTTTTATAAACACAGAGAGAGTTGGACAAGAGGAATCATTATAATTTGGTAGGATCTATCATCTGCAAAGGCCTATATTACTTAATTTTCTTCAGGTTTTTCCTTTTGTGCACAGAAATTTCAAGAAGAAATACAAAAATAAAAAATGCTGTTGCTACAGTATATTTTTCTAAATTAGCACATGATCAAAATAACTATTAGACTGGTGTGGTTGAAGCACTTACTGATACACATCTGACTGTGCTAGAATTGACTCATTTATTAATCTCAGCTTGCAGACACTTAGGAAATCATGCAGTTTCCTGACTTGAGTTTATATATTGATTTCATGTGAACAATATTTAACACTAGGACCCCATAAGTCAGAACGACAAGTCACAAGCAACGATGTCATGTCATTTCCACATCAATAGTCCTAATTAAATAATCCCTAACATAACTTTGAAATAGAAAGTCTTTTTTTCATTTGTTTTGCTAGTTATGAGAAGAAAGGTAAACTATTGTCTAAAGAGGGTATGCAAGAGAGTGCATGCAAAACTACCTAAAGAAATCAAATCACACCCAAGTAAGGATCCCACAGAAACTCTACAAGAAGTGCAATCCTAGATCTGAACAAGATCATAAAAAAACCAACAGAAATAAAATGATTAGATGAAGAATTCATCAGTTCCTGGAAATTTTATAATTAAAAAAACCCAAAGAACTAGACAGAAAAATATTTAATACCTGCTTTCTTACTCTGTGAAAGAAGATGTAAGATTAGCGGATGTCCAAATACAAATAAGCATAGCTGAAGGTTTTATCACTTTGATGAAGTTCTGACTGTGTACCTATTTGTACTGTGGTGCATGTAAACATGAAGTTCTCCCCAAATTACCAATGATTTTGAATGATTTCTGGAACTGTAGGGTGTCAATGTTTCCATATCCCAGTAAGCCTAAGTAAATTCATAGTGTGAATCATGAATCATAGGCCAAAATATTTTTCCTGGTGCTATAAAAATAAATTAAAAGAAGTATCAGTGTTTTAAGTCTCAAAGGCATCTAACAGAATGAGGAAAATAGTACTGAATTGGATTGTGTTTACATTAGATCAATCTTACTGGTGGGGTGGGGAAGTTCTCTGCTGCTCTCTGCTGCTCCTGATTGTTCCATCCTTCTTACTGCCTTAAAACCACTGTTAACTAGTCTTGTACATAAGTTACTCTGTTCTTAGAATTTTTTGTTTTGTGGTGGGTACTTTTTCATTTTTGTGGGCGATATGTCTGTGTGTGTTCACAACAAAATTAATCAATATCTTCTAGATTTTTTGGGTCTCCCAATATTAATTACACTCTATTAAGTAAATATGTATCAAGACTAACTTTCAAAGAAGGGTTGACCTAAAACATACCTTCCTCCTTATTTTCTTCTTTCACAAGTCAGAGAAGAAAAATCTTTAGTTCATTTCTTGAATTAATTTGAATTCAAATATTTTGCTCCTTTCCTGTGAGGGTCACCAAGAATTGGAACAGGCTATCCAAAGATGTTGAGGAGTCTCCTTCCCTGCACATATTTGAAAGCCATCTGGACACAATCTTCAGTCAGGTTTTCCAGGGGACTCTGCTCAAAGAGAGAGGTTGGACATTTGCCTCCAGTGGACTCCTCCAAATTTAATCATTCTGAGATTCTGGATTCAGTGATTAATGAGTTGTGAAAACATAAGAAAGGTCAAAAGAAAGCTTTTGTTATTTATCAATGCGTTGTTATATAGAGCTGAAATTTGCACTGCACTATAGTAAAGGAATTATATGATGGAAGAAATCAATTTTGATGACAGGTTAGTTTAATAGAGTGTGCTTTCCTATTTGTGATAAAAAATTTGAAAATGAGAGTATGGATCTGGAATCCATATCCTGTTCATTTTATCTTACTGGTTTTTGCCTATGATGGAGGAAAATATTATAATTATTCCCTTGAATAGGAAAACCATTAAAATGTACACACTTTCTCAGCATTTTTTAGAACATATAAATAAAGAAAACCTGAAACAACACAAGAAAAGAAAAAAAATCGCCAACCAACCTAACAAACCCTTAACAAAAAAAAAAAAAAACCAAAAAACAAAACTAAAAACCCCCGAAGAAACAAAATAGCAAAAAACCCCTGAAACACAAATGAACAAGCAAAAAGAAAAATACTTATCATAGACAATGTCACTCAGTCCAGTAAAGTAGGAGGAGGTACGGACATGAACAGGAAAAACATTTCTTGATGAATCAGTAGATCCACAGAAAAGGAATTGATAGAGGCAAGGAGTAGAATTTAACATGCTGTCAGTGGAGAACCAGAAACCATAAAAAATTTACTTCAGTCTGTGTACAGGGCTTTGCAGCAATGCTTTGTCACTGGCATTGAAATTTTACAATTTTGCTGAAACTACCTTGTTAGGGCAACGAAATAGCAAGTACCTCTGGCCAAGTATTTTCCATTGTGTGTAATAATACAAGAATAGCATTGGATTTTGACCAGACAATTTGGCTTTGGACCAGCATTTGGTGAACCAAGAAATGCAACTGTCAAAAACATTTTTTTCACTTATTAAAATGAATTTTTATTTCCCAATGTAAATGATACCTCTGACCTGTCCATTCCACTACCTTGATGATGCTCTCCATTGAACCAGTGCTTGTCTAGAAAATTGTAGCAAAGAAGGATGTGGCTTTATATATGGTCTTGTATGTCCAGTTGTCATGCTTTTTTCACATCATGTTAACTTAAAACTAATCCTAGGTGCAATTCTATAACACAAGAAATATAAATTAACATAAACGGAGTGGAATTAGTATTCTTTTATTAAAAATGCATTTAAAAGGTAAGGAAGAATACATTTTCATGTTTCTTATTCTATAAAAGTTGAATAACTAAAAGAGGATATATTAGGAAGAGAGGAAAACATTTACATGCAGCGGGATGTAAAAATCTATAAATATGCTCAAGACAATACAGTCATTCAAGAAAAAAATGGAAGTCAATTGTAGTCTCAAAAAAAGAAATAAAATTTTGTTTAAGTTAAGTGAAGAAGAAGTTCAAATTCACACATGAAAAATATTTAATAAATGCCACACCTAAAAAACTCCCTTATTATTTTGGTCAAACACATTTAAGAAAAAAATAAAGTGGATTAGAGGCTTGAGTTCACTAGGCCTAAGGCTTTTTGGAATTCTGGACAGGAAATCATAGTTCAAGTTTATTTCTAGCCTGTGGAAAGCTTCTTGATTGCTATGAGTTAAAAAACAACAAACAAACAAAACCAATTTTCATAGGATAATAATGGCAAGAGATTTCAGGGGGTCATGTACCACTTTTCTTCAAGCCATTTTTAGTATGATTTGACTGGTATATTCTTACATTCCAGAGCTTGAACAATTATGTGTGTGTATATATATGTATGTATGTATGTATGTATGTATATATGCGTGTGTGTGTGTGTGTGTGTATATGTGTGTGTGTGTGTATGTGTGTATATATATATATATATATATACATATATACATATATATATATATATATATGTATATATATACACATATGTATATATATACATATATATATATATATATATAGCAGTTTAGGTTGAGTGCCTGAAAAGAAACAGAAATATTCCAAAGTTGTTCATCTATTTCAGTTAAAATTAAATTACTATAACTCTCATGAAAAAGAAAGCTTTGTGCAAAGTCTTACAGTTAAATTTCAGGAATCCAGAGACTTTGATCTCCTACTTGGATTCAAAGATCTAGACATAATAGAATGTTTATATACCTTGGAAAACATAAGACAAAATTGAACACTTCACCTTCAACAAATGTGTCAAAACAATAAACCACTTTATCTCCTGTTGATTTTAACAGCTCACAGTCTGTTAATAAATCTGACATTTTAAATGGCTTCAATGCAAAATATTTTCAGAAATAAAAAAAAGAGAAAGCATATTTTGGTTTCCTCAGAATTGTAAGTTCCTGTTTAAGTCTGATATTTCTTAAGAAGATAAAAGTAGAACGCAAATCTTTTTAAGCATACTTTTATTTACCAGAATCATAATCTCACTTCTGCATAGATGCTGATAAACAAGTTTATTTAGTTTTTTAAACCCTGTTGAGCAAGCTTTTTAATTCAATGCATTTTAAAAAAATAATAGCAAAGAAATATTCCTAACATTCTTAACAAGTAGAAATTTGTTGTTACCATGAATGAACTTCAAGGTAATAGCTAAATAAATTTCAAGCCATGACAGTTCTCCTAGTAATTTTTAAGATGTGTTAGACATGTGTCTTACTGTTAATAGGCTGATCTCACAGCTACATGCCATCAGTTTTATGTGGTGATCATTGGTTTTTGAAAAAAACCAAAAAAGCCTACATGAACTATCCATGGTTTTTTTCTAAGTGTATGTGAGATTTTGTCCATTTTAATCATTATTCAAAAACAGACGGACCCATATACAGACCTGAGGAAAAGGCATAAATCCACTTAAATTTTTTAAGAAGACACAAAAGATCAGTAAAGAATTCTTCATGTGCACATTTTTCTATATAATATGGAAGTTTTTACTTTCTTGTGATAGCTAAGGATGCAAGACCAGTATAGAGGGGTCATAAAAGACAGTGTTCAATGCTGTTGAAGATAATACATGGACATAAATCATAGGCTCTTTTTTAGGCTGGACAATGGACAGAAATAGAGCTGGTTTTCTTATGTCAAAACTTATCTTCTGCACATATGTCTGTCCCTTGTTCCCTCTCACTATTGAAAGATATTATTGTCCATGAGACCTTTCCGTCAAAACCAAAACTGAACTAATGAACACTGGACAGATTTCCATAATATTACCAGCTGGCCAGAAACTATTGTTTTCCAGTAATCTGTTTCAAATAACTGTATTTCCAGTTACATTTGAGCATAAAATTCCTCCTAACAATTTGTCTGGCATCATAATATTGCTATTACCACAGGACACACTCAAATATGGTAACTTAAACTGAAATCAGCTTTTAACAAAAAAATGTTGCTGCCGATACCTTCTATATTCTAGCATTTTTATAATAGTAAGCTTTGTCAGAACCCAGGACATCCCTCTGGCTGCCCTGGGTGATCTGATACCCTGGCAAGGGGTCCAGAGACAAGACACAAGAGTTTGATTAGAATAGTATTAATTTATCACTGGGTGTAGATGTAGAATTTTGGGGTTTCATGGGGGTTCAAGAAGGCAAGATGGAGAAATCTGGGCGTGTCCCTGTCCTTCTGTTTCTTCTTCTTGTCCTCCATCTTCTGCTGTGCTGGTGACACTTTTGGATTGGTTTAGCATGGAGGTGCACTGTCTAACATAGATGATAGGTATTGGTATTTATCTGTAAACATGGAACATGTAGTACGTAGTATAAAGAGTTAAGACCACCCTGGTCAGTGGTCAGTCGATGACAACCAGCACTGTAGCTAGCACCCAAGCTGGGTGAGAACAGAATGTACTAGATAAGAAACAATTAACAACCTTGAGAACCTGAGCCAGCGTATCCCGACTCTCTCTTCTGGCACGGGGCTTGGGAGAAAGATTTTCAACAAACATCTCAGGGATTATCAACCCAAAGAACTGAGAAGCTTAAGTTGCCAAGATAGCTTATTTTTATTTCAAAAGGCAAACTATTACAAAGAGAAAGAAAATAACTATTAACTAGTATGGAACTAAACTAGTATTGCTTTCTAGAAGAAATTTTTGGAATAAACATATACTGATGTTGTTCCCTAGAAAGATTATGACAGGAAGTACAGTCTTACAAAGACATTTGTTCTGGGGATACTTAGGCCCCTGAACTGGAAGGCAGGAATGAGGAGAGGAATGGTGGCCCAAAATTAAAGGGAAAATAGTGACCTGCTACACCACTTAGTCACACACAGGTCTACAAAGCCAGATGGAATTCACCCACAGGTACTGAGGGAGCTGGTTAGAAGTGCTTACTGAGAAATTTCCAATAATTTTATAATCCTCTGATTTTAACCAGCAGTCCTGGTTAATCAGAGAGGTCTCAGGTGATTCAAGTTAGCAAATGTGACCTCCATCTACAAGAAGGCTCAGTAAGAAGATACAGTTTACTCTTTCCTTAATGCAAAAACATTTTTTGCACAGGCGTAATGATTCAAAAACATCTCAAACAACTACTTAATGTTAAGGTTTAATGATATCATGGTCAGTGACAGAATAGAGACAAGAGCTGTATCGTGATCTCTAGTTTTAGACAGAAGCAACTTTTTTCCAGTTCATATTCTCAATTTTTGTCATGTTAGCAACAGAAATAATCTATTATAAACCATGTGTTGGAGGTAAGGGTTTTTCCTTTTGTTTTCTTTCTGTCAGGGAATTTTCTTCTATTTTGTTGCTAAGAGACAGTAACAACCAGGCACTGAAGAGAGAGAAAAGAAGCTGCCCTGGGAAAGATGCAGCTGACTACTCTCTTATCTGAGGGTTTTCTCGGAAAGGCATAGATACTGTGAGAATTGGGCTGGGAAAAAGTGGGCTGGGACATCTCCTAGCTCTTTTGCTCTCTTGGCTTTGAAGAAGAAAGGTCAGATTTTTGCCATCCCATCCACTATTATGGCATGAGGGCCCTGCGTCACAGCGCCCCCTGGAGGCGTGGGGGAATCACCGCACCCACCCGGCCCACCGGGAGCCACCAGCGCCCCCTGCTGGCTGCGACCGTAACCGCCCCAATGAGGAAAGTGCTCCAAGGGCGGGAAGAGACTTCCCTGGGTTCTCTGCTCTTCTTTTGTATTGGCGTGGCCAGCATTTGTCTGCCTGGTTATACATGCACACACGAGTAAAGAACTGGTATTCCTTTTCCAATATCTTTGCCTGAATGCCTCTCAATTTCAGAGTTATAATGATTCAGAGGGAAGGGGGTCATATTCTCCATTCCAAGGGAGGTTCCCACCTTCCTTGGCAGACACTTATCTTTCAAACCAAGACACCATGTTAAAATATATGAATTGCCTATATTACTTCACAGGTATCTTCAAGAATGGGGATATTTTCTGAGAAATGCTGATACTGTGCCCCAGATTCAAGATTTCCAGCATTACACATTCCCTTAACTCTAATTTAAGGGTCTTTTAACAGGAGAAACAAAGAGAGACATGGGTAGATGAGGACACTGTTCAGACACTGGTAAGATTAGATATATTAGATATATTTTTGTTTCACTAACCTGCTAATTTCATTTCTTTATTGTTGATGAACAATAAAATTATGGGACAACTGAGTTTATGATGACAATCTTCTCTGTCTGAGAAACATTAAGGATAAAACTGCTGTCCTGAATCTGAAGTTCTTTCAACTCTCACTGCCCACTCTGTGTGCCAGAATGTGATGAAGATTGATGGACAGCCAGGAAAAGAAACCAAAATGCTTGCAATTTTCAGCAATGCTAAGAAGAAAAGGAAAGCTTTTGCTGTTGAGATCACCACAAATCCCTCTTTCTACAACTCTTACTGCCCTGAGTAAAACATCACACCTGTTCAAATTCAAAAGAATCCTTTGATAACTTCATACACTAAAATACAGAAGGAAACTATGCAGCAAGAAAAATCTCTGATATTTAACAGGAAATAGGAATCCTTAAAAAACAACATTGACCACTTCCTTTTCTCAGGAAAAAGAATTTTCTCCAGTACACTAAAATAACAACTTTCCATAAAAGTCTAAGTAGTGAAGACATCATAAGACCAATCTAACCCTAAATTCATGTGTTAAATCAAGCCACATGGTTTTATAGATTAATTTAAAACTCCAGATATGCAACTCCTCATGTCTTATCTGCGATGTAGTTCAGCCTGCTTTTATAAAAATCAATACAAAATTAAGATACAAAGAAGAGTTTAAAAGGTGAATTTTCCAGAGGAATATTCTAAATATTCTCACAGTCAACTTGCATGAGTACGATAGCACTCTGAAACCTAGATAAGCCTTAGAAAAGCAACACCTCAAGAAATCATGAGCATCCAGGGCTAATTAAATACACTGTAGGCAAAATACATCAGAATCAAGGAGTAAAATCCTGCCCAACTCATTGATTCTGCTAGGTGAAAAAGCATTAAAAACCTCTACTTTAAATCTCAGTCTTTCCCCTGCATTAAGTAAAGCCTGCCTTTGGGTCTCGTTTCAAAATTCAAATGACTTTGGACTCTTAACCTGGTCATAACTTTGCAGCAAGCACATTCTCATAAAATCATCACATAAACTCACCTCCTAATTAGCCTATATATTATCAATTCAATAAATCTTGACTAAAAAATTGCACTGGATAATTTTACTTAAGAAGACGTTGATGTGTTACTGGTAGTGGCGAAGACTACTGTAGCTTAATAATATTCTTCTTGTGTCTTAATAGTATTCTTCTGTAGCTTTATAAATGCTTCTGCATGCTTTTGTGTATTTGTTGGCCCAAGGGGAAAAAATAAGATAACTCTTTTCACAAATATACAAAGAGTTTAAAGCACAGTCAGTTTTCACTTTCTCTCACTTCCCAAAATAAGTGTATTTTCCTAGGGACCAGTACTTTTCTTTTTATCTCCACCATATACAACAGTACAATAGCAACAAACACTAAGACCAAACAGGTATTAAAACATAATTAGCAACAACTGAGGACATGTTCAATGCTAAAACGCTTTTGAACATATCTGATAAATTTTGCATTCTACTAATAAAAAATTTCAAAGTTATTTGTCATTACATATTTGAATTGTGAGAGACTGAAATGTTATGGTTAATGGCTCTTAACAGGAATAAATCCCCAAATATTTCTGACTGGAGGTGAATAATGCATTCTAAGTTCTGAAAGATGAAGTTCTTTGAAAGAGTAATATAGTTTATGTTTGACAATAAACAGATAAACAGATTCATAAAAGTAACTGATAGAGCTGTTAAAACTTGTCCTGCCAAGGCTAATATAGATATATGCATTTCTTTGAGGTAAAATAATCAGCTAAGTCAGCAAAACTATGCATAAAAGTTAAAAAATACTTTTTCACTGTTTTTCTACTTTGCAGTCATGAGACTGCTAGAGAATAAAGCCTAAGTTAACAGCTCACAAATTTGAAGAAAAATTCCATGCTGAGTCCAGTTTGTGTCTATGACTAGACACTAAGAGCACCTAGTTTTTAATATTCCATTAAGAACATAGAAGCCCTTAACTAAGGGCTTAGCACGAGTATCCGTAACTACTTGATACAGCTTCAAGATATTATTCAGTTAAGTTACTATCATTTTTCCTCAAGCATTCCTGTCAGTAACCCTAATAATTAATAATAAATGTTGAATTATAGGAAAAATCTGCACAGCCAGGTAGTTAAAAAAGATG
Source organism: Acrocephalus scirpaceus scirpaceus (assembly GCA_910950805.1). Taxonomy (NCBI): domain Eukaryota; kingdom Metazoa; phylum Chordata; class Aves; order Passeriformes; family Sylviidae; genus Acrocephalus; species Acrocephalus scirpaceus. The sequence goes on from OU383776.1 coordinate 36,830,813, forward strand.
ATTGTTGCAAATTCCATGGAAACCCATAAGAAATTGTCTGATATCTTCAACAACACAGAATGTGATAGCAAGACCAACAAATATATATAGAATCCATGATGTGTCTACTAACCCAAATAAAACTTTATCTAACAGGTAAAAATAAAATTCAGATTTTTTAATTGAAAATTATGTAAATGACTGAAGTCTACCCAAAAAAGTCTCTATGCTCAATTACTGTTCAAAGATGTGAGCTTCACAGAAGGAAATCCACTGAAAAACTTGCAGATAAATCAACAGATATAGGAAATAAAAACTTTCAGAAAGGAGATACTTTTGTTTAAAATAATTTGAATGCTGTAAATGAGAATGTTTCATGAAATTTTTCTGATTTTTTGACTCAGATCTAAAGATCAAAAAAACATGAATTCCAGCTAGCATATTCAGATAACTATATAAAGTAGAGGAAAGGGCTCTTTGAGGCATATAGTTCTTTTCAGTGTTATTTTAATTAGGGCTACTTGACTTTGAAAAAATAAGGTAACTTAAGAAGTGGGAAAGAATAAGGTATTACCTAAATTTTCAAAGTGTAGATCTGATCACACAGAAATCTTTACTAGATATGAATTGTATTGCTATAGTTGCTGAATAACTTATTTAAAACACACTGAAATATTCCTCACACAGTTTAAGTCTAGCAAGTTTTATACAAGGGAAGAAATATGCAACAAAGTTCATTGAAACCTACTTACCTACAACCTTTAAAACAAGTGGTAGCAAATGTCACTGTCTGGCAGCAGAAAATGTAGATTTAAATTGGTTAAACACCAGTCTACTGAAGAATAAAACCTATTCCGTATTCTTCATAAAAATGCAAGCTGCTAAGATTTAAATACATATCCAATAGAGGAATAACATTCATTTCCATTTATGAAAAGGCCCTAACGTAGAAACAAGAAAGTACATGATATTGCTATACAGATTACTAACCTTGTTTTCTTACATGATTCTAGTTTCCAATAATGAATCAAAAATATATAAAGTACAGGCTTGTAAAATTTTACTAAATTCTACGCCATTACCAAGGCTACGAAGAGATGATGATCATATGGAATTTTAGACAACTAAAAAAAATATGCACTGTGGAGTTTTTACCAAGATACTGGTCAGATCAGTATCAATTGAAGGCAATATTGACAAAATAAGACATTTACGCTGTTGTATTGCACTAAATAGTTAGCTCATTTTGTTATTGCACAGGGTGTCCTTTTTATACACACATGTAGCTTATTATATTTTGCACAATGGATCATCCCACACTCCCCCCCTCTAGGTTTCGGTTTTGGTTTCCCCCATTGGCTCCTCCCCTCACCCCTCCCCCAGGCTGCCCCCAGTGGTTGTGGTTCCTCCCCCCCCTCTCCGCTCCCCCTTTTCGAAAGCAGAAAACCTAGTGCCACTAATGCCGGGCCTCTCTGCTTCCTGGCAAGGTTCTGGGAGGAATAAAAGTGGGACTATACAAGAAGAAGGAAGGGCGCCTCTTGTCTTTCGTCTTTGTTCACATATCCAACTGTGCACTCGGGGTTTAAGAGCTAGCCTAGACCAGACCCCTGAGAGCACAAGAACTGTAATATTACACTAAGAGGTATAGGAACATTTTACTTCAAAAAGCAACAAAAATTGTATTCACTATTTCAAAAAAGATCTTTTTGTGTAGCTGTTTGTCTTAAACATACAGATTTCATTTTCACAGTGTGCAGGAATGTGACAAGGAAGGCTAAGGTCTATTTGGAATTAAATCTGGAAAGAGATTTCAAGGACATTGGTAGTAAAAAGATTAGGGAAAATGTGGGTCTGTTGCAGAATGATATGGGTCTCCTGGTGACAAAGGACACAGAGGAGAGGATACTGAATGCCTTTTCCAGTATAGTCTTTACTGCTAAAGGCAGGCCTCAGGTACCTGAGACCTCTGCAAGCAAGAGCACTAAAACAGGTTGCCCAGAGAGACTGTGATAGCTTCTTCTCCGGAGACATTAAAAATCCACTTAGATGTGATTCTGTGCAACTTGTTCTAGCTGATTCTGCTCTAGCAGTGGTGTTGGACTAGATGATCTCCAGAAGTCCTGTCTAACCCCAACCACTCTGTGATTCAGCCTATATTTAAAATGTATTTTCCCATTAAGAAAAAATACTTTGGAAATAGATTTTTCCCTAAAATTCTCTGCATTCCAAAAGTGTTCAGAAGAATTCTTACCCATTATTTACAATCTTAACTGTATAAACAAATTTTGAGGCAGTGGTTGTCTAGATTTCCAGTGAATACTTAGGCATGGGTCCACGATGCATGTGTGATGTTGTACACTAAACAGCTCATGTTGGATCATACAGCAGGGTGGCAATTTCTTATTCCATGTTACGTCAGACAGCACAAGAAATAAAAGGGACTTCTGCTGTGTTTATGAAACAGAACAGCTACAAAAGAATAATAGCAGATCTTAGTTCCACAGTAGCCTGAAAATTGTTATTCAGTTATGTAAGAGAAGATTACTATCCATGGCATGTTTTATAGAAATGCAGATACAGAGAAAGAGCAGTAACAGATGAAATTTGGATTGAAAACACTGAAATACTATTGAGAAAAATCAGATTCCTGAAAGTTGAAGTAGGCATTTGGGCATGTAAGTGTATGATGGAGCTGCCAAGTTCAAGAAACACTTAGATCTCCAAATTCCTATTTCTACTTTTAGGACTCTGTAGTTTCAATGTTTTAAAAGTTTTGTAGAGGAAATTAAGGTATCTAAAAGGGAAATGTGAAAATTATTCAAATATTACTATGTTGTAGACATGATACATTAATAAAATAACTCATAAACTATTAAAATGTCATGACCATCACAATACCAGGGTTAAGATATTATATACTCAAAATAATTTGAAGTTTTTGCTGAAGTTCAGTGACCAAAGTTTTTATAAAAAATCAGTTCTTTCACTTTGTTAACTTTAAACCTCAGGAATTATACTTGGCATAAAACAAATCCATGTATGACAGATTAGGTCTTCCAAATTAGGTCTGAAGTCCATTTCTGAAAGTATTTTTGCTATATTTGAAGAGAGTGGCTGGAATAAACAAGAGAGAAGCTGAATATGTGGTCTGCTACTACTTGCTCAATAAGCCTTGAGCAAACTGAACACACTCCATTCTGATTATAAAGATGAAATGCTTTCTTCAGAGACAGCTTGATTTCTTCTAGCACACAATCTGTCTATTGCAGAAAATAGGGAAATATTTTCCCAGCCATAGCACAATTTTACTTATCCATCATAAGTCAGTTTCAGGCAGGCATTTGTGTTCAAGCACAAGCTTCTCCTGTTAGAATAAGAATGATAGGGGTCAATGCAATAGCACTCTAGAGTGGCAACAGCTGAGAGGAGAGACAACTAATTTTTTTTTGTAGTTCAAATGCTTTCTATGTCATTTTCCGCATGCATATGAATATTACAGTGTTATTGTTTATAAGATAAGCCAGAGGTAAAGGCAATACAAAATAATTCACCTTATATCACAGTGAATTATTTTAATGGAAAAATGGTGTGCTAGCATCAACATATTTAGAGTAAAGATAATATATTTAGAGTACAGATAATCAGAGATTATAAATATAAGAGAAAAAAGAAAGTAACTATCTTAATGAAAAAGCACTATTTTTTAATAAAATAATTTTTTTTTTTTACAAAAAACAACTCAAGATAATAGTAATTTACAGGATTTCTGCATCTTAGAAGTGCAAAGTCATTTATAGCACAAAGTTATTAAATAAACGTGCAGAAAAGGCAGAAGCAAAGAACCGGCTGCTTGTTGTTTCTCTTGTGCTACCCAAATATAGAAAGTTGTAGCTGTTTTCCTGTTGCTTATGATGCAGCTGGAAACTGGAAAATAGTCCTGATCAGGATCAGTCCAAGAAACCAATTCTAGTACAAAGTTAATAATTTGCATAGCAGAAATTTTTAAAATAACAAAGTATCATCCCAGCACATATACATTTGTTTCCCAAAGCTGCTGTTAATTTAATGACTGCAACATTAGCACACACATTTAAAATAACCTGTGAATGTCTAAATCTAGAGAATATTTAGTTCTACATACTGCTGGACTTGCATATTTTCTAGGTATCTTGCTGTCCTTGGTTAAATACATGTTTTTTAAATGTGTGTCTAGCTTCTTCTTCCACGTATGGTCTGCCATAATATAAATAGTGTCAATATATATTTTACCTGTTCTAGCATTAACAATTCCTTTAATGTTTACCCACAAAAACTATATAGATTTTATTTAAGGCACTGCATTTTTTGCTGATGTTTCAATCTTTTTTCTTCCTTCCTTTTAACTTTTCTTAAATATTCCGGGACAGGTTAACCTTGATGCATGCATTCATCTCTTCACCTAATATAAGTTATTCTTTACAGAACATTAATCATTGTGACTGCAAAATTAGCCTTATTAGATTGCCATTTAAGCATCTAAAAATAGCACTGTGGTCAGAGTGCTTTTAAAACAGAGGCAGATAGAGAAATGCAAGAGTTCAGAAGGAAAGTTCAGAAATTTTTAATGTTTTAAATAAAAATTAAAATGTCCTCATCATAAGTGAAAGTTTATGCATGCAAGCAATTTCACAAAGGCATTTGCACAATAGTCTTCTGTCTGTATTATTCCACCCAAGATTCCTTGTATTTCTGACTTTCTGCATACTTAATTTTTCATATTTCCCTTCAAGCTCCTTTTATACACGAAGTTAAGAATATTCTCCTCCTTTGTTTTTTTTCCTGCCTCTTCCTGCATTTCCCAGCATCTTTCCCCAATCCACAAAAACCATCAAGTGCCCCCTAAGTCAGTTCACAGACAACACCAAGCTGGGCAGATGTGTTGATATGCTGGAGGGTAGAAAGCTCTACAGAGGGATCCAGACAGACTGGATTGATGGGCTGGGGCCAGTTGTACAAAGAAACCTTAAATATCTCCTAGTCTTAACACCCCTGCCATGGGCAGGGATACCTTCCATGAGAAGTGGTTTCTGTCACACATTTTTTCTTTAAGGGGGGTGACTCCTCACACTCTTCTGTACTTCAGCATGTGTCCTTTCCACAGAGTGCAGTCCTTCAGCTACTCAATGGTCCAGTGTAGGTCCCCCATGGGGATCATTACTATATGCTCTCCTTATAATTCATAGATAAAGAAGTTTTCTCTTTCCTTTGACCAACAAAAGTGTCAGGCAGTCTGAAGTCACATTATTTCAAAACTGTACTATGGAAAATGTAGCAATAGAGTACTCATTGAAATTATCTATTACTTGGCTTGCAGAAGGAATCAAAAGAAAAACCTTTTGGGTTCAAAAATAATTAGCAGAAGTTTAAAAAGTAGCATATATGTACAGTCTTTTGCTATTAAAGTGAAGCAAATTATGATCAAGAATGATGACTGCTCTCTAAGGAAGAGGATCATAGCCACCATGAATCACTGAGTCTAAGAGTTGCCAGCTTTATCAAAACTACATTCTTGAAATTTATAATGTGACTATCACAGAATATTTGTGATTTGGTAGTTCTTAACCTATAACTTTGCATAACTGTGAGTTATTTTACACTATGGGAAGTCTGCAATAAAATATAAAGCCCCAATTCCTTTAAAAAGGAAGTTGTGAATATGTGTAGCAATGCATATATGATTAATTCTTCACCATTCATAAAATTATGCTTCACACTATTAGAATAGTAACTGTTACAGTGAAAATACTTCTGTGCAAACTCACAGATGAGGATATTATGATAAAACCAACTTCCAGTTTCAACTTCAGCTAGGTTAAATTAAACAACTAGTAGACCTCAGAAGATAAATATATGTACAAAAATAAACAGACATAAACAAATTTGTTGTCTAAAAGATAATTTACTAAAATGGTCATAATTTCACCAAACTTTTGCTATTTTCATCTAATAATTTTAATTTCTCTCTTTGGAAATAATTTCTAAAAGGAGGATTCAAAGCAAATAAAAGTGAAAACTCAATTCCAGCTGTAAAAATGGACAAATCATTGTTCTCACAGGAAAAAAGAAAATGAAATCCACAAAACTGAAGGCTGAATATATGTGTATTTCCCTAGGTGTCAGAGAAGAACTAGTCAACATTAAATGAAAGAAAAATTGCATTTTTCTTGTTCTTCAAAATTCCTGCTAGTGAATAATTTGAATAATACTGAGATTCATTTCTCCATGAGTAGATGACTCATGTTTTCATTGAAATCATCAGCCACAGTAAACTTGTTATTCAAATTGTGAATAGCTATCTTTCTTCCTCCTCTTAACTCCTCCCTTTTAATGTCTTTATCTTACTTTCCTTTTAAAAGAAGAGCCATTAATAATCTCAAGGAGAGAGTACATGGTACAAAAACTTTTGTGATACAAAACTATGAATTTAGAGTTAAATCCAGCAACTATTCCAGTTGAAAGGATGAGTATACATAGCCCCAAATAGAGAGCTATAATTACAACAGGAGATTCTTCACAAAAAAATACAGTTGATGTTATTGAGAATTATGAGGAAGAATACAAATACAAATCATGTGGAAGAATGAATAGCAATACCTCTATTAAAGGTTGTAGTTAAAGATATGAGGTTTCCTAGCACTTCTTGACCAAAATTTAACATATATTTTTTATGGTGTTTTACTTTATACCTCCTGAGGTCTGACAGAAGAGAAGTGAAAAGAATCTTAATATACAAAGAGATTTGAGGTCTGACAGAAAATAAGTGAAAAGAAACATAATATACAAAGAGATTTGAGGCCTCTGCTCATTTTAGAGGTAAAAAAGAACCATGAAAAAGATTGGGCTTGGGAGTTTGAACTTTACTTTATCTGAAACATCCTAAGGAATAGGAACACAATAAAAAGATTGAAGAATATAAAGGACACAATATGTGTTGCTCAAACACTTCCATATTTATAGTAAAATTAAAGAAAATATAAATTTGAGTTGAATTAATTACTTTCCAAGATTAAAGCAATCATTATAAAAGGGAATTATTTCTGTGCAAAAATATGTGTTTTACCATTAATAACAACTATTTCACTTGAGAATTATATCTTGACCAGAACTGTACCAATTCCTAAAAGAGATGTAAAAATTAATTCTACTAAGATCTGACTGAAAAAATCTTACAATAAATATCAAGAGCAGTGCATACAATACTTACAGTTTAAAAAGACAGTGACAGTAGTATCACTGAAGACTGATATTAAAATATATTGTTGAAATAAGAAAAAACATATTGTAGAATCCATAGCTAACAATAGTCAGCGATACTTTATCTATAGTGACAGGAGTCCTAGGAATTAAGTGTAATTGAGTTATTCTTTCAAAAACTCCTCTAGTAATTAAAGGATTTTAAGCGATAAATAAAATCCACATAAAATACAAACTTCCTACAGTTATGTAACAGCAAGTAAAGCATACATTTAGATCATCAGTACAATAAGAAAACTAGAGCACCAAGACCAAAATTTATTGCATGAGTAAAGACTACAGTCACCATGATTCCTTCTAAACCAGTTCCCAATCTACAGAAAAGCAAAAACAAATATTTAATATTTAGCAACACAGAAGGGAGAGAGTCTAATCTCACCTAACTTCATAATTTTTACATCCAAATTCATCCAACACACAGTGAAGTGTTTTAGAGGCGGGGGAAGGTGAAACATGGTTTGTTTCAACCTAAGCAAGACACTTATGGTCAGAGGAAGCAGACTTGGAAAAAGCTACCCTCTCCACAGACTATAAGGAGAGTTTTGATAACTACATAATTTGCAGATGTGTAGATGGTATTCTTTCACCTGAATTGTTATAAAATTTTTACAGTACATGGAAAAACTGTTATAGCTGCACGGTAGCAGGAGTTCCAGAATCCTGAGATAAGCCATAAGGAAACAAAGACAATTCAAAATTAACTTCTGAAAAGAAAAAAAGAAAGTAGGAAGTGGTGAATTTGCAGACAAGAGAAGTATCTTAAGTCTACAAAAAGTGGTTATGAAGTAAAAAATCCTTGTATCTAGAAAAGATTTCAACACAGAGTCCTCAGAACTGGACATCTTCCATCATTCTAATGCAGAGCAGTATTATACCCCAAAAGTTATTTCTGGTAAGTAGCCTTGTAACAGGCTGATGACTCAGTTAAAAATAGGATAAAAATAACACAGTAGATACTATAAAACATTGAATATTCTTGCCTTAATGAACTTGAGCATGTCATTTAACATATCAGCATAAAGAGATAACAGTCAGAGAAAATCTATAATATAAATAGGGATTTAAGAGTTTCATTCCAAGACTACATTTTTGTATTAGTTTAGAAAAGAGAAAATATATTTCCCTAGAAGCAGAACTCCTAAATAAAGATACATAAAAAAGATCAGTAGACTGCCCCGAATTTGATAGTTTGCATCCTTGAATTATTCATTACTGCCTGCAAGCCATACCTTCAATCTGCATTGCAGTCATTAAAATAATAATTTTTTATTAAGTTTGAGATTATGGAATTGAAGCTCCAGTTTTTAGTTCCTATAGATCTAACAATCCCCTTATCCAGTGTCTGCACCAACATTTAACTATTTCTCAGAACTGTCATTTGATATTTTACTAGTGGCAATATTCAAGAAATAACAATCTGCATCACTGTTTGCAATACCGATATTGGATTTCAAAAGAGCCATCATGGAAGAGATCAAGCTGCCCTACCTCTCAGATATATTTTGTCAGTCAGTCTTAAGATGAGCAATGACAATATTGTAGCAGCTTGTGCTCATTTCACATTTGGAAAATTGATTTTCTTACTCCCTATAGCCATATGGATTAGAAACTCATTTATTTCTCTTTGTTATGAAAACACAATCTGAAGCAGAAGAATGTAGCAATTTTAAAAAGCAGGATAATTATGTAACAAGTAAAACACTGCATAATCTCCTTATACCATAGATGTGTTTTGACAGCGAGAATGACAAGAACATTTTGAATTAAAAGTCAACAAAATCAAAATGCATAAAGTGAAATACATTTTAACAGAATGTTTAGCTGCAGCAAGAAATAGGTGAAGTCTAAAGCTGAGAAAAATTTAGAAATTAATTAGCTCTATGCATGGAGAACAGAATTCACTTGACAGGATACATTAATATAACACAAGTTACAATATTATTCCTCTAGTCCAAGCTGCCAATTATTGGAGATCAAGAAAAGATGCAATCCTTTTCTAAAACTATACAATCCACTTTTTCATGTAGACTTTGGACATTACGTCTCTGGTTTAGTATCCTTTGCTCTCATTTATACTAATGGAAAAAGAAAGTGATGATATAATTAATGGCTTATTAATTATTATTATTATTTACAAAGCTAGTAAAAGATAAGCAGGTTACAGCATCAGAAACTAGACTCTAAATTTGATGACAAAAACTTGAATATTGCTTAAATTTTTTTTTTAATAGACTGGGATTTGCTTGGTTAAGATTTTTATTTCTTTGGTTGTTTCAATTTATTCTTACAATCAGTTTAAATATTCTAAAAAAAAATAAAGCAAGTGTTTTGTTTTGTTTTGTTTTGTTTTGTTTTGTTTTTTAACTGTAACTAAAAGCCAAGCTTCATGCACTGGGATCAATGGTTTTGGGAAAAGAAGTTTTGCATACATATAAGGACAAATGAGATTTTGTAGTACATTTTCATTCCTCAGAATAATTCCTTGTGTCTTAATGGAGTACTGCTACAGCTAGATTTTTGATGTTTGTTTGCTTTTTACTCTCTTTCATCTTTTCAAGAGCTAAATTGCTTTGTATGTTTAATTATCAAAATACTTTCAGTGTAATTCTTTATATTTGACAGCTTTGCTCAGATTTGCAACAATGTGCAGTGAAGTCGCCTTTAAGTCTTCTGCAAAAACATAGTTCTCATTATTGAAAGAACATACCCAAATGCTTTCTTCTTGATGATATTGCTTCCAGTTTCTTCCACTGTCACTGAACATCAGAAGGTAGCTTGTTACCCAGTCTGAGCTCCCATAACCACCTTGAGTAGCAACAGCAGTAATCTCAGTTCTTTCACCAAGATCAATCTGAAGCCATTGATATTTATTGGACACAAGTGGAGACCAGCCACCAGCACCTTAAAAAGAATGAGAAAGAGTGAAAAGTAGTCCTAAATATAACACTTTAACACAAAACTCGTATATGCAAAAATAAATTAGTTCATTTGAGCAACATTATCTAATGAAAAAGATCCTTCTCCAATCTACAGTTTTCAAACTAGATGATTGTAAGAAGTTATTTCCAACTCAAACCATTCAATGATTTTCTGATTCGAATTCAAGATATAGTTGCATCAAAACTATTTTGGTATTATTTAGCAAGTATTCTGAAAATTTATACTATATTACTAGATATTTGTAACCAAATATAACTATTATAAATTCTTGATTTATTGATGAGGAACTGATTCACACCCTTTTCTCTATCTTGAAGTTCTACAATAAATTTTGCAGAGTAATTTTTACCAACTAGACTCTGCAAGAAAAAAACCCTGAATTTTGTATTTTTATTTTATGCATGTCAATTTCATTTTATGTAGACTAGAAGATCTCCAGAGGTTCTGTCTAACCTCAATGATTCTGCATGATTCTGTTCTGTGAAACCTGAAAATGTAAATTCTCATATGGAGCAATCAAGCACTGTTAGAGGACAAATCTGCACATGCTCCTTAAAATGACCAAGAAATTTGTAAGCAAAATGCTAAGAGAGTATGAGGTATACACATATAGTTTCAACCACAGGCACATCTGTCTGCAAAGGAAGAAATTCACCCAAAACTTCAAGCTACACGTCCAGTATTTTAACTAATCAGATATTAAAAGGAAAAAATCATATCAGTTCAGTGCTCCTTCTTCTTCCTTTGTTTGTTTTTATTTACTCAGATCTCAGATCTCATGCTAGTTTTCATGTAAAGCTGGGTGGAAAAGTTCAGGGGTAGCTATCAAACTTTCTCATAAAAAAAAAATTGGTTTACGGAACTACATTGCAAAATATGCAAGTATTCAGACAGCATCTGGTGAGTTTTATCAGAGAATGGTGTGATAAAAATTAAAACATGTCCATTATTTACGGACAGATTTAGATCTAATTCTGAAAAATATAATGTAAGAAGCACCTTGAAAACTTCTTAAAGCATGCATACACAGAACCAGAACAGATATATCTAGTTTCCACAGCAATCAGTTAGCTACAATCCAATTTTATGCTTGTATGTACTTCAAGATGTAGAAAAATTCATAGCTAAATACTACATGTTGCTTAATTCTGTTTAGAGTCATGAGTCAAGTTCTTAGCATTACCTCCTCTAAGAAAGAAAAAGAAAGAAGAATTGTTACTTAGGGATGTAAAACACAAATATAAAGTGGTGGGAAATCATATAGGTATTCATAAATCACAAAAATTGAGGTCCATTGTTCAGAGCCAAGCAGAAAGAACTGAGCAAAAAACATAAAGTCCTATGTATATAACAATTCCTTTGTCCACACAGTTATGAGCTAATTAAAATGTAACAGAATTAAAATTTAGCATGGAGTTAAATATTATGCTTTTTTTTTCCTCTTTATCTAAATCAGTATTTAGAACTTTATATAAATATGTCATTTCAGTGGCTGCATCTCAATTACTCTCAAGCAGATTCTGAAGCCTTTCCTTATGACCACATAATTTAATCTTTTAGTGGTTGTGGAGAACAGTATGGTGACATCAAACAGGAAAACTTTGTGAACAGTTGGCATGCGAGGTTGAACAAGGGTCCTCACACTCCTACGCAGAGTTGTCCACACTCATATCATATACAGTATCTGTGACACATGCCACGTAAGACTTAACTGCCAACTTAACTTCCAAATCCTTAGTTCATGCACAAACGCTTATATACACAGCAACATTCTGCCATGCTGTGTTATCCAAAACCTTCTTAGAATTATGTGTAACTGTGCTAAGATTGGTAACATTTTTGAACTTTCCACTTAAAAGGCGGTATTGAATTGTAGTTAACAGGAGTAGTCTGGCAGACTGTGCTGAGTACATAATTTGTAAATTCCTCCCAAGACAAAAAAGTTTCATTTGCTGACTGCAGAACTTTATTCAGAATGAAGTAATGGAAGTTAGAAGGATGTCCAAAAAAACGCCTGAAAAACTGTCTGTTATGGCAGTTCTATTTGGTGCTAACCTGAGGTAAATACTCCTGTCCTTAGTATTAGGAAATTATTAGTATTAGGAAATCCTGTCTGTGATTTCCAGAAGTTTTTGCAAGGCATGCCACCAGGCAGTCTATACCCCCTCATCATATGCACTACATCCAGAAAAGAAAGAAGAGAGACACAGAGACGCAGTGTTCTAATGTCAGGGCTATTTAATTTGAAGGATTACAGTAAAGATGCAATCCCTGAAGTCATCTATTAGCCCTGCACTGACCAATGCAACATAAGACCTATAAAGAATAACCACCAAGCAGAAGCAGCATGGTATCTCCAACAGTCTGTATTAAGCCACAGTCTGGACCACCAGGCAGAAGCTGAAACATGTTCACTGAAACACCACAACACTGGTTCACATGATGCTTTCATATGTCAAAGGCTCTTCATGAACCAGGTGTCCTCCCAGCATCTGACTGCCACCTGAAGCCAAACATCACAGGTATGAAATTTTTCCCCAGTCCTGCAGGAAACACTAGTAGAGCATGTTAGCTTCTCACCCAGCACTCTTTACAGTGTGTCCTGTCCTTGCAGCAAGATTAATGAGTGTACCAAACTGTAGTTGCTTTTGGCTGTAGACTATATCTGGACATGGTGATGCACAGAAGTTGGCAGCATAACAGATGTCAAAAGGATCTTGTTTGTCATATTTCATGCTGTATGGTGTGGATGTTTCTGGGAAGATCTGGAGAGGTCTTAAATAGCTTCTCACAGGGATGCAGATACCATGTATATTAAACAAATCTGTGCCAAAATGTATGAACACACAGGGACAGACTAAGATTTACAGGAACATAATTTTGTCATCTCTAAACTTCCTGAATTATTTAGTTTGAAGTCTTCATCTTATTTCTCTCTTTTTTTTTGTCTTTTATGTAAAGTATATGTTTTCTTCAATTACATCTGAATATATGTTCTACAGTGACTGATCTTTTGTTCCAAACTAATAGCAAATCAGAAAAATAATTTTCAAAGGGGAGAAAACCTGTATATAGAGTTCCTTTTTTTTGAACTTTATCTCAAGGGATTTTTAACCCATTTTATTTTCTACTCTCTCATGCCAATATCGAGATTATTTGTATGCAACATACCAAAAATCTACATTCAAGCTGCCCAAGCATGCAAGATCCATGCTTTAGTTCTGTTTAAAAGCCCATAGCATTACACAGTTTCTTTTTATGAAGAGTATGCTGAATTGAAGTTTAATACACAGATAATATATAAAATCTTTTCATTTCACTTATTATTCTTCTATTTTTTAAAATACCAGTGCTTGTAAAACATTTGTACATGTGATGTAATTTTTTAAAGTACTTTACTAAAGAACACATTTAGCAATACTTTTCCTGAAATATTAATTCCTTTTCTTAACTCATGAATCTCTGTCTTTCAATTCCATTTTAGTAAGAACTTGCCAGTTTTACTTGATGGCTTATAAGTAAATGGAGGATCTATGGTGACTGAGAGAATTAAATCAAAGTTTTGAGTTTCCATCAGTCACTAATATATACTAGCTGATGAATAGCCTCCTTCATTTTATATGACATCCATCAATACATTGATTATTAAATGATTGAAAAAATTCCTAAGCTTCTGATATTTTTAATGCATTAAAATTGATTAATTTGTGCTAGATTAAAAACCTAAGCAATCATGTGTCTCATATTTCAAATTTTGCCTGTGAAATTCCATTATTCTTGATTCCTGTTTCTACAATATTATAACGTTTGTTTTCAAGTCGGTTAAAGGAAATATTTTGGAGTTTTATCATGCATTTACTCCAAGCAATGGACAGTGCTCTTCTGTGGGAGTTACACAATTATACAAGGTGGGGCCATTCATTAGATCAGTCTGCAATTTCTTCATCATTACAACTGCCAAACTATAAACAAGACTGCAGCCTGTAATCTGTATTTATGCACTCAACTTCTGGCAGAAGACTTCAGATAACCTATATTTCTAGAATTTAATTTTTATGCTCTTCATATGTAGTTTAAATTTTATTTTATTTAACTTTCTTGGTTTTGGAGGTTAAATATCCTTGGCCCTCTCCCATGACCATCAATATAAACGAATCACAACACTGAATGGGTATTGTTTCATTACCCTGGTTCCTGTCTGTGAGGATATGTATTTAAAGAGCTTTTACTTTCATATTTCCTTAGCTTAACTGGGATGACAATATCATTATCACTTACACTGAAAATAAAAAAAAGTCAGCAAAGTTATCAAATAGCTACAAGAGAACAAAACTAGAAATGACTGAAGATAAGGTCCAAAAACTCACATACAGGGCAGAAAATACCTGAGCATTGTTACAGTGAACTTGGAGTGCTATATCAGGTTAAAAACTTATAACTCTTACTGCAGAAAATTTATTAGGTGATTCTTAAACTTGCTTTGTGTAGTTATCAGGATACCAGGCTACTTTTGCTTCATTTTAAAAACTCTGAACTACATAGAATAGAAACTGATTTAAAGACTGCCCCTTTGTATGAACAGTACCCCACTTTTTGCTTATCTGGCTCTGTGACTACATCACCTATACTGTTATGTAAACCACAAAACAGTTCACACTCATACGTGCCTTGATATCTGCTTCTTCACATGCAGTTCATTAGACCACTTAGCCAGCACCAGTACTTATACCACTCTTATAGTCTGTGAATTTTCTGCATATTTAATTGCAATAATTGCAAGAACTGTATTAGCAAAAGTTCAGGTTTAAAACTGACACATATAGAAAAAGATGATTTACTTTGATTAATCAAACTGTGTATTTTCCATATGGATCATTTAACAGAAGCTGATTTTAATTTCAAGTCAATAAAGTAGGGATGAATTTGCCTGCATTTATTACAAAGCAGATTTTCTCCATGCAAGTAATTGACAGCTGAGCTTTCTAAGGTTTTAATGAAATGAAAAATGAAATGAAACTGTTTTACAGCATTCAAAACCCATAAAATATGAAAATATGACACTATTCCAGTTCTTAAGCTGAATGGCATCCACTTTCACAAACTGAGAATTAAAAACTAGGTGTATAATTATATAAACAGTCCAAGGGTTTTGTTCTTTAACTTTATTGACAAAAAATAGAGGTGAGGAGTGGGGGAAAATATCTGATCAATGGTGTTGATGGATTGCTAGCAGGTGACAACCCTCTTGGCCCCTTAAGAAAGTAAAACAGTACTGTTATGATAAACCCCTTGTCTTTTACATTTCTGTTCTCCTATGTTTGAGTGAGGCAATTTAAGACACAGAGCTCATACAATTAGAAATTCCCATTCATAGCCTAGCAAAATGCAAGAAAAGTAATTATCAAGAAGAACCTAAAAGCCAAAGATGCCAAAGAGCATAAGTCACAACTTGGCCCATTTTTCAGAAAGGCCATGTGAAAGCTATCACAGCAATGCTGTTCTGAGCCATGTTTCAGTGATAAAAGACAAGGACAAAAGCCTCAAAATTTGAAACCAGGGATAAACTGTGGCAAGTAAACCTGAGAAGAGATCAGGGACCTTGAGCTATGAATAAGAAATACAGGACACAGAATTATTTTTTTTTACACAGATTGAAGAAGCCTGAGAAGGATAGCTAGATCAGAACCCAGTTCTGCAGTCACTGCTTCACATGTAAAATTTCTACATAGCAATTTTCAACCACATTTTTGATAGCTGTTCATCTTTTGCCTTTGATATGTAGCAGGATGCTCTGCCTAGGTGGAGACAAAACAGCCTGAACTTTACCATATTTGCAAAAGCTATTGGTTATAGATGGAGAGGAGAAGTTACATTCTTTTTGTTGTTAAAGAACACTGAGACCAACCTGACACATCAATCCCAAAGCTAAATATTCTGAGGATGTGAAGAACAGCATTTCCCTAAAGAAACTCACACCAGCAAGGATACAGCATACAGACATCCTTATAAAGGAACGAGCAAGTGTTAATAGTCATAATTTATCTAAAGGTGCTGAGCTAAAGGCTGCTGAACTGACACAGCTTGAAACATATAAACAACAGCCAATCACTTCATACTATGAAAGCCCAGTCCCTCTTCTAGCAACAGGGACTTGAACCATACTCCTTTTAGGAGTGCATGTAGAGATTCCTCCCTTGAGTGGGGATATCACCTCAAGGTTACTCCTTGAGACTGAATGGAAGAGTTGCCCAGGGTCATTGGTATGGCTGAGTAACATAAATCTCCAATTAATAATTATTTTTCTGGTCTTAATATAATTACTTCAATATTGCTTGAAAAAAGTAATGCACTATAATAGTAGTTGAAAATGTAGTGTGCAGGAAATAACTCTGATTAAAGTTTTTTAGTCTAATCATTTTATCGTCATCAATTTCAAAAAATATGACTTTATTCACATAAATATGTTTGGTTTGCTGTCCTTAATCCTGTTGGAGAAAGTTACGTAAAGGCTGAATTATACCTACATAAACTTTTAACTAAGTCTGGGACTAGGATGGATCCTGCCTCACCTACACTTTTTAAACAAGAAATTTACAAAGCAAAGTATTTCTTTCAGAACTTTGTGACTTCTCAGGAGAATCTCCTGTGGCGCTGTATTTCTTGGGCTTCGGAATTCTGCTGCTAACTGTTGCATGCTGATTTCCCATGGGAACAAGTTCACGTTCTCAAAACACATTCTCATTGTAATTGTAAATATCTATTGGGCTCGACTCTTCTCTTCCTTTTCTCATAACACTGCTCCTTCACCTGTTGTTTACCAAAGGCGAAGAGACGCAGTCCTTCTCAGACCAATCACTGCCCTTTTAGCACACTGTGATAAAAAAGGGCAAAGATGAAATGTAGTAAAGCCTTCTGATGATCACTGAACTGTGGTGTGTCTTTCATCGTCGTTTCCCTGCTGTGACAATCTCCCTGACAAACTATCTGAAGATTCCTTTCTATTATTTCCTGTGGACTATTATCAGGACTAAAAAGTCTTTCCCATAGTTACATATTACCTATATTTAAAAATATCACACAAAACAACAAATCTTAACACCTAAAAAACCAAAAGAGCATTCAGTGCAGGAAAACTCAGCTCTTCAAAAAGAGTTGTTATTGCCTGACAAAAGACCCGTGTCTAAATGGTATCAGATTGTACAGCCTTGGAAACAGAATCAGAGAATATTCCAAGTTGGAAGAGACCCAGAAGGATCATTGAGTCCACCTCTTAAGTGAATGGTCCATAAATGGATCAACATACATCCTTGGTATTATTAGCACCATGCTTAACCAACCGGTGTTTTCATCTCCACAGTCTCCTCTCCTGATTTAAATTTTTGCAAGTTAGGAGTATATAGCACATTCTGCTAAAGTTTAAGATCAGAGAAATACCTCTTTAAAGACTTCTAAAACAAGGCGTTTTTAATAGTTGGGGAATCATAAGAAGTATGCAGTTACTTTCTGCTTGAAAGAGACATTACTGATTTGGAGGAGACTAAAAGCATGTGTGACCTGTCACTTTACCAGTGTATAAAAAGACTCCATGGCTGTCTTTCAGGACAGTGTCATGGTTTAGTATCCTTACATAATTGGATAGGAAATCATTCAATGTCTTCACAATTATCCTTCTATTTTGAGATGGTTTAAATAATGTAAGTTGTATCTAGGAAATCAAGTATTAGCTGAAGCTGTCCTAACTACTAAGATGAACTGATGAAAACTAAGAAATACTCATACATAATCCAACTTCAAGTATAGCTTCTTAGCTGTTTTCTGGTCTTGTCTTCCTATGTTACAAGCTGACATATATCAATTAAGTTCGATATTAAAAAAAACCTACAGAAACAGAATGGAATCTTAGATATATTTCAAGAAATCAAAACCAAGATTTCCCCTTTAAAGAACTCTTCTGAATTATGTCTTCTTTTTGGAAAACAGTACTTATCTCTGTATATATTTGCTGTATATAACAGAAAATATATTTTGCACTATATAAACTCTGAAGGTCTTCAGTACTACCACTTCCTTCTGAATATATAAGCCATCATTTTCTGGATTGTTAGGGAAGATCTTGGCCAGGTTTCAGAAAATACTGTGAGAGAATAACTAAGAGACACATTTTTGAGGGCCTGATATCAGAACTTCTCACTCACAAAAATGTATCATGAGACATACTGTTTGAACAAAGACTGAAAAATCCCATGAATGTCATCTGATTCTGAAACCTATTAAGTTATTTCTGCTGTTAAGAAAAGAATGAATTCTTGCCTCTTAAAATCTGAAGATTGAGATGAATTTATCTGATTAATTTCCAGAAATAAGTATAGACATAACAAATATATTTTCGTTTATCCATGTAGAGAAGTTATGTTTTCTAAGGAGTATTTATTTCACAAGTGGCATGCAGAGTTCTGTCACTAGAAATCAAAACTACTAAAAAATTTCAGCTACTTTTGAGGCAGAACATAAAAAGAGCTGTAGTAATGCTTCAGTCAGATGAAGTTTCTAAGGGAAGTGGATGTAGCAGCTACTTCAGTGGCCTCAAAGGTAGAACAAGCTTAATTTTGTAGGAAGGTCTAACCTTCTTTTAAGATATTCTGAAACTGAGTATCAGTTAAGAAAATGTGTACAGTCTTAGAAGAGAAGGAGAAATTGTGTTTATTTTTTCAACTGTCAGAATATTTAATATTTAAGGAACTTAACTTTCAAAATTGTGACAGGTGTTATAAAAGGAATATTAGGTTTTAACAATAATTTGTGACAAGCAGTAGTTACTATGTCAAGAAGCATAGTAGTTACTATGTTCAGAGGCATTTTGAATTTGAATCAGCACAACACAAAGGCACTAGGAAATGGTATTAATAGTGACAAAGATTGATCTACTTTGCATCATTCAAACAGAAAAAGGTAGATAACTTTATTTCAGGCCCTCTTCTGCATTAACAGTAAATTGGGTCAGTGATTGAGTCAGTGAATCCCATTTTACACTTCTTCAGAAAGCTCTGCAGACATTTCTCCTCAATTAATCATTATGTAAATATATCAAGGGAGATAGATTGATAAACTGACATAGTTTATCAAAATAAAAACATATTTGCAATGGTTCAAAGACCTATCAGAGCCACAATTTTGATCAGATTTTTCATCACCAGCATACTACACAGTGTTATGAACCAGTGCCCTACAGTAGCCAATACTTTTTCTGTGCATTGGAAAGCCCAGGTTTGAGTAAAAAAACTTTTCTATAAGTAATGAAGCTGTAATTGGGTGGGATATCCTCTAAGCCACTTCTGCACTTTAAAGGTGTTTTTTCTTCCTCCAGCAGGAGATAGGTACTAAACAAATGTCATTCCAAGAGATTTGTGCTGTAGAAAAGCTCTTGTTCTCCACAAAGTTTCTTAGGAAAAGCTGTTTTGGAAATGTGCCAGTTCATTGCAAGGCTTACATCATTCTTGGCTATTACCATCCATTTTTACTTAATAAGCAAACTATCTCCCTTACTACAAAATGAGAATTTCACATAGAACTTGCACTTCTTTTTGGCACATATTCTGACAATAATCCAAGATTGAAAAAAACTCATAACTTAATCTGGGAGATTGTCTCCTTCTTGAGAAGATAGTCTTGCAATAGCGCTATTCTCTTCTCCATCTCTGGTGTCTGGTGATATCCAGGTATAGGGTACTGTATCAGTAAATACTGCTCTGCATGAAGTTTGGTTCACTATTTCCAATATTTAACCTTCTTTCTCTTTTTTTTCTATCAGTGAAGTGAAGACCACTTATATCTCGTCCCTGTAAATTTTACCTAAGGAACTTATTTTGTTCATAGATGATTCACAGAAAATTTCATTGCAACAAAAATAAAGAAATTTCATTGCCACTGACTTTCGTTAAACCCCTGCGCTTAAGCAGCATTCTCACTTAAATTTCTTTACTGATGTAATTTCTTGTATATACAGTATTATGTCGGGAAATATAAACTACTGTGTGGAAATGGAAAATATGTATTTATTCTACAAATATTTGTTACAATGGAACACACACACACACACACCTCCCCAGCTAGCTCAAATACACTGTTCATCACAGTTTTATAAAGTTACAAAAATACTTTCAAGCTAATAAATTTTTACATGTTCTTTACAGAGCTTTCACTAAGTCACCTGTATTTGTTTCCCTCGCTCAGTGGTCTTGTCCAACATGTTACACTCCTGTCTTGCAATTTAAAGCTAGTAATGATATTAGCCATGGTTTTCATGGCCAAAAATATTTTTATATTGAGAAGATTTTTTATAGTTAAACATCTGCAATTTATTCACTTGTAGATATTTTAGTATTCTTCTTTCTTTCTTTCTTAGTCATTTTCTTTTGTTAGTTCCACAGTGAAACAACCAGATAAACCCAAAAATTGAAACCAAATTAAACATGGTTCTTTAGCATTTACTCCTGGTAACTTCAGGCTAGTGTGCCATCCCAATATTTTACTGACTATAGCCACAGAATTTAAAGAAAATGAAAGCAAGCTTAAAACATTTTGCTTTGATCAGTTTGCCTTAGTATATCTGACCCAAGAAGACTGAGTATTTTAAGTATTTGTCACTATGACAGCATTCTGATAAGGTTTTCCAGGTTAATTAAATTAGATTTCTTAATACCGGCTGCAATCTCCAGTGATGTGAATTACACCAAAACATACAAATGTGTGTACCTAAATTGTATTTTTATGATCCAAACATTGATTTGTGTTTTGTGTTCCTGTGTTCTCCTCAAATATAAATCTACCACCTTAATAAGTGTCACTTTAGTGACACTTATTAAGAACAGAGTGACACAGGTATGAAATAACTAGTTGGGTTTTTAAACTTTTAAACTTCAAACTTTGGGTTTTTAAACTTTTTAAACTTTTTTTTAAACTTCACTGCAAAAAAACCCTGGTAGATGAGTATTTCAGACATTATTGTATTTTCCTTGAGGATTTGCCTACTGCTTTGAAGTGTTGCACAGCAGTATCAGTGAACTGTAAATGGATCAGCAACAAGTTAAAAAATACTATCAAACTAAATCTTAAACCCCCTGACATTTATCACCCAGTTCTAATATATGACTAGATGTATCATGTCCAGTTTTACTTAGCAAAGTCATATGTTTATATACTTTACAACAAAATGAGCAGGACAGTACCTTTGAGCAGATGAACATGTTTGTCTTTGTCATTTTTATCACTAATCTCAATCCTCAATAATCCACTTTGGTACTTCTAGTGGTACCTCTGGAAAATCTATTTCAGCCTTCAAAATGCTGATTCACTGGCTTTGCCACCTGTTTCAGTTCACATGATGCATTCAGTACAGCAAAGCAAACAGAAAAATATTGACACCTGCAGCTTCCAAGCCAAAATTCTCTAAGTATACATATTTAAAACAGAAAAGCTCTATTTCCATTGTTGTGAGTATGAATTACTAAAGCTAGCAACAGGGAGACACTGATCACCTTCAGCTGGTTATGGGCGTGCATGTGTATGTGACATGCACAACAAGAATGTGATTTTTTAAGAAAACAAGTGCAGTGTCAGCCTTCTGATCTTTAAAGTATGTTTGTGCTTACATGCACAAGAATATGAATATTCTGCAATGGAATGACAGATACTCTGTAAGTCAACTGAAATGTTTAGTCTGATAACATTTTGGCTTTGTGTAAGGTACAAGTGTCACAGTATGGAGGTATATGTGCAGTTCCACTTCTCTACATTTGTGAGGGAGTTGACAAGAACATAAAAAGCTGAGGTAAAACTGGTACATGTATTATCCCCTATATATACAGTATTTCCCCAATTTGGTGTTCTAGTCTTTACTGCCAGCATTTTGATACAAATGTTACAAATGTACAAATACAAATATATAACTTACAAATACATGTCACATGAAATTTAGCACTTCACTAATTGATATCTACAGACGATACACTATGCCAGGTGTTCAGCTGGGGAGTTAGTATAACTCCCTAACTCCTGTATTTAGTTTCCAATAATATTTTTCATATTGACCTGAATGGTAAAATGTTGCTAGAGAAATTTATTATGGAGCTTTTACAAAGTTGAGATTTGACCAATCAATTACCTTCCATGGTTTAGGATTCCTATTCATATAAAAAAATTTAAAAATATTTATACTTCTTCTCTTCAAATCCAAGTCAATTTCTGGTTTTGTGTATTTGTGTATCATCCGTGTTTTTCAGAATTCATGCATTATGATGTCATTATTTTCCCACATAATTTGGAAAGAAACACTCACAAATAAGAAGAAACTTGAATGTTTTAAGTTTGAAGGTTCAACCTTTTTACACAGGATTGACTCCTGACTCAGTTTTGTTGTCATAAAGCCTAAGAGTATAATAATGATGACTAGAAAAAATAACAGAGAAAAAGGGACTGAGTTAGACTAATGGAATTTCATGACCAAGAAATATAATCCCATCTGGCTAGATTATCTAGGAGATAACATCTTTGTTGATAAAAAGTTTAAACTGTAAGTGGTACACTATAAATAACAGAGCTTTATTATTGTTTCATACAATATTGGAGGACAACACTTATTAATTGAGTTACTTAACAATGAAGAAAAACTGCAATTCCATTCACTTAAGTTTTGTCCTTGGAGAAGTCTTCATTTTTCAGAATTCTGGATTTTTTTTTTTTTTTCACAGTATTCTGATAATATTAATCCTCATTTGTGATTTTCAAAAATAGCATTATAATGTTTATGAAACTAAGTCAGCCAACCTCAAAAGACAAATGAGTAATTCAGGGATTTTTTATTTGCATCAGTTTTAAGACAACTGGTGTATAACTGTAATGCACAACTAAGCTGTATTACTTATAAAATTATGTTTAACTTAAAAGCTTTTCTCAGACTAAAAATCATGTATTTATGCATATTCAGATCCCATATTTTCAGGTCATCACAGCTTTTTACTTTTAATGACAGTCATTATGGACAGCTACTGGAATAAGAGTATACATAATATATGTAATGATAAATAAATCATAGTACTGGTTGTGTAGAGAAGTTTCTACAGCTTTCAGATAAGTAATTTTACTTGATGGATTGAACGATGCAACTTCTGCAGGCTACCATGATCCAACTTTATTTTTTTCTCCATAAGTATTGTATTATGTAAAATATTGCAGAGAATTTAAGTAACAGTCAAAATGAAACCTAATGCAATCCAGCACAATTTATTAATGTTTATATTGTCTTTTCTTGCCCTTAAGCATTCATTTTTTGAACTGAGACTTCTTTAGCATGATCCTGATGAACTGCAATGTTACCTGATGTCAGGAATTACTAATCAAATTATTGTTATTTTAGGCATTAAATCACTTACTTGCCAATTATTTTCAACTTCTAGCAGCACATAGGTAGATAAAATGTTAATTAATAAAATAAAGAAAATATTTTAGGACAAAATAAATGGCAAAAATATAGATATTAATAGGATGTGACCAGACAGTATTTGTCCTTCATTTAAATCTATATTGATACAATTATTTATTCCCAACTACAAGCTAAGATCTAGCAGCATTATTGTGGTGCTGCTCTTTATGTAAAAATGTTCATATACCAGCTTAACTAACTCTATATCCCGAAACATTATCCTGGATGAGCAGATATACAAGATTTGCTAGATAGATATTCAATTAAAAAATCATACGGTTCTCTCTGCCTTTTTTTTTTTTAATGTGTAAAGTGTAAAGGAACTGTAGACTGCTTTTAGTTGAAGTTTTAGCTCTCTATATTTAAAAGATTTTTAGAAGTAGATTATGATAATAAACATCACAGATGTACATATGTATACACATTATATATAGACATATCTTAAACACATCATATATATATGTGTGTGTGTGTATACATGTATACTAGAAAAAGAGAAGCTGACTCTTTCCATATGAAAATCATATATATACACACAGAGATCCCTTAACATCCCTTAAATTCTAAAAGCAAAATACTTATTTGATATAACAATTTAAAGTGGCTAAATATTGTACAGAACTAACTGGATTTCAAATGGATTTCTGAATTCAAGAACCCACTTCTTCTCACTCCTGGGTAGTCCAAAGAGATTCAGTCAAAGATTGAAGCCAAATTGATTAAAAGCTGTCCAAGAATAAAAACTCACTCTCTGCCTCTAAGAGATGTGGATTTAGAGCTTTAAACTTCTAACTGAGATGTTATGTATATTACACTTTTGCCTACATGATAATACTTTATTTTCTTGAGTTTGCAGATTTCACACCTTATGAGGAAATTCTGTCTACGTAAACAGGAGAATGAAGATGTAGTACAGTAAAGATTTCTTCACATTGAAAACTAACATTTAGAGACTATTGATCTTTGCTATTAGATGGTAGTGAAACTGTTAATTAGTAATTAAAGGTGATAAGTTCACTAATTACTCTAATTACATTAATATTTGGATCTTCTGTTATTGTTGTTCTCATTTTTAGAAAGAAATAACCTTCATTGTATTACCCATCTCTCTTTTTACTGGGCTATAACAAAATCACAAGCTAAACGAAAGGAGATAATTTCCAATTGCTTTTGCCAGAATGTTAGTTTTACAGTCGTGCAATAATAATAATAATGTTGACTGAGTGTAGAAACTGCCAAATACTGGAAGTGGTTGAAAAGTTTATATTCTGCCTGCCAAAGCTAAACCAGTTTCATAACTTAAGAAAAGACCAAAATAGAAGTCAAAACCTTACAAAAAGCCTATGACACGCTTCAAAAATTATGCCAACAAATGAAAAGGAATGCAGATATTGCACATAAAATTTGGGTAGGAAGATGAAAGTGATCTTAATTCTGATAATTAAATTTAACTGGAGTTTACAGCAAAAAAAATAAGTCTGAACAGAAATAAACTTTCTCTCTTAGTCAAGACTAGAATGCTATAGTAATGCAGCAGATTGAAAAAGGCTGTTATAAAAGTCAAAATTTTCACAAAGCTATTTGTTGGGAAGCAGGGTAATAAGCTTTCCCTTTTTTTGTCATCAGAGACATTTTATCCCACATCTCTCATCTCCCATCTACTACAGGTAGTCACAATATAACACACAACACCAGGCTGCCCAAGTCTAGCTGTAAAATTTTTACATGTTTTGCATTTTAAAGTGTCATAGAGGAGCTTCTCCTCTGGAAGGTAACTAGGATTTTTGGAGAGCTGCTAACATGTAACTACTTTAAAAATAAGGCAACCAAGAATGTGCTATTCCCCAACACTTACAGGGTATATCCACAGTATCACAGACTTACTCACAGGGTGAAAGGGAAGAAATTAAATTGAATACTTTTGTAAACTACACTAGTAAAGAATGAATTTGTGTAATTTTAAAATGGTTGAATCAAACATACAAATCTATGATACTCCATACAAAGATATTATACTCTTAACAAAAAGCAAATACCTACTCTTAGGTAACAAAATATTGGTAATTCAGAGGTCAAAGTACAGATTTTAGGAAAAAACCCAATGACAAAAAACCCCCACAAATATTATGTTAGATTTTTTTCTTACTCAGTATCTGACAATGTATCATATGAGCTACCAGAAAAATAAGAGACCTGATAGCTGAAATTCCACTTTCAATTCCCATTCCTTCAATAATTAAGCATTAAAAAGTATGTTGTATTTTACTGAATAGGATACTATACAAAAGGGTTTGGAATGGGCCACAAATAATCACAAACCTGCCCTCAGCTGATCATATTATAGGGGCCTTTTACCACTAGATGTCAGCTTGCCAAGAGCTACATGTTCTTCCTCCCTTATTAAGTTACATGAAATTGGAAAGATACAGATCTGGATTTCAAATCCACTGATCTGTAAAAAAGGTAGGAAGAATTACATTATAGGAAATCTTGGTAGTATGGTTTATTATTAAGGTTATCCATTTTTGCCAGGCATTTCAAATTCTGTCAGACTTGTAAGTAGACTGAAAACTTGCATCTTTCAGGCATATTTACTCTTTTTTTTCTAGTTCTGTATTCATTTTTTCTTATCTGAGAAATGCCTTTAGCAATTCTAAGATTCATACAAGGATTTTGTTATTAGGTGACGAGTATGTGCCAAGAATATGCTTTTTCCCCCCATTTTTCTTATCAACCACCACATTTGGCTGATATACAAAACAGAAAAAAATGCTCAAGATATTATTAGGTTATTAGTTAACTCTGAAAGGTCTGCCTGCATTACTCCATGGAAGTACTGGCACTGCTGAGATTTATGGGATAACACCAGGTACAAGAACTGAAATGAGAAAATTTATTTTGCAGTTCATTTCCATCTGCTTTCTTCTAGTAATGAGAAGCCAGAATATTCAATACAGGAAGATAAGAATTTGATCAAAGATGAGACATATAGATTGGTACAAAGAACACTGTGACATTACATGGACTTTGGTTATAGCAGTTTAAAATAACTGCAACAGATTCATCATAAATATGTGTGAGGATAGGAAGAAAGTATTTAAGTAGGCTGAAAAAGGAAATGGGAACAAATGACGCTTAGAAAGAATAAACTGTGATCTTGGAAAGAACATGTTCTCTGACTGTTGGTTTGGTTTTTGTTTGTTTGTTTATTTGTTTTTAATTTTTTCCCCCCAAATATGGATGCTGTGAAATGAATAAAAACCAAGGTCAAACATGTTGCACAAATGAAGGATATTGTCAGTAGTCAACTTTTTGACATGAGATTACTAAGGTGATATTTGCTTTGGATTCAGTGAAAAGTCAAAAGCTTATTGGTACCAAAATATGTATCAGTTGCCAGTAACATTCAATTTCCATAGGGATTTTGAGATGGTAAATGTATTCTGATAACAATTTTCATGTTATATGGAGTATCCATATATCCATGTAAGTATCCATGTAAGATCAGTTCTTACCTGTGACAATCAGTCAGGAGCACTGCCTTCATATCTGGTTTGAATTTCTGGTAGTTCAACTGTGAAATTGAGTCCAGGCAGTCTGGAACCTGGACTAAGGGCCAGAAGGATATTTGTATCACACAAGCCAAAACTGCCTCAGCAGGGACAAAGTCACAAAAATAATTGTGCCTCTGTCTTTTCTGATCTTAGAAATTGTGAAAGGTTAGGTAAATGTGTACAAGGCACATTAAAGGACTTGAGAGCTACTGCAAGTGGAATACAGCCAGAAACTGTACCGGGAATATGGTTTCCCTCAAGCAAAATTTTAAAAATTAGAAAATTCTTCTTGTTTGTTACTATGTACGCCCTCCCCAGACAAGGCTCCAGCTGCTTCAAATCCTGGCACTAGGTCAAACATTATAGCAGTATTCATACAGCCATTCTTGGTGTTGTAATGTTGTGTGCCAGAAATCCCAGTTCAGTCTCAATTTTACCAATTTTTTCCTGGTTTCTTTGCAATCCCCAGTCCCAGGAAATATGAATACCTGAGGAAGAACTGCTTAAAAGTGGCTCACAAAAACCCCATTCTAGCTGAAAATACTGGTTTTGAGACTATAGTGAGAGGTATGACCAGTCACAAAGATGAATCTGGAAAAAAGATTTTAGAATTCTGGGAACCATGAATACAGACAACTTTTCTGGATTTGTTAGAGAAAAAAATACCTTGCATGCTCTTAAGAAATGAGAACAGAGCCATGGCGGGTTTTGTGCTTTCTCATTTGAGTGTGAAGTATCCTATGCATGCGTACGGGCCCCTTTAGCACCTCTACACATAATGGTCTGATTATGTTAACCTTTGTTTCCATGTAAACATATCAGAAAACTTTAAGGACCCAACTGTGATCATATAATTAATTTTATGTGACAAATACTCATGTAACAGCAAAAATAAGAGATTCTTTGTTGAAGTTATAAATAAAAGGTGAGATGGGCTTTTTTTTTCTTTTTTTTTTCTTTTGCTTTATCAGGAAATAAGCTGAGATTACTTTTTTAAAATATGCATATATATACTTATGGCTCTAGCACTTGCATTTTGCAAAAGATTAAATGATAAAAGCTTTTCCATCTTTCTGCAGGCTAGAAAAATAATCAAGGCTTCTTAGTTATCCAAAAGGCAAAACAATCCCTTGAGGAAACACAGTAAACAACGTAATGACTTGTGAAAGCTATGATTTCAATGGATCGTTTCATTTTTGCCTGAACTGCTCTTTCATGACTACTCTTCTAAGCTTACCAATTTCAAGGTTGACTTTTTGCTAAATGTAGACAGATGGCCTTCTGCATCATATTAGAATCTTGTCCTGTGAGTATATACAGATATTACATATTATACCGTGATTTCCCTACAAAATGTATTTTAAAGGTATTACTTCTATTAGAGGGTGTGAAAAAGGTAAAAATAAAGTCTGGGTAAGTAGAAAAAATATTTTTCAGTATATGAAAAAACCCTTATACCTAAATGTGGCCACAGAGCTAGAGGGTAAGTACAGTCATACAGAAAAAAGACCCTACTGAACTATTACTTTAAAATAAAAGAATTCTGATTAATCCCTAAAAATCAATAGCACAACCAAACTCTGTTCTGGTTTATTGTATTTTAAATTAGGTAGGAGGCACACACAGTTAATGATAATCAAAGAGCTTTTGCTTCTATTTCTACTGAATATTTCCTTCTTAGCAAAATGCAAATGTATGGATGTGTTAAATTTTGCAACTGTGCCAGCATACTTACATTTAAGTAATTTAGAATAGTTTACCTCTAATATCTGCACCTTGGAAAACTGTAAAGCATTCACTTTTTAAGGAAATTGAAGATCTTTTCTAGTACCAGATATATTCAGGAGCAATTAGTTTTTAAAAAAGAAACCACTTGTTCTCTTTTGCCAACTAGTGTTCACTTCAGAATGCAGTACTCTTCTTAGCAATGTAATGAGTCACACATTTAATATTAAAAAAAATCAAAAGGATATTCAGTTAACAAGGGGGCTATTTCTAAGAACACACTGAAGATATAAAGAGATAAAACAATATCATAAATAAGGAATAAACAAAACAAAATATGCCTTGTCCAGAATTCTTTCAATGAATGAAGCTAAAATGTCTATTTAAACTCTCTTGGCTTATTGATCAAAACATGTTTATCAGATGTCTTGCAACCTCTTAATATAAATATTGTTAAAATAAATTGAAAGACATGAGAATGGTTCACTGAATATCTTATTAAAAACCTTTTATGTAAAACAAGCGGGCATAAAAAGAGAAAAATCAAAATAATTTTTAAAAAGTATGTATTTTTCTAGTTCTTTCTCATTCCGAATCAACCCTGACCTTGTTTGATTTAAGGTTCTTTACATGTTATTATACCTACAGTATTTAGGCCCCTGAATTCAAGATTAATATATGCTTGACTTCAGTTCACATTTTATGGTCTGCTCTTTTTTGTTTGTTTATTTTTGAGCTTAATTAAAAACACCAGTAGTTTTATAAATGTGCTTGAACTACAGACATTCTGTTTCAGAATTAAAGACATACAATAACTGCAAACAAAGGGTTCTGCTTTCCAGATGTAAATCTATTATCCCTCTCAACAACAGCAAAAGTGAAGATCGCACTTCATCACTTCATTCTCTATTTAGAAGCCAGGTGTACTTCAAAATGAGGCAGCTTAATCTCTTTTAAAATGTTAAAAGTCAAAATATCAAGGCTGTTCAAAAACCGATTTATCAGTGAACTCCTGCCAGTGTCTTTTTGACAATTTACGCTTTGGAATCAATAGGTATTTCTGATTTCCCATCAGAAAGACATTCATCTTTTTACAGCTTAAAGATCTAATATTAACGGAAAACTCTACCTGCTTCATATCTAAAAATAATGAGCATGGCTTTTACTCATCACTCAAAAAAAAATCAACTATAATACTGAAAAAAATTTGAATGGAATCTATTTATGCATTTTCTTAATAAATTTATTCAATTATTAAAATTATTCTAACAATCCCTTTTAAAAATTCAGAATTTTCAACTGAATATTCACTGAAATAAACATCTATCATCAGAAATGATGCTAAAAGCACAAAGCGTTCCGTATTATATCCATGTTAAAATTTCCACCTTTTTGTTTCTTGCACCTCGCAACAGTGGAGATCTCAGTTGTGTATATTTTTAAATCAATGCCTGATCAATGACACTAATTATGTACTTATAATCCCATCTGCATTTCAAAATTGTATTAGCTATGTAGTATCCTGCTCACACTAGATATTCAGTAATAGATCTATTGTTCTACTTTTGAGGAATTTTTAAAAAGATCATTTCAACTTATCCAGAAAAAAAAATTATGATTAAATGGGAATAATATTTCTCCTATTGTACTACCCACCATTCTTGGCCCCTATTAAGCAAAACATGCTCTTTAGTCTTCACAGGTTTTTTTATTTGTTAAATGTTGTAGTAAAATACTATCCTAGCAAAGATGCAAATGATCTTAACTAAGCCCTTCTCATTTTCCTGGACATTTAGTTTCTCATGGCTATTTTCTTATAATTATATTTCACAAAATTCACAAAATGGATTCAAAATTCTGTTTTGGAATTCAAATCTTAAAGTCTTGAAGATCACTATTGATCTTTCAGGTTCATTATAATATTTTAAGAAGTAATAATTAGTTTGAAAACAAAAATTACTTGTTCTGAGACACGTTTGTTAATGTAGGCAAGGATTTATTTATTTGGATTTTACTTTGGATTTTTAATTTGGTCTTTCCTTTAAACCTACTACCACAAACAGGATTATTTAAGGTTACATTTTTCTTTGTTTATCTTTCTACCCCCAAACACTGGAAATCAGCCTTGTGGCAATGATTTTGTGAAATATACTCATAGCAGTGTAGAATTACCATGCATTGCAAAATTTTTTTTTTCTGTTCCTTTGCAGGTCATACTCTTTATCAATGACTTCTTCGTGTTGTCATGCAAATGCTACAGGTTATAATCTATGAGCGAGACATCCTGCAATCCACGCATGCTCCAGGCAGACAGCAACCTTAGCATGAACTGATTTACAGATATCTGATAGCAGCACCATTTCTATTCAATTCTCTGCTGAAGGATTAGAGAATACCTCAGCCAGAAAGTATGATAAATTCATTACAAACTCTCAGTTTCTGACCTCAGAGTGTTTGTAGATCTGACTTTTGCAATGACTATCACTGCATACCTGCAATTCTGGCATGTTAAGACACTGGAAAATAAAACACCCAAATCACCTTCTAGAAAAACTCTGAACTGAGACATGTGCATAAATAAACAGCAAACCCTTAATTGTCTTTCTTGACACAGTCATGATGAGACTAATGCAAGTTGTATTTCAGTTCTCAAACAGAGAATGAAAACCATATTAATATGTAGAATAAATGACTGTATAAAGTGGAGAGGCATCTACCCCAAAAAACAAACAACCCCATAAGCAATTCACCAGAGAACAACAAAAAATGTAATGTTCTTATTCTTAAGACAAACCAAACAACACTAGTGCTGGTAGTCTAGATAAGTTCACATACTATAAAAAGGACAATGATTTTTTATACTCCAAGATACTGAAGACTGAGCAGCTTAATTTACTGATGACCTTTTAGTTTCATTTAACATTGTTCATAAACTATAATCCACAATTACCAACATGACACTAGGAAGAGACCACAACAAGAGAAATAACATTAAAGAAATTATTTAAATTCTAAAATCATCATGACACCTTAATTTAGGTCCCTAATATTTAAAACTGAAGAAAACTACAAAATCATACAAAGGAGCTGGAATGACATATTCAGAGAAATTTTAAAAACCACAGGCAAAGGCTTTTTGGAGGTTCATAAACTATTTAACGGTAGAAAATTACTAACAGAAATATCTTAAATCCTGCAAAAGGTAAAAATATTATTTTTACGATATAATCTATTGTTTATAAAATGGTATATTATAGAAACTAAAATTTGTGTTAAAAAACATAAAACAGAATTCTTTATTTTGATAAATAATAAGAAAGGAAATCAAGAGGCAGGCAAAAAAGGTCTCCAAAAAAGGGTACTTCCATAAGGGACTTAAAATATTTATAATAATTTCTACTGACTTCATCCAAATCAGTTCTGCCCACTCTAACTCGCTCTACCTCATGGATCATCACACCACAAAATAGAAAACAAAACAAAACTAACTAGAAGTACATTATCACTTCTATTTGCTAAAGTAGTTGACCTTTTTCTACTGCTTTAAACCATTGGAAGGAGCTATGGAAACCCTTCCCTTGAGAGTGAAGGAAATCATGAAGTCAAGTTCACAAAGTTGTCTTGCAAGTTTATATGGCCAAAGCTGCACCATCATAGTTTTGTCTGCTATTTATACCAAGAGCAATGACCGGAATTCATTCCAACATGGACAAGGATGTTAATGTGCTGTTACATTTTTCTCTGTAGAGCTCAAACCTTTCTTATGCCCTTAATCAATTATCTACATCAAAATAATTTGTTACAACCTCTCTGGTTATCAGTCAAGGTACTGCAACACGGAAATTTATTGAAGAATGATGGATAGACTTCATTATTGACTGAAAATCTGAAGAAAATAGAGCAACAATTATATATTTGGGTTATTTTACTAATTTTCATGACCTGGCACTAATTTCTCTAACTCTTTATATGCCACAGTTGGCAATTGAAAACTATTCTTCTGGAACAAAAATTATTCCTGTTTAGGAAGAAAAAAAAAGGGATATAAGACTGCTACACTAGAAACTGCTATTTTTCACCTGGCCTCAAGAGCAGTGAAATTTACTCAAAACAGCTAGGTAACAGAAATTCATTGCTAATTTCACTCCAAAAGTCCAGAGCAAAAGCATTTTGTGACAGAAAGTTTAAAAATGTGAATGAAAATGGTATTACGTATGCAAAAATACATTTTGCATACACTATGCCATTATCTAATAAATCTGTGTATTTCACTTATTCTTTATTATTACATGTACCTTTAAAAATAAAATCCTATTGATAGATGGAAATCAAAAAGCTGAGACAAGTCAAAGTCACTTTTCACCAGAAAGTTCTACTTTATTTATTAGTCAACTAAATATGATGAGTCTGATACTTTCTAAAGACATGTTTCAAAAGTGCTTGATTTACTTTCAGCTCTTATCTCTTCTCTGAAGTGGCTTAGTTCATGATTTTCTGTATCTTTGAGATACCTAAAGATGTAGATGACACTAAGCTGGGACCATGTGTCTATCTGTTGGAAGGATGGAGGGCTCTGCAGAGAGACCTGGATCAGTTGGATGGATGGGCAGAGTCCAATAGGATGCAGTTTAGTAAGTCCAAGTGCCAAGTCCTGCATTTTGGCCACAATAACGCCCTGCAATGCTATAGGCTGGGGACGGTGTGGCTGGACAGTGCCCAAGCAGAAAGGGACCTGGGGGCACTGGTGACAGCAGCTGAACATGAGCCAGAAGTGTGCCCTGGTGGCCAAGAAGGCCAAAGGCATCCTGGCCTGGATCAGGAATAGCGTGACCAGCAGGAGCAGGGAGGTCATTCTTCCCCTGTACTGGGCACTGCTGAGGCCACACCTTGAGTGCTGTGCCCAGTTTGGGCCCCTCAGTTCAGGAAGGACATTGAGACACTTGAGCGCATCCAGGGGAGGCAATGAGGCTGGTGAGGGGCTTGGAACACAAGGCCTGTGAGGAACGACTGAGGGAGCTGGGGTTGTTTAGCCTGGAGAAAATGAGATTCTGAGGTGACCCTATCACTCTCTACAACTTCCTGAAAGGTGGTTGTAGTCAGCTGGGGGTTGGTCTCTCCAGGCAACAACTGACAGAACAAGGGGACAGAGACTTAAGCTGCGCCAAGGGAAATATAGGCTGGATATTTGGAAAAAGTTTTTCACAGAAAGGGTAATAAAGTATTGGAATGGTCTAGCTGGAGAGGTGGTGGATTCACCATCTCTGGATGTGTTTAAGAAAAGACTAGACATGGCACTTGGTGCTATGGTTTAGTTGAGGTTAGGGTTGGGTTGGACTTGATGATCCTGGAGGTCTCTTCCAACCTAATGATTCTGTAATTCTGTGATTCTGTGATGTAGATTATAATGTAATATATAAATTTAACACAATTTCTTAAAGATTATGACAATATATGAATTATCTGCATCTATGAAACTGAGGGAAATAGTGACTAGGATATTCATTAGAATACCACCATTTTGTAAAGCTTTGGGGTTAGTCTAGGAATCCTGAGTTCTCATTCAACCAATCTAGTATGGCACTAACATTGCAGTATGAGCTGGATGATAAAAGGGGGGAAAAAAGTGTCTTCTATGCCAGAAAGTTGGTCCTTAAGAAGCTAAGGAAAACTTTTAAAGGAGATGTCAAAAGAGAGATCCCTTGTACAAGTAAAGTCTCAGAACTTTTTGTAGGGATGTGGCAGGAGGAACATTTTATATTTTATAGCATTCTGCTTTAAAACTGAAAATTTCATCATTCTCTAAAAATTGGAATTTATGACATTCAGTCTTATTTTGCACTACAGCTGAAATTAGTCATTATTACATGACATAGAAGATTTTGTACTTTTTTAATTTAGGAAATTTCCCAAAATCTGTTTTGGTCCCATCTAGAAATTGATGCTTTCTAGGTTTTTTAAGCAAAAAGTATTTTAAGCTCCTTAAACCTTGGCCCAAAAATGTTAGAAAAAAAATGAAGAAAATCAGATTATCACTTATGATCTATTTTTCCATCCCACAAAATATTAAAGGAGGCATGATCTTAAATTCTTTGCTACTGCAAAGCAATCTTGGGAGTCAAATTCTTATTTTGACTCTCTAAAAGGTATCATAATGATTCAAATTTGGGTAAAATTCAGCCTTTATCTAAGATTTCAAAAATATATTTTTTAGAACTATCTAAACCCAGAAACACAAAATGGCTGTGTCCCGATTTCTATTTTTTATTCTATTAACTTTAACAGAAAGGATAGTAGACATGGGTTGTAACAACCTTTATTTTTGAAGTAAATTTTTTTATTTGATCTTGTTCTCAATCCAGTTCAAGGTTGCTTGTAAGAGTATTTGAATACTGTAGTTCAACACATTTTTTTTTTCAAAACTATTGTTCATACTTTTTCTATCCCTGTAGCTATATTTCAGGTTAAAAATGAGTCCCAAACAATTTCAACAATGATGTAACCTTATTACCATTTTTTTATTTCTTCTGTGCATTTCAACATGGATTTAGCTATTCCAATGATGAAACTCAGGAAATAGCTGATTGAAACCTTTTGTTATGCTTTGTTAGGCTTGAATTAATTTTGATGACAAAGCTGGAATTAGGTTTCTTGAAATAACTGTACAAATATTCCTATCTCCTCATAAATGTCCATGAAAGCACAATGGGCTGTAAATATTTACAGTATAAGTGAATCTTTGATCCTATTTACTCACTCCACTTGAGTAATTCAGTTCCTTCTTTCTTTCTCTTTCTTCCTTTTTTTCTCACTTTGTTTCTCACCCCCCACATCCTTTTGCAATATCAAAATCAGACAATATACATATATGAACAGAAGATATAGCAAAACAAAAGCAGCATAAATTCAAATTTTGATACTAAGGCAATAATAGTGCTTCAAATTTTACCTTTAATAAGGTAAACCTCAGGTACACCTGAGAATTTCTTAAAATTGTGTGCATGTAACATATGCATGTGCAACGCCATATGCAACTTTCCTATGTGCCCATACAATTCTAACTTGTCTAATACACTTATTATAAACATTTTCTGCAGAAAAAGTGAAGCTGTAAAATAGTATTAAAACAATTTTGTAATTAATATGCTGAGAGATACATAGTATTGTTCTCACTGAAAGATATAACTGTTGTAATAACTACAGAAAAGAAACCAACCAAACAAAATCAAATTGATTTCTTCCTCAGAAACTTCATGCTCCTGGACTTTCACTGGACAGCAATACATCATTTGGTCCTCTATACAGAAATCACATAGTTTAAAAGCAAAAGATTGATATTGCTACTTCTGCTTTTTTCCTAACATACATACATACATTAAATGCAAGTAAGTCATAAAAATATGTTATATGATGTTAGATGATTCAAGTTAGATTTGCTGTTAGTTTATAAAAACCTAATGATTACCATCAGACTTGATCTTTTTTTTGTTCTAGTTTCCTTTTTCTTATTCCTTGAATTAAAGCAAAATATCAGCTTTAATGTATTTTATTTGCATACTACTGAAATGGAGAAGCTTTTTCCTAATTATCCTTTGGTGACATAAAATCTTAGCTGCAATTAACTTCTTTAGTTTGTCTGCCATTCTATTTTAATTGTTAGCATTACATTATGAAGATTAAACTGCTTATAAAAATTGATGAAAATAGTCCTTCTAATTGTGTAAGAACTGTTTTCTTCTTTAACTGTTGATGTTTTCTTTAACTACTGATTGCTAGAATTCATTTATCCATTTTGACCTACTTAGTGTGAGTTCTCAAAATGTGATTAAAGTATACTGTTTTATAAAAAGTATACTTATGTATATTTATGTATAAATATGGAGTTTACAGTACCATACTGAATAAACTATCCTTTAAATATTATTTGTAACAAAAATAATGTGATAAAGTGTAGGGTATTCAGTGTAATGGTAAGGTAAGGGTAATGAAAAACACAAAGGAGTTCCATACATACACCAGAGGAGAAAAAATAGACTTGGTAGCTGTTAAGGCATTCAAAATTTCAGGCTGCTTTTGAAAAACTGGCAGGGTAAGCTGGCAGCATAATTAAAATACATGGATCCTTTCCTACTTCAGGGAAAGAGAAATTTGTAAGCCATATTTTTTGGCTACTTAACAACTTCTATATTCAATTTTCTTCTGTCATATTTTGATCAATTAATTGTGTGTGAATATGGGGCAAGATAATCACAGCCAAATCCTTATTTGAGCTTATTTAGCTGTCCAAATATTAAGGCGATTCCAATGGAATGTTCACTCTTGTAGAACACCTGTCTTCAGAATTTTTTTCTTGCAAGATTTCAGAAGTTCATTAATTCAAAACAAGGCCTGTGTTCTTGGGTATAAAAGCTCATAGTATGGTGATTCGTAGTGCAATTAATGTGTCTTTTTCAAGGGTATTAGAATGGTGAATTAGAGAGTGTGTACAAACAGCTTGTCAGCCCACTGCAGATAAAAGCAGAAAATGCTGAGCTCAACTATGAAACAACCTTCTCTCCACGTGGTAAAGGACTCTTTCACAGACAGTGGTTGGAAGATGATACATCAAGAATTTGCAAATAGAGCAAAGCCTCTGTAGTGCCAGACTTCAACTGATCACTTCTCATGTAAATTATTCTGAGTGGACAGAAACAAATCCTCCCACAATGGTACTGGTTAGGTATTGGTATTTAAATTGATATTTAAATTCCTATCACTATCCCAGGCAGGCATGCTCGAAATGTTAGCTGACCTCCCCTGAACGTTTTGTGTCACCTATTCCCACTGGCAAACGAAAACAGCCTAGAATTTCAACCAGATTTTCAGGATCCAGAATTTTACAATGCAGCTCAGTGGCAAAGCATAAAGCTATATAGAAAATAAGAACTTCTTTTTTTCTGTTTGCTTATGCACAAGTTTGTTTGTTTGGGCTTTTTTGATTTTTTTTTGTTTTGGTTTGGGGGTTTTTTGTTACTTTTTGGGGGGGCGTTGATGTTTTGGGGTTTTTTGCTAGAGAAGAACCTAAGGAGAACTGCTAATTTATTTCAATTCTCATATTAATCTCAGTCACAGCTTTGTAGAATACAGTTCCTATTTGATAAGCATGACCTCTGCTCTTTCCTCTAAATACTTTATAACTCACCTTGTTAAAGTGTTTATTTCACTAGGTATAGTGATTACCATATCTCTTCATAATTGCTTTGCTATGATTATTCGCTATTTCACCAATATTCACCAATGCATTATGGTGATGTCATTATGCATTTAATCATAAATGATTTGTGCTTACTTCGATATAATCAACAAAAGTATTGAACAAAGTTGGCCTTAGAGTTTCCTTAGAACTTCTGTAAAAACACATTTATAGAGTAATGATAAATGCATTACAAGGTCCACCAGCTAGACCTTAATACATTTGATTTGGACCACATTGATATGGGCGCTATTATTTAAAATTAAAAATTCATATAGGCCGAAAGTCAAACTCTATAAAGTCTATTTATTATACGTCCCTTCACTTTATGTCCGTTAACCTCAAATAATTAAATCAAGGTTTTAAAAAAATTATTTTTCCATTAAAAATATTCAACTGCTGTTAGTGTTTGGGTTTTTTTACTTAGCTCTTGTTACTTAGTTTTTCTAATTTTCTATTATTCCAAGCAAAGCTGATGTCAGAGTATCTGCTTTAGCAGTTAGCAGGAGTATTCATTAGCTGTGCTTGAGTATTGAGTATCTAAAAACTTCAGGGAATCATCAAACTAGTAATAATTAAAACTCTGAAGAACGTTTAATGAGTTATTCCTGGATGCTAGCACTTTCCTTAATGCTAATGGACTGGAAATTTAGTTGTTATCAAGGAGTTCAACCATATTATCTTTTTGCTTTACAGAGAGAAAGCTGAAACATTCTCAGCTGTTTTACTAATCATTCATTCTCTGCTGTTACCTGTTCTCTGCTGTTCTCTGTTACCGTTTTTACTATGTCTTCACATGAAGTACATATTGTACTTTTAGGCAACAGTTTTCTCTCCTAAATCTCTTTAACTTTTCCTATTGATTTTCTACATTTAGTAAACACAAATCTACAAGGTTAAAGAATTATTTCAGTGCAACTTCCCATATTTCTGATAAATTTCCTGCTACTTTTTAACTTTCCACTGCCAACTGAAACAGTGTAGATGTATATGCATATTTAGTTTCTTTATTTATGAAGGACAACATTTTGACTCCCATGTAATCTGTGTAAAAATACTCCACTTTTTTTTCTGTCTAAAATGCATTCAATTTTCCCTAACTTTGGCCTTTTAAGAACCAAGCATATTACAGTATCAGAACCACAATCTTCTTCTTGGGAATCAGTATTAGGAGGTCACAGACATTCCCAACCATTAACTTTGGCTGAAGAGTAGTTTTTATTCAAAGTAGAGAATGATCTTTATTAAAGGCAAACCCACCTTAAGTTATCACACAACTTCTTTTAAAACTCTAATGATGTGTTAATTGCTTCCATAAAATCACTGACAGCACATCATATTTTCTTAATAACACTTTTTTTTTCCAATATACAGCTTAGCAATCATTTCTTGTTGTTCTGGGTTGACTTCTATCCCATATCGTGGACTCTATTGTGATGTCTGGCGGCTGCTTTCCTCCCCCCTTGGGCGGGGACTGCGGCTGCTTGCTGGTCTCTCTCTCTCGCTGACTTGCTCTCTGGCTTGGCTGCTAGCTTCTGCTGCTTCTGCCTGCTAGCTTTGCCGCTTGCTGCCTGCTGGCTTTGCTGCTTGCTTTCGCCGCTTCTGTTTAGTTTTTTCCTCTTCCTTCCCCCCCACCCCCTTCCCGAAGATTTAGGACCGGCTCTGGACCTGACCTGACCCGAGAAGTCTGGGAATCTCTGGAGCCCGAGAAAGAAGCTTTGCGCCTTCCCCTCACAGTAA
Source organism: Acrocephalus scirpaceus scirpaceus (assembly GCA_910950805.1). NCBI lineage: Eukaryota > Metazoa > Chordata > Aves > Passeriformes > Sylviidae > Acrocephalus > Acrocephalus scirpaceus. The sequence goes on from OU383776.1 coordinate 36,870,750, forward strand.
CTTGTTTTCTTTTCCCCTGTGTTGGGGAGTGATTTTTTTTTCATTTGTCAATAAACTGGTTTTTTCCACTTTTCCTCCAAGGAATTTGTCCTTCCCGAACCCAGGGCTGGGGGCGGGGGGGTGGTGGAGGTTTGTTTTTAGGGGACTCCTTTAGAGGTTCTCCCCTAATTTGTTCCAAACCAGAACATTTGTGTGGCTAAATGTTTTGGTTTATAACCATGTATGTATAATGACTAGCTTTGTTCCATCCAAATAAAACTTCCATGTACATACACCTACAAATATAATCAAGTTTTGCATGGGAAATTCACAGAAAAGAGTTAAACACAAATTCAATGTAGAAAATGTATCCCTGGTTCCACAGCAAGTACTGAGTCTCTACTCTCACTGAAAAATAAAGAACAAAATATAAGTTAAAACTAATTTAATTAATATTAATTTCCTGAAGGCTGAAGAAATTTTCATCTCACCTCATCTACACCGTTCCATAAAATTACATCTGAATGAACCAAAAGGTATCTAGCCAAACAATCTGGTCATATTATTAAACAATGACAATTGAATAAGACATTAAAACCTGTACTCTGTTGAATACCATGAACACGAGGTACACAGAATGAGAAGGCAGACAGTCACAATCTTCTAATTAGGCTACCTGCTGTCCTGTATCTACATGAGTTCAAATTATACCAGATATAAGGTTATAAGCATTTCTAATGTGTGCATACAGTACAGGGCAAAGAGAAGGAAATTACACATCTAAAAAATACATTTTAAAATGGCACAAACAACTCCATAGTACATGAAGAGAGCCAAATGGAAAAAGCTTTCAAACATACATTTTTAGGGAAGATCAATATGAAGATGCTAACTTTGATGATAATACATGCATTATTTAAAATTCTAACAGCATATATTACTTTAAACTAAGGAAAATCTGTTCAGGATATGTAATTTCCATTGTTATCACAACTTCATTCAAAACAGAAGCTCATGCTTATCAAATCTGCACACTAGGTTAATAAAATAGATTGGGATATTCATTCTTCACTACTGTATTTCTATCTATCTGACATAGCAAATATTCCAGTAAATCATGGAGGTTCAATGACAGAAATGATTTTGGCAGGACAAAATATTCTTAGGATTTTATATACTTCTCCATTAAATAAATTAATGTAAGATATAACAATGGATTACATGAGGGAAATTGGATGCATTTGAATATCTCTGAGTAACTACCACTAATATTGTGGCTGAATTATTAAGACTAGATTTTGACCTAAGACACAATATTTCTATGAAGTTTCCTAGGACAGCACCTTTGAAACAGGTGATTTCTGTTCCTATTTATTTGATTCCTCATCAGTAATAATTAAACAGAAATCAGTATCCATACATGCTGCCTCTTCAATTAGCCCACAGAGCAGCTCTCACCACTGTGTGCTCATGTCAGACAGCTTACCATATGGCGGGAAGTTGAGATTCATAACTTCCTTGAGCTAAGATTACATTCTCGCTCAAGGTTGGTATGCTAACACTGGACAAAAATTATTTGAAACAGTAACATATGCTCTTGAATATCTAAAATATTTTCATTTCAACCCAGGATTAACAAATGACCAATAAAATTCACTCACCCTCTCTTCGATTAAGCCTTGCAAATCCAGGGCTGTGACTGCTAGATAGCTCTGATGAGCTACTGAATGATGACTGAGGCAAAGAAGACACCAGCTGATCATCACAATTATCTGCCAATGAAAGATATGACATTTAGCTTAATCAGTCAGACACCACTTAACAGAACTGTTAACAGAACTGTGGAACTGTAACAGAACCAAGTCTGGATCTGAGAGCAGCAAAAGTCAGTATTTCGTCTTGCTGTATGTGTAGAAGCATCAGTACTGAAGCACATGTTTTGGGGGTTTTTACCCAATATTTTGTGAGACTACCAGATGACAATTTATCATGTTCTTTAACCAGAAGTTTTTACCCACTTCTAACTTAACTTCTGAGATCATACCAAGAAATGATTCACTCACTATGATTTACATGAATAGCAAATGACACATTCAATTCTCTTTTGCAGCAGCAAGCTACAACCTCACCACATGCGTTTTATTTACTTTTGACCTGCTGCCAGCACAGGTCTTTGCAATCACTTTTAATGTGTAATCACATTTAATACAGCTGTTTCTAAAAAAAAAAATTATAAAGCCAAGTAAACTGAACAAAATTAAATCAAAAAGTAATCTCATCATTTTTAAGCACAGTAAATATGACAAAATGGGGTTTTTTTTTTGCTTTGCAAATGGTTTATGTGTTTGATACAGATGCAGCAAAATAATCATTAGCTCATGATTATCAGTATGTAAGTCCTAACATCATACAGAATAAAATCTGAACATTTCAGAAAAAGAAGACATAACTGCAGTTCATAATCAATTGTGCAGAAACAAGCAAAAGCTAATCATTTAAAGCTAATCTAGCTTTAAATATGTCTCCAGCTGAATTACTATACATATGTGTTCATCCTCCATTTAAATTTGAAATGTATCAATTGAGAATTGATATCTGATCTAGTTTAGAAAGAAAATTAACTTTTAAAAACTCAAAAAAGTGCAGTAAGTCCTTCCCAAACTATACTGGGGCTGGCATTCTTTCTTTAGAAGAAGAGGAAATTATGTCAACTTTAAGTCTTCATTAAGCGTTTTTTTCCAGGATAATCACATTCTTTGGATGCAACTAGCAACTGATAAGTCATAGTCTTCTTCCAATCCTTGTATTTGTCTACCAGGTTTCACTGTCAAAACCCATAAATATTAATGAATACAAAATCTTTCCCTTACCTTAATTAATAATTAAGTGTTTCTGCTAAGTAATTATAGATATTTCTAATTAGCAGCAAGACTTTTATATGAATGTCCCAAGGGAATTTTTTGATCACCTTCAATATTTTTTTTATCTTTTTTAATTTAGTTCTTTGAGAAAAGCTCTTTCTAAAGGAAAGGCCTAGTACTAGCCTTGATTGTCAGAGTCAGAAGTTCTCTCCTAAATCCCATCAATAATATCCATTTACAACAATAGGCTTTATTAATTGCTCTTGATAAAGTCACATATGCCATATTCTATCCAATTCAGAGTAATTCACTCATTAGAAAAAAAGAAATGAAATTATTATCCCCTTTATTTCCTGTTCTAGGTTTACAAAATATAAAGGGCAAAATTTTATAACTGCTCTTTAGTATCTAACTGCAAACTCATTTTTTCACTTCATTACCCACACTTTAGATTTACAATAGTGAAAGAGGCTGTTCTACTTGAGTCAAATTGTCCAGCTGACAAGCACAAAAAAGAAAGAAAATGAAGGTCTTATGACTAAATGCATTACACTGGTAAAACTTAGAAAAGGATCTAATTAGTGAAAGGCTTCTTTACAGCACAGAAAATAGAACTTATTAGTCATAAATTTCATTAGAAAGAGAAGAATATGATGATGCTGTGTTTCACACAGAGAGCTACTTACACTGCTGATGCAAGGGAACACTTCAAGTGTCACTGATCCTTTCTCTACTGCCAAAGCCTATATTTTAAGTCTAGATACTAAGACAAATATTAAGAGGAGAAAAAAAAAGGGCATTTTTACTCAAATTTGTCTGCATGATATACAATCACAGAACCTCAGAATCACAGAACAATTTGAGTTGGAAAGGAGTTTTCAAGGTTATGTAGTTCAACCCCCTGCCATAAGCTGGGACACCTGCTCTAGATCAGAATGCCCAGAGCCCCATCCAACTTGATCTTCAATGTTTCTGGGTGTGCAGCATCTACAGCCTCTCTGGGCACACAGCTCTAGTGTTTTACCACCCCCATCAAAAAAAATTTCTTCCTTGTGAGTCACCTAAATCTACCCTCTTTTGGTTCAAAACCATTACCCCTTGTTCTTTTGCTACTTTCTTATTAAGTATTGAAAAAGCCGCCATTAAGTATTAATAAGATCTCTATGGAGGCTTCTCTTCTCCAGGCTGAGCAAATTCCAACTCTCTCAGCCTTTCCTTATAGGAGAGGTTCTGCTCCATACCTCTGAACATTTTTTCAACCCTCATTTGGACCTGCCCCACAGGTGCATGTTTTCCCTGTGCTGAAAATTGCAGAGCTACTTGCAGCAAAATGTCTCATCTCCCTCAAATGCCTCATATTTTAAATGTTGATCTTCTGGTGAGAGGTGGCATGTGTTATGAAATGAATCATCAGGAATGAGAACATGCCATTAACACATAGAAGCACTACTAGATAAACAACAGCAGAAACTCTACTTTTAAATCACCCCTGGGTATAAGTCTTCACAAATTTCAATTCAAAATAATTTAAAAAGATACATTTCCGCTGGATGGATGATACATCTGCCTTTGTAATCTGCTTCTGCCAAATACATTTTTCATCTTTTTCTTTTTAATGTACATGTCGGAAAGGAATCAATGGTATTGAATTACGCTATCTAGATGGTCTAATACATGTGCATTTTTGAAACACACATATTGCTTCGAGATATTCCCAGAAGAATTCTACAAGCACTTAGCATTTATCAAATAATAGTTTATGTCAAACTTGATTTATAATAGAAAGACACATAAAATTTTGAATATTAAAAAAAGGTATTAGCCAAAATCCAACAGTCCATGATATGGCTTTTTGCTTTTGCACAGTATGAGAAATGAACAATACGTGACAAATAGATATACTCTGAATTATTATACATTTCTTTTACAACAGCTTATGCTTTGTTTCAGGAAAATTACTTCATATGAACTTCTGCTTTATTGCTTAGCATATGTAGCTTAAAACATATTCTTGTGGCAATTGCCATTGTGCAATTTAACTCAAAATTTAGTTTGAATTCCAGAGTGAGCTCAAAACACTTTGTAGACATTGTCAAGAACCAGATGGTCAGTATCAGCTTGATTCTCAATGTAAATAAAAACGAATTAAAGAACAGTCTCTACTGAGTGGCAATTCTGTATTCTTTCACTTACATTGGAAGATATTCTACATGCATTGTTTAAATTCAGTGCTTTTTCACATGCTACCAGTGACTTCATTTCTCTTGGACAGCCTTGCACTCTACAACAGAGCACATCTCGCAGCTGAAGGGCTTTCTAGTGATATTTCTTTCATACAGTTTCTCTAGGTTAAAGGAATACATAAGTAGTCTATTCATCAGATTTAAAACAAGGAGTTCTAGTTAAAAGTTGCCCATCATATAGCATTTATTACATCTTTTGTGATAAAAATACATATTTTTAAACAATACATAAGGATACCAAAAGTATAAAGAAAGCCTAGGCTCTGTAATATGCACAAAAATCTGGTAACAAATAAGGTTTTGTGAAAGAAAAAATATATAAACAAAATACATACTACCTGTTAGTCAAGAAAAGTTATTCAAGTTATATAAGGCATGCCTTTCCATATACCATAATTCCAGTGTGAGTTTAATAAAATTTATAAAGCAACTGAGGCATTTTAAAGGAATAAAACTCATAAGTGATTCATGAATAAAGTATGCCTATCATTTCTCTTCCAGCTCTAAATAATATTCCATTATGTATACTCAGAGTAAACCAAGAAATTTTTAATACACAGGTACTATAAATTGCATAGATCATGCCATATGAACAACAAAGGAGTTCAAATAGGATATCATCACACAATAATAACAGTTAAAATAACAATAGTAACTGTTATCATGACTGTATTTATAAAATTATGGTTGCTCCAAAAAATTTTGTATTTTCCACCAAAGCAGCTGCTTGCTGAAATAAAAATAGTAATAAAAAACCCAGAATACTGGGACAATCTGAGATTTATTTATTCAGAATGTGTAAGTGTATATTTTAATTTCCAGGCAGTGAAAAAACCTGATTTCATTTATAGGCATAAACCTCCTCTTTTCTGTGAAAACTTCAAAAATATATGGCACTGATTTTATTTTGAATATTTTATTTTGAATGGAACAGTTTCTTTATCTGAATTATCAGCTTGGTCCACAATAAAGACTATGAGATTTTAATTCTTTTCAATTTGGGTGCAAATTTACTCTAAATAAGCAAATGTCAACATACAGTGCCTAGCTACTACGAGTTGATGTGAAAAATTATATTCTGTTCGGACTTATCTAAAAAGCACATGCATTGCATTGACACGTTGACTTTACTCATGACATAACTCAAACTAAAACATCCCAACCCAAGAGCATACACAAATTAACACATTACAATTTCACTCATTTAACCTTTTAATGAAATTTTCAGCTATTATATTACTGCATACTTTTTTCCCTTAATATTTATGAAGGACTCAAAGAAAATACTGAGTACCTAAAGAGCAAAGCAACAGTTTAACATGAAACAAAACCAAAAAAATTTTGTTCCAGTAAACCACACGAAAACAAAACAAGAGTAAGAAAAAGCAAATCAAAGAAAGTTTTGCAATCTTTTCTCAAGTAGAGAAAATGAAATACCTAATCATCAGACAAGTAGAATAGCTAAAATCAACTAGAAATGCAGTCACAGTATAACAGAATAAATGAGGCAATAGCTCTGGGAGTGTCTCAGAAGTGTAATAGTGTTCATCTTTCCCATGTAGGTAATCCCTAAGAAGGATCAACTTTGCTATCAAAATTTTAATAAATTAATATCTATTATGAAAAATCTCATGAAAAGGAAGGAGGCTCATAAAAATATAGGACGTCATACCATAACAAGACTAGTGCTTGGTAAAACCTAAAAAAAGGTGCCACAAAACCTACCCTCCAACAGGTATTTACTTAATCTTTGGTTCTGTCATGTGCATGTCAAGGTTTCTTTTCCCAACACTGTGAAGACCAAATATTCTCTAGCCAGTCTACTCTTTTCAACAAAAGAGACGTTACTTTCCACAGGAGTGAGCACCTGTGTCATTTTATCTAAGAGAATTTTTAAATATGTTAATTGTGGTAATTCAGTCTTTGGTCAGTGTGGAGGCTTGTACTTAGTTTTGAAAGATTAATTGAATTTAATGAGATTCCTGTAACATAGATAAAAAGAGATTTCCCCTCTCCTTGTTTTCCTGAGCAGTATTGACCATTATGCTGGTCCCAGTCTTAGTAAAATCTTCATCAATAAGAGAAATGAGGAGAAGTCGAAAGATTTACAGACCATTAGACCTTCACACTTTCTGGCCTTCTTGCTACACAACTCACAAGTCACTTAAGATTAACCCAGCCTGTCATTACTGCTGCTGCTATATGCTTATGCTTGCATTTGCTTCCTGGACAGGGATAAATTACCCTTTTTCAGAGAGGTTAAGAACTTCTTTATCTCAGGTCTACTGCTGGCTATTTGCAACTAGAAGTTTACAAACAACTCCGTAGGAAAGTTGCACTGTTTCATTCATGCCTCTTGATAGCCACCAGGGTTTTCCATTCTTCAAATCAGTTTATGGAACATATTAGGCATTTCCACATAATTACATTTCAACTGCATGTAGTAGTCAAATAGGTTCATACTTCACTAAGGTTTTCTGCTGTTTACTTCTTTGAAAGAGGTTAACCTTTCAAGCTGAAACTTTACTAACAACTAACTCAAGCTGATTTTCTTAATTTATAATATCATAAACAATAATATTTTATTTAAACACAAGTTTTCATTAATAGATTTCACTTATTTCTTGGAGGCAGTGGAGAGAGAAGGCAAGGAGCTGATTGCTCAAGATAAAAAAAAAGAAGATTTTAGGATTTTGAAATAATTTCTCTGCAAATGTAAAGACTTTATCAAGGAGATAATGTGTATGGCAGGGCTGATGATTTTCTTGAATTTGAAACAAAGTCTTCCAGTTTTCTGATAAAGTTTTTATCTTTTCCAGACAGCAGTTAACAAAAATTCAGCACAGAATTCTGCACACTTAGCAGGCAATTGTTCTTTTTATAGTCACATCAAGCATGTGATTTTTACCTTCACAAAATACATGAAAAGCTGTATTTACTTGCTTTCAAAGAGCCATCCCTTTTTCACAATTGCAGCTATTTCATGCCAACAAGAAATCAAGAATCAATAGTGAGTACAAAAAGCCAAATTTCCTCTGTATTCACAGACAACCTTGCTCTCCAGGGAACATGAAAGAATTTTTGTGACTGCACATGGTGAACTTAAAAAGACAAACCAGAAGGAATAAGATAAACTCTGCAGTTATATAGATCAGAATTTAATTATACAGCAATGGAAGGGACACAAAAAATTGTTTCCCTACAGACATTTGCAAAGATTTACACCTTGCAAGACATCTTCAGTTGTTGGCATGGTTGTTATATAGCCGGAAATTACGTTTCCCTAGGTTTTTATTTGTTTATTTTTACTTCTTTGTTTTTATCTGACTGCTTGATATGTTTATTCCATATAGTAGGGAAAGGGAGCATGAAAATCACAGAGTTCTGAAAAACCATAAGCAAGTGAAATAAAGGACTTCCTTGTTCTTAGTACTCAGAAACCAGCCACAAGTCAGAAACTCTACTATTAAGTGACATTAAAGAAACATTAATAACAACTGACTTAACTCACTCCTGATTCTTTTGGTCTTCTCCAGAAACCTTCAGACAATGATTCAATGCAAGGCAAGTACTATCATTAAAACTTAACTCTTTATTCCTACTACCATTTGAAACCAGAAAAGTTCTTACAATAATTTCCAAGATTATTAGATAAAGACTGTATTTTTTCATGGATTTCAATTACATTTTTAATTTGTGAATTCAGTGGTGAAAGGGCATATGATTCAATAAAACATTAGACTAGGACAAATTAGAGGTGATAGGTGAGAGGTGATGGGAGAAGTGGGTGACTTCAGTTAGGATCTTCTTTAATCATTTTGAAGAAATAAGACAAAAATTTTTAATTAAGCAAATATGCTTCAGCAACACTTTTAGATCAACTTCGCCAGGTTGTATCCTACAGTAAATCAAGTAGAACTTCTACTAGCGTGGCAAGTTTTGTGTCTTTTGACTTGAAGGCTTACTTCTTCTCAAAAAAGAATCAGAATGGTAAAATTATGATAAACACATTCCAAAACACCACAGAATCATGGTTTTGTGGGTTGCTATGGGCCTTATTTGGTTGCATAAACTCAAAATAATATTTAATTAAGATTTCTATTACTGAAATATCATGCATTTTCACTACGTTTTGATGGAGATCTTTGCAACATGGACTACAGGTTGAAAAACTCCTTTTGTATAAAAAGGTAGTAATATATTAAAGGTTAGTAAGTATGATCTAAATAATTTAATTCAGTAAGTCTAATGGGGTTTTTTTTCTGGGAAAAGCTATGAAAGACTAATGTACTTTATAGTGTCAGTTGGAAGTTTCTCAAGGATGAGTGGTAGAAAAAAGACAAGGTTTCAAGAGAGAATGAAAACGGATATTGTAACATAGAATATATTGTAAGGGAGTTGAAAAAAATACAGTTTAGAATTAAAATATTTCCTATTGATCAAAAGTGCATAAAATTTACTATCAGCATTTATTTTTTTTCCCATGTCATCATGCAATATATGAAAACTAATTTTGTAGGACTATGAAATGTTCATTCTCATGAAGTATGTCTTTAACTTTCTCACTGGATGAATAAATTTTCATCAACTTAGTACTATGTCATAATGCTTTTTAAATTTGGAATATTTTATTAAAAATTAATTATTTTCATGCAGAATAACATAATCAGATAACATATACATGTTTCTCGTTATCAATAAAAGCCTCTTTACCAAAAGAGAGGATATTTTATACACCCTGTTACCAGAAGCACATAGAAATAATTTTTCTTTTTTCCTAAAACAGTAGGTGCAGAAAGAATTCACACAAAAGCAGGAAAGAACTGTTTATCTGTTTGGATGAAACCTTTGACTGTGATGTAATTACATCAAACTTTGCTCAAAGGTAGAGGATTTCACTTAGATTCACTTAGATACACTTCACCCAAGAAACAATCTTGTCATTCTTAAAAAGAACAGTTCCCCTCTACCAAAAAAAAAAAAATATACATATATGTAAGATTTTACAGGAAAACATCAATGAAATTCAGTGCCTAAAAAAAAAATTCCAAAAGCCCCCCTCATTTAATCCATGACTTTGGCAACAGGCTCCTCATGATCACTTCCAAAGACATGGGCTAGTTCTGCTTTGCTTGAAAGTATCCAGCAAGCAATGAAATTCAAGAGGCCTGAATGCTGAGGGCAGGATAGATAAAATCCTTGTTATTACACTGTAGGAAAAGAGGAAAAAAGTGTATGCACTTATTCATTTCAGGATTAAAAGGGTCAATACCAAATTGATTCAACTTTCAGACTGTAAAATTGTCCCAATAATTCATACCTACAAACACACACTGTGTAACAGTATTTTACAGTTGTAAATTCCATTTATAAATTTAAATATCTTTACTGCTAAGGAATAGTATCTTTTTTCCAGATCTAAGATTTTCAAGACAAGATTTAAAGTCTACCTTCAGCTGTAAACCTTTGGATGTTGCTGTCTTGTCTCCATACAAAGGAAATCATTTCCTTCCTTCACTATCAGATACATTATTTCAAGTGAAAGTTTATATCAATGGTGATAAAATTACCTCAAGAATTCTTTAATAAAACAAATTCTTTTAGTCTTATCCCATAAGCCTCATTTTCCAAACCCCGTATCACCTTGTAGGCATACTTTGAACAGTCAGAATTTGCAACTTTTTCTTGAAGGAAAGGTACAACCAGGAAAACTGGTAGCAAGGGTCAATGCTCTGGACTGAAAGAAATTTTCGTTGATTACTTTCATATACCATGTTTGTCAAACTTGTTTCACAAGGCTCAAGATGATGTTCCATGAGACACAGGATATGCCTCCAGCCATCCTGTGGTTGTTTCCACCATTGTGAGCGCATAGTTCTTGTCTTGGTAGGTCTGGAGGAGTGTGACATAACTGATATACCAGACTTTTCCTTATTTGTATTTTGACCTGAGCTGAGCTGAGCTCAGTTAGCTACAGCATGGTGCTAACAATGCCAAGGATTGTTTTAGGATTCGATATGGACCATTCAATTAAGAGTTAGACTCAGTGATCCTTACGGGTCCCTTCCAGCTCTGAATATTCAGAGATTATGTGACCATCGTCTAGGATATCATAGAGGCTTTACCTGGCCTGCTTGAATCACAGCACATGTTTCACAGTTACAGATAATCTGGGGGATAGTGTCCATGGGTAAGTCCACCCTTTGACCATGAGCCCATCTGGTGATTGCATTTCTTTCCTGATGACCTGAGGCATCATGGGCCCACCAAGTCAGAAATAATTCACCATTATGTTGCCAGCCCAGATCCTTCTGAGACATTTTAATCTTGGCAGCTCAATCCACCTGTCCCTTATTGCAATGTTCTTCAGCAGCACAGCTCTTGGGCACGTGTGCATCTCATCATGTACTTTTACAGCCAACTTCTCTCTCCAGGCAATGACGTCTTGCCATAGTTCAGCAGCTCAGGTGGGTTTGTCTCTGTACTCCCAATTGGTCTTTTTCCATTGTTGCAGCTAACTATACAGAGCATTTGCCACCATCCACAAGTCAGTGTAGAGACAGAGAACTGGCCATTTCTCTTCCAGCAATATCTAAAGCCAGGCTTTCAGCTCTGATTTGATTCACTTTGTCTCTCAATAGCTTTTGCAACTTCTTACATAGGGCATCCATTTTTGATGTATCCCTATAGTACGGCAATCACCATCAGTTCAGAGCACGTATCACTTTTCATTTTCAGGTAGCTGATTGTATTGTGGGATCTCCTCAGCACGTGTTATCTTCCCCTCCTCCTCCTGTAATGATGGTCCCAAATTGTTGCCTTCAGGGCAGTTAGTGATGACTTCCAAGATTCATGGGAGATTGGAGTTTCCTATTTGAGCTCACTGTGTGAACAGCACAACCCATTTACTTCATGTCACATCAGTGTCATGATGTGTGAAAGGGATTTTGAACATCCAGGCCAGCACCAGCACTCAGGCTACGAGGAGGAGCTGTGCTTCAGTGCCAATCACTTCTGAAGCAGTTCAATCCCCTTCATAAGCTTCCATTATTTCTTTTTCACTTGGGGTGTTTCAGGCTTCAGATCTTTTGTGTCCACAACTCCAGAACCCCATGAGTCATCCTTGAGTCTCCCTGGATACTGTTTGCCAGAGTCTCCAGAAAGGACAATTCTCCTCAGCTGCAGTGTACAGCACATCTTTTGTATCTTGTCCTGTCCTGACTGGCCCAAGGGCTACTGCATGAACAATCCTCTGTCTAATTTGTTCAAAAGCTTGCTGTTGTTCAGGACCTCACTTAAAATCATTCTTTTTCCAGGTCACGTGAGAGAGATGGTTTACAATCTGACTGTAATCTGGAATACACATCCTCCAAAACGCCATAACACCTATGAAAGCCTTCATTTCCTTTTTGTTCAGGGGGGGAACATAGCTGCTATTCTGACCACATCCATTGGAAACCATGTCCATCTTGCCATTTGCCCTGGTTCCCTCCACTATAGGGTTAATTTTTACAGCAGCCAGAAGGAGATTAGGACATTCAGGTTATTCTGTACCACCCCATGTCATTATTGGGTGCAGGAGAAGGGAATCTCTTCTTGGGAGAAATCGAACAAGTGTGGTGGACCGAGAGGTGGGAAAACTCTGGCTCCATGTTAGGGGGAGTGGTATGGGTGAGACTGGTTCTGTGCCAGAGGGAGTATGGTGAGGGTAGTATGGCAGAAGAGACAGCTGGGTATTGCCTGTTTTCAGGAGTTTCCTTAGAGAGCAGTATATATATATTTTTTTTTGTACACTCTGGTGCTAGTGTTGTTGCTGTTGCTATTTCCTTATCTCATTGCTGCTTGTCATAAATTGTTCTTATCTCAACTGTGATCTTTACTTTTTATTCCTCAAATTCTCCTCTACAGCCTGCTGGCAAGGGAGAGAGGGAAGGCAGAAGGGAGCAAGCGAGCAGGAGCATGGTTTGTAGAGTCTCAGTAGGAACACTAAATTGGGGAGTACTATTCCTAAACCATGAGTTTATTCCTAAAAACTGAATTTACTGGGGCGGTCCCTTCATTATACTTTCTTTTGTGGCAAAATTGCCTTAAGGAGAATTTTAATTGTCTTCTGCCCTTTCTCAAAACATTCCTCTGCTGTATTGCTACACCATGATGTCATCACTGTACTGCAAGTGTTCTGGAGTCTCACCCTTTTCCAGTGCACTCTGGATCAGTCCATGGCAAGTAGGAGGGCTGTGTTTCCAGCCCTGGGGCAGTAAATTCCAGGTGTACTCCATGTCCCCCCCAGGTGAAAACAAACTTCATTTCAGATCATGACAGTCTGAATGTCATGTTTCCATTCTCCAGGCTCCATTCTCCATTGGACTTACACACTGGCCAGATACGGCTGTTAAAGGGTGAGTGAGGCTTGCTGACCACTCCCTGAGTCTTCAGCTCACAAATCATCTCATGAGCTCACAAACTGTTATAAGGAAAGCTAAGCATTAATTCATGCCTGTGATAATATTTTATATAAATCATTAAAAGTTAAGGGTATTAAACATATTCTACACTCCTTGCTCTTGTAAAAGTCAGATTGCAAAACCCAAACTCGAGGAAAACTCCCATTAGCATTTGAAGGCTCAGGGCAAAGTAACCTTTTGGAGCAGGGCAACGCCATAACGACCCAGATAAAGACAATCATCTCCTCGCTGACAAGATCATGATACCATCTGATGGAAATTCAAAGGGTTTCCCGTAAGCCCAAGAAGATTACCATCTGTGCCAGGAGGGACTATTCAACGCAAGGAGAGAAGAATAGAAACCGGCCATGAGCACTGATACCGGACAGTTGAATAGATTGCATTACCGAATCCAGCCTGAGGGCACAAAAACTGTATAAAATCCAAGCTTCAGACACAGTATATCGTGAACTAGGGGAGAGGGCTGTTGGCCAGAGAGATCCCTGCCCCTGTTCACCAGTGTCGACACCCGGGCTTGGCATCTCTTTTTTTTTATTTTTATTTTGGTGGTGGATTTCATTTCTTTATAGCCAAATTGTTATTAATAAATTTCTTTATATAAAACAATCCGGCTAATTCGTTCATAACACAAACCATCTCACCACAGAGTCCCAGCTGATGCAGTTTTCCTGCCAGTGCAGTGATGTGGTAGTGATCAGTATCTGTTGTTCTTTGACCCTCAGCAGCCCCACAGCAGAAGGGTCCTCTGAGAGTCCAGGCAAGGTATTCAGCTGTCTAATTTCCTCTGTCTCCACAGCAGCTATCCCAAAAGCCAATTGATGACCTTTTAGGTCCTTGAAATACCCTCTCCAGAGGTAATCTATCCAAGGATCCATGTGGCTTCTGGGCCAGTCACAGTGGGATGTTTTTGACATTCATTCCCAGCCAGGCTCACTCCAGCTTCCAGTACAGTCCACTGTTGGGATTCCTTTGTTACCCCAGAAATAGAGATGGATTCTACCCCTACATATCTTGATGGCATGAGGGTACATCATGCTCTGCTGCTATACTCTTGCATATCTGATGTGCCAGGGCATGGGATCCACACAGTCCAATAGGTCTGATTGTCCCTTTCCTCTCCCTGGCTGGAGTCAGGGTTTCTCTAGTTCTGGTCATGGCACTCATTGCTCATTTCTTGAAAATATAAACTGAGGTCCCTTCAACAGGACCAGAAGTTACATCAGCCCTTCTATTCTGTCTGAGGGAGGACTTGCCCATTGGTAACTGGAGTGGCATTTATCCTTGAAGAACTTCCTGTGGTACCTCTTCTTCCTTTTGGCTCACGTACCCATGCTGTTAGTGCAGAGGTGGGTTTTTCATCCCACTTCCTCATGTCCTCACTCACTGTGGTCACATGGGTAAAACCACAGGTTACCTTATGGCAGGGGCCTTCTCTCTCACAAGCATGGGGTTCTTGCTCCCAATAGCAGAGGCTCTGGTCTATGGTGACAGGGCATAGGACATTTTCTCCCTAATTTGCTTAAGTATTTTGAGTCTGTCTTCAGTCCTGGACAGCCTTTCCACAGACAAGGTACATTTTGGTAGGGAGGAGAAAAGATGATCTTTACATTCCCAGAATCAGGTAGTCACCTGAAGCATTGTTTGTTCTTCTTTCATTGATATCAATGCAAATGAGATGGTCTACAACAATGTCACACTCTGTACAAACTTCTGGCACATGGATTGTGTATACTGGTCCTCACCTGGATCTTCAAAGATATACAGCTTTTTATTTGAATACTTATAGATTAGCTTCAGCACAGCTAACTTTCTCAGGTACAGGGTACTTTTCTCCATTGTGCTCCAACTGCTTGGGTGCATTATTAGAGCACCCTTGAGAGAATACCTTTCTCTCATGCTTGACAGGAGTCATCTCCAAACACTGAGAGTTTCTGTCCTCTTCCCAATCCCCTTGTCAATGCCTAGATGTCAGGACAGGGATCCCAGCTGCTTGGCTTCACTAACATTAAGTTTCATATCATGGGCCATGATAGCCCAGCATCAGAGCAGCCAGATCACTCAGGGCTCATTCAACTGGCAGCTGAAATTCATTTATATATCTCTGATCTAACCTAAGAATAGAGATCAGGTGATTAGTTCTTGCCCTGCCACTTCCTCCTGTTCTGAGGGCCCTGCTTCCTCTTCATCCCTCACTAAGCTAACTGATTTGTTCTTGAATTTTATTTTTGTATAGGGGAAGTTGCTACTGGCATGGGTTATTCCTCTAGTTCAGCTGCAGTTTGAGTGACCTTACTGCATGTTGCTCTGCCTTCCTCTTCTCCCCCTGAGAGTGCTGTATAGCAACAAGCAGTGTCTGATAAGTAGTTGCCACAGCCCAGCATGTTGCATAACTTTGTCTCTCTGGAGCTGTCACATAATTTATCTTCTGGATATTCTGCCACTTAATCAGGATCTTGTAGTTTTTCAAGGGTGAACTTCAGAACCATTGGTGCAGAATAGTCCTTCAAAAGCTGGCCCATTCTCTTCCATCTTCCATGCCACTCACCTATCCTTGAGGGCAGATATCTGAAAGGCCCTCCTAAAGATGTATTTTGTCACTCTTTTATTGACACAAACATGGGTGTAAACCACACTCAGGAAATCCTGCAGACTTAGCAACAAGAACATGCTTTCCTTAACATCAAAAGGAAATTCAAAATTCTCAAAAGCTGTTGTATCAGCTTGAAGGAAAAGTGAAAGGCTGCAGAAATTCATCCTCCCCTGTTCTTTCCAGTGGGTACAGTTATTAATGAATTCCCAAAGGTAACAACCAAGGTAAGGATAGCAGAGCAGCACTGAATACACATTCCAAATTACCTTCATTGTCCTTGCTGTTTTCACGTCACAAGCTGGTATCACACAGTACAGCAAAAAAGCAATTGTGATCCCTCTCCCTGCTCTGAAAAAGAACATTGTGAGGCGCATAGTACATATATAGGAATATATACAGGATTGGGTACCACAATCACATGGAGAGACCAAGCAACATTGTGACCAATGACTGTGGATCTAAACCAACAATTTATTAGATCAAATTTGTTTCCAATCTGCTCTGGAAACAAACAAAATAAAACAATCAATAGTAACAGTATCAATACTAATGATAAAGTGCACAAGAAAAGAGAGGAACAATTCACATGCAATTGCTCACCCTCCGTGGAAATTCCTGACAACAGCCAGAAACTCCCTCTGCCGGGCTACTGACATGGAAGGGAGCCCTTCCCCCATCCCCAGATGATGAAGTGAGGTGGTATAGAATAACCTCTGGGTTCTGGCCATGTCCCCTCCTGGCAAAAATTAATCCTATCCTGGCCAGAACCAGGACACCTCTTAATAGAGATGCTTCAGTTCCCTAATCAGTTTAATAGCCCTCTTCAGGACTTGCTCAAGGAGCTCCATATCTCTCTTGTTCTTTGGAGCCTAGAACTGGACAGCAGTCCAGATGTGCCTCACCAGGGCTGAGTACCAAGATCACCTGCCATCATCTGCTGGCAACCCTCTTCCTAATGCACCCCAGGATTCTACTGGCTTTCCTAGCCTCAAAAGGGCACTCTTCTGGTTCATGGACAATTCGTTGTCCAAGACCCCCAGGTCCTTCTCCACAAAGATGCTTTCCAGCAGGCCAGCTCCCAGCCTGTACAGATCCTCATCCCACTTCTGTATCACCAGCAAACTTGCTGAGGAGGCAGTCTATCTCTTCATCCAAGTATTTTTATTATTAGTAGCATGCAATTTTTATCCCAGCATATGTTGCAGACAAAACAGGACTAGATGAAGAAGCTGTCTCTCAGGTGTCGCCCTGATTTTCGAAGCCTTCTGATATTTACATTCTTGGAGTCAGAATTCCCACACTTTCTACCAAAACACTATGTGTTTTTCACATTCCTTCTTGGAGGAGGAGAAAATTGACGGACTGTTCACCTGGCCAGTGTGATTCAGAGGAGGGATGCTATCCTCCAATCCACTCTCACTTTAGAGAGTCTATAAATTGTAGAAACTGTAAATAAAGTTCTCCTTTTTTTGCCTTGGGCGACTGAGCGTGCTGCGTGCTCATTCCGTGTCTCAGCGTGACACTCAGGCATCCCTCTAAACAAAGCTCAGTCTAATGATCTCACCTTAGGTACACCTACATACTTTGAGATTGGCATTGAGCCAGTTTTTATGGAATTCAAGATTTCCTATATTAATAACACAGAAGGCAATGCTTTAATCAAAGTTTTACCCAGCAATACCTCACATGACTGAGTTATTCAAATATATAATATTAGAAGTTCTTTTATCATTGGTTTTAATTAGTCATTTACTTCTTCTGATTATTAATAATTTTTTACATTTAAGAATTGATCTGAATCCTACAGCCTGAGCTAATGTCCTGCAGTAGACCAAACCCATATGATGTTACACAAGTTTGTCTTCTACATCATATCCAGACCTTTATGAAGGTGGTTTCTGCCACTAAAAACTTTCATTACAACTTCATCAAAGTCCAAATACAATTCCTTTTAACTGACAAGTTTTTTAACCACTTTATAACTTGCAAATGCCAATATGGAATACTGGTATTAAGACCTTTATAGAATGTGTGGACATGCATGGACCATAAGGAGTAACACTTTCTATTTTTGTAATATTTAGGATCTACTGAGATCTGGTATCATCACGTATAACAAACAATGTAATAGGCTGTCAGCTTCACTGGTATGAATGATTAAATCTGGTATAATTAAACACACAATGGAAACCTAAAAAAAATTAAATTAGGAACATTAACAAGAAAAGCATATTACATTTAGAAATATAGAGAGTGTTCAATTTCTCAGTAATACCCATGCAAACTTACTGTACTGATTTCCTAATAAAAATAAGCAGTATTTTGCAAGAAGGAAATATTAAGCAGAGGTAATATTACCATATAACTTTCATACTTATCTATTATGTTGTATATAGGTACAAGCAAAAAAAAAAAAAAAACAAACAAAAAAAACACCAACAAATAAGTGTAAATACTTACAACCGAGAAGTTACATACTCCTCACAAATCTTAAAGCTTAGGCAGGCACACCTCATTGCATGTCACTGCATGCTACAGTGCATTCTCAATTATTATGTTTTGCTGGAACATACTTCTCTTTCATTTTTGTGACATTTTCTCACTTGCACCTTCAGCTAAAGTGAAGTCACACACTATTACCTTTTGCAGGCTTTGGAAGAATTATTCTGAGAGCTAACATTCCAAACTACCTGCATAGACAGATAATACCTAGTTTTTATCCAAGTACTTTCAATCTAATTAAATTCACTTGCAATTAAGAAAGAAGAGGAAGAAAGAAATTTTAATATTTCATCTTATGAAAAATGAAACCCCATAACATCAGACAACAACCCATATTTTTTGATTTCTTTTTGTCTTTCAAATTTTGCTCAATCATTTTGCTGCTCAGTCCTTATAAACCATAGTTGTCTGTTTGGGACTGTTTGTCACAGAAAACATCGGCTGGAGAGAGCTCCTCCATTAATGAACATGCTGTGGTGGGCCCTTTTGAGTTCCTCACTAATTCTTACAGGCAAACTTACCTTCCAAGTCTTCTAGGGATTCAGAAAAATTTAATTTTTCCTCCCATATTTCCTTCTACTCCCTTCTTGAGATGACCACTCTTCATAACTAATATTATCTTTGTTCCAAATTCCTTTAAATATACAGTTGTATCTTTCCTATGCTGGCTGACATACCTACTTTGCTAGGTAGTGAACATCTTGCTCCAAAGGGATATACCCCCTCCAATCTTTTGGATTGGACTGTGCTACCCCACATCTTTTACATTGGATGACTTATTTAGTATTTATAAGTTCACTAGGGAGGATTAAAAACACCTATGTGTGACTATCCATTTAATCTGTTTGGGCTGGGAGAGAATTTGAGGTGACCTAAATTATGCTATATCACAAGCACACTCTAAAATGTCCTGCAGGTTTTGGCTGCAGTCCAGTAAACACAGAAGCCTGAGTTCTTTGTTGAGATAAAAAATGTAAGTGATGTCTTTTCCATGGCTCCCAAGAGAAAATATTCTACAATAATATAACAAATATTAAAATACCAGGGTGGATTCCACAAATAAAACCCCTCAAAATGCAGACTTCAGAGGGACAAAACCTAGCATTTTTTTCTGTGAGTGGAGATCCAGAATGGATACAACATTTCTCTAGGAGTTATACAGAAGTTTCTCCTAAATACCTCAACAATTATTTCCTCTCTAAAATAAAACAAATCAATATTTCACATGAAACCCAATAGACATTGATCAAATATAAATGAGTACAGAACAGAAGGAATAGCAAAATTATCAGGGGACAAATTTCTACTCCTCGTTCAATGCTCAACTCTCTCCCAGGAAGAGACACAAAGGAAGATATGATCTTTTACATAACCCATTAGTCTTGAAAATTTACTCCACCTGGCTCAATGCTAAGCAGTGAAAGTTTCACTTCATGTCATATTTCTTTGGGACATTTCCCTGAAAATCCTCCCAAATAATTTTCTCAGTTAAACTGAATTTTGGCCCAACACTATCTGAATAACCAGATACCACTGCAACTGCTATTACTGCTAGTAATAACATGAAAGAAATACGGAGACAATTTGGATAAGTCTTCATACAGCAATGATAATTGTAAAATCTCTTATAAAACTGGTGGCATTGTTGCTTGTAATGAAACAAAGTGGAGGGAACTACAACCATACGCGTAAGTAAAACAGGGGACTGTAAACAATTTTAAGTTACGATATCTTAGCGTTATGACTTCAACAGAGATTTGGGTAGAAAACATCATTATCACCATCATCAGCAGCATCAGGAAGTCCTCTTACAATACAGGCTTTCATTTCTTCACAAGTTTAGTTGAAGCTGCCTATCTGGCACTGCATTAAAATGTGGCCTAAGAAAAACAGTGGCACCATGTTTTGTCAAGTCAGTCTAGCCCAGAGAAAGGAACTTAACCACTTTATGTTACATAAATTTTTCCATTGCTTTAGCACTGTAAATGGAATTGAATATGGGAACTCTATAATATATGTCCAAATCACTGAACAATGCATCTCAAAATAATACTTGTTTTATGGTGTGTAGGCATACATTTAAATTAGTACTTAAGTTTATAAGGATAACATTAGTACAATATGACACAGAGTGAAAGGAAAAAGAGTACTATCAGTGTTGTACAATGTCCATTTCTACATTTTCAGAGATTTTTTTGAAATCTCATTCTCAACCAATTTAAGTGACAGAGCATGTCAAATAATGGACAGCTTATTATGAAAGAACAAATCTATAATGCACAAAACACACCTGTCTTTCTTGTGGTTTTTTTTGTTGTTGTTCTTAATAACTCTAAGAATGGATGGCAGAGAGATAGATATCATGTAGAACAGAACTGAATTTCAAGATACTGTTTCATTAACTGACAGGGACATGTGAGAATTTCAGATGATCCTTTATAGTAGGTCTCTAGATGTTAGGACGTATTTCAAAGAGTGCTTTGGAATATATATTAAATCCATTTTAGAAGGCATTTAGTGGATGCCGAATGCTGTGTCTGTTAACATTTTGCATGTTACAAGCATCTAGGACTTCTTGGTGATAGCGGAGAGAAAATTGTAAACATCTCGGGACAACAAGGCCGAGAATGCAGATAAAGAGAGGACACAGACCCTTAGCTAGCATAAACTGAATATTTCCTTGAAACTATGCCAAAGAGAGCCAGAAGCCACGCAGGAGAGATAAAGGTGAAGAGTTCATTGAAGAAGACTCCGTTCCTTCATCTTCCAGGACCCCAGAAAGATCACCACAACAAACTGAGCATGCCCAGATGGGCGTGGAGTTAATTACCATACGAAGTGAAGATGGGCGGGGCCAGGGAATGAATATGTATGAGGTGGCTTATGCATATGTAAGACCCCAGGGAATAATAGAGGGAAACACCGTCGGGTGAGTATGCGTGTCTTTGGAGGAGATATCCCCCACACATCTCGGCCGACTAAATACATACCACTCTAACAACCATCACTAGTTGTGGAGTTTCGCCACCACATTTCATCAACATTTTATTCATCCTTTTTAGACATGCCTTGAAGAAAATGTACCCTAGATACCAATTTTTTTTGTCTCAAGAAGGGATGATCAGAGGATTCTGACTACAACAAAGTTTTATTGTTCAAATTCAAATAGTAGCCACACAATGCCACACAGGGCAGAAAAGTAGTGAATGGCAGCCCATTTTAAATTATGATGTCTTCACAATGATTTCTACAGTGATTCAGGGAAAGAATTGCCTTACAATAAGGAACTGTTGGTTGGTTGGTTGATTGGTTGGTTTGGTTTTGTTGCAAAATTTCAGTGGAAGTTAACTGTGTACCTGGAACTTCATTTAAATTGTAGACTAGGAAGCATAGTGGCATAATGGGATTTCAGATCAACCTAGTCACCAGTTTTCATTTAGGAAAATTTAAATGAAACCTCTAAAATTATATGTCATCATATTCTGAGAATTTACAATTATTTAAATTGAAAAGTGAGATCTCTGATGTTTATTTTCTGTTAGTAAGTTATTTACCGCTTTTTCTTGATCACACTATGGCATTTGCAGATCTACATACTCTGCAACCTATAATTTTCAAACTAAGTTAATTCTCACCCAATCTCTTTACAACAATGAAGTAACATGAAACAACTGCCTCAGACAATACAGTTATATAGCTACATCTGTGTTGACTAAAGGTAAGAAAAGTAATTCAATAATGTAGCTAAATTTTGGTAATTTACTCTGCCCACAAAAACCCTCAGTGTCAGAAATCATGTAGGCTCTCATTTAACATTCATACCAGGACTTCAAGGCTAGAACTGACATGATTTACGACCTTCTATAAAAGCTCAAAGTCATGTAGATTCCCCTAAACAGGATGATTTTCACGTCATCAATTCACCAGCTTCATGACTGCTTTAAATTATGAAAGCAAGAATTGTTATCTGGTCTAAAGCACTACAGATCTTTGTGTTTTCCCTCAGAAGAGATGAAAAGCATGAGAAAAAAAAATTGAAGTCATTATGACCTCACTGACTTTTGAGTAAATCACATCTTCCTTTCAATCATCACTGTATCTTCTGTAGCCATATCTCTCAATGTTATTTTCCATAGGAGAAGTCTTGGAGTCTTTATTATATTGCTAAATTATTCACATTAATATTTTTTTTTAAAAAGCACTCAACATCAAAACTCAAAACACTGGAACAGCCTTTTTATTTCAAAAAGTTAAGGTGAGACTTTGTAGTGCTTAAAATTAACAAGCCTTAACTCGCAATTATGTTAGCATACAAGATTAAAGCACATTGGATGCAAAACTATGTTATGTACATATACATGTTATGTAAAACTATACAGGGGAAGATTGGTTTTATTCATCTCACACCAATTTTTCTGCCTTAAGATTACACTTACATTAACTGTGGGATCAATATAGGATTTCCAAAACACTGGAGTACTTTTAAGTATGAAAACACAGTATGTGCTGATAAAATTCCACTGAAGGAGGCAACATTATTTCTCTACATCATTACAGCTGATTTTTTTTGCTGAATAGTAAGCTTCGCTCATCTTACTATATATAACTAATATGGGACATATCACAGCTGCTTTGGATTAACACATGATGCCATTTACCACAGGGAAAATGGATCCAAGTCCCATATTACCTATATAAAACACATAGTAGAAAGCCAAGCAATAATGGAGATACTCAGCTAGAAAACTAATTTTAACTCCTAGCTACAGTACTTGGTTTAAATTCTTCAGTTTAATTTTTCATTTTTTTGAAAAATTTTGTGAATATTTTTCCCTTTTTCAGAAAGTTGAAAATAAAAATTCTTATATTACGAACATCTTCTATGGTTACTCAAAGGAAAGAATTTCATGCTTGATTTGGTGGAATTTTAAAATTTTCAGATATAAAATAAATTTGATGTTGGCACATGGCTTATCTAGACTTCCTACATCACTTTACACTTTAATAATATTTTGAGGCCTCTTAATAGTTAGCTGGTATGGAAAAAGGTTGCATTTACAAAAAAAAAAAAAAAAAAAGGTTCCAGCAGTTATGGAAGGTTACATAGATTGTAAGTAAGGAGTAAGGCTCCAAACATTTCAATAAAGAGGGATTATAAATCTTTACAAGAAACTACTCAAAGCTCAAGCACTACATTGAGTATGAATAATAGAATTTACTGAAAAACAGGAAAAAAAATCAAAGGGTAGCAGTATGAATAAAATGAAAGCAAACTTTTTTAGGTTTTTAAATTAACTCAAAGAAATTATTTCATGTATCAATTAATTAGCTCCACAGTAAAGTACTCTGAAAAAGAGATAATTCTATAACTAACGACAACAAAAAAAGATCTGTTAAAACAGCACATAGGAAAACCTTCATTTTACTTTTTTTTTCTTGCATTAAAATGTGGGTAGAGTAAAAAGAAAAGCACAAGGAAAAAATTCAGTCCAGTAGGTGATAAATAAATCCTACTAGAGTATGTACTTTGTAAAATAAAGTAGTATCCGTAACCAAACTACTAATCTGTACCAACCTGGTGTCTGCAGGAATTGCAAATCACACGATAACTGCTGCTGAAAAACCTCTTCATTACCATACCATGTGGTGTTGTGCTCAGTGTAGAAAGCTGAGGGAAGAAATAGGAAGGAAGAATTGCCTTTGGAGCAATTCTCTTTCATCTTTCCAAGCTGCCATTACCTTCCTGGAGTTGACTTGCCAATTCCAAGTACTGAATAAAGTTCTTGTTTTGCTTTGCTTGCATGCATGGCTTTTGCCTTTCCTATTAAACTGTCTTCATCTCGACCTATGAGATAAACACTCAAAAAACAAGTTACACCCTAAGTTTACCTTCCTTTCATTTTAAATTAAAGAGTGTGTTTAAATTAAAGAGGATAGGTGAGTTATTCTGTCTTGCAAACAACAATTCTACAAGCTTCTCTATGCAAACAAATGAACTGAGGAATTTTCAAAACAACTTGGAATTTAGTAAGCTACCAGATAAAAGTGAAAAATTGAACAAGAGATGCATGATTGACCATGGAAATTCTATACTGTCATCCAGCACTAAAAAGAAGGAAAAAATCCTTTGTTTAACTCACAATTTCATCTGGAGTATTAGCATTGTCATAGACTGATGTAGAAGTATCAGAAAAATTTAAATGGTTTTATAGTTTACATCATGTTTTATCTTCCTTTAGCTATACACAGATTAAAAATATACTTGATTCCATGGATTATAACTTTGAATAAATTAAAGTATTAGAAGATTAAAACTCAAACATTGACATTGCTTTTGGAAGAAAAGTTTAGTCTAATATGTAATTACTTTATTATAAAAGCATTCTCATTTTTTTATTAAAAAAATTCTTTTCCATAGACAATTTTAATATTTGCATAATAATAAAATAGGATTTTTAAACTTCATAGATAGGTAGCAACTCATTCTTAAAAACTGAATGGGAATTTTTATTATTACTAATTAAATTCTATGATTTACAGAAAGATTCATTTATTCAACCATACACCACTCAGCAGAATTGGTTATTCACTGGAGATTTGTTTTTAACTGATATTAGGAGAAACTTGTCAAATGTTTAACTCTGCAGAAAGGCCATTTAAAGTTCATTTCAGAAAGAGAGCCTGCTATAATCATAATTTAGAAGAGCTTGTGGTTAGTCAACAATTATTCCCAAAGGAAAAATTCCACAATTTCTAGATTTGTAAAGACTAAAAACATTCACTTACAATTCATCATTTACTTACAATTTATCATTTCTTGGTAAATCTGGTTTTAATTTTAAAAGGTATGACTGGGTCTCAGCATTAAGAAAATGAACAGAGCATAAAATTACCCTTCCTTTTCCTATGGAACTGCTATAGGAGGTTTTTTTTGTCAAAACTAATTTAGTCAAGTTTTATTAGTCTAGAACTCCGAGGAAAACACACAAGTTTTAGTTTGCTTTTCTTTATATACATATATATATATATTTTTTTTTAATTGACTTGAAGTAGTATCACACCTAAAATTCATAGTATTCTTGGAAGCATTCTGTTTTGGACACAGATGACCTTCATAGAAACAATACTCCAGAAGTAGATATCACCACATTGTAAAAAAATTATTTGCGTGATAAACTTTAGATTCACTGCAATTATAGAATAAATCAAATGCACTTCTGATATGCTTAATGCAGAGGTTGTTCTGCAACACAATTCTTCTACTCACATTGCTAAAAATAAGTCAGTTTAGCAGAGAAGGTCTTATATCAACTTAGTCTTCTATATTCCTTAATATCCTTACCCTTTTCTACTCTTGCTCTTTTTCCCTCTCCCCACCACATAGACACTTTTTGGGTTGATTCTTGTTTTGAATTGATTGATTTTAGAATTTAGTTTGCTTTTCCCAGCATGTCTCAAGGAAGTAGTAGAGTGAACCTGCGAATTAACTGTTTAATGATTTCACTTTTATATTATTTTCTCGTATTTGCTGATACCTTTGTAGGTGATTCTTTAAGTGACCATAAGACATTCAATCATGACAAAAGTGTTCACCCAAATCTTATTCAAATGAACTGGCTTGTTCTACACATCAAGACGAATTAACTTGATTAGCAAAATGAATGAAGAAAGAAATGGTAATATTCCTGTCTCTGGTCAATTGACCTTTCCCCCCTCTGACCCTGGGTAGAAAGTATATATGAAATGAAAAGACCTGTGTGTGAAACAGGAACCTAGAATCATTCATTTCTATTCTGCTTTAAATTAAAAAAAAAAAATATATATATATATATATATAAAATAAAAAAATCAAGGAGCAGTAGTATACACATACACTTTTTTTTCTGTCAGATTTTCTTATTAGACTACATTACTGAGATGCTCAGCAAGCATCTCAGAATTCAGTGCTTTATAAGGATATACATCACTTCCACTACAAAATAAGGCTCTAATTAAGAGCACAAAGAGACTTTAAAAGGGTTGAGCATGAAGAAAATTATCTTTAAACCATATGATTAAAATAGTTTTGTCCATCAGTGAAGAGAATTTGAGTCAAGATTAACTGATTTAAAAGTAGTATACATCTTAAACAATACCAATTTTACAATCATATAATTTATTTTTGGAAGGTAAAAAAATATGTTTTCAATGACATCCAAGAATGGTCTATTTAAAGTGAAATGCTGCTTAGTACTTTTGGCACAGTGAGCCTAAATGCTTTCAGATGGAGATGGTGCACAACCATATTCAGGAAACTACAGACTGTCCTTGCTCAATCTGCAAAATTAATAATGTTCTCCTTTAAAGTTATCTCGCAGTATTTAGAGTAAAGATAAGTAACAGCAAATAAGAAAAAAATTACAGACTTATATTTATTTACCTACTTTGAAGTAAATCTAGCCAGCAAAATATCTGCCCATCCTCATGTTCAGTTCACTTTTCATGACATTTGCTTCAGATAGAAGTATTACAAACTGCTAAAGTCTTGAGGCTTCCTCTCTGCACTAGGAGTTTAACTAGGAGCTTATCCTTTCCATGATGTTCTGGTGCAATACTGAGCAAAACTGAAAGAAATTTCTCTCTCTCCTACTTTAGCTTGCAATACCCATTACTGTGACATCTGAGTGTGTAAAATTTCAAGATATTTACCTTGACAAAACTTCTGAGACATACCAGATGGTGTGAATAAACAAAGAAAAGGCTTTGTGGCTGTCTCATAAGCAATATGCAACTAGACAATTATTCTCTCACAATTCATACATGAAGTTAAAAAATCTACATCAAGAAACAGTTATAATGTTTAACTTGGTTCCCTTCAGAAATAAGGCATAATTCTGTAACTATGTATTTCCACAGTGTATAACTATACAGTATATAAAGTGTATATACTGTATACTGTTATACAGTGTATAACTATTTATGTCTTTCCTTTATTCTGCTGTCCAACTTTTTTTCATGTTTCCTTATTTCAACTCAATTTGAAAAATAGGAGAGGTTGTAAAGATAGCGAAGTTCATAAGAACTTTGAGATCATAATGCCAAAGGATCTTATTAAGGATGTAAGATGGACTTTCTTCTTATAAGGCATCAGAAGATCTACACAAGCAACTGCCAATAAACAAAAATACAGATAAATGCTGGTACTCAAAATTACTTTTATCAGTTGATATACATTAAATTTTGTACTGCAAAATATAAATTATGGAAAAATGTAAATCCATATCAGTTTCTATATATTCAATTTTATACTGCAAAATGTAAATCCATGGAAAGGTGGCTTGTTTAGTGCTGATATTTTCTTTTTTCCTTCTCAAACAGAAACAAAATAATTAATTCATACAACATATTTCACATGCAATTTATTGAATTAGAAAACCCCTAGGTATACAAAACAAAAATATTTTGCATTTTTTAATAAAAAAATTTAAATCAAGTTTTAATCCATGTTTTTTAAAAAATTTAAATATTAAAATTATTTTTAAAAATTAGATATATGAAATACAAACATCTAGAAATTCCATTCCACCTTTTCTTGATTCAGCTTCATTAATTACTCTCAAACTCATATATTTATTAGAGAAAGGACCAAGCCACACTATGACATATCTGCAAGTATACATTTGCAGCTTTTGAAAGGTTAAAATCTTTAATCAGCTGCTGCCAACCTCTTCCCCTTACAGAAATTCTTATTTCTAGAAGTGTAATAATTTTATTATGATCGTGTCAGATCTGACAGTTTTTGTTTTGTTTTCTTTTCCACTACATTACAGAACAGTATATGTGCACACAGACATGCAGTCATGTAAAATCAGTGTATGTGGCAATTGAAGAAATGTACTGACAATGTCTTAAATACTGGTGGGAAAAACCAAAGTTGAAAAAGGCTCTATCATGATTGAGAGGTTTCAAAAGTTTCGACTGCCTACAAATAAGCTTTACACTCCTCATTTCTAAGAACCTTGACCATTAGCAGGACAGTTCATGGTGAGCCTGCAGGAAATAAAATTTAAAATAATGCAAAAAACCGAACAAGACAAAACCCAAAAAATCCCAAACAAACAAAACCCAACCAACCAACCAAAACAACAACAAAAAACCCACAAAATCCAGACAAAACAGAGATACTTATGGGAGGTGGATAACTAACCCTTATTCCCCAATATTTTTTTATAATTGTCAATACTTAGTGCACTCTGCTGAAATTTAGTCTAAAGCAGGTGTTTTCATTTTAAAGTTGAAGTAGCAATACTATGCTTTCTCATCATAAAAGTCATAAATATTCACTGTCTGAAAGCTTATAAAAGCTTGGGTCAATCACCAAGTCGCAAGATGCAATGTCATCAAGTTTAATTTCTTCTTTCCTGTATTTTTTTCAGGGTTGAGAAGGCACTATGTTACTATGGAATGCTAACATTTTTTTCTAGCTAAATGAAAAAACAAGCAAACAAAATCTTAAGTCAAGCAGATGAATATACACTGATGATATTATCAAAGCAATATATGATAAATAGCAAAGAAAGCATATCTTATATAAGTTATCTTAAGGGACTATTAAGTGTCATATAAAGGCCCATTTTAATATAAGCCACTGGCAGTTCTTTTCCATCTTAAGTCAATGAGGTACTATTATAATACTGATATTATTGTCTAATGTAACAGTTAGCTAAAAGTTGTTACATGGTAAAAGTACACTAAAATTGGAGATGAGCCAAAGTAATTTTCATAAAACCATCATTACATTTAACTGCTTGTATTTATTCAAAATGATGGGCCATTACTATTATAATGCAGCACAATTTAATCCTTTTCTTTTGAGTTTATACAAACTGAGAGAAGTCAAACATTTCCTAACTCCAGACAAATGACATAGTATTTTTCCCCCCCTCATCTAGAAAAATGTATATATACTACTATTTTAACTAGTTAAAGTTATTACTGTATGTTATTTCAAGATCTACAAATGTAATTCCAAGATCTACAAATGTAGATACATAGAATCAAGTTTCACACTTTTTGAGATCTATGAAAGATTTGGAAAAGACTTGATCAGCTGAGTGACATAAATTAATAACTTTTACCACAAAATCAAAGAGCTCTAAAAATTTCTATGCAGGAACTTGAAAGGGAGGTATATTGGAAGCATTACAACATATTTTTAAGCATTAAAAAAAAGGTGTTTAAACAACATACTACACAATTAAAACATTTCTACTGCACAACACATTTAGGCTATTAAAGAGTACTTACTGCTATTAGATCTGCTTTTGTTTGCTGAGGATCTAAATTTTACTAGGTATTTTTATTAAATGAAACTATTTATTCACTTCTAACAGCTCAAATACATAACTTGATCTAACCAGGTTAAGAAAAGCAAAAGAAAAGCCAACAGTACAAAATTAAATTAGATTGTTCCCTCATAATATAATAAAAAGCAAATATAAAGTATATGCAAAATATTTTTGGAAGCAATAATTCCAGAAAAATTTCCAATACTCATATTACTTACACATTTATTGGCCATTACTATCTTATTTTATGATGAAATTTAAGAATTAATTCTGAGTACATATGTATCTTTTAATATCCATGCTTCTGCATATCATTATGTCCAACAAGTATAGAGTGCGTATGCTTATTGACGAGACATTCTACTTTCCACTACACACATCTCATTCCCTCTTGAAGTATGAAAGCATCCAGGCTTAAATGTGAAATTTCCTTCCTTCCCAAACAAATATAATGTTAGATACTAAGTTATATAAAAATGTCTCTCAAACTATTTTAGAAATGTTACTGATAACCAAAGATACTGAAATATAATGCATAATGTGAACAAATAAAAAACAAAAAAAAAGTCAACAGTAGTGTATTATGGCACCCCAGTGGCACCCCATCTCTGCTCAGAAGTCTCTGTGAATTCTGGAGTAGAATATTGCAAAATTATTATGAGATCTTTAACAAAGAAATAGAAATATAAGAAAGGAAAAAGATCTTGCACTCCTTCATATTTCAGTGGAACTGAAATACTGTGTTAAAATAACATTGCAAAAATATCATTTAACATTTTAACAATTGGTTTTAAAGAATTAATAACGTCTTAGAGGTATAACTTAACTTTCAATTTACTTGCAAAATAAATCTTGTATTCCAGTAACTCCTTTTCAAAAAGATTGTTTTGAAAAAAATTTGTCTTCATGGTTATAAGACCAGCCTGCTTTCTTAGCTTAATTATCCTATTTCTTATCATTATGTTAAGTTTTTAGTAGTGAAAAATTTGTATGAGATATCTACTGCTCTGCTTACTCAAACTATAAACAAAAGGGTCATTTTAGGCTGAAGTTGATATCTTAATCTCTTGGCAAATACTGAAATCTCAAAAATACAGTAGATAAAAGAACTGTGGTTTTGTTTTTTTTTTTTTTCTGAAGAGTACACATTTTTTGACAGAATTAAATCTTTTTTTCTCTTGGCCCTAGTTTCTCAAGTCTTTCTTCACCCTCTTCAATAAAGGCAGTCTTTGCATGGAAAGGAAATCCCTTGCTGGACACTTCTCTTTAGTGTCTTCTCACATATCTATACATAGCTGTAAAAATCACTGTGGAGACAAAAAGACTTTGCTGAGCTGCCTGTCTTATCTTGTTTGTCTGCTTAAAGAAATGTGATTCACCTTTAGAGAAAACAAATTGAGCGATCTAATAACAGCAGAGTGCCTAGAAAAACAGTGCATTTCATTATAGCTTAATGAATTTACCTACAATTAAAAAAACCCTCATCTTGTCATTGCACAGAATGTTCCTGCTCTAATTATTAAAGTATTATCTACCCATTTTCACTTCAAGATAGTGCCTAATTATAATATCAAACCAATTATTTCTCGCTGTTGGATCAGTAATTTAAACTTATGGCAGGGGCAGGTGGAGTGGTAAGGGAAGCAGCTGTTTTGAGTGGCTTGACTGAATACAGCACTATCAGAGACATACAAATCTAGAGGAGGTCATAGCAGTTTTTCTCCTCTTATGACATAAACCAGTGTTTTCACTTTGTTCAATGGTGTTGCATAAAATAGTTAGAACTTCTACCAGTGACAGAAAAAGACATATTGAAGTGAAGCTTTCTGTTATTTGGAAAGGTATCCCTTCTTACAGATGTGAGCTCAACACACAGAAGCAGTGAATGACACACTTAAAAACCCACAAAAAATGTTTGTGCAGGATGTTTGGCATTTGTATTTCACCACTAATGCATATCAGAACTCACTCTGAAACTTACTCTGAAGAGTAACAGTAGATACTCCTGATCATCCTTATGCAGGGTCTGCATCAGTATCTGCAATTCAATCGCTTGTGTCCTGTGTAATATTCACAAATGTGAATATAAACATGTAAACATCAATAGGAAAACCATGTTAAAAATTAGGACAAAATAAAGGTCAAAGAGAGCTCTGCAGTGTGATGCACATAAAAAAAGGCTGATGTATGTTAGCAACTCCATTAAAAGACATTTTAAAATCATGGTTATAAAATAATAACAAAAATTTCCACTGGTTTGTGAAGTAATTATTTACAAATAGAATTGTGGGTACAGTTACAAGTGCAATTCTGCCACCCTAAAGCATTCATTGATACTATGTATAAAAATATTGTGAAGTTTAATTCCTGAAATTGAGTGATGAAATTAAATTAAATTATTAGAGGTTTGCCGCTTTTCTGGTTTTCTTTTCCCCAGTTTTTGAGTTAGCTGGCAATACAATCAATGTTACCTGAGGTTTCCCAACAATAAAACCAATTCTCTAATCAAAACCAAAAAATAGCTAAGATGTACAATCATTGCGAGATTCAAAACAAGGGAAAAATCAGGCAATAAATTCTTGCTCTTTTATAGGTGCTGAAGTCAGCTAGGTTCCTGCTGAAATCTTTTCTGGACAAACTGGAAGCCCAGAATGGGACTCAGACTCAAAATCCCTTAGAGCTGCACGCAGATTTCATGCCTTTGCTGAGATAATTTACTGTTTTATTCTCTTCCCCAATTAGAAAGATTAATTCTTTAAAAAGTCATTGGGAAGACTTAATTTTGTGCAACTGTTTGAATACTGGAGTTAGTTACACAGAGGGTGTAAAATATCAAAAGCCATGATGAAAACTACACAAGGTAGTAACAATGCATGCAGTGCTGACATATACAACCAACTATTTCTTGCTAACACACAGAGGATATGTTACAGATGGGCTATCAGAAGTACACAGGTATAGTGACGATTAGGCTCTTCTTTTTTTATGAGTTGTTGCTTCAAATATTCAAATATGCACGACTTCCAAGTCTGAAGGAAACATCTATTTTTATCCCTGTGAAAACTGCACATTTCTCATAATAGTAAGAAACAGTAATGAGCAGAGTGGCCAAAGCATATCATGGCAGCCAAATCACGTGTCAGAAATAGAGATAATTCCAACTCTTGGAAAACTTGCCAGGAAAACAAATGAAGCCACAGTAAATGAAACAATCAAGCATCTGAATTTCCAATGCCTGCAAAAGGGAATTGAGGAAGTTTATGAAATAAGAATGTCTCTTACAGTCTGGTTCCATAAACCTTTGTTTTTACTGATCATATAACATTATTTCATACTACGGCAAACTCTATCATTGTAAAGGAACCTAAAACTGAGTCAATTTTAAAACACTCTCCCCCACACACACAAAAAATAAAATAAAAAATCCTACATAGACATGTAAATATTTCTAGAGTAAATTAATGAATTTTCAAGTCCTAAAAAAAATCTGGTCCAGGCATCATTCTTCAATTTTAATATTCTTTAAAAACACAGTAAACCAAGACATGGGCACCTGTGGTTTACCCCTGTCCACATTCTACACCTTTAAGCATAGTATTATATGTAAGCTGGGTACAATTTCTATTTTAACATTTGAGCCATAAAATCAGATTTCTCATCTACAGCAAAAAAACAGTTACCTACAAAGCTACGCAAGTACAGAAGTGGAAAGGGGAAAGTCAAAATCTAACTGGTCATTAGTAGTAAATTTGTAACTGAGAGATAATTTCGAATAAAGGGAAAGAATGTCTTAGATGGGATTAAACAGCCTAGGAGCAAGATTGCCAAATACATGACTCCCTACTGTCTTGTAGCAATCCAAGAATACCAGCAAGGTTCCTGGGCCCACATTTGGGCAGCAGAACTGGGAGAAGGCCTGGAATCAAGGGTAAACTGAGGTGTGACCACTCACAGGGCTGGTACGTGGGCAAGTGGTTAGAAAACATCTGTCAAGAGGCATCTATGCAGACTTGTTTTAAAACCACTTATTGAAGTAGGATTCTGCTCACTGTGCCGTTCATTAGTTATAGTTTTATATATATATTTAAGCATGAGCATGTGTTTTATATGCTTTGACAGATAAAATAAAAATTCTCCAACTGTACTTTAAGCAGAAGATCGCTTACTATTTCAAAAAATGTTCTATTTTCTTCTGAGTGATGCAGTTAGGCTTTGAAAATAAAATTTCTGTTTAGTCTGAAGGAATAACACAATTCCTCTTTCATAAAAATTCCATATCCTAACGCTGATAATATTGATCTAGCATAGTATTTCTTCTCTCAGTGATGATAGACTAATTGCTGGAAAAATGACATTGAATTCTTTGCTTAGAATAAATTTAAGTAGATCAGGATACTATCTGTCAATATTTTAAGGCAGATATTAGGAATACTATAAAATAGATCACTATTTATACTACAAGAAGGTAATACACTGAGTGATTACCACCCACTGCTATTTACCACCTATTTACCTGGTTATGTTTTATGAAAAATTACTGTTTAAGAGACATCCAATATTTTAGAGTGTTCTAGTCTGAAAAAAAGATTTTGTACCAAACAATACCAGATTTTCTGACTGAAATGCTCCATTACTGCAAAAGTGGTTCTAACATATTTTTAGCAGTGGGGTTCCAAAGTCAGAGGAACATTGTCTTCATCACCACTTTCTCCTACACATAGCTCTTTACTGGCAAGAGGCAGGGTAGGAAGGATGACAGAAACCTTTAAAAAATCTCATGAATGCAGGTCTTCCAGGTTTAAGGTTAATTACATTTACCCATTGTGACTGACTGAGAAAAGGACACATATCCAGTCTGGGATATTATTTTACAAATGTTTTTCTATATTAATTAAAGCCACAAAAAAACCCAGAAAATAATTAAATATCTATGCAATCAGTAAATGATAACATATGAACAAAAATTCAGGTGTGAAAGATGAATCTCTCATTTAAAAAAAACTGTTGAGACAGCATTAAAGCATTCAACACAATAAGGATACATATAAAAGCTAGCACGTAAACATGAACATCACAGTCATAGCACTGGTAAACTTTTAAATAATATCTTTAAATCTGTAACATTCAAGTATGCACAACCATGCACTGAAACTTGACATAATTTGATTCTACTCAACATACATTATGAATACCTGTGGGATTATCTTAGAAACACTTCCACTGAGACATTACAAAAATATATTAGAAACATCAAAACAGAGACTACTCTCTTCAGTACCTCCATCACACATGCACATTTTACAAGAAGTGAGAGTTAGATCAGAGAATTCTCTGTTAAAATTTCTCAATCTGTACTTGTGTAGAATATCCACAGATATTCACCATCCTTCCCAAGAAGCAGAATATTGCGTATGTAGTCACTGCAGACATACAAGAAGAAAAGACTTATCTGCCATGATAGATTCCCTACCTCTACCCACCCTACTACCCTGTCTCAACATGACACAAGATGGTGTAGAAAACCTTGTTTCTAATGCAGTTTCGTAAGTATAACAGAGATAAAGTTCAGCATAATTGTGAATCCATCACTCAACCATCACTCTAAATTTGCAGCAGTCTGACTGGATATCTACTGCCTCTGGGCTACAAAGAGCAAACTGGCAAGGAGATGTAGACAATTTGCAAAGGGTATGAAAATAACAACACTTCATTGCAGACAGCACAGAAATGTACAAATGGGTACTTGCACACAAAGCTTCCTTTTCCCCAGTCTCTACCTCTTAAATTCTTTATTTTCCTGTTCACGGAGAATGAATCAGAATGCAGTAAAGCACAGCTATACAGTTACACTGTATGATCTGTGAGGTAATGTTCACAGACGTCAAAACACATTGAGTAGAGATGGGGGTTTTTGAGCCCTTACGAAAGAAAAACAAAAAAAAAGAAAAAAGTCATCATACTCCAAACACATTAACAATATACGAGGAGTAGATGCTAAAGTGATATTCTATGAAAAAACCTTACACATTTCCTGTCATAACTGAAAGGATTCTTCAGGACAATGCTACAGCTACATTGAACCTGCCACCTGTGTCTACATGAGAGTTTTACCCTTAATTATTGTTATATACACTGCCAATTTTACCCAGATATAAAAGCACATTAATAGTCTCTTACAGTAACAGTGAGTCTATCAAAACCTAACAAAGGTTTTGTCGCTGATTGATCTATCATGGAATTCCTTTTGTATTTTATTTTGCTTGACGTCCAAATAACACTTTTATAGAGCTGCGCACTGAGAAAAACCCTTCTTCTCTTGTGCCAAGCTAACCACTGCTCTCTAGATCTTCCAGAAGTCCACCAGAAAATGAGATTACAAAGCACCCTGCTTCTGTTTGTTCTGTTTTGCTGGGAGAGAAACATATCCAGTGACATACATATATGTTTACAAATATGTTTTATGTAAGAGCAAGTATGTTAGGAGGAAAATTATGGGTTAGTATGTGCAAACAAGTTTCATCATAATCCCTCCTTTCTCCAAAAGTTTGGTTCATTCTCAGTCTTAATTACTGGAGGACATGTCTACTCTTTGGAAAAGTAGTCTCCAAAACAGACTTTGCTTGAGGACAGAAATGTAATCTTCGATGGGTATGGTGGAGCTTTGGAGCCTGCTAGCATAGTGCAACTGAAAAACAGCCCTAAAACTTCCACAATCAGGGTGATAAAACTAAGAGTTTACTGCAACATACTTTATCAATCGCAGGGCACAGCTCAGCAATTGTCAGTGTGCTCCACTGCATCCAGATAGTCCTGAAAGAATTTAGTTTTAAGGGCTATTTCACCCTTGAAAATTAAAATCAATCATCTTGATAGTTTTTTTTAAAAACGCTACCATTGGCTCAGAAAAACAGCAGTAGTTTTTTGCTACAGGCATAGAAATTCCCCAACCACAGGAACTAGCTAAAATTCTGAATGTCTTTTTCTTCTCATATTTACTTTTTGTCAAGCAGGACAAATGAGTAATTCTTGTTTGTTATACAGTTGTGTATCTGCGTCCTCCAAACAAGGCATAGCAAAAGGACTGGTAGTTAGGAAACAAAGAGACCAGTTATATTCAAACTATGCAGCATATCACTGTTGAATGAATATTCAGCTCATTCTTTCTAAAGCTTTTATTCATTATTTATTTAGGCAAAGTTCCTATTGATTTCCCTAGGAGCTTTAGTTATAAAGAATAAGGACAACAAAATTCAGTGCTACTTTTAATTGAAACAACCCCCCCCCCCCCAAAAAAAAAAAATCAAAACCAACCCAATTACTAAAGATTGCTTATTCTTCTAAAAAGAGATGGGTAAGTAAATCTCACTGTGATTACAAAACTATTGCAAACTAGAGTACTTCATAGCAGATAGTCTTCCAGTCATTGATTGGAAATTACAGTGAGAGCCACAGTTTACTGGCTTGAAGTCTAAAAAGCCTTCCTAATCTAAATAACAGTCAGTCTGGATGGTAGAAAGGCTTTAAAGTAACCAAAAAAGTACCAGCATATTTTTATTTGTTTTATTATTGTTTTATGAAAAGAAATGTTGTAGGATTCTGGGTTTGTTTTCTTTTTAATAATAGATTCTCTTTCACTCTATGCTTTCTTTAGAAGGAAAAAAAAAACCAAAAACCAACCCCATACAGGTTTTGACAAGACTGGGGTTAAAATGGAGCTTTAATCATGGTTTATCAAAGGGGTGGAAAGATTAGATGGTCTCAGGTGGATAGTACAGTCAGTTTTACTTTATTTAATTTAATGAGATTGCACTTCACCAGAACATTGGGTATGGTCAAAACATCTATCTCACAATTTCAGGAATGAAAGACAGTCTCACCGGTAGGACATTTCCAGCTCCTCACTTAGTCCCTATATTTTGTCTAGTACTAGCAATAGCAGCAGCCTTAACCCCTGGGAAATCAAGGAGAACCTTTGTTACCAAAACCAGAAAAGGGATACTCAGGAAGTCTTAACAGCAAATATGAGGTAGTATAATTTGTACAGGTGGTATAATTTGTACTGGTGATTACTGTACAAGATAATCAATACAGCTTGGTATACTTCTTTCTAACACTTATTTACAGTAGAATATTTTGACAGAACTGGAACCCATCTTATCTATTGTAGATGTCTACAAAGCATACAGATGACCTAGTTACTTAGGCTAAGTCATAATCAGTAGTGAACCAAATGACACTTTTATACTGCAAATTGCCTTTGCATGTGATTTCTTCCTTCCATCTTTTTCTTGATTTCTTCATGTAAGATATTTTTCCTTTCGTATGACTAGAAAATGTCTTAGCTACCTCAGATGCAAATATCTAAGTTTCAGATTTTTAATTTCAGACAGATAAATCCCAATTTTCCTGTCTCTGCAGAAGACAGAAGTTAGTCATATGTCTTAAAAGTAAGTCATACTTGCAAATAAATGAAACAATGAAATTCTACCTTCTCCTGCTTATCTATAATTTTATTTCTAATTCCAAAAGTCTTTGAGCTTCAAATTGGTTTTTTTTTATTTTTAGTACTCCATAGCAGAAAAATCATCTGACCTCTACCATAATTAGTAATCCTGAAGGAACCAACTTTACCCCACCTCAAAATTTTCAGATAATTATAGAATATCCTTATTGAGTACATCAAGTCTAATATAACCCGGGATACAGCAGAATGCTGCAGGTGAACTAAACCAGTTTTTCAGGCTCCCTGTATGCAACTCAGTTTGTCTAAAGCATCACTTTCATAGTGCATGTTCCCCTCAAAAAGTTTTACTCTTGCTCTTTTGTTCAAAACCTCTTCTGCAGACCTTCTTTAATAACAATGTATTCTGTTTTCCCTCCACGTTAGGTTTATTAGGTTATATGGCATCTGAGTAATAATATTTTTTGTACTCTATTTAACCACATATTTAATGAGACATTTCTTTTGTTTTTTAAAATTTTCTATAAAGGTATTCTTTCACAATAACTCTGAACAGGCCAAGTAAATACAGATGGGGATTTCTTGCAGCAAATATTAAACATTATCAGAAAAAAAATATATATAGTAATATATATATATATAAATAAAATCTTATTTCTACAAACAGCTAATCGTTTGCAAAACACTTTCTACTTAGATTTAGAAGAGGAGAGAGAAACACCTGAAAAAGTACAAGATCTTCTGCAGCTATTGGCTGAAAAAAAAATGATAAAGTAATAAAAATAAATTCAAATATTCCAACATGCTTTTTCTAATCTACTTTTCCCTCAAGGCTCCATATGCAAATATTTTAATTGTTAAAATAATATTATAGAAACAAACAGGCATTCAAACAGCAAGAAACAAGCAATAACCTATTCTTGAGCACAACTAAATAACAAGATCTACTTAATGAAAAGTTATTAGAGCCGCTACCCAGCTGGATAGATTTCCTAACCATATTTTTTCTCTATCTTTTGAGACTTAAAGCCCTAGAGGCAGTTTTCTTCATTCATTTACTGAGTATGATATTTAAATAATAATTCTGTTGTTCCTAATTTTAATCTACTTAAAATGAAGTTTCCAGGATTTCAATCACTTTTCAAATTATTGCACGAAAAATGCTCATTAAGTAGATTACAGACAGTATAGTTTTTTCCTCAAGTCCACACAATATTTTGGTTACTAAAAAATAGCACTAAAAAATACCAATTTGTAGTAAACACTGAAAACTTTCTTCTGAAAAGCAAAATAATTGGACACCAATCCTACACTGTTATTCTATAGAGTATAACATTAGCCTGTAATGGTATACTTGCACATATATAAAACACAAATACGTAAGTAAGAATGATAAAATACATAGATACAAAACATTGCTGAGGTAAAATTACAGTAAACCACAGTTGGTTAAACCCTAGCAGTAAAGATTCATCATTTTTTACAAATAGAGAAAAACATTCTCATCTTGACAGGATGCTCTTTCTCCTATATGTTTTATGTTATTTCTCAAATTTAAAAAGACAGCCCGTGTTATAATGATATCTATCTAATATATAAGAGGTTACTGAGAAAGATATCTCTTCAATTTTTAGTCTAGAAGTCACACATAGGCCCTGTCTGCCAAAATTACAAGTTACAAAGATATTTTATATTTAAGAACTACCAGATCAATTTACCAAAACACTTATCAGTGCAAAATACAAGCAATTGTACAGAAATTCATCATAATCAATGTTTTCACTATTGTTTTTGCTTTTCCACCCCTCTTCATAAAACAACTGGAAACTCAGAGGGAAAAGCAAATTTTAACTTTTCACTTCAGAAACATCTTAAAGATAATGTGTACTTCTAGAGTCAGTGACAGACACAGACATGATTAATTTTAGTACTTGCTATTTCTTCACTGTTTTTTAAAAATAGCCTGGAGTGTTCTAGGAAGGAAAGCCCTTTGAATTAGTGATGGCTCTAACAGTTCCCACCTCTGTTATCACCTTGTTAGTTGAGAGCAGCTAACATTAAACATTAAAAGTACTGAGCAGCATTTCTAACTTTGCCACAATCCTGTGTGATACAGCACACTAAACTCCCAGATCTACAAGCAGCACCAATGCACAGGTTTATTTGTGGGGGTAGGAAATTAAATATTTGAAAGATTTAATGTTTCTTGACTATTCAATTGTTCTTTGATTTGCTTGTTTGGAGTGGGGAGGTAGCAGTTAAGAACAGATGGGGGGAATATTTGGCATTTTTTTTCTCAGCTAAACTTGTTAGAAGGTGAGATTATTGAAGTTTTTTGGGAAGATGAATCAGTAGGCAGAGCACTGGCAAGTATGTCATATAAGATATTGTGCTGGTTTTGGCTAGGATAGAGTTAATTTCCTTCACAGTGCCAAGTATGGAGCTGTGTTTTCGGTTTGTTCTGAACACAGAGTTGATAATATAGAGATATTTTTTGTTATTATTGAGCAGGGCTCACACAGAGCCAAAATATTTTCTGCTTTTTACGTTGTCTTAATGGCCAGGAAGTTGAGAGTGCATGGAAGGCTGCAGGGAGACACACCCAGGACAGGTGGCCCAAAATGACCAAAGTGATACCCCAGACTACAGCATCAGGCTCAGCATATAAAACTCGGGGAAGCGGGAGGAAGGGGTGGGGGGGACATTAGGACTGATGTAATTTTTCTTCCCTAGTGACTATTATGTGTGATGGGGCCCTGCTCTCCTGGAGACTGCTGAACACCTATCTGCCCATGGGAAACATTGGGTGGATCTGAACATTGGGTATCTGCCCATGGGTGGAAACATTGTTTGTTTTACTTTGTTTGTGTATGTGACTTTTGCTTTTTCTATGCACAGAATTACAGAATTTCAGGACATTCTGAATTGTAAAAGACCTATAATGATCATCAAGCTCAACTTTTCTCAATCCACAAGTTTTCTTTTACCCTTCCTCACCTTTACCTGCTTGTGGGGGAAGCACTGAGTGGCCATGTTGGGCTTGGTTGATGGCTAGGGTTAAAACACCACAGAACTATAAATTTATCACAAACTACTTTTTTGTGGATTTTTTTTTCTAATGCAACAGAGAAATGTCTGGAAAGAATATTAAACTTGAGCTTTGTACCTCATATACAATGACAGAAGCACGCATGATTTTTTGAGACTTTGGTCAATTGTCTTAGTCAAAAGTTGTCTTTCTTGTGGATGAAGTTAGATGTAGGCTTGCATACTCTTATGTAAGAAAAAAAGAAAGCAGAATGGCCATGACTGAATATTTAGGAAGACATAAAGAAGTTAGTGCTTCCTCTGGAACTTCTGACTGGCATTTAATCAAAATACAGTATGTCCTAACCTACACAGCAACTGTAATAAATAATTAACCTATAACATACTGCATTTTCTTCTTGTGGTTGATTCTATCATACTTTGGGAATGTCATTACTTGTCTCTCACTTTCCTCCAATCATGAGTCCTCCAATCATGACCAAGTTTGCTCCATCAATCCTGCTGACTGGGCTCAGGGACAAGTGTATTAATGGGAATTTTAAAGCCTAGGGCAATGGGATGTGAATTGTTGATTATACTCAGTGTAATCAATCCAAGGCTTTTCTGTGAATTCTATCCCTTTAAAGTCTGAAAAAAAATTGATTTTTTTTTCTTCTGGTATTAGTTTAGATTTGATGTTGATACACGTTTTTGATATTACTGTACAAACAACATGCCAAATATACCAGAGATGTCTGTAATGTTTTATTCATGTAAATAATTGTCCAGAGATGGCCTAATCTCTGATGAGGTCTCCATTGCTCCCTCACAGCAGAGATAGATGATAGTAAACAGAAAATAAATATTAATGAGGCTAAACTACTACTTTCTCCTCCCCTCCAGTTCACATCAACCACAAACTAACAGTGAAGAAATTACATTTTAAATTAAATTTGTTTTGATAAACATCACTTTAGTACATTTTTAATGCAATTCCATAAAATTGTCATTCTACAGAATTGTTTGGCACCAATGATTAATATCAGAATGGTATTAATTCCAAAATTATTATACAATGTTTTCCTTGTAGCAAGTAATCCCTTTCCAGGAGATAATACTTGTACAATGACTTGCATCTGATGGTATAATCAAGGTATGTGTTCATTCAGTCCTGAAAACTTCAGTTTCATTAATTCCTGTAATATAAAATAAAATCAATAGCAATCATAGTAGTAGTAGTAGTAGCAGCAGTAGTAATAGTAATAATAATAAACATTTGTGCATTTATAGAAATGGTGATCATCATAGTACACATGTGAAAATCTGAATTCATAAAATCTTGTGTAAAACTGGGGAGTTTTAGCACAGAGAAGTAGGTATGCAGAAGTGAGAATTTGCATGAAAACTCCCCAATTCCTCTTTATTTCCACTCACTGTAACAATTTCCCTTAATAATTT
This sequence comes from Acrocephalus scirpaceus scirpaceus, assembly GCA_910950805.1. Classification (NCBI taxonomy): domain Eukaryota; kingdom Metazoa; phylum Chordata; class Aves; order Passeriformes; family Sylviidae; genus Acrocephalus; species Acrocephalus scirpaceus. The sequence goes on from OU383776.1 coordinate 36,913,663, forward strand.
GTAGTCACAGCTGAATTTATATGTATAGAGGGTTTAATCACATTTTCTGCAACACTTCACTTTTAGAGAGTTTTAAAAGAAAACCCTGCGCCTATTGGAGTACCAATTTCTAGCAGGTTCTTAAGTGATTATTTATTTAGTAACTTCTTGCTTTACAACAGTAGAGACAGTTACTAATAAAATAAAAATATCTCATAGCTCCAGTGGAAAAAACCTCCAGCAGTACTTGCTTTAATCTTTCACGTGAAACTCACACTTGACCTTATACAATTACTTACTAAGGCTGTGCACTTCAAACTTTTTTCAACTACACTGGAAGTGCAATTCTTTGGGATGAAGAAAGTATAGGAAAGCTCTAAGCAGTACTACAACAGAACTTTTAAAATATTCAGAATTTCAGCACCAATTATTACTTCTCATGGTTGGAAGTGTCAGTGTTAATTTTCAGGGGAAACAAACAAATCACAACATAAGGCCCTAGAAATAAAATTTCATATTTTAGATTATAAGATCTGTTAGCTCCTGACAACCTAAGAAATTCAAAATCATTTCAGTCAAAAGAGGAATATTGTGACCTCTTTAAGACAGAAATAATTTTGAACACATCATTTTTTGATCTAAGATGGTTTAATAATATTACCAATGACACTTCAAGATAACATTTAAAAGTCTTTAATTTTGTCTTTTCCTACTGGCCACTGGTGTTAAAGGTGTTAAAGGCAAAGCAAAACTTGAGTATTCAGGATCTATTACTACAGAAAGAATCATAAAATTAAAAAAAGAAAAATATATTAATATAGAGGAAAAATTAAAAACCCATCCTACTGTCTTTGATGATTGACAGCCTACTGGAAAATCTAGCCATCAAAGTTCATTCAAGAAAATCAAACTTTACCCAGTTTGGTAAATTTGTTTAAGTATGTGAATAGTAGAAGCACCTACTGAAAAGGATTTCAATTCCTGGTTAACATCACAAGAAGAAAGGAGTAAAGTAAGTTCAGGTAGGTAAATAATGGCTCCTGCATGGATCTACCATAATCAGTGATTATGAAAAACCTTTTCTTCTACGGTAATTTTTTGAACTGTAACACACTAACAAAATTCATATCATAATACTTCACATGTAAATTATCACTTCTAAAACAAACAACATCTCCTACAGAAATTTTCACTTCCAAAATAATATATAGAGGGACTTTTTTTCCAGAATAGATATTGAAAATGAACAATATGTGTTAAGCTGGACAAGTTGTCTCCATAGGTTATTGTTCACTGTTTAATTTAAATAAGTTAATTTATTCTTCCCATAATAAGATCTTGCCTGTAGCATGGGCAGAGTTCCAGTATTTTCAATTCAGATGAGTGTTTTGACATAGTAGTTAGAATTTACTCCTAAATAAAAATATTCTGCATTTATAGATAGTAGCATATACGTGAAAAAATCTTTTCATTCAATTCAATCATTTGACACAGGATTGTGCCCTGGTTTTGAGATGTATCTGAGAAAGCCAGTTGTAAATGTATTTTATACTTGATTTGTTTTATCCTTCACAATTCTATACTGGAAAGAAGCTTGAGCCTCTTACTCAAACCTTGCTTCCTAAATTGTAAGAGTGACCTCTAGTGCTTTACTGCTTTGCTGAGTGATGCAAGTCTTTTTTGCAATGGTTTTAATATGCCTCCCTGTAAGCAACTGATTTAGTTTTGTGCATAGTGCCAAATGCTGTTAATGTGCAATTCAATTATCATGGTCTTGTGAAAATGGATGTATTCATAAACTGTACAATGCAGAATGATGAAGAGAATTAAAACTGTGACTGGATTGCAGCAGGGTGTTTAACAAGAGCAACTTAGTATTCATGTTTAGGGCTACACTATGCACTTGAGTATCAAATGAGATATCATTACTGAATGACAGCACAAGATCATTTTGGTGCTGCAATGTGGATGTCTGGCCCATGGGAGCATGTTTAGTTTACAAACCATCCATATGCAAAACCCTAGGCTATAGATCCATTGAGCACTTCAAACTTCTCTGCCATTGCTCAAATGTTTCCAGGGAGCTGTCCCTTGCCACTGGGCTGTAAGGTTATTCCTGAACGTTCCTCATTGCTTTGATATGCACTTGCTTCCCATAGAAGCATTACTTCAGCCCTTCCCATTCCTGTGATGCACAACCACTGCCTTAACAGGAAGGGGAGAAAATATGTTCTGTTCAGGTTATGAGCATCTGGTATTTAGGCTACTGCACTGCCACAGAACACAAAATGAAATCCTTCAGCTTGTTGAAGCTGAATTAAATGGAACAAGAATAACTCAGTTCTATTACTGAATTATAAAAGCCCTGAAAATTAATTTCTTAGCAAGTTTTTTCTTTTTTTTTTTTTTTAATTTAAAGACAATTAACCCAATTCAACACTGAAAAGAGAGATTTTCAGATACATATTATATATATGTATGTGTGTTTGTGTGTATCTATCTATCTATCCATGATTTGCCTCCTAGAGAGCAGATTGTCCTTAAAACTGTAATCGTGTTCTTTATTTTGTAATACCACTCTACTGGCTAACTCGTTAAAAAAACCCAAAAACAAACAAACAAACAAACAAAAAACTTTCTATTGTAACTGTTAGCATTCTCTTCTGTCGTCATGCATGAACAATACTCCCTAAGCAATCAATGCAGAGACCTTAAAGTCTAGTTATCCACATTTTTCCTTATCACATTTCTACTGCTTTTGAACTGCATTGTGATTGCCATTAAAGTTGAGTGCCAGCTTAACCCAGGATATACAGACACCAGCTTTCAAAATTTTCAAATGCTAAAACCCACTACACATTAGAAACACTGCACAATAGAAGTCTGCCAGTAATTTCTATATAAGATACAATTCCTTGGAAAATACTGCTCTTCAAAAGAGAAAACAAAAATGAAAATACGGCAGAACATGCATCCCTTAGCAAAATGCTGCTTTCAGATACTCTTATATAGTAAGGTTTATAAACAACATTTGATACACAGACTCCTGACAAAACATCTATAGAACAGTTTTAGAACATTTTCAGGCTAGCAGCTTGCTATCATGATCTCAAAGCATAAATGTTTGTCTCAAAAATTAAATTTATTCTAAATGCAAAAAAAAAAAAACCAAAAAAAAACACAAAAAAAAAAACCAAAAAAAAAAAAAAAAAAAAAAACCAAACCAAAACAAAACAAAACAAAAAAACACCAAAAATCCCGGAAGTTTTCAACACACTCTGGATTGAGTTTTAAATCATATGCAATACTTACATTTATTCCCTGCCACTGCCATATGTTGGTGATGAACAGACAGGACAAAGAGCAGCTTCAAGAAGATTTCACTGACAGAATCCATGTTCACATTCACGGAGGCAACCAAAAGAACCAGAGTATTCGGAAACAGCTGTGCTGTACTTCAGTTCTGCTCCTGCCTCTTTCCCACCGCCTCTCTCCGCCTCTTCTCGCAGAGCTTCCCAGGGGCCAGACACCTCAGCCAAACGCGCTCCGCATCTCCTGGCACACGCACGCACACCTCCGGATCTGCTTCTCACTCTCGCAGCAGCAAGCTCTGGAGGAGCAGGAGCGAGAATCTCCCCCGCGCTGCCACAGAGGCACTGGGGTCTGCGGCACAGCCCGGCTCCGCACGCCGCTGCTGCCTGCGCGGCGCTGGACACCCCTGGCGGCTGCAGGTAGGAACCGAGCGGTCCCGCGGGGGCGGCGCTGGGCGGCGCGGCCAGCACGGGAGCGAGCGCCGGCGGCCGCGCTCCGCCTGCCCTGCCCGGCGCTGCCCGCGCTGCCTGCCTGCTCCTTGGCACCGCTGGCTCTGCGTGCTGCCTAGCCTTTCCCGGAGTGCTAATTTTTTTCCCCTTTTTAATTTTTTTTCCTTTTTTTTTTTAACACTTTCAGCTGCAAAAGCATTGCAAGTTCTGCTCTCTTAAGGAAAGCGATTTGCCTGTAGCAGAGAACCTAAGCCTGCGAGTAAAACGAGCAGCATGCCTTTACTTGAGAAGTGAGTGACTGACTCACTTCTTCTCACTTTCTGGCCCCCAGAAAAAGGCACCACCACTGTCCCTGGAGGGCTTTATAGCTGTTAATGCTGGCATTAAAGAATACGGTCTCAACTCCTAAAAGTAAACACCTAAACGTAATAAAAACATATGATTGCACCTCGCTTTATCAAAATACTTTAGCCCCCAAATACCACACAGAGCATTTTGCTTTCTATGCTTTCACAAAGCTCTCTTTAAACTGTCCTATTATTTGTGTTTGGGAACTAGCTTCATTTGAGAAAGAGCTTCAGAGGAATTTTAAGTCATTATATTAAAACTATGTCCAAAAAATGCATGGTTTTGGTTTGGGGGTTTTTTTGGGGTTGTTTTGGTTTTTGTCTGTATTTTTTTTGCAGAACAGGCTGAATTACTGTATATGCTAACTCTAGAGACAGTATTTCTCACGTGTGAGGAATCTAACTGTGTGATAGCAAACTCATGACATTAGTGAGGGTAAAAGCTTCATTAAAGGACCACACCTATGGCCCCATCACTGCTGCTTCTGCAGGGTTTACCCTGTCTGAACCGTCTATGTTTTGGCAGAAATCACAACGACAATACACAACAAAACTGCGTGCCATGTGACTGTGAGGTGTACAAAAAGCAGACACAACGTTTGTATATTCAGCCCGTTGGTCCAAACTTCGTCTTCCTACTTCATGTGAACTATCTAGCAGCTCCTATACACCAATGGGATCTTCAATTGAGTGATACTGCTTGTCTGTGAGTTAGACACTAGGTACAATGTTGCTGACTGTCCCTCTTCCATGTTGCTGAGACTATAGATTTCTGCAAATTGCCATGTAGAACTGTTTGGTGTCAAGAATAACTCTGGATTAGACATGAAACATGAATTAAACTCCTGAAGATTTTGAATTTTTGTTGACTATTTAAATCAGCTTCCTCACCCCTTGAAGGATGCTCTTATTAATCTACAGAAGTAATAGTAAAATGTGTTCTGGTTTCATGCTACCTAAGCCAAACTGTGTTAGGAATCACAAAAATGTATTTTGGCTCAGCCAAAACAACTAAAATTAAAAAAAAAAAAATTGAAAGGCGATTAACGCAGGTTTTTGTTACATTCTTTTAAAAATAGCAGATCAGCATGATTAAGATTATGCAGATAACCTTCCACTTCTCCATGTCAACTTTTACTTGAATGAAAATGCATGGAGAAACTGTATTGGAGATTATATGAATCATAACCTGCCTTCTAGCTCTCCTAAATCTCATCCTTTAAATTCTACATTCTGTTTCCAGAGTTTAGTACAACCCCAGAGTCCCTTGTCCAGAAGCTGGATTTCTTTGCTATATAGTTTCTTGAATTAATATTGACCTTCTAACTAAATTAATATGAGCATAAAAATGTTCCATGTGCTGTATCCCATCTCTAAAGAATATCCCATGAGATGGTCCCTGACTCTGCAGCTAGACAAAATTTCATACTTAAAAATAGGACAAATATCACATAAAATCTTGGCAAGGACTTTCAATGTAATGATGTTCTTTAGGATTAGCTCTAAGATCCCCAGGGCTTTGAATCAGGAAGAATTATTATTCTGGTAATGTAATGCAAATTCAGTAAAAAGGCCAATGCCATTGTGGGTAAATATTTTTCTTATAAAGTAGCTTACAGTCCTCCAAAAGCAACATCTAACAGACAAAGGTCATAAGATTATCTGCATATTTTTAGATGGAATTGTATGCAAATATACACGTGGATATGATGTATTTTTATAATTATGGAAAAGCCAGTCTTAGAATAAAATGGTATGCCAAAATATGTACATATGTTTCTGTTTGGACAGACAGAATTACAGAAATCTATACAGTATGTATCTGGAATATCAAGATAGTCATCGAGGGATGAATCTGTGGTATCTGGCACTGGTAAAGTGCAAAAAATAGCATAGCTTGACTCAGATTATTGCAACCTCCTCTTTGCTTCTTCATCCTATCTTCCTCCTGCATCCATGAAATATTTCTGCTCACAGAATCTTATCTCTGAATGCCAGTGTCTTGTTTGCCATGTCTCTTCCATATGGTGTCCAGACTTCTCACTGACTTCTGAGCTCCTCTTTGAGGAACCCAGACAAGTCTTTCTGTTACTTACAAGCCTCTTTCCCTACTGTAATATTAAAAAACCCCACTCTTCCAATGTTTTGTGTTTCTTCTCATATCTTGCTTTTGAAATTTCCCCCAAACACCAAAAACACCAAAAAACTTACTCATTTTATTTGCCTTTGAAATGTAACATTATGACCACTTGATTTGATAGAGGGTCCTTCCCAGTTGATCTTCATACATGTATTCTTTAGAAAAACTGCAGGTTCCCCTGAACAGCTGTGTCATCTTACAAATTAGTCCTAACAGCTAAAACATCTGCAAAATTTAGTTGTTCAAAATTAGTTGAATTAGTTGATCCAGGTATTGCCAGCCTTAATTTACAAATGAGGGACCTTGTAATGAAGTCCTTTTTCCTAGCGACAAAAACTAATAGAAATTATTCCCCTTTAAAATTATTTACACTGTGACATTTTGTCTATAAAGAATGAACACTTTTAAACACATGCTAACCATACTCCTAGTACTGTTGTGATCTGCTTATTAATTGTAAAACAATTTTTAAAAGGACAGTTATAAGCACTTTCTTCTGCTTCTGGTACAAAATACACTTTACAACACGACAATTGTTTTCAGTGTATCACAGTTATTCACTACACATGATTTAATAACAAAAAAAAATAATTTGCTTGCAAAGCACAAAAATAGAAGTATGAAAAGTCAACAGCATCCATACAGGCTGACTGAGAATATTTGTTTTATTCCGTCCCAGTAAACTCCTCATTCAAAGACATCAACCAAATTAGAAATTAGCTATTCACTTACTACCTTCTTCACCTCACCTTTCACTAATTCAGCTCCATCAAGCCCACATTTACTATCCTAGCAGTGACACTGCAACTTTATTTCAGGAGACTAGAAAGAAAGATAAAAATTTTAAACTTTTATGCTCGTCTTTTCCTATTTAGATTTCTTTGTCCCCTCGTCTGCGTCATGGCCTTGGTTAACCCTCCTTCTAGTGCCACCTGCTGCAGTTGTTTTGGTATTACAGATTTCTCTTTACAGCATCTAGTCGTATAATACAGCTGGAGTATGTATCTTTCTAATGCAATCGAATTCTTTAATGATCATGTAAAATGTGCTTCCTAGTACTATTCCCAACCCTGCAGAGAAACAGTGCTGTAATTGTCTGCAGAGACTGCAGAGAGCAGAAATGCTCAAAGATAAATATAAATCAAAAATAAATAAACAGAACCACATAATGCCAGGTACACTAATAATTATATTTGTAATGTTTTTAAGCCATTTTTAAGGAAAAAAAATAAAATTCATATCCACATTCTACTGCTACATGTGTTTTTTAATCATAGATCTCTATATAAGAGATATGATATTGAGTAAAAATTGATTTTCAGAAATAAGGATAGCATAACTACGAGGCTTAAAAATATTTTGGTTTTTCGGTTTTTGTTTTGTTTTGTTATTTCCCAGTAAGGTCAGGATAGCACAGGCTGTCTTATTGCAAGGCTGCAAATTTCCTTTAAGGATGTATTTGTTAAAACAGGAGAGGATGGAAGTCATCTGTGTACGGCTCATTTTACCTCTTATTGTAACTACACTTATTACACCTACACCAATGACTTCATTAAGGATTTAAAACCTTTTTTTTTTTCTCAGACAAGACACAGAAGACAAACCAGAGTAGACATGGCTCCATTCACCTACAGAAGAATTCATGCCTTTAACACTGTTGTAAATCTCTGTTAGAAGGTTGTAACAAATGTATAGCTACACAGAGAGTTCTTTTGCTGCTGCTATCTGACCATTCAGGTTTTTCACCTGAAAGGGTGCTGTGAAAATCCTGGGGACAACTTTTTTTCAGGGTTTGTGAAAATGCTTCCTCTTACCCCTTGTGAGTCTTCTCATTTCACAGTCAAGATTTTTATTATTAACATCATAAACACTGTGTGTTGTGGCTCTCAACACAAGAAATAAATATAGGTACTGGAAAATGAACTTTTACACAGAACCATAGAATCTTTGAGGTTCGAAAAAACCTCTAAGATGATCATGTCCAACCATTACCTCAGCTCTGACATCTATGCTATTAAATCACGTCTACAAGTGCCACATCCACGTACCTCCTAAATTCTTTCGGGTATGATCACTCCATCATTTCCTAGGACATCTGTAACAATGCCTGACCACTCTTTCAGACAAAAAATTATTCTTAATATCCAATCTAATTCCCCCTGACACAATTTGAGGCCATTTCCTTTTGTCCTGGTGCTGGCTGTCTGGGAGAAGAGGCCAACCCCTGCCTCGCTGCACCCACCTTTCAGGCAGTTGTAGAGAGTAAAGGTTTCCCCTGAGCCTCCTTTTCTCCAGGCTAAACAACACCAGCTTCCTCACCCACACTTCACAGGCCTTGTGCTCCAGATCCTTCCCAGGTCTGTTACCCTTCTCTGGACATGCCACAGCACCTCAATGTCTTGTTGGATCAAGGGGCCCAGAACCAAACAGGGAATTCGAGGTGTGGCCTCCCCAGTGCTAAGTACAGGGGTACAATCACTGCCCTGGCCCTGCTGGTCACTCTATTGATGATAAAGGCCAGGATGCCATTGGCCTTCTTGGCCACCTGAGCACAGCTGGCTCATGTTCAGTTGCTGTTGACCATAACTCCCAGGTCCTTTTCTGCTGGGCTGCTTTCCAGCCTCTCTGCCCTCAGCCAGCAGCACTGCCTGGGGTTGGTGGGATCAAGTGCAAAATACATCACTTCACCTTGTTGAACCTCATGCTGTTGTCTTCACTCCATTGATCCAAAATACCTGCATCCTCTGCAGGGCATTCCCACACCCCAGCAGATCAAGACTCCTACCCAACTTGGTATCATTTGCAAACTTACAAAGGATGCATTCTTTTCTCCTGTCCAGGTCACTGATGAAGTTATTAAACAAAACTTGCCTCAAACATTTTTCTAAATATTAAATATTTGATAGTGACAATAAGAAGAATATCAACAATAATAACAACAACAACAACAAAATAAAACAACAACAGTGTTTATTAAATATTTTTAATGTCTCATATGTGACATGGGTATTTTTAAAAGGATATTATACAAAGTAATTTGTAGAAATAAATATGCGCATAATAAAAGAAAGCAAGAAAACAGTATTGAAGCCCTTGATGCTAAGGTGCTTTGGTGATTTTGTTCCTAATTAGACCATGTCTTGAAGGATATAATATCTAAAGGTATGGAGATTAAAAAAGGCACAGTGAAAGCATAAAATATAATATGGATTTATCAAAGGCAGATCATAGTACACAAAACTCATAGTTCTCTTTGATATTTGATTCCTTCCTAAAGGAAGAATATAAATTCTTGACATTGGATGCATATGAATATGATACTGTTATGATGTTTCTTTGATAATGTAAAAAAGATGGAGCAAAGCATATGTGCAATGAATCAGACGGAAAGGCAATAAAGAAAGGTGGAAAAAAGTGTAATTTATGTATAAGCCTTGCTTAATGTATTCATTCATAGCTACAGTGCAAATAGCAGTAAGAGGCTTGTGGGGTTTGTAATTTGGGAGATTTTTAGGAAAATACTCTCAGTGTAGGAAAGTATAACTCAGATGACTTTCCCAAAGAAAAATTGGAGAACATGCAATGGTAAAATATGCAAGAATGTGCATTATCTGAGGCTGATATTGATGACACCAGCTGTAAGTTAGTTATTTAGTGGGAAGCACAAGATCCTAGCTGAATCAGCCAGCTCTGAGATGAACATAAGCTTAGTTTGAGCCACAAAAAAATATACAGATCATTTGTAACCTGCACAAGGAAGGTGTCTGAGCTGGGAATGAAGTGAGAGCCAAAACGTCTGAGAAGAAATGAACAAGGGATCCAGAGACTCCCTGTTCCATGCTGCGTACCAGTGTTTAGAAACATGAATTTGAAAATCTTCAAGATCCATTACTTGGATTGGGATGCAAAAACCCCTTGTATCCTGCAAATCTTTTCACATATTGGTATAACTTTTGCTTCCTTTGTCAAAGTAGTCAGGTAAATCTTGAAGACTCTGGTGATTTCTATTTGATTTAGATTCCTTCATCAGAAACAAAGAATGAAAATTATTTTCTTTAGTGCTTTACGAAGACTAACTTAGATCATTGCTCACTGAGTGTTTGGGTTGGTATAATTCTCATTCACAACTAGTATTCCCTGGGCATCACATAGGCAACTTAGTTGCCTGGGTGAAAGCTGGAAATTTCAGGCACCTGAAAGTCAGGTGAAACTGCTTGCTGTGAAGTTGCTTGCTGTAATCATGCCCAAAGATACAACTACAAACACAGGTGCAATAAGACTGCAAAGCATTCTGCCTGGAGCTCCATTATGTCTGTCTATTCAACGTATGAAAAGTGAAGCTCAGCTCTGTATTTCTCTGTTTAAGATATTTCCTGTATTTCTTTCTATATCAAGCCTGAATTTCATTGCCAAGAATGCAAGAGTCATGAAACTATGATTCCATAATGAGCCTGGGTTTATTTCTCTGTGCAAATGACAAGTCTCCTTGAAGGAGGAATATACTCTCCTTGAAGAAGGAATATAAGGAAGGTAAACATGAATAAGTTGTTTATGTAACATTTTTTTGACTGTATAAAAATCAGCACTACAAGACTTCAGTTATATGTAATTATTTCATGTTCAAAATCTATCAATTCAGTGGTAAGCAGTGTTCGGTTGTTATACAAACGAATATGTAACTTACGCAAGCCTTATTTCCACCATGTTATGAGAAAAAGGAATATAATATGTCTTCTGTATCTTAATTTCTGTGAGATTGTTCATTTGACTACAGAATTAGGATACAAATCTGGTGCTTTGTTGAAGCAATGTGTAACAGAGAGATAATGCAAAAGAAGAAAGGTAGTAAACAGGTTACTGCAAGCTGAACAAGGTCAAAAATATGGTACTCAGCTTTTTCAAAAATGTGACTATCTCTGAATTGAATGGGCAGGTCTCACCTGCATTGTCAGCACCAAGAGTAAGCTGCTTACTTATAGCTGATGTTTCAGTGATCTGGACTGCATTTTACAAACCAGGGTCAGACTCTACATACTGTAGGTTAACTGCTGTTGACATTGTTCAATACATTGAAAAATACACACAATTCTCTGAAGGGAAATTATTTAATTCCTTTTTTTTTTTCCTCCTGTTTAGATGTTATTTTACAGGCATCAGAAAAGGGAAAATCACTTTATATGTTCTTGTTTCCCTTTCCTTTGTTATATGCCTATGGGGATTATATGCAAAGTATCCAGCCTGAATATTTTGCATATATATATATATACATATATATAAGAAATAAAATATATATATTTCCTAAAAACATCACATGACACAATGAGCAACTCTTAATATACCAGTGCCTAGCTGGTAAATATGATCATTATCTCTTCAAAGTATAAGATTACTTTGGAGATGTGTTTCAGGTAGGTAGTCTATTCCACTGTGAAACAGACACTGAGAGAGAGAGACATTTGGGATATGAGTAGTGAAAGAAACATTAGCAACCACATTAGTGAGTAGTTTTCCTCATCCATATCAGTGAACAATCTAGCTCTTGCAAAGGCAGTTTCATTCTGAATGTAAAATGAGCAATTGTCTTGTCTGATGTTATTTTATATAAAACCAAAAGAAAAAGCATTTTCTTGTGCTTTTTTTTATTATTACAGACTTGACTGGACAAAGTCACTCACTCGTTTACACTGCCTTTTTTGCTGAATAATGCATTAAGAACTCAGACCAGCTCTTGTCTGAGAATGAGAAATCCTTGGGAATTATGTTTTTCTGTGTTTGATCTCAAGGGAAATCTTGTGAGATACAACATCTCAAAGTCCTGGGATGACAAACAAGATGCGAATGAATCAGAGGTGCCTAGCTTCTGCCAGATTTTACTCCATCCTTACTCGGCAAGACTTTTCATACAAGACTGGGAAAAAAGCTAAGAAAAGCAAGTAGCCAGTAGTTTTAATACACAGTGCCATGTAATATTGTCCTGTTTGCTCTGGTGTTCAATACTTACCCTGTGCACACTCACCTTTCTCCTCATTCTGAAGGCAGCACCTGTCTTTATATATTCATTTCTCATTCCATTCTGCCACTGCAGTTTGTTTAAAACAACATAAACTTCTGAGTCCAGACTGGTGTGTTTTGAAGCAAGGACTAGTACTCAACCTGAAAGCAGCAGGTTTAGTACTACTAACTAAAACCACTAAACCTTATACATTGCAAAGCAGAGGAATGTCTTGAAAGGAGCACTGCAGAGGCTAAGCATCTGTATCTTAGCATTAGGAATCAAGATTCCCATCAGATCCTCACACTTGATGCAATTACAGAGAAGCTTATGTTCTTTAGGCCTTCCATTCTCCCATTTATCCCTCCTGAAACAGTTGATATTGCCCTGGGTTTTCCACAAACCAAGGTTTAATATTGATCTTTCTCTGTGCTTTTCTCATAGAAGGGAACAATTTGTCTATAATATAAGCTTGATTGAGCTTTTTGTGCCCCTGTCGATTTCAGCAATATTGCTAGTGTAGTTAAAAACTAAACAGAGTTAGGAAAGTTATGGAAACGTAGAAGAAAGTAAGCAAGAAACAGACAGACCAACAGGCATAAACATTATTATGTCATGCTGGAGAGAAATGCAAAGATGCCACAAAATTGGCTACAGTCAACCAAAACAATCAGGTACAGTTTTATCATAATTTATCGTAATCTCAGAAGCACACATTGGCGAAGTCTGGACATGTATTTCTGAGGATAAAAAACTAAGAAATACAGGAAAAGAAAGAGAGGACTTTTAGGTTTACTCCTATTTACTCCTAACTTTACATCACTAGAGGCTCTACAGAACACATCTGTTGCTGCCTTCTGCAGAAACTCTCCAACTTTAATGGAAGTTAATAGAAAGAGGTTCTGTACTCTTTTTAATCCCCAGTCCTGTTTTCTTGTATGGAGTAAAAGCAACACGGTCAAAGTCATCTATATTGCTGATATAAACTTCCTTCACTCAAAACTTCTTTCCTTTCTTCTGAAACCTCTTTAAACCTTAAATGCACAGTCAGTGTAATACAAGTCACTATGCTGAAAATCTGACACAGTGATTATAAAAGGATAGAGCTTTTTACTTTTATAAAATCCTATAAAAAGCCCCAATGTTGTATACTGACAAATCTACTTATCCATTTGAATGTTGTACATGATCGGACATTAATCTCATATATGTCATGTTCAGTATGTTTTATAGTTGTTGTCTTCTTTTGCTATTTCATGCTTTAATAATAGGGAATAAACAAATTAAGTATTCCACTGGCTTCGCTGTCTTTTAGAATGCAACTTCATCATGCACATTCTGAATACAAATGATAATAAGCTATTTATTTATTATATAACCTATATGGGAAATGGGGATAGTTAAAACCTGGGACTTTATATTGGGGACAGAGTAATGAGATTTAACTGATATATATCTTCATCTAAATAACACTTACTCTTTGCATTTAATATGTAGATAGAAAAGAGCTAGTTGATAACTAATGACACCTTTATATACATCTGGTTTCAAAATTTCTAGTGAAGTCATATTTCAAGAATGTATTCATTTTTACCTCATGCATTTTACTTGCCAGAATTTTAGGATACTTGCAAACAACAAAAACAATACAAAACTGTCTCTCTTACGTCTGTGCACAGGACTATATCTCCAGTGTTCCAGTTTCAGTCACAAAACTAACAATGGGAGTTTTATTAAAGCAGAAAACAGACTGAAAGCAGAGTAATAATAAAAAGCATAACCTTTTATACCTAGATTAACATCTTCAGAACAGCTGCCTATGACTTTATTTCTGTTACGACATATGACGTAATTATTTTTTGTCTTGGATATTAAGGAGTTGAAATATTCTTGGTATTTTGACTAATTGAAAATAACTAACTTCATTTTGGTATTGGGTTTATATGTGATTTCTCAGCCTTTGGAATTTAGTTTACTTGAAAATTTCAGTCATCTTTATTAACAGAGGAAGCATAAGCCAATAATTTTGGTGCTAATCTAATTCAGGCTATTGAGTATTCTTTGTTGGCACAGCTTTATTGAATAAGCCTGAGCCTTTTAGGGCAAGATCAAAAGAAAGGCAGCAAAGACTTGTGAGTTAGGCGTTCCATTCCCAAATTGCAGAGCCAGCTACTAGTCTTGATATCACCTTTATTCACCAAACTTCATCTGTCTTTTTGTGCTGAGCAGCAAACCATTTTTCTCAAACATGGCTGACCTCCATAATTACAGCATGCACCCTGATGCATCTTTCACAGGGCAGTTACAGCCACTGTATGGTGAATATAAAAGGAATTTAATTATTTAATATATTGCTGGCAAAACCACCAGCTGTCGTGGCATTCTATCTCTCCTCTTTCACAATGGCCTAAATATTGCCCCATGAGTGGCAAACACCACACAATCTCAAGAGATATTAAAGCCATGTCTCTCAGCTTGTTAAAGTATAGGTTTTCAATAGAAGAAGGCAGTATTTCCCATTTTCTGAAGCTATTCTGTTGTCAAAAAAGTAGTTAAGATTCCCTGGCTCATAAAAAATGAGGAAAAAAGCAAGCTAGCAAACATGATATTACAGCCTAGGAGTCAGAAGAATGCATCTGAACATGCCTCAAGCATCATGGATTTGGTCTGCCTTCTGGGAAGTGCCTGCTGTATGCAGAATGCAGAAACAATCCTCAGGGTAAGACTCCGGGTTTGTAATTAGCTTTCATATTATGTCATCTGTGGAATTGGCCCCTATGACTTGCCTAGTTCCCTCCCCATTTTTAAAGATATAGATAACTGGTATTTTCTCATGTCTCTAATGTATATAAAAAGTAAATGTTAATTATGAAGTGCATGGATAATGCAATAGTGAAACCACCTAAATGTCAAATATAATTAAATTTAGTAATGCACGTTTCAGAAAAAATGCTCCCTTTTTTTGTAGTAAAATAGATTTGGATTGTTTTGGGTTTTGTTTTATGGTTGTTATATTTTAAGCATAGTTATAAAAAATTACATAAGCTGATAAGAGGATTAACTTATCACAATATATATGTATAAGAAGTTGCCTCATATTTATGGGTCACAGTACTTGTGATAAAAATCTGTGTCTCATGAAGAAACCTCTTTGAAAATATACACCTTAAGAAGCCCCAAACTATATTTTATGTCCAGTTTTCTTAATCTGTTCACTTTTCACTTCCCTACAGGTTCTTTCCACTGGTTTGTTAGAATGGACAGTAAGAGAAGTTGCTATTTTTTCTTTATTACTTTTGTGGTTCTCTCCTATGTTTCAGAATTATCTTCTAGGGAATAAAGCTCAGTAAATACAGTAGTAATGCATGCAATAGTACTATCACATGGAAAAGCAACAGAGGAACTGTAAAACCCCCAAAACCTAAATGTAGCGGCGCGTTTTCTATTTTTTTATTTACTGTTAATATTAATTGTTTCTGTACTGGTTTAGTCCATGTTCCCCCTATTCCTTTCCCCTAATGGTTTCCCCCTGCACTTGTTTGTCCAGCACCTGTGCCTGTCCATCTCTGGGAAGGACTCTCCCCTCTTTCTGGAAAGATCGGGAGAAGTCAGTCCCTGATTGGAACAGGCTGGAAAATCCCCCACCCCTCGTTTTCTATTCGTTGTCTGTGTTCCATCCCCACTCCCCTGATTGGTTTTTCCTCTTGTGTACGCCCCTTTTTCTAGTCCCTTATAAACAATTACCCCGCCCCTCTTACTCACTTTGTGGCCCGCCTGCATGCTGAACAGGTGACAATAAACTCCATCTTGCCACAAAGTCTCCTTTTCCTGCCTTCGTCGAAGCCTCACCAACAGCTCTCGTGTAGCTCCTGACCCACCGGGGGGTGGTGGCCAGTCCGCCTGCGACTGCCTAACCGGATCTGAAAGGATTCCCAGCCAGGGCAGCTGGGACTAGCTGGAAGCCACTTTTCAGCAAGCAGAGGGAATCGATTCACCTAAACACCAAACAAACAACAAAAAAACCCCAACCAACCAACAAACCAACTAAGACCATCCCCCCAAAAAAGAAAAAAACACCAAAAAGAGCAAAACTCTACAAATGAGACCAGAAAAGCCAGCAAAATGTAAATTTCTTCTCATTTATTAAATAAATAAATTAATACATTTACCATATATATGATTTCTTTCTGGTTTTCCAATAGAGTTTTTAGATCAAAATGTTTATAAAAGCATGTATGTTCAGGATACCATAGAAAGTATATTACCCTATTACACATAAAAGTACACATAATTAATCGACTTCCAGAAGTAGACTTGCTCCAGACTTAGATGATATGACTGCAAAACATTATATCATTTTCATGGTGGTTTTTGCTGAGACCTCAACTACATTATTAATGCAATAAGTTGATAGTGGTTAGAGCCAACAAATTATATTTGTTTTAAGAATCAAACAACTTAATCTGTTAAAATACTTTTAAAATCAAAAGCTAAGTACAGAAAGGCTTATGTAAGATTTTAGTAAAATAATTATTAGAAAAATTGTAGCTTGAGAAATAAGGGAAGAAGCTAGCTAGTAGTATTCATGTCCTCTCATTTAAGTCCCATCTAGAATCTTTTCAAGTAATTTGAACGAGACAGCTTTGAACCATCTAATGTAGGTGAACTTTCAGGGCTGGTAGTTCAGATTCCCATGTGGCTCCAATTCTTCAAGGAAAGACAGGCTGACAACACAGAAAAATCATGGTTGTTCCTACATTCTGCTGTAGAAGCAGAGTACAGGCTTCTTGGGCAAGGAAGGCTGGTTAGTAATTGAGATTGAAAAGGAATCTGGATAGAATACAATTGATTTATAGAATACCAAAATATCAGGTTGGGAGGGGAGCTTGAGGTTCATTTGCTCCAGCCTTCCCTGGAAAAAACTTAATGTAGACTACATGGCCCAGCACCCTGTCCAGCTGAATCTCAAAAGTGTCTAATATTGGGAATGATTCATTATTCTCACTGTAAAATATTTTTCTCTTCTTTCTAATCAGAAGCTTTCCAGGTTTGATTTGTACCTATTACCCTTTGTTTTTTCCATGTGATTTCTTGTAAAAAAGGGATTCTCTGTCTTCATTGTAACCACCCTTTTAAATACTGGAACATGGTCATAAGCTTTCCCCTGAATCTTCTTTTCTCAAGGCTGAACAAATCCAGTCCTCTCAGTCTTTTCTCACACGGCAAGTTTCCCAGTCTTTTAGTAATCTTTGTGACCTTTGCCTGGAATCTCTCCAGCCCATTCATGTATCTTTTGTATAGCAGAGATCAAAATGGAACACAATATTTCAGGTATGGCCTGAGCATGGCAGTAGAGCATGGCAGTATCTTCTTTATCTCTGCTGCTGATGCCGACCAGCATCACATTTGCTTTCTTTACCACAGCAGCACACTCTTCACTCATATTGAGCTTGTTGTCAACCAGGTCATTCCACAGAGCTGCTGCCCAGGTGGTTAGATCCCAGTCTGTGCTGGGCCTCTGGATTATATTTTCCTAGGTGCAAGACCCTATCCTTTTCCTTGTTAAACTTCATAAGGTTCCTGTTAGCCCACTCCTTCAGCCTATCCAGGTGTCCCTGGCAGGTGCTGAAATATTTACTTACCCACTTAATTTTGTAGCAGCCCCAAACTTCATCAATGTACACTTGATCCCATGAGCCAGATCTCTTATTAAGATATTAAAAAGCTTTGGTCTCAGTTTTGATCCTTAGGAGATTCACTCAGGAGAGGCTGCCAATATGAAAAAGAGCTGCTTACCTTTGTTGAGGGATGACTGAGCAATAAGACTAGCACTGTTTTAAAAAAATTGTGTCCTCTGTCACATGGTCTGTTCTACTTATTTACTGTCATTTTCTGTATAATAAATAATAAATCTGTATAGAAAGCACAATTGCTCTTGGTATCTTTAAATAAAACATGCAGGCAAATATTATGTGGGATATGAGTTTAAGAAAAGGAAAATGAAAAAAAGGCAACATCACAAATTAAATATGAACAAAATTGATATTTGTACCATGATGCCTAATGTAACCGGTGTATCTTTTTCTAGAAACAACCATTGCCAGAATGTAAGAAGAATCAAGTTACAAACACACACAAAACAGAAATGTTTGAAAGGAGTGTATAACACCATTTCCCTCTCTTTCTTGAATTTAATTCTTTTAGGATAACTCCTCTGATATGAGAATTGTCAAATTAGTAAGCACAGGCTTTATAGTATCTGTTTTATAAAACAGTTCCTTTCATCTTCAGTTTCTGTCATCCACAGACATCCACAACCTAAGATACTTTTCTAGTTCTAGCTGATTCTTTGTATCAAATTTGAGTCTATAGAGGTTTTAAGAAATTTTAACTCCCCAAAAGCTGTAAGGGACCTGATCTGTGAGATTATTGAGGAGGTCAGAGGGTCAGGAAGTGCTGTGCAATGAGTTCAGAGATAGCAATGTCTGAGATTAGTAGATGCAAAGCCTGCTCCAACACAGATATAAAGAGAAGCGGGGAAGGGATAAATGTCCATGATAAATTACAGAAGGTTAAGGACCAAGATACAAAGAGGTATATGAGAAAGACAGCTGGAACAAGCAGAAGCTGAAGCAGATTTTGTAAACTCGTCCAAAGAAAACTGAAAACTTCGTACCTAGTAGGAAAACTCTAAGCTTGGAAACAAGTTTTCCATGTATTAGTGTTCCTCTGTGGAAGTTCATGAAACTAATAGGTGAAAACTTCTCTTTATTTTGGCAGTACCAGTGTCAATAGTTGCTGAGCTCTTTTGTACAGCACAGGCTACAGTGGACTTAAACAGAGCCCCAACTCTTGAGATTTCATCAGGTTTTTGTGATTATGGTTCAGTACGTGCAATGTTATTCTAACTGCTGCTAAGATGTATGTGTGAGTATAATAATGTGAAGGTGAGAATGTCCCAACAAAGAAACATTTCACAAAAGTTTAATTTCTTATTCCGGAGCAGTAACTTTGCTCTTGAAGCAAAAAAGCCATTTTACAAAAGTAGCACAATGTATAAAGTGATTATCCCTTCCACAGAAGAGTGGCATTATTGTGACAGTAATCTTTAGGTGAAAAAATACATTGTTTTCCCAGTTTAACGTTTTCAGAATGCTTAATATTCTAATAAATTAAACAAATTAATAGTATTACCAAAGAATTCTAGTTACACTTCCTTACTCTTAAATTAAAAAAATCAAACTGAAACAAAACAACAAAAAGCACCTTATTTGTTTTTTAAGAACCTGTTTTCTCTATGACATCTTTTTTATTTTCTGACTGATTTTGTTTAATCTCCAGTAGCTATCCAAATGACATTATCCCTTAGTACTAACTGAAGGGCAGAAAAAAATAAGTAAAACAGCTTTGGGGAAATAAAAATTTATGGAGCAAATGTGTAACAAAACATTCAGAAGCCTTGTTTCCAGAAATAAAGAAAGGTTTGCACAGCCTCTTATATTTCTGAATCATCCTGTCTTCATTAATTCAAATGTGGATAGCCTTCTGTGGAAAAAATATTTACAAACTGAAGGCAGAAAATTATGCCCAGAAAATAACACACTGAATTCATGTAAGCATATCCTGACTTCATAGAGAAATTGTGAGCATAAATTTATAAAGCAGTGGTCACTCACTGCTGGAAGTGTCACTTAAATGCTGCAAGATAAAGGTCCTTGTGTAAGAGCCATCCACTGTAGGCAGTGACAACAGTTTTTATGCCCTCTACTCCAGCTTGGGTGTGGACTTCTCTAGTTTCTGAATACAATCTGCAGTTATTCAGAAAACAGATGCTGTAAAAGTGGTATATCTGTTTTTATAGGATTGCCTAATAATGAGAGAATTGCCTGGCCAGTGATCTGTGTTTAACGCTTTGCTTAAACTGTAGAAATACAGTTCCACATAATTTTCATCTTCCTAGAGATTTCTGCTAACTTTACAAAATAGTACTTAATGGGATATTCAGGCATCACAACAAGCATCAGATAGCTTGGTCTTGAAAGTCCTAAGAAGTGTTTGTTTTCTTCCAGCTTATTCTCTTTTTCACACAGTGAAACTTATTTTTGCTAGAGTCATCTAGATTGCAGTGAAGGTGTTCTCAGTTTTCTGCCTTGGAGGTAGCATTACAGTTAAGATATAATCCTATGCAGTTAGAAGATAGTACCCTGCAGTTAGAAGTGGTACCCTGTCAGGTGACAAATGACAGAGAAAAGTTTTTTATCCCCTAGGGCAACAGTTCTATGAAGGATTGCTGGCCATGCCACCATACCATATCAGAAGTAATACCAGAAGTGGGATTTTTTACTTTTTTTATAAAGACAAAAATCTCTGGAGGAAAGACATAAAATTAAACAAGTCTTTTGTGATCTAGCTAGGTTTGATAAACAGATTGGCTTTCTTGAAGCTTTTGATTTGTGCCCCTGCAGCATATAAATACAGACTTTCAAATTAAAACAAACAAATAAGAAAAGCCACCTTCATGTTTAGTATTTTTAGTTGACAGTTTGCACTTTTTAGGTTTTTTTCAGACTTCATGTTCTGTGTAGCCATTTGGAAGACAAGTGCTTAAAATTAGGTACAAAATGTGCTTCTTTGTTGACACCCACATCATTAGTTGACCTAGTTTCTAAGTCTTGTGAAAGTAATTCTGAGACTTGGAACTGAAGTTGGAATTTTCAGAAAAAAAATGAAACAAAACAAAAACACCACTGACTTGACACCATTTCATTTAACAGCAAGAGTAAAGTTCTGTTCTTATTAGTAGATATAAAAATCTACTATCCAGCATGATTCAACTGGAAGAAATGCATTCTAGCTATAACGTTTTCTGCATTTCTTGTACCAGTCATTCGTATATTGCATTGTGTTTCTCACTCTCTCAGGTTATGCAATCCCTTCCCCCTCCTCCCCGACCCCAGACAGACCTCTGGCCAATTCCAAGGGACGTGGTAAGGGGTCTCCCTGTGCCCCTGCAAAATTCCAGGGAGATCCATCCAGGCAATTGGCGGAAGGGTGGCAGCCGCCCCCCTCCGCAAAAGGGATTTGACCCCGGGATGCCTGTCCATCTTGGGTCACTCCCCCCCACTCCGGGGGTTGGCTGGGTCTCTGCCCTTTGCCCTTCCCCCTCCTCCAGGTAAAAAAGGACAGGTAGGCCGCATGGTTCTCCTTCCTGTGCTGGGCACTGCGGATTCGGGAGTTCGTTCTCTAGCTGGAATAAAGTCCTGGATTAACCCCATTGCAGAATTGGTTTCTTTGCTGATAGCCTGGTCTCCTGCTGAGCCCACGTGGACTTGCCCTGCTTACCCTGCCTCTCAGCATGGCAGACAGGCCAGGGCTGGCGCTACTTCACTGAGATGGAGCAGGCAGCTCCCTTGCTCCAGGCCGTGATACAAAGTTACTGCTGCAAGACCTGATTGGCCTCGACATAGGTAAGAGTATCACCGATATACACATGTTTCATAGTGTTATAAATAAAGAGCTAGACTCGGCCAATATATCAAGCAGCAATCAATTTATTAATTAATACAGAATGGTAAAGTGTGAGCAAACAGCGCTGGGTACAGTGGGGGTTTCCCCTCCAACTGCACACCGACCGTTGATTTTCTGCTGGTATTTATTGAGGTTTTCCATAATCACTTCTCAGCAACCTTTTTTTCTAGTTTCCTCCTAATTTCTATTTTTGAAACATAATTTCTATACCTATTGTGATCAATTTCTATTGATGATGTTAAATTTTCTATACTTCAAAAGGTATGAAATCAGTGAGGTCAGAAATAACATCTTGTGATGCTGAGGTTCCCAGGACATAAATCAGTGGTGGTGGCATTCAGATTTCCTTTTTCTGAAGAAAAACACCAAAGATGAGAGATTCAGTCTTCCTCTTGAAGTCTATAAATCAGTCTTATTGGTGCCGTCCAGCTTCCAGATGGTGGTTTACCTTTTGTTTTTTTTCAGGATCCTTAATTTTAGTTTGGAATAGCTCACTTCCTTCTATTTGGGTGATTACAATTCTTTCTATATATATGTTAAGGCTATAGCTGTAGTTCAAGCCTTCTATTAAAAACCTTATAGGCTCACATGATTCACTTATAAGCAAGCAAAATATTCCTTCCAAAGCCCCTTTCCATGTTTTTTCCATTTTGTTCATTAAACAGATGTTTTTATAATTACCCTATGGCCTTTTCCACACATTTCATAACCATAACTACAAAGGCCATCTTTTTCTACCTGACACAAAACACAACCCCACATTTCACAATAGAAATAATGAACATAGGCTATAGACATAGAATATTCAACTCAGAACAGCTTGAGTTGAAATGGAACTTTTGAATGTCCTCTAGTCCAACCCCAAATTCATTATGAAAATTACTTCACACTGTTTGACGTCAAAATTCATATTATGATATTTATGATTTAAAAAGATAGAAGAAGGCTCTGAAGGCAACATATTCTGGTTTTAATTGTAAACCTGCATTAGTGGAAATGTCACATACAGAAGAGCCAAATGATACATAAATATGTCCATTTGACTGTGACAGAAAGGAGACATTAATTGGAGGAAGGAAAGAAGAAATTGGATTCTGGGCTTGATACGACATTATGTATCACATACAGTGATTTTCTTTGCTTTTATCTTCAAGAAGGTCCAAATACTTGATATGATCTAGAGTGTAACCCTCAAGTTTCAGCCATTGCCTTCATTTCCCATACAACTTTGTGCCAAAGAGTGATAACCTGCTGAATGGGTGCCTATTAGGAAGAGACTCAAGAGATACAGGTATTATTCCTGCAATTCCTATGTCACTTGCAAGTATGATTTCATAACTGAAACAGTAAGGGCACTTATTTTAAGACCCTTCATTTATATTCTCAGTTTTCTCGTATTGGCAGTCAAAACTGACACTTGGTTTCTTTACAGAAGCTGTTGTTTTGATAAATTGCTCCTGAGTAAAAATGGGAAGAGCCACAGAAGAAGAGGGATTGTAAAATACATTAACCAGGCATTTTGATTGAAGTTCTGAAGCAATCAAAACCTGCAGGGGGCAAAGCCATAGCTTTCTTGGTTTTCTTTTCCAACTTTCCAGCCTCTTAGACTTACAGACCCTTACAGACTGCTAGCTTGTGACTCAGTCTGGCAAAGAGAAGTTGGGCTACAGAATACAGAAGGGAAAACAAACACAAACAAAAAGCCACTAACCAAAACCATGAAACAAAACCTGTGCAAGGTGGCAAAACAAGGTAGCAATGTTACCTTTATGCTGATTACAAAGAATAAAGTAATTCATTGTATAGATATCTTCTAGCCCCTTTCACTTATCAAAAAAACAGATGTTACAGTCTAGAGCATTCCTTGTAGTTTTTTCTTTATTCATGTTCTTTGACTTTTGTCTTTATTTTTGTTTAAGTTCTTGCTTCACCACTGGCTTTATCTCTTCTACCTCCTTGCTCTCTATCCTGCCCCTGCTGCATTTGGTGATGAATTTACCACTATGAGATACAGTATCTGCTCTGCTTCAGAAATATATGCAATATAGAATACAGAACATAAACCGTGAAATACAGAGGTAAGCAGCCACTATGGTGGCAAGAGACACATAGTGTTAAAGTAATAACAAAAAAGACATCTAAGGTGATTTCAAGAAAATAAAAACCCTGCTGAGGTAAAGAGATATTTCAGACCTAAACATTCATCACCATGAAAATAATGAAGGTCCTTTAAAGGATAATTACAGACACTTTTGAATACTTAAAGCCCTGTTAAGAATCTGAGAAACATTTAAATGGCGTAGTGGAATCAGTACAAGACAAAGTATATGGATAGATAGAAAGAAACACACTATCAAGATGATGAGATGCATTAGGGCTAATAATACATCATTATTTCATCGAATATGTGTCAAAATTATTTACATATTAAGATATGTACTGATAAAGTTTGGCCGTGAAGGAAATGCCACCTAAATCAGTTATTCCAAAGGTAAATTCTGTGGAAGTAGGGTGCAAAAGTACTCTATATTCTTTATAGCCCTGTGTAAAACAGTTCTACATATTTGGTACACTGAATAGGGATGCTTATAGTCCTTATTCTATCCTGTTATCATTCTATCCTGTGCATGCTTAAAAGAGGTCCCAGAGTATCAGGATTCTCTAATTCCTCTGCTCAAAGCACATGCACAAATTAAGTAAAGTTTTGTGTTTTGTTTTCCCAAAACACAAAAGAGCTTCATCATGACTACCACTGGCAAACTTATGTAAAACTAGCAGTAGTTTGTCCAAAACCTATACTAGGTATAATCACTTGAAATTTATAATGTAAAATACTATGTGTGCAGTTTCTGTAAATCTATTTATGCATCATTTTCCTGGTCAAAAACTGAAAGAGAAGTGGACATATATAACGGGTTTTAATTTCAGAGTATAATTTTGCACTCTAAATATATGGTCAAAATCTTTGTTTTGTAGAAGCTCATCTTTGTGAAAGGAAAAAGATAAATTCAGCCAGCTGAATCTGACCTCTGATCACATGGTGATACCCTTATTCATATTTGTGAACCTGCAGAATGACTCTACTGTACAGTTTCATGAAGCCACATCCTTTGAAATTGGTAATAATTAAGATGTGAAGATTGGTGCTGCAGTAGATATTTATATTACACACAAAATGTTGTAGTTTTGTTTTTCAATAAGCAAAATATCTACAAGGATCTCCTTTTTGTCCTCATTTGCTCAGCAGCAATTACTTCTAGCATTAATATAGCAAACAGAAATTTTTCAAGGTAAGTTGCTTGTGAATTAATAAAATTAAATTTCTAAAACAAAATTTCCTTCATTAAATTACTTTAAAAATCTATATTGATCCATTCTTTCACATCAGAATGTTCTAAAACTTACATTTTGAACCACAAAAAATGTGTTTTATCCATTGTAGAATGCTAATGGATTTCTACTCTTCATTTCATTTATATTGGTCATTTCATGGAACAAGGTAAACTCAAGTAGCATGCCTGCTTTTGAGATTAGGAAATAAACATTTGAATATATAAATAATAGCTTGTATGGACACAGATTTGCAGCTAACCCCAAAATATTTTTCACAGTATATAATCAAATGAATAAGTAAAGTTATCAAATATTTTTTCTGTTTGATAATAACTGTATGTACACTGGGCACAGTAACTATGACAGGCTTCCTTATGTGTAAAATTTTATTTGAGTTGTCTCAATAGAGGTACAGCTACTGTGGGGAACATAATAAAGAACAAAGCAGAAATAACCCCTGGAGGTTGCAGACACGTAACCAGTCTTGGCTGCATTAGTAGCCTGGGGAGTCACGGGGTAAGCACACCACACTTGTGCCAGAAGCTTAGATGCAGCACAGCTTCACAATAACAGAAGTACAAAGTTGTCTTTATATTCCTCTCTTCTCAGCTACATCCAGGGATTTCTTCCACCCTGCTCAATACACTCCAGATCCATAATAAAGGTGAAGAACAAAACAATTCTGAAACCCCAAATGCGGTATTTATTTTGAAGATATGCATGCTCAAAGATGCTTTATAGTTACAAACACAAATCAATACTTGACAGATTCACAGCATTTCTGGAAGGTGTACAGGAAGAAAAGCAAAAATGTCTCCTGGTAGGGATAGCTGTGCATAAGTATATTGAAACCACTGATAAACGTGCAATGTAAGTTATAGCTGGGTGTGAGTTGAACAGCAGCACAGACGCGATTGCCTTGTAACAGTCACTATTAAAAAGCATAGCACAGATGAAACTAACCTAACTAAGTAAAAAGACAGTGTGAAATGAATGATCTTTAATTCATTTATGTTTTTTATGAGGATTTTAGGTTGAACTTTTGGTTTTTTTAAAAGACTGGTTTTCCAGATCAGATATTGATTGAGTAAAGGAGCAATTATCTTTTTAAAAAGGAATTGGTTATTGCAAAGTGAATTTACATCACAGAAAAAATCTGTATTAAAAAAAATAAGACCACCCTGTTCTCTTAAAGCACCTAATTACATCTTCTATTTCTGTACTACATAGCCCATGAAAATGGAGACATGTTATTCTTCTGTAAGTATTAAACAATTTCTCTAAGAAAGAAAAAGGCTATTAAGGCTATTAATAGTGGATTATCTATGCTATGAAGAGTCATACCACAAAAAAATTAAGTGAAACTGCTTTAAAAAACAGCAAGTAAAAAGCCATACACATACTCAGGATTTTCAGAATAGATGTCTAGAAAGCAAGTCACACACCTAAATATTTGAACATTACATTACAAGCTGGGGATTTTTTAAGGAAAAATAGCTGTCACATACAAAAATTCAGTGTGGGCGTTTACAACCCTAACTCCCTGTCAAGGTGAAGATAAGCTGATGTGTATTTCATCTTAATGACTGTATGTAGATCCTATCAACTCTAACTGCCTTATGTATTTGTCAAGAAGAACAAGGCCCTGGAGTCAATTTGCAAAGTTTTCATGAATTTCACTAGTCAGTTGAAAAATAACATATTTACTTTGCTTAGAGAAAAATTAAATAATTCTAGGTGCTACAAGAAAACAGGAAAAACTTAATCTTTTTGTATTGTTCCAAGTTTTACAAGACCACAGTTTTATTTAAAATCAATTCACAGTCTGCTGAAATAAGTAGTCTTCATTTAAATGGGAACAATTAGTCAAATAGAGCTTCAAGCTACAGATGTGCTAAGCTATCCGTAATTTCATCTAACGATGCATCAGGATGGAAGACTGACTTCTGAACTCTATTTCTTGAGTTAGTTAAAATCTGTTCCCAGAAGATCATAGCAGCATGTATATCTAGACCTGAGTGCAACTCATATTTCTGTTCCTATGTTTTGTGAATGCAAATTCCTCTCTGATTAGTTCAGAAAATGTAAAGGTGTCCTCCACCATCTTCATGATTATTTCAGACCTCTGTCCCTTTTCCGCAATTACAAAGTTCTTATCCAGTCCTGGTTAAGCAGGAGAGGTCCCAGAACACCAGGATGTATAGTTAGTCACTGATTACCCAACATGAGGGCCCATCTACCAGGACAAGAAGGAGGATCTAGGAAATTATAGGACTGTCAGCCTGGTCTTGTTGCCAGGGGCGGTCATGGAACAGATCATTCTGATTGCAATCAAGTGGCATATAGAGGACAACCAGGGCATCAGGGCAGCCATAAAGAGTTTGTGAAAGGCAGTTCCAGCCTGACTAACCTGATCTCCTCCTATAACAAGGTGACCTGCTTATTAGATGAGTAAAAGGATACAGCTGTTGTCTATGGACTTTGGTAAAGCCTTTAACATAATATAAAACCTTTAACACCATAATACAGTGGGTACAGTTAGAATACTAACTGTATTCTTCTGGAGAAACTGGCTTTCCATGGTGTGACGGGTGTACTCTTCACTGAGTAGAAAACTGGTTGAATGGCCAAGCACAGAAAGTGGTGGTAAATATAGTTAAATCCAGCCAGTGGCTGGTGCCCAGTGGCACTCCCTAGGGCTCAGTGTTGGAGCCAGTCCTGCTTAATATATTTATCAATAATCTGGATGAAGAGATCAAGTGCACCCTCAGTAAGTTGACAGATGCACCAAGCTGAGTAGGAGCATTGATCTGCTGGAGTGTGGGAAGGCTCTGCAGGGAGGGATCTGGACAGGCTGGATGATGAGCAGAAGCCAGTGGTATGAGGTTCAACAAGGCCAGGTGCTGAGCTCTGCCCTTGAGTCACAACAACCCCAGGCAGTGCTACAGGCTTGGGACAGGCTTTCTGGGCTGGAGAGTTGCCAGGTGGAAAGGGACCTGGGGGTGCTGATGGATAATGGCTGAACACATCCAGCAATGTGCCCAAGCGACCAAGAAGGCCTATGGCATCCTGTCCTAGATCAGCAGTAGTGTGGCCAGCAGGACCAGGGCAGTGATTATCCCCATGTATTGGGCACTGGTGAGGCCACAGCTTGAATCCAGTGATCAATTTTGGGCCTCTAATTACAGGAAACTCATTGTAGTGCTGGAGTGTGTCTGCATGTGCAGAGCATAATGGAGGATAATGGAGCTGGTGAAGGGTCTGGAGCACAAGTCCCATGAGGAGTAATTGAGGGAGCTGCAGTTGTTTAGCCTGGAGAAAAGGAATATGAGTGCAGACCTTATCACTCTCTACAGCTGCCAGAAAGGAGGCTATAGAGAGGCATTAGCCTCTTGTCCAAGATGACAAGTGATAGGTAAGTAGAAAAACTCTCAAGTTGTGCCATGGAAGGGCTAGACTGGATATCTGGAAAAATTTCTTTGCTAAAAGAGTGGTTAGGCATTGGGACTGGTTGCGCAGGCAAGTGATGGAATCACCATCCCTGGAAGTGTTCAAAAAAGCATGTGACACTGGCATTTTTTAATGCCATTTAATGATGAACATGGCAGTACTGGCTGAATGGTTTGACTTCATGATCTTAGAGGGCTTTTCCAACCATAATGATTCTATCACTCTAAAGTTCCTGAAAAAAGAGGAAGAATTGTCCTGCTCTGTTCTGCCCTGATGCAGCCTCATCTTGAGTGCTGCGTACAGTTTTGGGCACCTCAATACACAGAGGATATAAAGCTATTAGAGTGTCAAAAGGAAGGCAACAGAAATGGTGAAAGAGCAGCTGAGGTTCAGCCTGGAGGAGACTGAGGACAGACCCCATTGCAGTTACACTTCCTCATGGGGGGAAGAGGAGGGGCAGCAACTGATCTCTTCTCTGTGGTAATCAGTAGTAGGACCCAAGGAAAAGATCTGAAGTTGTGTCGGGGGGGGTTGGGCTGGATATTAGGAAAAGGTTCTTCACCTAGAGGGTGTTTGGGCACTGGAACAGAGTCTCCAGGGAAGTGGTCACAGCATCAAGCCTGAGAGAGTTAAAAAGTGTTTAGACAAGGCACTCAAGTATGTGATGTGATTCTTGGGTTTGTTCTGTGCAGACAGAACTTGGATATTATGATCCTTGTTCATCAGGTTATTCTATCATTCTGTGATTCTATGCACTGATTATGTCAAACTTCAGTATGTTGTGCAGGTTCAATCAGAGCTTAAGCTACACTGACAGTCTACCTTAAACTTACAAAGGAAAAATGCAGCTCTTAATCTTTCTTCAAGCTCTTTGAAAGCTCTCTTTTCTATTTCTCTTGGTAGTTTTTATTTCCTTTTTTATTTCCTATGGACTACCTCATTGCTTTATCTGTCATATTTTACTAACATCTGGATACAATATTTAAAGCAGCTCTTTCTCTGGAGCTTTACCCCCCTATGTTCTAATACCTTTCTGCAGAAGAATATCACATGAAAATTGCTTCTCTTATCTAGCTGCATAAATAAATGTATTGTGCCAATTCATTTCCCACAATTTCATTCCTGATATATATTTTTAATTGCCTTGGTAAATTTGTCTTGCCACCCCACGAAAAATTTATCTTAGGGGCCATTTATTAGCCCTTTTAATCATGTTTCCTCATGGAGTGGTCACTTTCCATCCCACCACTTGATGTCACATCCCTGCATTGAAACAGTACTATAGTTTTGCTTACATTAAACTCTTTGACAAAAAAAATATTGTATTTTTTGGTTAAAGGAAGTACTGTCTGAATGCACACCACTTCAAACCTAGATGAATCTACAAACCCAATTCACGTAGAATAAGACCAGCAAGGATTCTCAGTCATTGTTGGTAACATTTATCCCAGCAATCAAGAGTAAAAAAGACCGCCACAGAATCAGTCTCTTTAATATTGAATCAACCTGAATATAGTATTTTTAGTACTTTACAGCATATTCATTGATTAACAAAAAAAATTATTGGGATTTATTTTTACATAATTGTAGGAAATAGTATTTGTTAAGCATCAACATTTTCTAAATGCATGTCAAAAGCTACCTATGCAATTGAGTTACTATATTACATATCTTGTTTGACTTTATAAATATAACATTGTTCCTTGTACAAACCACACTTGAAACACAAATCTTGTAGCTTCAACACAGAAAGGAGATCAGTGATAAGTTCAGAAAAAACATGGGATTTTTCAGTCTGTGAGGTGCAAGACAGGCCTTCTTAACTGTTTTTTTCTTCCCCACAGAACTGAGGACAGCACGAGTTTTTAAATTACAGAGGGGATAATGGTTTGTCAGTTATGAAGTGGATGTGTCTTCATAATATCATTCTTCCAGATGTTTCATTAAAGGTGGTATAATTTAACTTACTGCCTGCTAAGAAATAAATACTCTCATACAGCCAGGTCACAATACAGAGCCCCTTAAACCCACTCGGAAATAGAAAGGATCAGAGTGGGTCTTCAAATTTGTGGATTCATTTGACAATTGACAATCCCCATGAAAAATAAGACAGCAAACTTGCAGTAAATTATGCATATGAACTGCCATAGATATGGCAAAGACCTTTTACTTTCTTATACATTTACACGCTTATTAGTCAAACACCTCAAATATTAATGTTTGGGTTTTCTTCCTCCAAACTCTTACTCTTTTTCCCATGTGTAGTCCTGATTTCTGTAGTTACAAGTTGTTTAGGTGCTGTGCAAATGTGTGAGTGCACAGTATATTATGCACATGCTCTCAGAGAAGGGATGTAATAAGATCCCTTTACTACATTTAATGCACTGCCAACATAGGTTCTTTTGTTGTTGCTGTTGTTGGGGTTCAGGGGATTTTAGCTTTTGATGGTGTATGTCTCCAAGTATAAGAAAACTCTGACTGGATTTTGCTTTGCAAATCATGAAATAAAATATTGCAAATTATTCTAAGAGAGAGGTATTAAAGTTCTCTTTTTTTTTTTTTTTTGGGTAATTTAAAAAACCCCCAAAACTTTGTAACTAAGAAAATGAAACCATAAAAAGCTGAAGAAATCCATAATTCCACTTATATAAAAACACTAAAAATCAGAAAATTCAAATTTTTTTCTAAGGAATGCTTATTAGAATTAATAAGGGGTTTGGTCTTTGGGGTTCTTTAATAATTAAACATAGAAAAAAATGTTAATAAGCAGATTTAATTTCATTATAAAGCACTTGATAGACATCCTCACAGTCTGTTGCAATACATAGTATTTAATTAGAAATGAACAATGAGATAAATGGTGTTCCAAAAGAAGTGACAAAATACCAGACAGCAACATAAGTCCTTTTCTTAAAACGTGGAGTTATACATACTGTCACCCACAATGTATTTTTGCTTTTAGGTAAATTCTGTGTCCAGAAGTTATCCGAAGTTATCCATTATGCTGAAATATGCTGCACATTATGTGGAGATGTAGGTCCTTTTCTATATGGAACCAGAAAATTCTGTCATATCTAAAAAAACAAAATAA
This sequence comes from Acrocephalus scirpaceus scirpaceus, assembly GCA_910950805.1. NCBI lineage: Eukaryota > Metazoa > Chordata > Aves > Passeriformes > Sylviidae > Acrocephalus > Acrocephalus scirpaceus. The sequence continues at coordinate 36,945,284 of OU383776.1, forward strand.
TATTTAACTGAATATGATGTCATCCAAAAAGTCAAATCTTCATCCAAGCCATAGCTTTTAATTGGACCTGTTAAATTACAGTCTTTAGCTGATTATTCATATAGATTTTATTTCATGGATAAGGGGACAGAGGAGCATCCAAAATAATTTAGGGCAAAATTACCTCAACAATTTACTGTATAAATATATCATGGTACCACTTTACAGAATGCCCTCTCTCAGCTGTAGATACAACCAAATTACCCCATTTTAAGGGCCTGAAGAAAACAGCTACAGAATTCAGACAACTATGAGAAAGCAGTAAGGGATTTCCCCAAATTCCTTTAAAAAAAGCAACTCTATCTGCTTCCATATCTTCTTCAGTAATACCTAAAGTTTTTACTTTACAAAGGGTTTTTATACAGGACTATCAGATGCACCTGCCAGTTATGCAGTAATTTTGCTCCAGGGACCCCCAGTGTGGAAAGTCAAATTGTAGACAACTTCTTAAGTCAGCCTAAAACTGATTCAGTGACACCCAGCACAGTGGCAAAGGCAAACACCACACCCACACATTCCTTTCTCATATTTTTTTAACAGCAGCAGGACAGCCTTCTGTAAAATGTAATTCAAAGTATATATTTTAAATCTTTGGACATTGAATCTAGCATCCCTTCAGACCTGTGCTATAGCTCTTGCTCCAATTACCAAATGTTCCCGCTCTATCTCAGCCTTGCTAGAAGCTTAGAGCCAAAACTGACAGTTTAAATTAAACCACATTATTTGCCCACTACCACACACACAGAACAAAAATCTAAAATGTAAAAAATGTAAAAAATCTCCACGTCAAAAATTATAAATTTATTTTCAAAGATAAAAATCATGAAATCTAACTTCTGTGGAATAATGTGACAAGCAGCATCCTCAGTCATCACTATTCCAGGCATATGCAACCCTCATCAGAAATAGATATAGCTTATCACTGTTAACAAAGTTTTCAGACAAAAGAAAATAAAGTTACCAGGCAAAGTTAATTCATAGCATAAATCTAGTAGGTGTATTAGAGTAAGGAATCAGAAGGTTACACTATGCTTTAAGTCAGTATTGTCAAACAAATAGGAGTAGAAAGCAAAGGGAAGGTTGCAAGCCAAGTAAGATTTTATTGCCATCTGTTTTCAAATGAAATTTTTTCTTCCTACTTCACACTGTTTGGTCTTCAGAACAGTCTAGGCCAACTGAGAAGGCAGACACAGAAGAATTTTGCAAATTTATTGATTTCTCATGCTTATCCTGAAAAATAAAGGGAAGGAATGAGAGTAAAATAACTAAACAGCAATCTGTCAAAAATTAGAAAAGTAGACCAGGGGAGAGTGGGACGGAAAATTATCCTTTTATGCCATAACAGGTTGAAATTTTTGTACAGAAGATTTGTAAATGAATTCAAGAAAAAAAGTCTGAATAATCACAGCACCTCTGGAATGTGGGAGAACTGGGCTAAAATCTAGCTACACAAGAGTGTACAGGGTTGCCACTGATTTAAGACAATATTTCAGCAGAAAAATTTTTGGTAAACCCTAGGCACTCTGTGGAGCACAGGAAGGTATCAAGACCCGTGTGATGGGTGATGGAAAACTGTGGTTCTTATTGAGATCTTTCACATACAGGAAATGCATACTTCCAGTTTCTTTCAGGGTTATCTGAAGTCTCCTTACATTGAATTTTAAATCCTTGGAGCAGACAGAAATGCCATTATAGTTTCCACGTAAAAGCAAAATCCAAGAAGGAAGCTTTTTGCATCTGGAAAGCAAAAGTTTACATGTTGCTATGTTACTTTAGAAACTCTAAATAACATGTAGTAAACACTAACAAAACCATATTTCTTTCTAATAAATCTAAAGAGAGTAGATGAAAGGAATAATTGTAGCCTATTTGCCTGCAGTCATATCATGTTTGAAAATTTATGTCAGAAACCATAAAAAAAGGTGTTTAATTTTTGTCATAAAAATCAGGGGAATCACCTAAATCAGTAAGGAAACCTCTTTCAGAAGCTTCTCATGAAAGTATTCTGGAAAAAAAATTTGGGTGTAGCTAGCACAGGGTGAAGGATGAAGGATTTGTATTATGCTTTTAATGATATTATTAGGAGTTAAGTATAAGAATATTTACTTTTCACAAGTTACGAGTAACTTGAATCTCACAAATCCTATTATTAATGATGGAGTTATGAAGCTCTAGTATTCATTTTTTTTGTTCTAATTTTTGCCATGGTGTAATTGATTATCTATTAACTCTGATGGATTAAGGATATGGAAATTATGCTCTTGCTGCAGCTATGGAAAAATGTATTCCTGTTAAACTAAAACTCTGTTCTCTTTAGATCAGTAAATGTTTTCAATCATTCTCAAATTTAATTTTTGTATATTCTTATTCTTATCATCTTATCGTGATGTTTTTGATATTTGCTAAGTGTGAATCTAGAGATATAGGAATGTGATGTGAAAGAAGTATAGTTTCCTATTTTTTAATGAAAAATTAGCAGATGATATTATAAAGTTTTGATACCTACTGGGAGGACAAGCCTCATCTGTCTTCTATCCCTGTCTGCTGAAGCGAGTTCCCTCTGCCTGCTGGAAAGTGGCTTCCCAGCTAGACCTGGCTGCCCTGGCAGGGAATCATTTCAGATCCGGTTAGGCAGTCGCAGGGCGGACCAGCGACTTGCCCCGGTGGGTCAGGAGCTACACAAGCACTGTTGAGGAGGCTATGACAAAGGCAGGAAAAGGAGACTTTGTGGCAGTGCTACAGGTTGGCTTTTATTGTCATCTGCTCAGCATGCAGGCAAAGCCACGAAGTGAAGAATGGGGGCGGGGTAAGTGATTATAAGGGACCAGAAAAAGGGGCGTACAGAAGATGGAAAACCAGTCAGGAGAAAGGGGATGGCATACAGACAGCGAATCGAAAACGAGGGGTGGAGGATTTCCCAGCCTGTTCCAATCAGGGATCAATCTCTCCCAATCTTTCTAGAAGCAGGGGAGAGTCCTTCCCAGAGATTGACAGGCACAGGGAAATGAATAAATTTGACAGACACCAGCAGGTGGTGAAAAAAAAAGTGCAGGGACAAACCATTAGGGGAAAGAGATAGGGGGAACATGGGCTGAACCATTACAGAACTCAGCTAAGATGAACAGAAAAATAAAAACAGAAAACGCGCCGCTACAGTCAGCTATATATAGTAATCTACATTTCACTTCCCTAATATATATTGAATTCAGTTTCCACCCAGGCTTAAACTTAAACTGACATTTTTATTGTGCCAGTAGAACCAGAATGAGGTGGAGAACCACAATAGGTTTGATTCGAATCATTGTGATTTTTACGCAACTCTTATGACTTATGTTGTCTGCTGTTTCATCAGGTCAATCCAGGTAACTGAGGTTAGCAAGACTGAATTATGTTTTCTTTATAACTTTGCCTTTATGGTAAAACATTACTAGAGAAATAACAGTGAGAGTGAAGAGAGAACTAGTACAAAGCATTACATAGCTATTTTACTGTGGTTTTTGACTTTGTTCTAGAAAGCTTTAATCATTTGGTGCAGGTGTGCAAAGAATTATTTGTACCAATAAGTAGTTTGCTTCTGGAAAGGCTTTAATTGAAATTTAAGTAATAATTTTCTTTAACAGGCAGTGGGAAAACATCATTTCAGTTGTTCCTGACCTATATAAGAATTTAAGATAAATTTAATAAAAGTTTTAACTGCACTTTCCATCACTACATTAACAAAATTTTAACCTGTTCTGTTTTGTGCAATTATCATTTGGCTAATGCATTTCTCCAATAAATATGTGACTTATTTCTCTTCCTTCCTATAGATTTTCTTCCTCTTGTTTCATCTTGCCAAAAGACTACTGTATCTGTCAGGCCACACGATTTTCTCAGGTAGCTTTCACTCTAATTGATCTTATAAAGAAAATGAATACAGATTGCTTTAAAAAAATTGAACCCAAGAAATTATGATGTGGGTTTTTTTCCTGATAAATGGATTATCATGTGAGAGATTACCATTATTTATTATGATCCTAAATTTCACAACACCTTGAAAAATGTGTTATTCACAGTGACCTACTTTTAGACCACATATCCTTCCTTAGAATAAGCTCTACTTAACAGATACAACTTTATTTTAGGAGACAAATCAGACATTGTCACCCAATATTGCTTTTGTTTCTGCTCTACTAAATTTTAAGGTATGCTTTCCTATGGATAGAAGACTGAACAGCTCTACAGAAATGGCAAATCTTTACTAAGTTCGTGGATCCTAAATTACAATCAGACCACCTCATGGTGGAAAGGTCAACCAGGGTGCAGAACACTGAAGAGATCACAGTTCTACCACCTTAATCTATAAACTATATCAGTCCTATTAATATTCAAAGACAACTCATTCTCCTGACAAATCAGGAGAACAAAAGGGGAGAGATTAATCAAGTTATGCACTAAACATCATAATGGGCCTTGGAAACTGTAAAATGCTTGATTCCTATCCAATGTAAAATTAACCCATTTTCAACGTTTACATGTTCCATAGACTAGAATATGTCATCTGCCTCATAGAAATCACTGAGCAGATGAGATTTCCTGGACCAACACATAATTCTCATCACAGTAGCGAGAAATCCAGACAAATGGGCATAAAATTTTGTATCTTCTTTCTGTTGCCAACAGAAGTCTTTGAAACAAAGCCATACTTTATAGATTTAACATCTTTGTATGGCCTCTCATTTCAAAAAACAAAACCTGACAGATTTGAAGTCAGAAAATTCAAGCAATTTCACGTGTACAAATTTCGTCAGTTTCAAGATTATTTTATGGCAGAAATAAAATATTATAATCATTCCTTCTTAAAGAAGAGGAAGCAAAGACACCTACTCCAAATTTTGATTAATTAACCTACATTGCACAATTTAAAAATCCTGGCTTTAAATATCAAAATGTCAACACTGATCACCTTGAACAGGTTTGTTAGAAGCATTTTTCTGTCAGCATGCCTATCTTAATTATATCAACCTTCATAAATTTCAATCATAAATTTGTACGATTAGCATAATTCCTAATTTTAATAGACCATGATTGTCAGATGAATATTTAGTTTAGAATATACATAGCACTGTTAAAAGAGGATCTTGCTAACGAAATATATTATTTGATTAATAAAAATGACATTTTTCTATCACAGTTGTGAACTTCAAATAATAAACATCTCTTTTTATTCAACATATTTTAACATTAGGCTTTGCGAAAATTAAAATGTCGGTTTCAGGGTTCGTTATGATCCAACACAAATATTTTTTATTAATAATTATTTTATTTTAAAAATTTTACTTTTACTTTTAAATGCTGATTATTCTTCTACAAATGACTATTTTTTACTCTTGTGACTTCCTCAGTCAAATACAATTCACTAAAAGTAGAGACCTTATTTTTAGAGATTCTTTTAAAGTGGTCACAATTTAAAACAAGTAAGAAGGCAAAAGTGGAAACATTTGTGCTTTGTTTCAGATCCTTGAGAAGAGTTGATCTTGAACCTGTAACATACACCAAGACATATCAAGGCAAGAAAGACTTAATATATCTCCTTTTACAGATTCTTCTGTGCTAACGAATGGCAAGCAGATTCACAGAAACAATTAAGTAACCAATGAAATTATCTCAGCACTATATGCATTAGTATCTCTCACAATAAGAGAAGCATACATAAAAATTCACTTCATGGGATTCAGATGTCTCAGAAGCTCTCTTATACAAAGAGCTCAGATACTGATATAAATACATTTCCATATTTATTTGTACTACCACTTGGCTTTTAGGTGTAATCAGTTGAGAAAGGTGCCGGTCAAAGTAAAATCTATGACACCAAGCTTACACAACCAAAAAATACATTTAAATTTGAGAATCTTCAAGGTCAAAAGTAGCAGTGCTGTCTGTGCATAAAGTAATTTCGCTCAATCAACCATTATTATGAAATACAATCTCTCAGATCATTATGTTTTTTTAACCAATGCTACAAAACAATCCATGAGACCATTGCTCAGAATTTTCTCCTCACCTCCCCACAGCGTTTATTTCCATGTTTTTATGCAAAAAAGCTTGTAAAAGAAAGCCATCAGTGATGAAAGAATAAAAGGGGATTTAATATATGTTTTCTGTGAATGCACTGAAGTCTGTCTCAAGATATGTGGATTCAGAGAAATAATGCAGTTCTTTAAGATTGGTAATATGTAGCTTGAAACACCATTCTGTGATATGTCAAATTGTCCACGAATGCTTATGACTATTAATGATGGTGAATTTGAAACAGCCTGCAAGTATTACTGATTCGGGAGAATTAGTTTAAAAGAGTTTAACGCTAAATTTAATATCCCAAATGCAGCACTAGTTTGTAAGTGTCAGAACAACTCCATATTTGCCTACTCACAGCAATGCCTTCATTTGTCTCAAATGAAGTATGAGACTATTTTGGAAAGAAACTAGAAGATTCTCTAAGAAATGTACTCAAATATGCACACTGTTGCCATTTATTTTAAAATTTTAAGTCTAATTCCACACCAAAGATGGCTAGGACAGCTAGAGAATTATCATCATTCGGATATTTGTCAAAAAAGGAATGATAGGTACAAAAGCAAAAGAGCCTCTTTTGTTTCCCAGAGGAAATCTTAGATTTCCCTTAGCCTTTTTTGACAATAAGGAAAGTACAGCACTGAACCAACACTCAAAGAAATTGGTAGTATAGCACAAGCTAAGGCAGACCTTAAAAATTACTTTCTTAAATTGCCTAAGCAATTAAATACTTCAATGGCTTAAGAACAATAAAGTAATTCTGTTTGTGGATTTTCTATACAGAAATCAGTATCAGTATTGCTATTTGGATATGTCATAGTTATTTCATGTCAGTATATATAGGGATTCTTTTATGTGTCTTGTTTATTTTCTGTTCTTCATTTATCATAGAGAAGTATTGATATTTATTTTACTCAAATTGTACAGACCCTGGATTTGGATTAATTTTTCTAATACCTTGAAATTATTTCTATTCCATATTTGAGCAGATTATGGGGGGAAAAAAGGAAAAGTACATTTTTTACCTAGTTATTTAAAAATATTAGGGTAAATGTCCTTAACTTTCAACTATTTATCTAGTTCTGAAGTTGATTATACTGGAAGTATATTAGACCAAGTGGTGATTTTTAACTTTTTTATGTATCTCAATGTCTAGAAAAGAGGTGTTTTAAGGGGCAGCTTCACAAAGGTGTCTAACCTATTTCTTCGATCCTGCTTGCTTAGTAATTGCATTCCTACTCCCATGTCAAATGGTCATCAGTTTTCCCTGCTTTCTTTGGAATATGATTATCATGTGAGAGATTACCATTATTTATTATGATCCTAAATTTAGCCAGTCTAATGACTGTATTTAAATATTAGTTTTCTATATTTCATCCTCATTTTCACTTTAGGGTTGTTTTTTTGGGGGGGGTTTGGTTTGGTTTGGTTTGGTTTTGGTTTTGGTTTTTTGTTTTGTTTTGTTTTGTTTTGGTTGGTTGGGTTTTGGTTTTGTTGTTGTTGGTTTTGTTGGGCTTTTTTCGGGGGGTGGGGGGGGTTTGGTTGGTTTCCTTTTTTTTGCAATTTAACCTAAAAAGCTACCATGCCTTTATTCAAGGAAGTCTCAATGGAAAGAGAAGCCATACCTCATGACAGTAGAGGGTATATGAAATTGCATTTATGAAATTTAGAATGTATATGCCAGTTGAAATTAATTCAAACCTATTAAGAAAGAAGTACATTTTTCTGCAGAATATGAATGTTTTAAATTAGAATTAGGCTATATGGTATATAGACCCCTCCTTACTACAACTTCAACAAATAAAAGAAAGTACAAAAATAATAGTCAGGCACTTCAAAGTTGCTATTAAACTTCCTAAAAATTTTGAAAAGCATATTCTGTCATCAGGTATTTTGTGCAGGGTCAAGTATTAATCTGAATTTAAGAAGTTATATATCTTTTATAGTATCTATAACAAAAAAAAAAAAAGATATTCAGAATGGATATAAGATTTTTTTTTTCTTTAGGGCAGTAAAGCAAAAAAAGTAGGTTATCCATAGAGGCCATTTAGGCACCATATCCAGAGGTTTTGAAACCTCACTGGATGAAGCCTTGAGCAGCCTGGTGTGAGATCATAACTGATTCTTCTGCAAGAAGGAAGGAAGTTCCTGAGATCCTTCTGAACCTGAATTGTCCTAAAAATTATTTTTATTCTCAGTGAAGGGCAAAACCAGAAGAAAAATACATATAAAAAGAAAACCAAACCCTTTTTAAAATTATCATCAAGAAGAGGTCCAAAATCTAGTAAATGCAGATAGCAAATCTATTATTAGTGGACAGGGTCGCCAAATAGGTCCTGAAGTTTTTCCCCCTTTTTCTTATAAATGTATTTCATTGCATGAAATTTTATTTAAATGTATTTTTCCCCAATCTTTAACTGATGGCCCATTAATTTCTTAATACAACAAACACCCAGAAAATTTAAGACCAAAAATGTTAAAGTGATGAGTTTTTACTTTTTAAAATACTTTTATTTTCATTTATATGATACCTTTAAAAAATACAGAATAATTACATAGTCTTTAATATTTCTTTATACTTTCTGGATCAAGAAATAATTTGCTGCATTTGAAAACCCCCTCAATGCAGTACAAATACTATTTCAGTAGCCATCCTATCCTAAATTCTTACTAAGCAGAAGTTTGTTTTTAGAAACTGAGTATAATGCGTTAATGTAAAACAAGACTAAAGTAAGTTTCTTAAGTGCAAACATCTTTCTTGCTAATTTAAATAATAATTAAATTTTATTATTTAAATTACTACATATAAATAAACTCATGGAGTACAAAACACACAATGATATCAGTAGTGATATCTTGAACTAAAATTTGAAAATGCAGTCACATTCTGAGATCACAGTGTGACACAGGGGAGGAAGGTTGACTAGCAGATTAATTGGTACTGGGAGTTTAATGAGAAAAACTGAAAGAATTGTCCAGGAAAGGTAGCATTAATCTCAAATAAGTTCATATTTCAGTGACTTTAAAAACAATAATAAAAATTTAGTACATTATTTCATTTCATGATTATATTACTACATTTAATTTCCACATTTATAGGAGGAATAATAGGATACTTTAACAATATATACTGAAATATACTAATTACATTTTAGAAAACCCAAAGAACAATAATTTGTTCAAAAGATCCAGATATTATCAACAATTATTAAAAGCAAGCATAAGATCGAGTTACATAATAACAGGTTAGACAACATCAAGCCATACTAATTTTTCCAGGTATTAATCTAATTTCATACAGTCAATTTCTCTCCACTGCCAGCTATGTCAGTTGATTCTTATCTTGTCCTAGGTTTCCTGATTACTAATGATTACCAAAAGACATGTTTTCCTTATGGACCACAGCATTATCTGTTTCCAAGTTAATCCATCAACTGAAGTGGAAAGAAAGTTTATTTTGCTGTGGATGTGCTGTGAAATGCTCAGTGGAGGTGAAATAGATCATGCTATACATGTCCTCAGAATAAGTTTCTGAAGAGGGTTGTGTAAAGATAACATTGAAAGTCAGACAGTTCCCTGAAGCCACTCTTCCCACAGACTAGTTTAGACTAAGATTTACAAAAAGTAAAAATTTATTAACAAAATGCTAAATAGTTACATCAATTACGCCAACCATTTTGCATTGGCACAAAAAATAATAAAAGAGAATAAGAATAATTATAATTCATTTCCTCCCACCTTATTACCTTAAAAGGCATACTGTCAGCCCTTTTGAATGCAGAGGACTGAACATTACTGTCATGGTAGCTAGTAATAAAATCAGAAGGATTTCCAGTAGTGATGCTCGTTATTGATCTACTCTATTATTTACAGCGGCTATAGACAGAGTTAAAAATACAGTATATTTCAGGGACTTAATTTCTTAATTTACTAGTAAACTTCATTAGTAAGTGAAGCACCAAAAGAGCTTACTTCAATTTTGTAAAATTTACACGTCAGCCGAACACAAACAAAGTATTCCATATTTCCATATTCTAAATGAAGTGCATATGTAGCGGTCAACTAGGCTTGGGTTAACACAAGAAAAAAATCGAAGTGTAATCAGGCTGCAAAATTGAGTCAATATTTTTAAGAAGAAATAGAATTGATAAAAGTACATAGAACAGCCAAACTACAAAAATATTTGTCCAGCAGTAACTGCTGGATGACTTTGCTGTTTCTCACCCATCAAATTCAGTGAAAGAAGCAGTGAATGTATTAACTTTAACGCTTAAAGAGCTGCCTGGTGGGATAAACTCTTGGCTATATAAATTAAGAAGCATACCAAGTAACCTTCAGAGTTTTTATGAAACCATGTCCTGACAAAAAAGCTGTACTCAAAATAACAAATATGTACAATACTTTAGACCAATATTTAGGGACACTTCTGTACTTATTATGAAAATAAGCTTCTGAATATAAAGGCAAATTTCAAAAAAAACTTAGGAGGAGCTCAAGAAAGCAGCTGTAGCAGGAGACATTAAGAGATCGAAACCCCTTTCAAAGTATACCTTAAGCATTCAGTAAATATTCCCATTATTTTGTACAAATTATTTTTTCTTTCCAAGTCTCATGACTTTCATTATGCAGACCTGTAAAACACTTGTCCCACTTTACAGGCAGATTGACTTTGTAGAGAAGGCTGATCCTCATGGTCTCATCTATCTCATATTGTTCTGTGCGAGAAATTTAGGAATGTCTGACAACTGTGATAAGGACCACCTTTTTTGAACTTGAAAAGTAAAATATTACCATTCCAACTCTGCCTTCAACAAAGCAGGATGATTATTTAACTCATTTTGCATGTAAGAACTTCTAAAAAAAGTAAATATTATCTCTTGGGTTTTGTTTATTGGCTAATATAACTTCTTAATTAATATATACGATTTTTTTAAAAACAGTCACATAGCACTACAAGTGGAATAGAAGTGATCTCTCTGACTCTAGCTGGCATTGCTTCACATGTTGGTTTTTTTTTTTCCATAGTTAAGGAACTGCTACAGTAATATTTTTGGACTCTATTTCTACTATATACATTAACTTTCTCATCTCCTTTTAACTGAAAGCAGAAAATTACACAATAAAAATTTTATTCAGATTATCATTACCCAGTTACTGCTTTACAGCTGTGTAATGGTCAACGTTGCCTTAGCCTAAAGTCCCACTTTAGAATAATTAACCTAAAAAATGTGACCTTCTGAACAAAGACTTAACTTGCCCTAAGGAGGAGGAAAGAGGAGTTGGCCGTGTAAAAGAAGGTAATAAAATGTTTCATTCTTTAGCTTTCTTCTAGGCATGCCTACCAATGACATTTCTGTTCAGACATATATGATGGTAAATTTACATAATTTTGCCAGGACAAAAGCATTTTTATCCTGGTTAAACTCAATTGCCTACTTTTAATGTAACAAAAAAATTCTTTATGTTTTTCAAGAGTCAATGCAGAATGACTCTGCAAGGAGAGTCTACATAAATTTAATTCTTGGAGGTCAACTGTACTAAATTCATAGACAGGTTCCCACCTTTTATGCATTCAGCTCTCACTAAATGTTGTTTTTAGGACTTACTTTGAATCCTTTTTTTTTCTAATGTATGTCACTTGTAACATCAAAACACCATGATTTTCAAGTTTCCTATAATAATTGTTTTTTTCAAAGTGTTACTAGAAATGTATTCTCTTCATTGCATGCTGAGGGAAACATTATCTTATCACTCACATTGTTGAGTCTACACTGTGTGTAAACCATACATATATAGTAACTTAAGAAATAGAACTTCAGTGCTAGAAAAATGCTGATTCACTGGCAGCAAAATGACATTTACAAAAATACCACATTCTCAAAGGCATTAACTAATGTTCTTTCTTCTGTTACTGTACATAGTCTACATGAAGGGTAGGTACTATTCAGCGAGAAGTAGCAAAAATGTAACAATGCAGTTAAGAGGTTGTCCTAGGGTGACGTTATAATATTTGTATCCCCAATTGTCTGTTGACAATTGTTGAGGGGAGGGGAGGGCCCCTTAGGAGGTTTTCTCCCAAATCTGCCTGAAACCAGGACAGAGGTTAAAAAAATGTAGTCAATTTGAAAAAGGAAAACAAGAAAAACAATCAAAGTAAAATAAGAACTAAAAACCAATTCATTAATTTCAATCAAATTATTCTTCTGTTAATGTACCATTTATCCAGTGATCAGATAGGTTTGTGTAATTTTATATATGCAGCCTTAGTTAACACTGGTTTCAATTTTAACAGTCATAACCATTTGGTAGAGAGTGAACTTACACAGAAGTATAATAATTTTCAGCTATCCCAGAATTGTGATAATGTATTCTCTAATGTTTAAAATTATCTTATAGGATCATAAAATCACAGAATATTCTGAATTTAAAGGAACACCAAAGGATCATAGAGATCAGCTTTTGGCACTGCACAGGACAACCCCAAAAATCACACTGTATTCCTGAGAGCCTAATCCAAACACTTCTTGAAGTTGAGTAAGCTTGGTGGATTTTAAAATGCCATAATTTAGAAAACAGGACTCACCTATTTTTATGCATTTTCACTGTAATCTGATACAATGAACAAACTGCATCATTTCTGAGCTAGGAAAAAATCTCTCTGCAGCATTAGCAAAATCTCAGTTCAAAAAAAGTTCAGCCTGAAAAAAAAGATCTGATTTTGCAATCATTTTATACACTTTTTTGTAAAAATTAAGTATAGTGTCTGTACATAATTCTCTCTTTTGATTGATTTGTTTTGGTTTTTTTCCAAGAAGAGGCTACCTCTGAAATAAATGCAAAAATATCCTCCTATCCACTCTGCAGCCACAGTTAAGTCTTTGTCTTAGGGATTCTACATTGTAAAGGAAGATGATCCAAATAAATTCCATCCAGTCCTAGTTCAAAAATTATGAATTAATTTCTATTACTAAATTTTCTCTTTTAAGTGTCACTGTTCTGCTATTTGTTCACTGTCAGGCTGCATGTGGTGCCTCATTCTGGGGTCTTTGCAATTTCACATCCTGCGAAATCTATTGAACTTAGTCTAATTACTCTCGTGGCACAAGAAGCTTACTAAAGGCTAGAGTTCTATTCATCCCAAATTACAGTTCACAAAATTTTAAACTTATGACTGACATAGATACCAAATTTTCTGAAGTATAAGCCTCTATTTAGAAGAAAAATATTATTTAGAAGAAAAATTTAAAAATTGTCTTTTTCTTGATTAGGACTTTTGCTTGATTAGCTTATCCAATATTATAATATTTTATCATACAATGGTTTCCTGGAACATTAAACTATACTATTGTGCTGATTTGAAAGCAAAACCAGTGAGAGACTCCAAGTCAGAAACACAACTTAAGATGAAAAGAAAACAAGTAAAATAAAGTAAAATAAAGTAAAATAAAATAAATGCAACAGTACAAAAAACCACTGACAAAGTCAGAATACAACCTGACACCCTGTTAGGGTGGTAGTAGCAGTCCAGATGAAATAGTCTTGTTGAAACAGTGATCCTGTAGAAAGGTCTGGTAGCTCTTGTCCTCTGGGAGTCCAGTGGGTAAGGCTGCCTGTGCTGTCCCAAACACCAGATTATATCCAGGTGGGAATGCTTGGCTCCTCCAAGTTACTTGTTATTGAGTTCAGTTTAGGTAGTTAACTGAAGGGTCACAAAGGCCTAGTATTTACAAGAATAATTATAAGACATACTATCCAAACAATAAGTCATTGAAAATTCTTTTCTGGAGCAGCACCGTAATGTGCCATTGTGTTAAACACCATTTAAATGCCAGCAGCTTCCTTTCTGTCACTTATTAACTGTTCTTAATATGCAGAGATAATCTTGGGAAGTTGTAGGTATATCCAAAAGAAAATTCAAAATTACACATTAAGAAATATTTTGATATTTTTGATTGCTACAAATCTTAGTTGGAAGCAAAAAAGAGAAAAGTCTGGATAAAAAACAGCCATGAAAAGTTATTTACTTGAAAGCTATGTCTCTAGCTTTCAGGAGCTCCTTCCTGAAAACATTATATCTTTCACTATATATATATAGTGAAAGATATATATATAGATATAGATATATATATATAGATATATATATATATATATATATAAAGCTGTCAGTTAAATAGAAAGCTTTATATATATATAAAGCTGTCAGTTAAATAGAAAGAAACATAGTCTTAATTACCATTTTTGAGTCTCATGGGATAGAAAACCATTAATTTGTAGTCTGTATACATATTTGAGATGTAACAAATTTATTATTTATAAATTTTACAACTTTTTTTTTTCCTGAAACTTTTGTTTACACCCCATACCTGCTCACTTAAGGACTGGAAAAAAAAAATAAAACTCAAACATCTGACTGATCTGTGTATCTTAAACCAATGACAGCATTATATGTCTTAATACTTTAGCACTTAAGAGGTTAGGAAAAACTATCCAAGAAAGTAACAAAAAACCCTTTCTATTTCCTCACTCATTTTGAAGTACCTGAATGTAAAATATATAAAATGAAAGCTGTGGCTCTTTGTCTGAGAAAATGAAAATTATCACCTCCCCCTCACCAGAAGAAAAAAAAATATTTCTGAAAGAGAGAACTTAGGTTAGATATTTCTCTCATCTTTATCCATTTCCTGCTTCTCCTCCAATCTCTCTCAAAAATTCTTAAAAATTAAGATTCACATGAACATCATGGGTAACAGGAGACTCATTCTCTTAGCAAGAGAAGCAGTGCCAAAATTCTTCATAGTCAAGATTTAGTTATTATTTTATATTTGTATGTTTTGGACAAAGTGTATTAATTAATAACTGGTCAGGTAGATGTTCCTCTTCAGTAATATGTCACTTAACAAATAACTATGGACAGATTCAGCCTGGCACTATAAGTTTTGAAGCTCTATGGAACATGTGGTGTCCAGAACACTTCCATTTTTTTACAAGGACAGAATACATACAGAAAGATCTCTTCAGGCCATTCAGTGAGAACAACTCCTAACAAGAAATTTTTCATATATGCTTAGTTTCATTTTGCTCTGTGGAAGGGGAAATGTCCTGGGGTGAAAGGGTAGAAAGGGAATAATTTTCTTGGCAACCCCCTGCCATAAATCTCTGTAAGGTGATGCCTCTCCTGTAGGGATAATGAGGGTGCAATAGACAGAAAAAGCAATTATTTAGTTTGACATAAATCAACAATATGAATACTGCTTTTAAGTTGTCTTATTTCAGAAGAGAAGGAGTACGCTTTCATAACTCTAATTTGTAGTGGTAAAACTACTACAGATTTCTTGCTTCCAGTTTACCGTGGCTTTATTGTAGTGTTTCTGACAACTACATAGCAGTGTAGTTGTCAGAAACCACTTAATTCCAACAGGCTCAGAAGTTTGCAGCTGTACTAATTGGATCACAGGTCTCTTTCCCTGCTAGTACCTTGCTAACTTTCACTCCCTTCAAAGGAGTCAGACTTGAGGAAGGCTCTCCATTAGACACTGTAGTCATCGCTATACAACACCAAAACTTTAGTCTGACTTTCTGCTTACATGGCTTTACAGAGTATTTACGGTTTTATTCTTCCACTTTTCATTTGCTATTTATATTCATCATATATTTATATCCATGTTTGGAAGAGTAGGAATTTCTCTTACAAGTTTAATTTTCCCTCTAGTTTACTGATTTGTTTTTCATTACTGGAGGCTTGCTGATACAACTTATCTCAGCTGCAACTGCAGCCTGTCTTTCCTCCAAAGACTGCAGCTTGCAGTTTATCAGCTTTGGGCAGCATCTTAGCATCTGTTTTGCGCCCGAATCTGCTGGTTTGTTATGATTCCAGTAAGAGAGGCACTCAGACTCTGCAAAGTATCAATTCAAATACCATTTATTAAAGATAACACTACACAGAAAGAGTAATCTTAAGTCTCTCAGATGCTGGGAATCTCAAGCTATGCAACATCAAATGTGTCTTTGATCTTTGATTAGGACACGGCACACAGTGCAGCTTCTGTCTTACCCAGACACCCATTTTAATCATTCACAAAGAAAGAATTTTTTCTACTACTGTCCACAGGTCCTGCCACAGGGGGCAGGGTCTCTTCCCTTTCTCTGCATGGTGAATATGGTGGCTTCAGGAAAGGAATGCCTGTCTCCACTGGCCTGTTTGCCCATCCGTTGGAGTCTTGAGGACCTATGTGTCATGGCAGAGCTCCATTTTCATAGACTCCTTCTTCTGGCCCTATGCCATCATTGACCTGACCATTCTCAACCACATGGAACAATGCCAGTTCTGCAAGGTTGGTCTGAGGACTAGGCCAGTAATGAAGCTGGGGATGGTCTTTCACCAGGATCCCCTCTGGAGCTTCTGTCAGGAACAGACCCAAAGCAGGGATGCTTGCTGGAAACATCAAGGACAGGGCACAGTGGGCTGTGATGTGGGGGTGCACCCCAGCAGCCTCCCAGACATGGCTGTAGACAGTGATGTGCTCCTCCTGGAGGTAAGCCACACCCTCCCAGTGCTGTCCAAGTGGACCTGAGAGCCACTGCATGAAGCCAGGGGGTCCGTGGGAGACTGGACAAAGCCATGCACGATCCGACCAATATGGTTAATACATGCATTCTCCTTTTATTGCTACAAAATGGTGGGTTATATACAGGAGTACATAGTTTACACTAACAGGTGCATTCTAATTGGCACTTGAGCAGAAAGGAATGTAAACAATCCTAACTTTAAGGTCATCATGGTAAAACTGCTAAAACTATACTAATTAATACTAAACACACCTTAATTGAATTTACTGCTGCACCACAGGCTTGCTCACCACTACTCAGGCCCAAATCTGAGGCCTTACCCAGGATAGCTCAGGCCCAATCTTAAAGTGGATTGTGCCCTCTAAGAAATTTTGCAACTACTGCAGGAGGAGATGGTACAGTGGAGAGAGGTACTGGGGGCCATACTAAGGTACAGTTGAGCTGGACTTCCTGAGGGACAGTGTCCCCTCAGAGCTGCTGAGGGTGGATGTGAACTAGGCTGCAGATAGAGGCATGACCACCTCTGTAAGCCCCTGTGCTGGCAGAGCTGGACCCAGAAGAAGATTAATAAAACGTGATTTTCATTAATCCTGGGCATCCAGTGAATGTGGGGTCAAGAAACCTCCTGGGTTACCCTAATACTATCCAAAATGTAAAAAAAAAAAATCTCTAGCCCTGGCATTATGATTCTTCCATCTATCCTACAGATGGGGATGCAACACCCTCAGTGCCTGACCTCAGTGGGGGCTGAACACTGCTGAAACCCACCAAATGAAGGAACTGAATTATCTAGTACTCCAGTGAGTGTGCTGGCATCTGGAGAGTTAGATGAGCTGGAGAATGGGTGGTGGGTACCACCCTGAGCAGTAACATCAGCTCAGGGCAGTGCTGGTTTCATGGTTGGATTTGGTGGGGCATGAGTGTCCTCGAAGGGGTAATTCCAATTATAAGTGTTCAACAGTGGTAACTGGAGCTGAGGACATGGGAGTTTGAGTGGACGAGAAGCTCATCACGACTCAAAAATGTGCACTTGCAGCCCAGAAAGCGAACCACACCCTGAGTTGCATCCAACGCAGTGTGGGCAGCAGGTCAAGGGAGGTGGTTTTTTCCCTCTACGCTTCCCTCTTGAGACTCCCAGTGGAGTACTGCATTTGGACTGGATTGTTAGAAATAAGAATCCTGAATTCACAAAATGTGATACCCTATCCCATGCAAATTCTTGGAGTTCTGCTCCTTTATATTGTAAGTTTAGCTAATCTCATTATAGTGAAAGTCGAAAACATTTTTTCATTTGTCTTCACCAGCCACTCAGCTTGCTTTGGTGATTATATATAAACACAACAGGACCACTACATATTTAGAAAATGAAATATTATCATGGTATTAGTGTTTAGAAGGTCTACTTCTGAAGAATTAAGGAAACTCAGAATATATGAGTGAGAGAGAGAGAGGAGAAATCATTGACTAATGGGATGAGTTCTTCTTCACTGTTACTGATGAAAACCTAGCAGAGAGTGACTAAGTCTGTTTTTTACTAAAATGATTCATAACTCCTTTTATCAGATCTTGCTCAAAATCTATATTAGGAAATTAACAGCTTTGGCAATTATCCTGTTACAAATTTTCTTACTTTTCTATAAGCATTCTCATGAGACGGCAACAGATTCCTTTCAATATGAGACTTTACCAATGGCATGTCAATCTGGAGGCGTTAGTAATGTCTTCTCTTGTTTAATGGTGTACCAATGTTTCCTTCTTAAAGAATAGTATTGTAGCAGTCAAAGAAGAATTATGCTACTTACATGCTGAGGCAATTTTCTTACATGATACCTGTTAAAGTCACCTTCTAAATGTTCTCTTTTGATAAACAAAGAAACAGTTCGATTCCCTGTCCATACAAAGTCTCCTGTTGAAAGAAGGCTAGGTAAGCTATGAGTAATGATCTCTTCTGGTTGGTGGCACAACTTTCTGCCCTACCATCCAGGTCATTCAGAACAGAATCATAGAGTAGCTTGGGCTAGATCATCTAGTTCCAACCCCCAGCCATGGACAGGGATTTCACCCACTAGACCAGATTGCTCAGAGCATCATCCAACCTGGCCTTGAATACTTCCAGGCATGGGCATCCACTTTTCTAGGAAACCCATTTCAGTGCCTCACCACCCACTGAGTACAGAATTTCTTCAACAACTAGACTAATCTGTCTTCTTTTAATTTAAAACTGTCTCCTCTTGTCCTATCAGTACCTGTCCATATAAAAATCTACTGTTCCTCTTTTTTATAAGACCCATTTAGGTACTGGAAGGTCTCAGTAAAGTCTCCCAGGAGCCTTCTCTTTTCCAGGCTGAACTACCCCAACTCTGTCATCTTGTCTTCATAGGAGAGGTCCATCTCTCTGTCTGCTTATCCAGCCCATACTTCAACAACTTCTCTATGAAGATTGGAGACTGAGGCTTTGTTTTTAAAATGACGTTAATACATTGTTTTGCTTGTAACCCATTAATGGTCTTAAACATTTAAAGGGACAGAGGCGATTAACTGGCACTGACTTTACCCTGTGTTGTTGTTAATATATTGTATGTTATGTAAATCATCTCCTATACTGCAAAGGGTTTAGCAGGTTTTATTTTTTATAATAATTCTTGTCTTTTTCAACTGCTGCAGTACACCAGACAGTCACAAGCCAGAAAGTGAATCATGATAAAAAGGGATGCCAACTGTGAGTAACCTATTGATGTGCATGCTTTTCAATAAAACAGATGAATCTGTTTGTATTTTTAAATTCTCGGACTAAAAACAGACCCTGGAATGAATATTACTAGCTTAAGCAAAGACAAGAAAATATTCCAATATTGTTCACTCCTCGTATTAGTTCTATTGTTGAATGAAATTCTGAAACAAAGCCATAATGATTCATTAAAGTGCAATAAAAGAGTTAAAGGAAAAGTTCTTCTCTCTTTCTGTCATGTTGCTCTACCTTTCCCCTTTTAAAGTGAATCAACTTGTCTAATGACCTAAAATTATTCAATAACTGAAATGATTCCTCTGCCTGCTGGAAAGTGGCTTCCAGCTAGTCCCGGCTGCCCTGGCTGGGAATCGTTTCAGACCCCGTTAGGCAGTCGCAGGCAGACCGGCAACCACCCCCCGGTGGGTCAGGAGCTACACGAAAGCTGTTGGTGAGGCTACGACAAAGGTAGGCAAAGGAGACTTTGTGGCAAGATGGAGTTTATTGTCACCTGCTCAGCATGCAGGCGGGCCACAAAGTGAACAAGAGGGGCGGGGTGTTCTTATAAGGGACCAGGAGAAGGGGGCGGACACAAGAGGAAAAACCAATCAGGGGAGTGGGGATGGCACACAGACAACGAATAGGAACTGAGGGGTGGGGGATTTTCCAGCCTGTTCCAATCAGGGACTGACTTCTCCCGAGCCTTCCAGAAAGAGGGGAGAGTCCTTCCGAGATTGACAAGCACAGGTGCTGGACAAACAAGTGCAGGGTGAAACCATCTGGGAGAGGGAATAGGGGGAACATGGACTAAACCATTACAGAAACAATTAATATTAACAATAAATAAAAATAGAAAATGCACCGCTACAAATAACCCAATCCTTTTCTTTACCAAAATGTATCTTTTCTCTATATTCTATAAATAGATCTTGAAAAATATACCAATTATCTTAAGACCTGCTTCTGCTCTTCTTGGCCCCTCTGGGACTGCATTTGATGTCTTGCACATAATGAAAGAGGAAAAAAATGCTGTCATGAAAGGAGTTTATTAGGGACTATTCCTGCATCTCCCATTTCTGTCGGCTAGAAGATGACGCTATCTCTACTGCTACAAATTGAATTGCAGAAGGTAAGGGTGCCAGCACTTAAAAAAAAAAAATAAAGTAGAGGTAACTGAAGAAAATGTATCTTCAATACAAAGTGTCTAATAGGTCATCTAAGCCTCTTCTTTTGCCTTTTATAAGTACCTTAAATATTTTAGGATCCCTTTTAATTTTGCTCAGATTATTTACTGGGTGTTATTTTTGGTAGTGGTATATTTGCTGACAGTCAGCTTAGGACACAGAACTTTAGACCTAATATACAGAAATTTTTAGAGATCTGTCAAAGTGGTAAGTGCCAAGTGCACTCTTCTTCCTGTAGCTCAGATGAAGTTCTTCTCTCTGTCAATTCTTTGCCCCTACTCACATTTACATAGAAACTTTTCAATTATTTTGACATCATTCCATATTTGGAGGAAAAGGATAGTGCAAAGGAGGGTTAAGGTTACCCCCCCAAAAATATAGATTTGGTATATTTGGTGAAAGAAGAGAAAATTAGATTTGTGCTCCTTCTCGCCCTCTATCCAAATGACTAAAGTTCTAAAACTGAGGTGTTTATTCGATTGAAACTTAAACTCCCTAACTCATGTGTGCATTACAGAATCACCTAAAATACTATCCAAAAATATTTTAAGCAGAAATTTATAATAAAAACTTTTTTTAACCAAAAAAATCTGTCACTAACTAGAGTTTAATATGTACTCTATTGGAAGTGAGTGTGGTAGGAGGGAGAGTCAGCTCCCTCAAGGCTCTCTTTTAAAGCAGAAAGGGATAATAATTAAAGCAGGAAGCCGTAAGACACAGGCACAAATCTGACCCACTGGAACATGGGAATGTTCATTTTAGTAGGATTATGTGATCGAGTACCTTATGAAAAGGGATGGCAAGGAAAAGGGAGAAGCCATTAACAAAATATACAGAGTGACAAAAGTGACAAGGAAACATAATGGAAGCAGAGTCAAGAGGTGAACCTGGCCAACACACTGACTGATGGGTTACCAAAGAACTGCAGAAAGAGGAGCTTTGTAGCTGACGGGTGAAAAAGATGCAGAACACAAGGATCCAGAAGTTGGAAAGCTAGTGGGACTGTGCAAACTGATGGAGAACTATGCAGGAGAAGGGGTCTGGGAAGGAATAAAGGGAAGGTAGGCAAAAACATTATAAAAAGGGCTAGTCAAATGTAAAATGGGACAGTCAATTAACTTTTCTGACTAAGACTAAGATGTGATCACTGCAGATCATCCTATCCTCTTAAATAATTTTTGAGCTACATCTCTGCATAATCTCACTTATCCTGTGTCTGCAAGGACTAACTTGCAGCTCCTTGTCACTCTGTGTGAATGAGTAGCTGGGCATCAGCAGCTGGAGCAGGACCACAGTACGTAATGCATGTGCTTGGTGCTGGCTGCTGGAAGGGGCTAAGTGTCTGTACAGCTCCCCAAGCAGAGTGTGTCTGCATCCTCTGTTTTCATCATTTGATTGCAAACCATAAACAGGACAGTCCTTAACAATATGTCTGTTGTGAAATGTTTTATTCATTCTCCTCAGAACATCAGAACCTCAGTATTTAGTTAGTATTGGAATGGTTCACGCTAGTAAAATCTTCTTCCAGGTAAGTGTGAATTATTGAGTGCTCCCTTGCTTACCATCATATTTATAATTCTCTAAGCATGCCTATCTTTGTATGAAGAACACCATTTGGTTGTATTTGAGGTGAGAGAAGTTATTTTACTAATTTGTTTTAGTGATATTTTAATATAACATGGGAAGAAATTTCAGGTGGATTGAGTGAGGACAGACATAAGCTTTTTTATTGCTTCACCTTTATGAACTAGAAGTCCAGGCAAATACAATTATCTTTGTGGATGACTGTAGTGAGTTTTCTTTGTATTAAAGACTTTTATTATGCATTGGTGCCAAATAAAACTGCTATGTTTGCCAACCATAATTCACACTTGACTTCTTAATTTCTGGTAGCTACACAAATAACTGATTTTTGATCTTTAAAAGAAATAGGAGTTCTGAGCCTAGCAGTAGGGTTCAAAAATAATATGGTAATACTAAATTTACATATCATGTGAAATTAATTTCTAGGAGCATCATTAAGATGCTTCATAGGACCAAATTTCAAACCTGAGACAGTAGTTTGAAATCAAGGAATTGTTTTTTTTTAAATCTAGCTTAACTCTTTACTCCAAATTCTAAGAATAGATATGTCATGAACAATATAATTCTTTAGGTTTGTGTGAAAAAATTCTTTCCATCTCAATGGTTTTCCACAGCAATGTTTGGATTTGCAAAACAGATAATTAAAAGGGAGGTATTACTTCACCCTAATTCAAGAGGTGTATTTAAAGATGATATTGTTCCATCTCCTTGAGCCTCTGTTAATCTGCGTTCTTCATGAATCCACAGTACAGAATGTATTTACTTCTGTACTTATTTATGGACCCTGCTGACTCTAATCCTAACTTCACTTAACCCATGAGTGGGGTACTTAGGTTCTTATCCCAGACATAAATCCTGGTGGTGCTTTTAACTTAAAAAATAGATGGTGATGAGCGATTAGCTATATTAGTACTTACACTGATCTTTAGAGGACCAAATATTTTAATTTTCAAATAAAATTTTATTTGTTGGAGTTTTGGCTCAAGCCAAAATGAATGAGTAGCTTTTCATTTGTTGGCTTGCTTTGTGGATAGAAACTGATCTCTTTAGTTTTTACACCAACAGAGGTAATTTTCAGTTTGGGAATTTTATATGTATTACTGTAAATATTATTCTATCTATGAGTAATTTTTTTTCATACTGTAGTAAGTTTTCTAGAAGGAGACTGTATTATGAACCAAATTGTGTTGTGAAACCAATCCTTTTTTTCCATGTATACATATATATACCCATACACAAATGTAAATATTTATACATTTAAAAATTAGAAGTATATCTGTTATGTGTATAATAGGAATATATACATATTTTTAGATATATTTTTATATAACCATTGTGAATACTCCTGGGTAGAAATACTGATAAAAATGGCACACTGTTTAAGGGTATGCTTGTTATTAATTTAGTAGATATTTTATTTTAAGACTCACAGAGAGGGTTTTTTCTGCCCATTTCATCTTATTGCCAAAACTGCCTGCAAAGAGGAAGCAAGGATACTCTTTTTTTTTTTTTTGAACTGCCAACAGCAATGCAACACATACATGCTGACTATCACAAATGAACACTGTTCTCTATCAAAATGTGAAACTCAACTATAATAATTTCAGACTAGGTAAAAATACCATCTTATCAAAGGAAACAGCCTATCTATCCAGAAAATTAGTATCATTTGATATTTTTGATGGCCTTGCATATTTTCTTCACCTTCAGACTGTAAAACAGTATGTAATGACTGGAGCTGGAATGCAGATGTTTTGTTTCTCTCTTCCTATATAAGCTTTTTTAATAGGGAGCTTCATATTTTATGACCCTTTTAAGCTTACAGCTTTATGCTGAGCCATGGAGTCTTTGTTGTTATTTATGTTCAGCTTGAGACTAAATTTCCTGTTTGTAATGATTAAGAAGTTAACTCCCAAAAAGCATTTGAAATTTTTCAGAGGCAGTTCCATTTGCCAATCTGTGCATTGTTTCCTAGTTCCTAAATAGAATCTGTTCACTTCCACCCAAGTCTGAATAGGGATTTTAAAAGTAATATAACCAAAAAAAATTTTAATGTAAATTAAATCCATCTTTATAGATTTATAATCAGCATATCCATATATATCTTAAAGCTCATGTAAAAACATGTATCTTCTCAAAATGCAAAGCAACGTGGAAGAGTATGCCTCATACCTCCCATACTGAATTTTGTATGGTAAAAACCTAGGTTTATATATGCTTATTGTAATTAATATCTGTAATTTAAAATAGCTTAAATTATTTAAAATATATTTTCAAAACCAATTCAGTGAGTTTCAAGCTTAAAAAATTGCTAATTTTATTTTCTATTCTTGCCTCTTCATTTTTATAATACTGATAAAAGAGAGAAAACAAATAGTACTTTCAGATGTGAAGATGACTGACTCCAAAGTAGTATGCTATTCTGACAGAGAACCTCTGCTCTTTTATGTTAATATTTTATTCCAATAGAGAAAAAAATTACTCAAAATATTAAATCTGCATTCAGCCAAAACCTTTGAAAAATGAAATTGTCATTTATTAGTGCATCTAAAAAAAATCCATTGTAAATAACAGAGAAGAAAATCTAGATTTAGGAGTAAATGGTAGATTAAAAATAGTTGGCTGTTCCTGAGAAAATGAGAATCAGATTACATGGTCAATTGAGATAACCCAAATTGCTATAGTATAAAAAATAAAGCAGAGCTTGCCTTCGCTGAAGACTTCTATCCTAAACCAAATTCTATATCAGATAATTTGAATCAATTTTACATGTATCTACACTGTTGTCAGACATGGAACAAGAACCTGGAGGCTTCTGAACCAGCAGTGCCACCACATGAACAGAGGGAAGAAGCTGGGAGTTCTGTATGCTGAAGCCACCAGATCACCAGTGTTTCAGCAAGATCTATCAACAAACCCCAAGTACATCCCACATGAGATCCTGTCACATCCTTAAATTGCACTGTAAAAACAACCTTAGCCTCTTAGTGCCCCAGTTACAGACACAGTAGCTTTTCTGTATAAGTGAGTAGTACAGTACAGAGCAGCTGACTTTACCAGGAAAGTTCACTTCAAGAGTAAAGTGCATCTATCATTGCTGGCAGAGCTTTTAACCTCTGTCAGGACACAGTTTAATCACTGACTTTTCCAGTTTCAGATTTAATTTGGAAGCATGCCATATCAGGGAGCAGAGCTAAACTTACATGGAAAAGTGTTTTTTTAGAAAAACAAATAACATGAAAACACATTTGAGTTAATTGTGAAAGTAAGTTACCAATAGTAAGAGTAAATTCATTAGATAATAGCTATGGACGGGATACAATTTTAAAAAGGTAATATTAATTGGAGACTACACAGAAAATGATTTCTGGTCATTTTCTAAATGTTTCTGTTGTGATGTGCCTTTAGAAGTACCAACTTGGAATAATACTTACATTTTGTGCCTAAAGTAGGAGGTGAGTTCATTAACAGTGGTGTATAAGTAACTACCAGAACACAGAAGGGGAAAAAATGTCATAAAATTGACAGAACAGTTGATAGAGAAGTAATAAAACTTCATCAGAACATGGTAAATTTGAAACTTCTAAAGTTGAAAGTTTACAACAGGTTTAGTATAAATGCATCACAATTGAGTGGTTTTGTCAATATAATTTTCTTGCTATTTAAATTTCTTATTCTGAATTTTTAAATTAACATTTCATCCTTGTTTTCAGTCAACCAACCCCTTTTTATTTCAAGACATAAAATTTATTATTTTCATTAAAACACATAATAAAAGAAATAAAATAATTTACTTCCATGTGATAAGTGGGTGAAAATATTTAATATAGTGTTTCTGAAAAAAAACCCAGGCCTCAAATAGAAGACTGCAAATTTAGGGGGAAAAAAAGACTGTAAGAGAGAAAGTGAGATATAATCATTAGAAATAACTTAAACCTCAAATAAAAAAGGCAAATTCAATATTCTCAGAAAGAGCCAAGTAACTTGCTTTAGAGGCAATACGTTCATGAAAGCCTGAAAAATGTATTGTCACTGAGGAAATCAAGATGAGATTTTTTTTTCAAGGTTTGAAGATGTCATACAACTCTGCAGCTACACAGTCACAATTCATTTTCTTTATATGCAAGAGATTCAAGAAGCAGCAGAAGTGTTGCAAATCAGCATTCCCAGTAGTATGATAATAATACTCAATCTTTTTAGCAGTAATTTTGCAAAGAATATGTAGAGCTTACTAGAAATGCTTGTCTAATGGATGCTTTATATGCAGGGATATAAATGCACAGGGTTGTGTTTCACCAAAAATTCACTAATATAGTTGACTAGTAATCCTATCCTACAAATAAATGCAAATTTGGAACTGTGCTGCTTCTTTGTAAGAGGACTACTGATATATTTTTCTATAATTTCAAATGTCAATCAAAAAGAAAATTTGTCCTCAATTACACATGAAAACTAATGTTTCAGTTGGTAGATGGATCAAAGAACTAGTCTTTTAAGATTTCTTACATTTCAATGAAACAGATGTCAAAAGCATAATGTAACATATATTTCACAAATGAAACTTTGAAAGTAACATCTCAAATTACTTTGGAATTTTGCTGTGACCAATTTGATATTTTCTCTAAGGAAAGAGATATATTTCACCCTGTAATTTGGGCATGTGATTTAAACACCTCATTCCTTCTTTTCTCAAAGGCAGGTTGGTGTTTTGGTAGGTACTTCTGCAATTTTTCTTTTCCAGGAAAAAAAAAACAAATTAAATTTTTGGAAAACCAGTACCACAGGAAAAGTATTTCCTTATGATTGCAGTCAGTACTTATCAAGATGATTAACAATCACAATGCCCAGTTGTTTGTAGGCATGAATGAAGGCATCACTTGTGCTGAAAGGCAAACAAGGTATCTCCATGTGCGCCATTAATTATAAGCAAATGGAAACAGTATGCATGTAATCTTGTTTTTACAACTCAGATCTTAGACATTTAGTGCAAAGGAAAGTTTGAATGTAAGGCTAGTAATGAGAATGGAGTACAGGCTGCAATGAGGGAATCTTAGGATGCCAGGCTGAATTTCAGGAAAGTTGCTCTTTCATCTGTCTAGTCACTAGTTTTTAAAATTCCCCAGCTTTAAGGCCACTTTGACTATCTCAGCACTATACTGAACCGTTAGATGGGGCATGGCAAGGATATGTTCACATCTGTGCCCAAGAATAATTGCTACAGGAGAAAAAACAAAAGACAACCCAAATGAAACTTACAAGCAGAAGCAGAAGAATGATGACTAATGGGGCAACATGATGAAAAATTTGCAGAGATGGATTTCAAGAACTACTTTGAACTAGGGAGCAGAACAACTATTGTGAGTATATGTGCTCAATATGAGCTGGCTAAAGGCAAATAAGGGAAGAATCATCACAATGAATAGAGATTCTTACTTCAGCTAAACATGCTCAAAGATTTCTGAACTACAAAGCAATGCACCATATATTCAATGAGAAACAAAATACAGACACATAATTGTACACAGATGTAGCCTCTTCCTCTAATGGAGAAGGTTACCTAGCTGCTGGTGCTGATGGATGAAGTAGGATACATTATAATGCCCTGTGCTAGTTTGAAAGCAAAACCAGTGAAGGACTCTAAGTCAGAAACACAATTTAATAAGATGAAAAGAAAATAAAGTAAAGTAAAATAAAAGGAAAGTAATAGTACAAAAACAAACCCTGACAGAGTCAGAATACAACCTGACACCCTGTTAGTTAGGGTGGTAGTGGCAGTCCAGATGAGATGGTCTTGTCAAAGCAGTGATTCCTGTAGAAACAGCTGGTAGCTCTTGTCTCCTCTGGGAGTCCAGTGGATAAAAGCTGCCTGTGCTGTCCCAAACCCTGGATTTATCCAGGTGGGAATGCTTGGCTCCTCCCCCTGGGCGGAAGATCTCACAATGGGGATGATCTCATTCTATGAGTCATGCAGTGGGTCCTTGATGGCCCATTAAACAGAGATAACTCCCAGAGGGAGTTATCTATGAGTCATGTGGCAAGGCATTGTTGGGCTCGTTAACAGAAGATAAGGAAAACACTGCCCCACCTTGGCTCCAACTGCTCATAGAGAGAGAGTACAAACCTTAGGCACAATTTTACATTGTAACCTACGACATGCCCCTAAATGTAATTTGCCACAATTTCTGAATAGCTTGGCTTAGTAATTAGGCAATGTATATTGAGCTTTGTTGCTGAGGCCAAAGACACTTACACCAAACAGTATTTTAGGGGTTGTGTTTCATTTTTTTCCAGTACAAACTTCCACATCTGCCCTGTCAGCTACAAAAGGAAAGGAGTTGGACAACAATTCACTCTACATGGGAAGGTAGGGGACTGACACACAAGTATAACAAAATATTATAGCCAAGATTGCTAGGCTGTTCATCAGATTAGTTGTTAATATACTCTATAATATTACTTACATCAGCACTTCTGAATAAGGTAACATTCAGGTTTTAAATAAATTTTTGAGTGGCTTCAGAATGCCCTTTATGCTTAGGTTCTTTGTGTGCAATTTCTGTTACCTGTATATTCCCTGCACCTATTATTTGTTACATTATAGAAAAGGTTCACCTACATTGTATTTCAGTAATTAATGTATGCCAACAACATTGTTTACTGAACATGAAGTACTAGTCCTTGCATTTGAAAAATTACATATTACATAATTCCTCAAAAACTGGTGATTTTCTTCCTTGTATCTGAGTTTTTGGTACTTAATCTTCTATTGGTAAATTCTTTTATCCTTGCATTTCTTTAGTCTTCAGAAACATGTACTGACCTCCCTTGCAATGTGGCAGTTTTAATTGCCATTTTCCATATGTTTTAAGTAGATTATTTGACTCTGATTTATCTTCAGGAGTTTTTCTGCACTGACCTGGTACACCAAGTCCCTGCACTGTTGTTTCTGGGGCTTTCACTTCCATTTATCTTTGCTAGCCTCATCTCTGTTGACGCTTGTTTCATATCTCAGTCAGACCAGACAGTGTACCATCCTGAAGGATCCACCCTGTATGCCATCTATCTAATTAGAGAGGCTCAAATTCTAAGGCAACAGCTTGCAGTGTCTGAGGGATCTTCTGTTACAGATACCACTACAAATGATTAGTCAGAGTGACATTAATTAATTGGTCTCTTCCCAGGATTTACTCTGTCAAAGACATCACAGCATTTTATTTATATTAGCACCCCCTCTTCTCCAGTCTATTATCAACTTGACTTAGGAATCCTAAACCTTTAGTATTCATATGAAAGATAAATAATTTTATTGCTTGCTTCTGACTGTCAAGCAAGATTTGCTATGGGCTTGTGGCCCTTTAGTTGCTTGGCTACTTCCTCAAATCCAGTCATCACTGTTCATAACATATCTGGAAAGCTTTGGGATTTCCCCAGTGGAGCATTTACTCATTTTATGGTTGAATTATTTCTTTCTTGGTAGGGAGGCAAAGAACTTGTAACATAAACAAGTTTCCTCCTTCCTTTACAATGGAAGAGATGGTGAATGTCAGTCTAATCACTAAATCTTTTCAGTACACTTCTTTTCAAGTGTTCCTTTTCAGAACTTCTCCAGCAATCATTATTTGCTTCTTAATATTAAAAGTGCTGTGCAAAACTGGAATATGTAACTCCTACTTTAGAACAGTAGCAGAGAACATTCAGTGTAACAATTTCTGCATAGAGGAAGCACATATGAGCCTCCCCCTATCCAAGTCTCCCTCTTCCTTGTGCCACCTCAAAAAGAAAATAAATTTTACATTACTTTTAAGAAATGGATTAAGAGGAAAAAATGAGGGGGAAAAGTATCAAAACATGTTGCAGCATAGAAATTTATGCCAGTTAAGAGGGAAGTGTTATACTGAAGCATCTCAGTGCAATGGCCAAACCTAATTTGTTAACTTTATTGCATAAATTTAGAGTTAATGTTAGATTTTGTCTGTTCACTAGAAACTATTGCAACTTGCTGGTTAACTTTTAAAGCAACCTTTGTAAAACCATGCCTTTTATCATGTTCCAGCTGCAAGGTTACTATGAGAAACACAGAAATACACTATTTCAGTAGGAAGTAGAAAAATATTATAGGATATATCAGTAGTCACAGTGTCTATAATCTGAGTTCTGCTGATGGTGTGGGGTTTTCCATCCTCATCATTAATAGTGTAGATGCCATTTGCAACCAAGGTAGCTGCATATGCAAATATCAGGATATAATTTTAGGCCTTTATCCTGAGTACAATTACTGACTGACCAGGCAATGATGCGAGTGTTTAGAAATCGTGGTTTTAGAAAGTCATATTATTTCTAAAATGCAAAAATTATTATTTGATTTGATTTATATTAAGCTGACCATTTAATTTATACTATATGAGTAGTTAAAAATGACAGTGGAACCAATAGCATTTATCTACATCCAGTTTGCTTATACAATCTGTTTCACAGTAAGAAACATTCTGTTGTACAGTAGCAATAAAACCTTCCCAAAATGCCTTTTATGTGTTAAATTCTCTACCAAACAAATCTTTCTTATATATTTCAGCATTTGTTTTTTTTAATCCATGCTTAAAAAGTTAAATTAATGTTAATTTTTTTTCTTATTTTATCAACTGGCATAAGGTAAGAACTTTAAAGTGGCAATTTCCCTCACCCTGTCCTTTCTCCAGAATTATTTGTGACTTTGAAAAGACCATCACTATTAATATTATCCAAAACAAAATAGTAATTATTCTTTCCATTTTTGTTATCAAACTAATAATAAGTAATGTTTATTATTATTAACAATAACTGAAAATATCCCTCGAGCCCAGCTGGAAAGTGGCTTCCAGCTGTTCCCGGCTAGCCCTGGCTCGGGATACTTCCAAATTCAGTTAGCAGCAGCAGGCGGACCGGCCACCACCCCCCCGGTGGGTCAAAGCTGCATGAGAGATGTCGGTGAGGCTTGACGAAGGTAGGAAGTGAGGAGGCTACTTTGTGGCTAGATGGTTTTTATTATCACCTGCCTTTCGCAGGGGAGCCACACGTGTCTCTGAGCCTCTCTCGAGAGTCTCCCCACCCGAGGCGTGGCAACAGCTTATATGGGGTTGGGAGAAGGGGGTAGACACAAGAGGGAAAGCCAATAAGGGAAATAGGGATGTCACACAGACAGCAAATGGGAAACGAGGGGTGGGGGTTCCCCAACCTGCTCCAATCTGGGACCGAGTGTCTCTGAACATTCTGGAAGAAGAGGAGAGGCTTCCCAGAGAGTGACAGGCTGTGGAGAACAAAGACAAGGGGAAACCAAATGGGAAGAAATACAGGGGGGGAACTTGGGAGAAACCATTACAGAACAAATTAATATTAACAATAAATCAAAAGGTATAAAGCACGCCGCTACAAATAACTTTTAACATACACCTTAAAAATATTTATGAAGTATTTTGACGTGTAGCATAGGCAGAAAAAAACCACTCATGGTATTTTGATTTAAATAATTTAAGTTGGGAAATAGGAGGTTCAAATTTAAATATGAAAATATTAATTTTTGAAGGCCTGTTGCATGGTATAAGTGTTCAATATATAATAAACCTGACCAACAGGAAACTTTGAGGGCAAAGTTGAACAAAAGTTTCCTTGATGACCTTGGAGACTATTTAAATGCATGGAGATATCTCCTGTGAATTGATACATATGATAGAGATTCTACTCAGTGTCCATCGCACTTGGTCAGACCTCTAAATGCAGTTGCTTTTCCAAGGTGCAAAAATAAGTTCGTTTTTTTTTCACACAGACAGATTTCTCAAAAGGTGAGAAAGAAAGTTCTCCCATTTCCCCAGAGTGGCTTAAGCACCAGGCTACAGGCTCTGGCTGAAAGCACTCACCCTTCCCGTCTTGACCTATATCACTATGCAGAACATAATGTGAAAAAGAGTAAAAAGAGCAAGACTACTTTAGTAGGAGATTGGATCTTTGGTAGCAAGTCCTGCACTTGCTTTTGTCATCATCCATAATGATTTGTTTTTACCTGTGCTGTTCTATTAATTACAATATTTTACTCCTAATATATTTATTGCATACTTGCATACAAACTACTCCAAAATACTTAAATAACAAACTACTCCAAGATCTAGCAGATTATAGTGAAATTCTTGTAAAGCATAAGGGTCATAAATATCTAAATTTCATACAACTGGATAAGCAAGACATTTTTTCTAATGCATGAGTATAGAGGAATATTAGAGCACATTAAGAATCTGGTAGATGATAAAACACACTAATTAAATAAGCTGTAGTAAAAACATGAAGGTCTGTTTCAAAATACTAAACTCTGAAATTTATCCAGATATGAAAAATAATAACAAAATTCTCAAGGAAAGCATTCGAATAAAATTCTATTAAATACTAATCAGCAAAATTAAGAAATCTGTGCACATACTTTAAGCATCCCTTTTTAATATATCCCTTGGACTTAATACATCCGTTGGATGTTAACACATCCCTTGGACTAGAATGAAAGGACACTGAATGATTACTGTTTATGTATATATGGCAGGTTTAATTTAGAACAATTTGGTTGCAATGGAAAAGGCGGTATGTAGCCATTTTGCTTATTATCTAAGTTATATACAGTATAAAAGTATAAAGTTATCACTTAAAAAAATAGTCATAATAGGAAAAGAAAGAAAAGAAGAGAAAGAAAGTATAACAGAAAGGTATCACCACCCATGAATCCAGAAACAAGGCTTGATTGTCAAAATTTAGATGTGCATTGGTCAAAATGATAGCTGCAGTCTTGATTTGTTTGAGGTGGGGGAAACACACGTGACACAATGGGTTAATGTATGTTCAGGTTCAGGTGGGAATGCCCAGGTACCTCTTCAGCTGTTGCAACATTGTGGATCATGCACAAGTCTGGGGGCCCTTCAGCAGGTCTTAAAAGACATTATAGACAATTAAAGACACGACTGCTGTTTCTTCGGTCAGTGTAGTTGAGCCAGTTATGATTAATTAGAAGGGAAAAATACTGGAATTGGACTGGAATAATAAAAGATGGAGTAAAAAACAGGATTGAGAACAAAAGAAATTTGAGAACAAAAGAAAAACACAGAACAAGCTATTAGCCAGATGCTAAGACTATCTGATGCCTTAAAAGTAATCTTTACCTTTTTTTTTTCACTGTAAGAGGACAGCTATCAAGAGGATACAGAAAATTATATGAAAAAGAGTTTCAAGAGAGCACTAATGCAACTAAAAACAACACTGATAAATGGATATAAGAGTAGACTTAATCTGCAGTTCAAAAGTGGCTATCAGTTTTATCTTGTGTTATCTTCTAGTGTTATCTTCTCTGTACTTTATATGTATGCTCACACTTAAACACAATTAGCCAAATTCTCACTTTTGAACATTTGAGATCTCCAAAAAACTTGTTGAGCAGTAAGACTGAAGAGAGCAGTTAAGTGTTTCATATATTCAGCACTGAAAACTTAGAAAATCCTTGTTTTCAGTCACGGTTAAAACTTTCATTGTTTTTCACAGATACACAGCAAATATGCCAAATGGATCAGAGCATTCTAACCACCATATACTGTTGATGATTACTGCAGATTTTCTGCCACATAGTAAAGCATTATGATATGGTCAAAAAAAGACTTCACATTTTAAATAGATATGACAAGGAAAAAAGAGTCACTGTTTACTGTAGTATTGCACCCCTTGGTATAAATCTGTAATTTGCAGCCATTTAGTAAAAGCACAAATGAAATGTTGCTAATCAGATCCTGAGAAGAGAGCAATCTCTAAATTTAAAGTCTTTTGAAGATTATTTCCTGCTGACAAATAAATAATGAATCCATACTCTTGGGCCTAGAGTATTCATGACTGGGACATATGAGCAAACAAGATAGTTTTGAAACATCTTTGGAACTTCTGTGTCAGAGAGTTTCTTTGGACAATAGCATGGTTTATAGTAACTCGAGGGTGCTCTAGGTTAATTGCATACATGACTACACAGCTCAGAATATGAGTCGGAGTCAATAAGTATATAGCCACATAACCTTATATAGCCACATAACCTATATTTACTCTCTAGTTCCAATTTAATTTATGGAAATTATTAAAAAAATCAAGAATGAGCCTTCACACAGACTGTATAATTTGTTATTGCACTAATGGTGCTTTTATGGTTTAGTATTAGTATAATTACACTGACAGAATATAAAAAAAGCCTATATAGACCAATTAATCTGTTGCATTCACCTTTTACAGCTGGACAAAAGTTTGTATGTTACTTTTAATCTTTAAGAAACCCTCAAACATGTCAATTTTGAAAACTGTTAAAAAGTATAAAAATAGCTCAGAATGGCCATATTCTTCAAGAATTTCAGTTTAGTATTGAAAGCTCCTTTTAATGTCCAAACAATTTATGTGAACTATCTTTCATTAATTTCTTTTTTAATTAAACTCTAATTGCTTTGGTACTTCAAAGTTATATCCCTGACCTAAAATTAATTCATTGTTTATATTCGTTAAGCTCATTGGAAGCCTGGGAGGCTTCATGATTTGTTCTCACTGTCTAAACAGAACCACTGAATTACTCACATACACAGAATTCTTAGGGTCTTACCTGATACATCATTTATTATTACTAATACTTATGACACTACAATAAATAATAAAGTTTGATGTATAGTGTACTAGGAGTAGCCTCTTCTTCCTAAAATTAATGTGTTCTTAATAAGACCTTTAAAAAAAATTGTAGGGAATGAAGCATCCTTTTATCTGTACTAATATTCCAGACAAACAGGAAAATGGAAGAAAACTAACAAAAAAAAAATTATAAACCACAACAAAATACAAATCAAACCAACTAAACAGACAACCAAAAAACCAAACCACAAACAAACAAACAAATCTCCACTAACCAACCAATTAAAAATAGCCAAACAAACAAAAAAAAAAACCCACCGCAGTAAGAAAGGATGTCTGTTAGGGAACAGTGCATGAAAAGTAGCTTATCTATTTTTCCTTTTCTTCTAAGCATAACACTAGAAATTTTCCTGTTCACTGAAGGAAATGGGATCAAAAAATTCTACCAACAATGTAAGCCAGCAACACAGAATGATGAAGAATGAAGGTCAGTGGCAGAACCACAAAAGTCTGGATGACCAAACCTTTAATCTTAGTTAGAAGAGGTTAACCCAGTATAAGCGTAAGCAAAACAGCATTCAGAATACAAAACTTCCTAGATTAAAATAAAAGAATAAACTTTAAGAATGAGAATTTACTCTCATGTTTAAGATAGTTAAGATACAAATTTACATGGTGAGGAGATATCTGTAAAGTATGTGATTGAGCAACAATCTACTTTTAGTCTAATTGGGAACTTCCTGGAAATTATGGCTTCTATTACATAGATTCATTTTCTTATATTTGTAAATTTCAGACATGATTTCATGGACAGATAATGAAAGATGCATGGAATTGACATTTTTCAAAAATGTGATCTGAACTACCCTTATATTGCTCTGTACAACATAAGACCCTTATATTCATTGTGTAAATATGTTTGTACAAATACCAGTTCAAAATACTTATTCAGAATATTTTTCATATTGGTTACATTTCCCATTTTTAAAGCTTTATGGTCAAACATTAACAAAGGCTTTCAAAATCAATGTGAATCATATTCTAACATTTGTGATTTGAAAACACTGCCTAAGAGAATAAGATCTCAAGTTGTGTGTGAATGTGCTTAGAATGGTAAAACGTCTCGATTTTCTAATACCAAAATTTAATCAAATAAATCTCGGCAACTCTTAATAGTAACCAAAGAAACAAGACCAGTATAGTGTTCATGGGTTTAAGTCGCTGGCCTAATGCCAGCACACCCATGAGAATATAGTTCTTTAAAATGATGGTATGAGAGAGACCGGGAATAAAGCAGAGCAGGCTCCAACTTAGAAATAGAAAGAAAAACTTTATTAACTTACACTATATAGGAAAAAGGAAAAGAAAGAAACAACATCAGAAGTGAAAAGAACCTCCTAAACCACTCCTCCTCCCCCCACCATAATTCTTACCAAAACTTTCTGAGACAAAACCTGGAACTCTCAGCTAAAAATAATTAAGGGAGAGGAGACTTCCTTGTGCACTATAGAAACTCCCACAAGAAACACAGTCTCTTGTGGCCTGCACTCTTCACAAATGACCCACCCCATACAGAGGAAATGTGCATTTGAGAAGCCCTCCTTCCACAGACAGTGCTCTCACCACCACCCATGGACTAGAAACTGCTTGTAGGGTTCTCTTTTAAGAATGCTTCTGGGACACACGTCCCCCCCATTTCTCCCTCGGGGCAAAGGGTTTTGAGAAAAGAAGCCTCTTCTGAGGGCACCACCACACCCTTTCAATCTTCTGTTCACTCACTCTGGCAGTGGCATCTTCACTACACAGTGCCCACCTTGCATGCCCCTAGACACAGTTTCCATAAGTTACAGGAGCATTTATGCAGTCTCTATGGCCACTACAAGGAAGTCCGGCCAAAAGCCACTCCGTCATCTCTTCTTATCTTCTGCTGGCATTACAAGTCCCAAGCTCTCTCTCCCATCACTTAACAGAAGCCGCAGCCAAAGAAATGTCTTAAATCTCAGATTTAAAGTGGCATTAGTTGAACTCTCTGGGGAGGGGGTGGTTTAGGATGCAGAAATGTCTCAGTGATAAATCTTCCACCCCTCCATTCTCAGTCTGCCTGGATGGCTAGGCAGTTCTATTTTAACCCCCTGTCTGGAGGAGGGGGGCCCAGCCAAGGCCAGAGCTCACGGGCAGCTGTGCTGGCCCAGATCCAACAGCAGCAGAGCTCACAGACAGCAGTGCCAGCAATCCAGCATAGCTGCTGTCCAGGCTCACCCCCCCAGGCACAGCCTGCATGGTGGGCCTCGGCCTTGGCCAGGGGAGGCCTCCCCTCACCCTCCACAGCCAGGAGGAGGAGGAGGGGAGCCTGTTCATTCTCTGAAGGCCAGAAGACAAAGAGGACTACTCCACCCCCTTCCCAGCTTGAAGTGTGTGTTCACAGAGATGAAATGACCTTTCATTTGTTCACAGGGTGCCAACCTCTGAACCAGCACTCTCTCATTTCCTAGGGCAGATCAAACCATGACAATTGTGTTAATACTCTAGAAAATGCAATGAAAAATTTAACCATATCCATATTCAGAAATACAGTTATTGTAGAAGCATTCTCCAGTCTCTGAGTCCTGTGTCCCTCCAGGAATACCTAAGGGTTGGCATTCACATATTTGACAAACACAGTTTGTAAAAATCAAAGAAGTCTAGAAAGCATGATGGAGGAGCAAGAAGGAAATCATCCTACTCTGCACAAGTTTTCACAGGAGGAAGCTTCTAAAGTTTGAAAGAAAAAAAAGGTAGGAGGAAGGATTTGAGTACAATTATCTCCATTGCAAGAAGACATTTCAAGTGCTTTTAGCAACAGTAACATTGCTATGGAAAACACTTTATCACTTTCTAAACACCATTATCATTATCAACCAAGGCTTAAGAGACAACATATTTCATGCCATGATGAATATTTCTTTATACAGAATATTTCACTCAGCATGATTCCAAGGCAGACACAGACGCTATAAGGAATTAAAAAGAAAAAAGGGGAAAAAAAAGCAATCTCAAAAGAGGAATTATTCTGCAGTTTTAGGTAATGAACATCAGGATCACCAGGTGCCCTTCTGATTACTTCAGCCACCAAGATTTTACTTCTCCATTGAGGCCTGAGCAGTCTTTGAGCTGCTTGTTAGGAAGGACACAAACTGACCACAGTAGCAGAAAAAACACAGAGGTTTCCAAGTTTTCCAACCGTGCTTCCCAAGACTACTTGACAAAGAATTTAGCTTAAAGATCTGAGGTATTGGCTATCGTATTAATTTCTTTAAGTTTATATCTCACAGATTTCTAAAATTGTATTTTCCCATAGCTTTTTTTACCAATAGGTTTTAAAAATACTTCTAACACACCTAATCTAGTTGAATGGAGAATTTTATATTAGAAAAGTGAACTTTCAAGCTTAGTCTGGAAATATATACCAAAGATCTGTACCCAGCTGTCTTGCTGTGAGCGAGATTGGGCTGTATCACATAACAAGTTTCTGGGGAAAAAACTACAAGTCTGTAGTAGTAATGTCTACAACTCCATGTGGAGACCTCAAGTCCAGATAGATATATCCATGGATGAACTACTCTCCTTACTCAAGTTTTTATGAGATGTAGCCCATGTCTAAAATAGTGTCAGTATAAAAGCAGATAAAGGACTCCACTAATTGTGTTCAAGCACACGCATGTCCACTCTATAGCTGTATACAATTAAAAAGGAAGGGATAGTCCTCCAACCTAACATCTGAGATAATAACAAATACTTGGCTGGAATAAGGTCTTTAATCTCAGTCTGCAAAATAGCAGCAATTTTTCACTCCAAAGAGGGAATGAAGAAAAGAAAGAGAGATGTGAGGAAGTGAGATGTCCTATATATGACTAGACTCTTAGAACTCTTTTCTCCACTTTGGTGTATAACCAAATAATGCATAATAAATTACAACCTAACCTAAAGTAACTTGTTTAACTCTCTAAAACACTTATAAATTATATTTCTCTAAGACTTAGGATGGTAGATAAAATTATAACAGTACACACTCACTTTTATTTACACTACTGAAGACAAGCTAAAAAAGTATATCTTTAAGCTTGCAAACTATTCTGGAGGTATGAACGAAACTCAGGTTGCAATCTAATTATTTCTAAATAAATGACAGTAATAGGAAATGGGCCTTATTTATTAGTAAATACACATGATTTTGAAATCCTTGCTAATGAAAGAAAGGTTAAGTGAAAATCATTCTAAGTGTATCACCTACGCAAAAACCACTCATGTTTAAAAGCGAACAAAGAATCCTTCCCAGATTTGGGGATGGGGGGGGGGGGGGGGGGGGGCAGCATTTACTAAGGTTTAGTTCTCGTTTTTTCCTGAAATAACTTTGATGAGAAGCTCTAATGATCAAGATGGGCTGGTTGTTCAAAGACAAGCAATATACTTTGCCAGACAAATAACAAATTTGTGATGAGTAATACTCAATACTCTCAAGTTATAGAGAGATATAGAAAGACAAGTTATGAATACTCCATATCCCAGAAAAAGCCTGTGAAAACTTTTTTTATCATCAGTCTTGTCTCTGAAGGAGGCTGTTTCAAGGAAAATAAAACTTTCAGTCATCTCACTGCAGAACAGAAATTTTCAAAGCTTCCAAGTTTACATAGAAAACCAGAACCCTTGTTTTCCAGCCAACCTTACTAAGAACACTGATGAAAGAGAAAGTAGTAGATCTGAAACATTCTGACAACTCTATATGTGATATTTTAGCATTGGACTGCAGTGTGATAAAACAGTCAGCAAAGAACTTTGCTATTATTCTTTATCTCTGAGTTTAAGCACTTATCTATGTTCTATAAAACTTCATATCAGTAGATATTTCAAAGTGTGTATGTTTTATTCTTTGGAAAGAGACTTTTTTAGGAAGCAGCCTATAGTTATGAATGCTTATAAATTACTTCAAAAACTGGTAGTTAACAAATGGTATAATATGCCATATTTTAATATATATATATATTTTATATATATATATATATATATAAAACTTGATGTTAAAGTTGGGCTCAACTGTGTACTTCTGGTCTTGAAGAGCAATTAAGCACAATTTCCTAGCTATGGGGAACCAGGCCTGAGTATATGATGAAATCAGCTTAGATTCCATCAAATGCAGTTACAAAATAGAAGAAAGATGAGCTGTGGGAAAAGGATCACTTCTGTAAACCCCAGTTGCTCTATATTTACTTTACAAACTGACTGCCTTGAAGAGGTTCTTGATAGGTCTCAAACCTGCACAAATAAAAAATGTTAAGCTTTCCAAGCAACAGAATCTAATTGAAGGAAAGACTTGAAACCCATAATATAAACTCTTGCAGCAAGAAATGATCCATTTAAGAGTGATCTAAGTAGCAGAACAAAAGTTTATGTAAATTCAGTTCTGTTATTTTTAGAATGAGCCCTCCACCAGTGTGCATGAGCCTTAAGGGGAGTATTAAGGAAAAGCCACCTAGAGCTTCAGAAATATCCTTTTCATAGTCTTTACAAGTAGGACAACAAAGCAAATACACAGAAGGAGACAAACTTATTCATGTGTTTCAAAGAGCTGTTTTTTCAAAGAAACAATTTGTATTTTTCACATCTCCCACTGAAACAAACAAGAACAGCTTACAATCTCAGTAAATAATATTTATTCCCTGTAGGTACATTGGAAACTTCAAAAGAGCATGAGAAAATTCGTGGCATAATCACAGTTGGAAGGGATTTTAGAAGATACAGAAGACACAGCATGCCACCTATCACCAGTCAACATCCAGCTACATTTTCAGAAGTTAGCAAGTGTTTGCACATAAGTATAGATGAGTAGTATCCTAGAATATGCAAAAAACCTTTTTACTTTGATAATCCATTTGTAGATTAAGTGAAAAATTTTCTGTGCTCCATTTTTCGACACTAATAATTCGAAAAAAAAATCTGAATATAAAATAAAATTCCTTTTTTTTAACTTCTAGAGTTGTAAAACCTAGATGTAAGCAGATAGTTGCTGGTGTGTAGATGTGTAGAATCCTGACCTATGCTCTCAATGTAAAGGCAAAATTATAAACTATTGTAAACTATTGTGGTACTCTTCATTCTTTGTGGGAGTGCAACATGTTCTCCTGAGGCTCTGTGTGTCCCAGGCAGTCACCAGCAGATCAGTGTAAAAGAACACAAGAAGGGTCCAGCTTGCAGGAACAAGATCTGTTTTTTATAAAGGCATAACATAAAACGCAACCTAACTCAAAGGCAGAGCAGAGGCTGGGACCTAAAATCTCTAAACGAAAAGTGAAAGCAAAAGGTAAAAAATAAAAATTAAAAGTAAAAGTAAAAATGAAAGCAAAAAGTTTGTCCCTCGGGGCATGTCAATGGGTTTTAAGGGACCTTTTTGGGGGCTGGGTTCAGGGCAAGGATCCAATAGGAAGAAGGGAACAAGACAAGGATTACGGTACTGAAACCAATAAACAACTAATAAACTGAAACCTAAACAACTAATAAGGCATTGAAGTTTGAGAGATTGATAGGGAACAGTCTGGAAGAAAAGGCAAGATTTAGGAAGGATTGACAGCTACGTAAGTGAATTGCAATCTAGACAAACTGTACAGAGAAGGGAGACACAACTTAGGACTAAGTTATTAATACGGGGGACAACAAAACAACCCATTTAACATAAAAACACACTGCAACACTAAACTGCAAAACTGAATGATTGAATTTTCAAATTATAATCAAAATGTAACTTCAAATACTAAATCAATCAAGTTACAAGTACTCTGAACCAAACTCACCAAATAGTGTAGTAAAGAAGGACAAATCCTCTTAGGGTTGCTATAGTCAATTTTAGCTCTTTAACTTACACATCCTGGAATCATGAGACACACTATCCCACCTAGTCTTAACAGATTACCATTAAAGCAAGTTAATCAAATCTTGTGAAAAGTTAAATATGCAAAGAAACTTATCTGATTATCCCATTTTATAGTGAAGTTTTTCCAAGGTTTCTGTAAGGTTTCTTTTCTTACAAGCTCCTTTTCAATTTGGACCTAAGAACACAAATCACAAGGGGAGTCTGCCACTTTCATTTACTCTGATAATTCATATTTTATGACAAAATTAGAGGGACACTCCAGTTGAAGGTGTACACCTTAATATTTATGCCTTAAATTCCACATGCTAAACTGAAAACTCAGCTTTATGTTTTGAGGACAAAAATATAGAATATTTTTAAGGCTGAACTCTTCAGCCTGAGTGAGCTTTGCATGCGTATGTCACAGTACTGCAGTCAAAATGACTGGTTGCAGGTGGCAACATAGCTGCCAGCTTCCAGGATAGTGATCAGCTTAAATGGCCCCCAGCTGCAATATCTGTTATAGTTACACCATGTCTACATATCACAGACTGAAGTACTAACTTCATTTTAAAGGATATATGACAAAGTTACCCATAAATTTCTCCAGGACTGTTTTGCCTTATATGAAGACTCCAAAGATCCTTGAGGGTCATATTCTTTTCTCTTATGGTCATCTTTTATTTTAGTAAATTTTCACAATTTTTTTTTCTTGGCTTTCCCCTAATTTTCGTCTTCAGCTTAGTGGGTTGGGGTTTTTTTTGTATGAGAGGCACATTACGTTTTCCTTGTCATTTGTCTTAAATAGTTATGAACATATCCTATGGCTGAAAACTTTCTGTTTCAAGTGTATATATATTTTTTCCCTACAGTGGAGAAAAAATACACACACATACTATCTATGCCATGTATGTGTAGAACTTTATGTAGAATTGTAACAGATTTTTCAAAATTACTAATGTCCACAATGGCCAATGGATGTCAATGAAGTCAAGAGCTTCTCGGAAAAATGTTTCTTATGTTCTACAGAAATCAGCAAGTTATTGATATATAAGAATATCTGATAAAGGATATACTGTAAAAAATATGCACAGATAATAGTGCAGAGATGCAATTTAGGCTTCCAGGGAGCATTGTCAGATATCTCTTCTCTTATATGTAATGCTGTCCGCAACATCAGGCCTTGGTTTGAAAGACAGGTGTCTGCCAAGGAAGGTGAGAACCTCCCTTGGAATGGAGAATATGACCCCACTCCCTCCGAATTTTTACAACTTTGAAGTTAAGGGACTTTCAAGCAAAAATATGAGAAAAGGAATAACCGTTCTTTACTAGTATATACGGGTATAGTCCGGCAGACAGGGGGTGCGGGGCTACAGCGTAGCAGAAAAAAATCAGAGCAGAGGCAAAGAGACAGTGGGGGGCTGGGCAGTGGCAGCCTGTCTGGGGAACAGAGAGAGGCTCCCGTGGGCGGGGAGGGAAGAGGCTCTGGGATGCCAGGGTTTCCCCTGAGGCACCCCAGCAGATGGCGAAGGGTCTTCCATTTGGTGAGGCCGGACGTTAATAAGATCCCAGTGCAATGGCCGCTTTTACCACCAGAGCTCCACTTATGGTAGAAGAAAGGCAGCAGGAGACAGAACCCCGCAGTGGTGATGAATTCTCCCCACAGGGCCGCAGCCTCTCTCCCCTCCCAACGCTGACAGCACAAGAGAGCCAGGAGCTGCACCTTTTCCCCATCCCAATTCACGCGGTATCTCTTCCTTTCCCAGAGAGACCCTCAGGTAAAAAAAAAGAGTAGCCAGCTGGATCTCTCCCCTCTGATGTGGCTACTTCTCTTGTCTCTCCTAAGTACCAAGTCGTTATTGTCTCCTAGCAACACATATGGGAGAAGATTCCCTGAACGAAAGAAACAAAAGGAAGAATCCTAACTCCCAGTGCAGGGTTCTCTACTCCAAGACTTCGTGGCAATTCTGATGAATTTTCTGACTGGGAGAAAACTTTTCATTTGATGTATGTGGCAGTATCAATCATAACTACATAACTTCAAAACTTATAAAACAGTTAAAGAATGGACTTAACTTGTGTGATTAACAATGACATGCAAATTTATGATCTATATGACTTAGCTTTCTAGACTAATAATTGAATTTGGTTTTTTTAGTTAGCACTCTAAAGGAAATCAGAACTTAAATAGCTCTCTTTCTCATATGTATGAGTGAATA
This sequence comes from Acrocephalus scirpaceus scirpaceus, assembly GCA_910950805.1. Taxonomy (NCBI): domain Eukaryota; kingdom Metazoa; phylum Chordata; class Aves; order Passeriformes; family Sylviidae; genus Acrocephalus; species Acrocephalus scirpaceus. The sequence continues at coordinate 36,989,192 of OU383776.1, forward strand.
TATATATGTGTGTGTATATATATATATATATATATATACATACAGTATAGACACTAATTTTGTGACCATATCTTCTTTTCCTCTTTCTTCTTTATTTCTGTTGACTGGGGTTTTTTTGCATGAAGTACATGTTGTGATAGCTATTAGGAGCGATACAGTAAGAAATCTAGCCAACTGCCAAAAATCTATCCATCATATGCTGTGAATAAGGCAGGATTACTCTACTGTTGTAATCAAACATCACTAGGAAATATTTATGTACCTCATTCTATTGTACTCAGTTGTGTCAATCACAGATTCTCATATTAAAAGAACCAGCTGTCTCAGTTGCTCTTGAGAGATCACTAATATTTAGAACAGAAAATTCTTGGTTACTTTATTGATCTTTTTTCCTAGATTTTTCAAAGGATATGTTATTAAAAGCTTAACTCTAATTTCACTGAAGTTAATTTAAGAGAGTTCTGAAATGAAAGATAGCAGGCTGAATCCTAAACCAGATTTTATTTATGGCTCTAAGACCTATTTTTTCTGCAGCTAGGGAAAAATCATTCCATCAACTGTAAACATTGATGCTGCTTTTATAAAAGATCTGTAGCAATTGGAATCTTCCGACCAGTTAGCAAATCATCGTTCCATTGGTGCCCAGTAGGTGGTCATCAACCTGTGAAAATTCATCCCCTTGCCTTAACACTAGCCCTATTTAATTTTTTGTGTTTATGTTGCGTTGCTTCTGACTGAATAAAAAGGTACAGATTCTTACACCATATTTGTACACCATATACACTTGTCAGATCATGCACCACACGTTATTACTATATATGTGCCAAATGACATATACTGAGGAGACCATCAGTTTATACCTGAGTTCTTTTTCTCCATCTTTGATACATGAAATTTAATCCTAGCTACCTTTTTTCACAACACTCTAGCTGCGTGTAAAAATGTAGAAAATACTTGCAGCTTTCCTTGTTTTTAAGCTCTTTCACTGTCACATAGTATATGTTTACAAACATATAAAAATACACACAGCCATCAGTGTAAAATAAACAATAAGAATGAAAATTATTTGCTAGATTGCTTTATGCCTAACTATGTCTATTTTACTAATACAAATACTGTCCTATACTCATGGTTATTAGAAATCACAACATAATAAAGTGCCTGTTTTGCTGAAAAGAGCTATGACATAAAGCATCACATTTATTAAAAAAAAAAAATCCATGAAATGAGAAGTTAAAAAAACAAGAAGATCCCCAAAGAAAACCCCCGAAGAAACAGTTTCTTAAAAAAGAAGTTGAGGACATTTGACTGAGATTGTAGCTGTGGCAGGTAGAGTGCTCCATAATTGCTACCTAAGTTTCCAATTCAGATACAGGTTTCAGTTTGTAGCTGTTGAACAATAACAGAGAAGGGTGAACATTGTTTTTTTCTCATCTAGTGACTGAATTGAAATGCTTTATAATCACTAGGTTACATATTCTCAGTTATTGGAAACAGCAAATCTACACTGACAGAAAAATTACAGCCTATCATTAGCAAAAGATGTAGGTCATATTGAATCAGAAAGTTAATAATGCTTGCAAATTTATACCACATAGATTTATATAAACATGACTTTACACAAATTCAGATTTTTATGAAGGCTATTGATGTAAAAAGATTATGAAAAAAGACTATCTGACAACACATTGGAGTCACATGTATTTTCATGAGTTTCTAACTAATCTGTAAAGAAGAAACTTAAATGGAGTTAACAAGTTGTGTTGTTCTTAGTTGAATAAATCTTTAATCTTGTTCCTGGCATAACCTAATCTGACATTTTGATAAAAGACAGAAAATAATTTCTTGCATTTCCCCTCATAGTCAAAAAGTGTAAAACAGATTGTTGTTTATGGTGTTTTTATCTCTACCCTGATATTTTTGTGTAGTAAACATAATGCTGGAATAAAAAAAATCATTTGAAGATCTTCTAATTCTTGTATGTCACTTTCAAATGAACCAACAGATGTAGTGAAACTGAAATGCTTACACTCTCTATGGAAACATTTTCTCTGAAATGTGTTCAGATATAGGTGGTCAAGATTTTGGAGTGCACAAGCTGTCTAACATGAGTATACCTAATACAGGTTGAATAAACTCTGAAGAGAATCATGCATGTCCATACATAGGTTTCTCTATAAAGAACTAATCTTGTGACAATATTTTTAATTAATTAGAACAAATAATTGCTTTTATATAGAATAGGTAATGGCAGGGCAGAAATTGCATCCTTAAAATAGCAAGCATCTTCCTCTAAATATTTTCAAATCTATACCTGTGATTTTGTGTATTTTTTAAACTTTGTCTCACTTTAACAAAATAAATTTTATGAAACATAAGTTTTACTTTCATGTGCTTTTGTTGTTGAAACACCTGTACTTTGGTGTATTTGTGTTAGTGATTGGTTTGTCTTCTGTCACTAACTGTTGTAGGCTACTTTCTTGGAGCCACTATATCAGCAGTCTGGCAAGATATACAAGACATTCACTGTAACTGTAACACATCATTAGGTGCAGGAAAAAAATTATGATCATAGCAGATGGAAAATTAAATCACTGCCTTATTTTCTTGTTTAATAAATAAAATTAGAAACTTAAATTAAATAACTAATTTCTTAGGAGGTTGAATCTGGTCTCTGTTTGGCCCAACAGGTACAAGTGTTGACTTATGATCATCAGTCCCTGAAGGTCAGTTTGAATTTTTCATAATTTTAATGGAGGCATATTCCTTCAGAAAAATTTGAAGAGAATGAGTGATCCACAGATATGGCTGTGATATATTCTCAGAAAGAGACATTGCAAATTTGATTTCATTTTCCTGCAAAGAGAGTGACAATTGCAAACTTCAAGGCAGACAGAAGGCCCCTACTCTTCACAAATTAGTAGGAAGTGTGTTCACAAACATTTCTCAAGGTACAGCTGAGAATCAAATACATCAAATAATCTTTTTTACAGAGTTTTTATTTTCCAGTATGTCATATGACATGCATTTGTCTAAATACTTGTCAGTTTATGTGCTGGTACAACACACACATATATTATACTTCTGTAAAGTAGACAGAAAGGCTTTTTTCATCATCCTTACTCATTGCCTTACTGAAGAGAAACTTTATTCTACGGTTACTGAGAACTGGGTCACAAACGAAAGATGACAGCTGACCTGATAGGTCACATACTCATTTCCAGTTATAAAAGACAATCACGGAGATGTTAAAGTTATCTCTTTGTTAAGCTAAGGGTCAGTAATCTCTAGATACATGCTGCCCACTCTCCTACTTTCCCCTGCTGTGTAATATCAATAAGATGGCTACTGCCCAGGAATTTTACATCTTCTAAAGAACTATGAAATGCTAATAAGGTTTAAAAAACCCAAAAGCCCAAACCAAATCAAACCAAAAAAAAAAAAAAAAAAAGTTTAATACACCATCTCAAAGGAATAAAAATCCTCTATGATTCTCTTACTCTGACCTCTGTGGGCTGGACCATGTCCCAGACCAGGTATTTGTATGAAGTGAGGGAATTTTAAGAAGCCTGTTACAACAGAAGAAATTATAAAATGCAAGAGCATTTGGATGCAGCAGAGATTGATTTCATTCCAGCTTCATAACTCACATTTCATACATTTCATAACTCTGCTACAAAAAGAGATTAAGGGCAACTAAACACTAGGGGATGATATAGAGATCCTCCCAATCTGCCTGCATTACTCTACAGTGTCTGTGACAGCTGCTAAAGGGTATGTACAGAAGCATGCTTAGCAACCACTGCACAACAGCTCACTCTGAAATTCTACCTCTCAGAAAACATGAGTTTCCAATTCAGATAGAGGCTTCACTTTATAGCTGTTGAGCAGTAACACAGAACATGGCAGCATACCATGAGTAAATTATCACTCTGTCTATCAGGCAATTAATTTGAGATAAATTAACAAAGTCAAAAATAAATTATAAGATACGCTTTTAATCAGAAGAATTTTTCTCAAATCCCTTAGGAATTGTGAAATCTTCTACCAAATCATTCATGCAAAATACCTGTTGAAGCTATAACAATCTGTGATCATGAAGTTCTATGCCAAGTTACAATCTAGCATATCAATCAAAACCTATTTTGATAATTTGCTTAGAACAGCAAACATGTTAAATTTTATTGCTGAAAACCCCCTGTAAAGAATGGGGAATGGAGGGACAAAGCAGGTGTGTGCATAATAAAATAACAGTGAAAGGCATTTGGCAGCAATTCACACCAGTAAATGAGAGCATGTAAAGTCAGTTATTTTCACATGTGTATGCAAAAAAATAATATTTCCGCAGAAAAGGAAATAATTTTTTTTCCCCAGTCTATTGTGCTGTCTTAGCACAAAGGAAACCACAAAGAAGACTTCCAGTGTAGTCTTTTTTAGCAGTACTATCTAGCCATTGTAATGCTTCACATATAAGCTTCATAGCTTCATACAGATGCTCACTTGTAAAATGCCTATATCTGGAGATATCTAGATTTGGAAATAGCTTATGAAGGTGCAGGAATATTCCTCCTGACATAGTGCAAGTGTTGAAAAAAACAACTACTGTGGGTCTTTTGATCTTTGCAATAGGGTTTATTAAAAGCCTTCTTTTTTTCGCCTCATTTTCTCTGTCTAGAAAAAAAATCATACTTTGAGGTGGCTATCATGAGTCTGTATTTTCATGACTAACCTAGAAAATTAATCTTTATATGACAGTAAGAACCCAGAACCAACAACTTTTTCAAAACCAATGCTGAATTTGGAGAAAAGTTTGGTTTATTATTTTTTAATCAGGCAGATTCGTTCATAAAAAATAAATTCTGACAGAAAAACCAGCTTCATGGTTCCATTATTTGAATGGTACAGGGTAACATGGACTAAGGATCCTAAAATATGACTATTCTTGCATACTTCCTGTTTAAACACAGAAGAGAGGTGTCTGTGAATAAACCGGATCAAACTCAGAAAGGTTTGAAATGTACCCAAAAATATGATTAAAACCAAATGAGGTAAGATCTTGGAACAAAAAAAAAATTAGATACATTTTATTTAATAGTAAAAGAGGCAAAGACGAGGGAGGGAGGGAGGGAGGGAGGGAGGGAGGAAGGGAGGGAGGGAGGGAGGGAGGGAGGGAGGGAGGGAGGGAGGGAGGGAGGGAGGAAGGAAGGAAGGAAGGAAGGAAGGAAGGAAGGAAGGAAGGAAGGAAGGAAGGAAGGAAGGAAGGAAGGAAGGAAGGAAGGAAGGAAGGAAGGAAGGAAGGAAGGAAGGAAGGAAGGAAGGAAGGAAGGAAGGAAGGAAGGAAGGAAGGAAGGAAGGAAGGAAGGAAGGAAGGAAGGAAGGAAGGAAGGAAGTGACAGGAAGGAAGGAAGGAAGGAAGGAAGGAAGGAAGGAAGGAAGGAAGGAAGGAAGGAAGGAAGGAAGGAAGGAAGGAAGGAAGGAAGGAAGGAAGGAAGGAAGGAAGGGACAGGAAGGAAGGAAGGGACAGGAAGGAAGGAAGGAAGGAAGGAAGGAAGGAAGGAAGGAAGGAAGGGAGGAAGGGAGGAAGGGAGGAAGGGAGGAAGGGAGGAAGGGAGGAAGGGAGGAAGGGAGGAAGGAAGGAAGGGAGGAAGGGAGGAAGGGAGGAAGGAAGGAAGGAAGGAAGGAAGGAAGGAAGGAAGGAAGGAAGGAAGGAAGGAAGGAAGGAAGGAAGGAAGGAAGGAAGGAAGGAAGGAAGGAAGGAAGGAAGGAAGGAAGGAAGGAAGGAAGGAAGGAAGGAAGGAAGGAAGGAAGGGAGGGACAGGAAGGAAGGAAGTGACAGGAAGGAAGGAAGGAAGGAAGGAAGGAAGGAAGGAAGGAAGGAAGGAAGGAAGGGACAGGAAGGAAGGAAGGAAGGAAGGAAGGAAGGGACAGGAAGGAAGGAAGTGACAGGAAGGAAGGAAGTGACAGGAAGGAAGGAAGGAAGTGACAGGAAGGAAGTGACAGGGGTTAGGTGGAAACATATCACCCTTCCAGGGGTCCCAGTGATGTCTTGTTGCTCCTCTCCATCTGGTCCTGTTGAGGTCCCCTGCAGCTGCCATGCCGCCATGCCACGCAGGAAACTATAGAATCCAGTGAATGAACATATATATTTTTGGGCAGGTGGGAAAGCCCATGTGCCTCCCTTGCAGGGACCCAGTTTGACACTGTCCCTTGCAACACTCTGATCTGTTGCATCGTGCTGCAGTGCTCTGGTGCAGGGTCTGGGGGAACCTTTGACGGGCCATGACACCCCTGTGTTCTCCATGTGGAGGCAGCTTCTCCCAGGGTGAAGGGGCCCCACAGCTGAGGTCTGCACAGCAGAGGATGGGTGTTCACTGTTCTCACCACAGGCCTTTTCCCCACACACCCAAAGCCTCTCTCCCCCCACCCTTTGGTGTCAGGGCCTGTGCAGACCTGGCAGCTGATAGCTCTGGGGCTGCCATCTCCAGTCCAAAGGTGTTAAGCTTGTGGTTTGTGAATTTATTCTTCTCCCCCAGCCCTGAGTTGTTGTTTTATCTTATCTCCATCAAGGAGCAGTGTAGGGCTTCTGCCAGGGCCCCATTCAGGGTGTGGTGGTTTTCTCTGCAGCTTTTGTAATGCAGCTTTTGTAATACAATTTTGCTATAAAAGGCAAAAATCCTTCATGAAGATGTTTAAGTCATAAACTATAATATTTCAGTCTCTAACCCCTCCCCAGGCATAAATGGACAACTAATGAAATACATCATGTGGAAGCATAGATAGAAACATTTCTGAATCTATGACGGTGTACATTTTAAATCATATGTGCATTAAAAAAATCTTTGACTTCGTAGGTTTTCTCTCTGGGGACTTAAGTATTGGCACACCAAAGAAGAGCTGGTAAAGAAAATTAAATTTCCAGAAAGTGAAGATAAGTGCTAAAGAACTAGAGGAAAGTTGATATTTCATTAGCTACTACTATGTGGCAAAATGTTTAGATTTATATCAGATTCCTAGAAAAAGACTTTTAGTATCAGGAAAAAAGGTATCTCAAGACAGTCACATCATTCATCAGGTAAACAATAAGCTGTCTCTGTAATCTTCATATTTCTGTCATTTTTTATGAGATGACCTAAGGATTTCTTTGTTTTCTAAATTTATATAATATCTTTCAGGATTATATTTGAAACATTATTCTTCTTCCCAAAAGCATGATTAAAAGATACTATATTTGTGTGGTTCTATTCAGAGTCAGCATGATAAAAACTTACCTTTGTCCTTGTGTCTGCACACAGCCAAAGTTCATACTTTTTCAGTCAATATAAATATACTTATATTTCTAAGAAATATTATTAAATTTTCTGGGCTTCACCACTTAGTAATATTAAAAAACAAACAAACAAAAAACCCCAAACACACCACAAACAACAACAACAAAAAAAACCAACCAAAACCTATGAACAAAGAAATAATTTGAGAAGTTTTGTTTCCTAAAAAGGATCTTAGGGACAGCTTGAAGACACAGGACTTACAAATGATATCTGAAAAGTTGTAATGTAACTCTGCCAGCCCTAAAGTGGTCAGATATTTTAAGTGAATAATTGCTGAAGGTTCCTTCCAGCTGGACTATTCTGTTCTTTCTATTCTATTCTATTCTATTCTATTCTATTCTATTCTATTCTATTCTATTCTATTCTATTCTATTCTATTCCATTCCATTCCATTCCATTCCATTCCATTCCATTCCATTCCATTCCATTCCACCCTACTCTACCCTATTCTACCAGACATGAATAAGAAATAAATTGATATATTTTATTTCTGTATTTTTCAAGATGGTAAATGAGCATAGTAGTTTAATATGAGATGTCTTTCCTCTGAAATTGCTTTATTCATTTTTAAATTTTAACTATGGCTTCTTTTGAGGTTACTAGAGAAAAAATATTTCATAGAATAAATTAAAGGGCTTTTCTACCACCATGTTTAGTGTTTATTAGTGAAAACACAACAAAAGAAGGAATATACCATGTTGCTATTGATACAGTTCCGTGAGAGGTATACTATAAAGTTTGGGGGTTGTATGATTTATTTCAAAAAATAGAACACAAACTGCAGTGGGGAAATGCCCTTTTCTGGTTTTATAGGGAAAGCACTGGTCTGATCATCAATTATTTAATGAAATAACTGATAGCTATTGTCTGAATTTTATTTAATAATGAAAAAAAAAAAGGAGGAAATTCTATCTGTTTGTGTGAACTCTATTTTGTACTGAATTTCTTAGTTCGTCATACTTTAAATTTATTGCAATTTTATGGAAATAACTTTTGCAATAGATTTTTAACAAATGCCTTGATTTTCTTTACCATATTTTTAAACACAATTTTCATTAAAACTACAGATTTTTTTTCATATCCATCCTTCAGTCATCCATTTTCAGAATGACTTTTTATGAAGATTAAAGACCAACTCTCTATTCTGGTTTAAAGTTTTTGCATTTACTTATTTTTTTAAAATTTAATTTATTCTTTTTTACTTCCTATTTTTCTCAAACTAATGTTATTTAACATCTATTTGTAGAAGTTACTATTGCACTACACTAAAAATGTTGGATAATGGTAGCCCTCATGAATTTCAGTAACGATCAGACAGTATCCAAGTATTTTTTAAAAAGCTAAATTAAATACAATTTACAAAAATTGGCTATTCTTTAGAATTACTTATGTGCAAAGCAGTAGCTGTATCTTCCAGTGGCTTCAAAATCAAGTGCAATTAACTCAGCTTTTAACAGTTTTCACTTTTGACACCCTGTGTTCATAGTAATTTTTTCAAGACTGTAAATTGAATTCCATATTGACTCTAATATTTCTCTAAGAATTCTAATACTACATTTTCACACTTGTTTTTAGGTTTAGATTATTATTCAGAATCGTTGAATACTTAACTAAACAAGCAATACCTGTTCTTGTCTGATACACACAATGTCAAACTATGAAGGAAGGATTGTAAAAGGTTTTTGCATCTTTAGTATTCACCTTTGCCACATATGTGTAAGTAGCGTGTCTCAGTATAGAGATGAAGACTCAAGTCAAATCACAAACTGAAGTAGGCATAAGACTGAACAGACAAAACATTTGGGCTTTCCTACCACTTTGTCCATAAGACTGCCATGCTGTCAGGCAATCTGATGCAGTGTGAAAGTGTTCAGAGACTACAGAAATTCTCATACTCCAGTCTCAGAAGATGTGAAATAAAGAGGAAGGAAAATCCTTTTGAACTTCTTGTATCACTAATCACAAGTGTTATAACTTTGAGTTAATAGAAGACACACAAATGAGCAGAAGTACTGGCTTATATGCATGGTCCTGAGCTTCTTGTTTCATTATTGACAGCTACAGAATTGCTCACACAGTCGTTCACCTCAATGAATCAGTTACTCAAACCAGGTATAGATAGCTTGAAAATCACTTATTATCCATAGGATCTTCTGACTTGCAAAATTACAGTTTCTTTCTGCTTGGTGATTTATATCAGAAAGGTAGCCTGGATTCTTTAAGGAATTTGTATAACAAAATGAATAAATTTTAATAGCAGGAAAAATACACATATTTTAGAGTTCCTTGTACATACATTGGAAATGAAAACCATTTTCCAATGTCAAAAGCAGTAAGTATTCCAGCTAAACAGGAAAAAGGCAAAAAGATAAATAATACATTTGTTGATTAGAATAACTAGTTTAAATTAGGGCTTCTGCAACATTTATGTATCTTTTTCATACTAATTAGCAATATTTCAGGGAAGGGATTAGCTCAAATGGTAGAATACTTGCTTAGCATGGATAGAAGTATCAGGATCAATGTCTGCATTCTCCAGTCATTCCTGCCTTCGGCTCCCAGTTTGCAGCCCTCTGCCTTACCCGCACGTTACAGGTTTTGCTCAATACTGGATCTGATGGTCATCAGCATGAGTTGATTTGGGGCACCAAGGCTGGAGGCAGCCTGGGTTGGGAATATGGGTGGGGTAAGGAGTAAAGTTAGGTCTCTGAGCCTTAGGAAAGCAGACTTCCAGCTCTTAAGGGAGATAGTCAGTAGGATCCCCTGGATGACTTCCCTTAGAGACAAGGGAGCAAAACAGAGCTGGAAGATCTTTAAGGAAGTCTTCCATAAAGTACAAGAGACAGAGATCCCCAGGAACAAGAAATTGGGCAAGGAAGGCAAGAGATGAAGTACAGATATGTAGGGATGGAGCAAGAAAAGCCAAGATGAAGCTGAAACTGAACCTGGTAAGGCACACAAAGAGTAACAGGAAGGTCTTATACAGGTACTTTAACAGAAAAGAGAAAAAGGTATTCTCCCCCTGACAAACAACAGTAAACTGATAACAATGAATGAGGGCAAGGACAAAGTAGTCAACAACTTTGACTCAGTGTTCAAGGGAAACTTCTATTCCCACATCTCTCATGTGGATGGACAGAAGGATGGGTACTGGGGGACAAAGCACCCTCTCACACAGAGGTCAGATTTGTGACCACCTGAGGAATGTGAATGTGCATAAGAGTACAGGACCCAATGAGATCCACCAGAGTTCTGAGGGCATTGGATGAGTAGTTGCCAAGGCACCCTCCATATTTGAAAAGCTATGGCAGTAGGCTGAAGTCCAGGTGACTGGAAAAAGGGAAATATTGTACCCATCTTTAAGAAGGGTAGAAAGAAGGACCCTGAAAATTAACAGATGGTCAGCATCACCTCTGCTTGGGAAGCTCATAGAACAGATCCTCCTACAAGCTATGTTAAGGCACAAGAAGGACAGTGAAGTGATTCAGGACAGTCAGCAAGCACAGCTTCACCAAGGGAAAGTCTTTCCTGACCAATCCAGTGACCTGCTATAATTGAGTGACTCCATCAGTGGACAAGGGAAAGGCTACAGATGTAATTTATCTGTCATTTATCCTGTAATTTACAGGAGTTCTATAAAGCTTTGACACCATCCCCCACAACATTAAATTAGAGATAAAGATGGATTCAGTAGGCGGACTGTTAGATGGACAAGAAAGTGGTTGGGTGGTTGCATTCAGAGGGTAGTGATAAACAGCTAAGTGCAAGGTGCTGCTGAAGAGTTAGGGTAACCGCTGGTATCAACACAGTCTGGGGGATGAAAAGAGCAAGAGCTGCCCTGCCAAAAAGGACTTGAAGATGCTGGTGGATAAGAGGCTGGACATGAGCTGACAAAGTGCACTGGCCAGTCATACAATGGGCTTCTCTGACTCTTGCTGAGCTTCCATTCACTCCATTTCTCTAGTGGATTGAAGAATGTCATTCCAGCAGTCTACTTCTTTCTCACACTCCCTGATAATCTTCAGGCTCTCCCTTTCCTCTTAAAGTTTAGCTACCAGGCTGAGCAGATCATCTGCTTAAGTTATGCCACATACAGGTGTCATCTGGGCTGTCCATCCATATTAAGGTTGGGCTCAAGCAATCCCTGCAACTGAAGACTTGGACACCTTCATTATTCTTAAGGAGCTCCGTCTGGGTCACCATGCTACTGCTAGCAGTGGTTTTTGACCATGAGGAAATCATTACTCAGTCTGTTCTGACTGGGAAAGCAAAAACCACCAGGTGTATTTGTCTCAGGAGCCAGGAGAGTGGTTGCAGCCTCTTACATGGACTGTCCTGCAGAGTGCTGTGCCATGTCCTTCTGACACACACTCTGGGTTGCTCACACTCCCTGGAGATGTTAAAATGTCTCACAAGGGCTCCCAGGTCTGAACAGAGCTCTGGACTACTGCTTGGTTGTCCCTGAGCAAACTAATGCTCACTCCCAGACTTAGCCTCTGTCACTGCTGCTGCTGCTGCCACTTCTGCCACACTGGCTGGGTAGGTCATACTCAAAGTGATTTCTTTATTACAGAAAGCTGAGAAAGTTTTAATGTTGAAACAAATCAGTATAGGAAGAAGACAAACCAATTAGTTTAACCAACTATTTTGCATTTGGTCTTCAGGAATTATAGTTGTAAAAACAAGCAGATATATGTCCCTTTTCTTAGTTTCTTGCACCCTTATGTAGCTTCAATAAAATAATGAGAAAACAAGTGGGATAGATAGGATGTATCAGGACATACAGCATTCCTCTGGCATATTAAAGTGTCTAGACCTAGAAGAATGATACCAGGGTATCCTCAGTTTCCTGTCAGACCTAAAAAGCTGTAGCCAAATTAAAATACTCACCTTAAAATTCAAATTTTGTTGCTGCCTTGAAATGTTTCACGTATAACTGGGGACACTTTCATTTTAAAGTCATGTAGAAATTTTCCCTATCATCCTATTCAAACACACATCACAGGTGGTTTTTTTCTTTTATGTGCCATATAAGACAAAAGCCACATCTTCACCTATTTTTAAAACCTATTTTTTTAAACTTATCAGTTACATGTTAGTTTTAAAGTGTAGATGAAACATTTGCCATGACATAAACCCTTTTTTATTTTCAGTGAAAATATGTTTCTTCTAAATCCTCTTTTAAAGTCTAAAGTTTGTTGACAATATTATGTAGTATCAATTAACAATTTTAAAGTAATGATAATAAGATTTTTCTTGTTTAATTACTATATTTCCCTAAATTTAAATTTATTATAAGCTAACTCAACTAATAGTTGAAACTTTAACTAGTAATGTGTGTTTTATGTATTAGAAAGAATTGATATGAATATAATTTAGAAAGCCAATCTTATCTTCATTAATGTCTTATAGAGAATTGTCTTGGTTTAGAAAGATGATTGCCTGCCAGGGAAATCTAGAGCTTCACTTGGGATGGAGAATGTAAACCCCCTTTCCTCCAAATTATTAGTTTTGCAATTAAGGGCTTTCAGGCAAAGATTTGGGAATAACAATAGCAGTTCTTTACTAGGAATATATAAAAACCCCAAAGGTAGAAGTACAAAAAAACCCAAGCAAGCAAGCAAGCAAACAAAAGTCCTGGTAAAACCCTGACCATGACCTGACACCTTGTTGGTCAGGGTGTTGGAAGCAGTCCAAATAAGTCTTCCTGGAGTAAGAGATGTGGTTCTGTGGAGTAGAGATGTTCCTGTAAAAAGTCCAGTGGTGGTGAGATGGGTCTGGTCTTCCTCCAGGGTTCTAGTGAAAAAAAACCCCAGATACCTGGTGTTCTTGAGTCTCAGTTTTTATCCAGGTAGGAACAATTGGCTCCTCCCACCACTGGGTGGAGCATCTCACAATGGGATGATGTAATGTGTCATGTCATTGGTGAGTCTTAATGGCCCATTAGCAGAAGATGTCTCTCTGGAGCGTGGACGGGTGGTGAAGTAGATAAGAAACACTGCACCACCTGGTTTTAACAGCTGGCCCATTACCACAAGGCATCCACCCTTCTCCTCCCTGGAGTTACAAGAGATTAAAAAAAAAAAAAAAAAAAAAATTCCCAACAGATGGAATAGAATACACAATTTTTTTGGTTACATAACCGAAACCAAGAATCTTTCCAGAAACTTTTTACAATGTAGAATTGAATTATTAGTATAAAGATGCATTAGAGGCATTCTGCCTCTTTTTAAAGGCAGAAATTTTCTAGAAAATTTGACCAAAAATTATCAAATATTATGTTATTTCTTCTTAATAGCTAGCTATGTGATTTGAAGCCTGTGCAGGGTTTTTGTCCTTGGAATTTCCTTTAGTTCTCAGAGAAGTGAGAATACAGTAATTTTGCACTTTTACTACTGTACAACTAACTTTACACACTTAAAAAAATGCAAAGTAAGACATTTAAATAATGACAAAGACTGTGAGTCTGTAATAACCTCTCATATTTAAGTGACCTTTCTTCTTTAAAACACCCCAGTCTTTTCTACATTCTCTGCTCAACCAAGAAGCAATTCTTGAAAGATCAGTCAATATGTCCAGGATGGATTTGTGAAAGAGATCAACTCGTCATTACAGTTGTACTGGGTTTGCATGGCCAAGATTTGGAAGCGGGGTCTACAGGAGTGGCTTCTGTTAGAAGCTGATGGAAGCTTCCTCCATGTCTGGCAGAGCCAATACTGGCAGCCCCAGAGACAGATGTGCCACTGGTCATGAGTGGGCCAATGAGAAATGATGGTAATGCTCCTGTGATAGCATATTTAAGAAGAGGAAAAAACGAGTTATTACATAGTTTTAATTGAAGCCAGACAAGAGCACAGTGAGAACATTGAGAGGAACAACTCTACAGACAAGGTCAGTGCAGAAGGAGAGGGAGAAGGTGCTCCAGGTGCTTGGGCTGGGATTCTCCTGCAGTCCATGGTGCAGACCATGGTGAAGCAGCTGTGGCCCTGCAGCCCATCGAGGACTGCTGGGATGCAAAGGTCCACCTGCACTCCATGGAGCATCCCATATCCACCTGAGTGGATGGATGCCTGAGAGGAGGCTGTGAGGTCATTGAAGGTCCATGGAGAGAGGAGCTGATGCTGGAACAGCCTGTCCTTGAAGAACTGAGTCCCATGGAAGACTAATCAACACTACAGGAGTTTGGGAAGAACTGTTGCCATGGGATGGACTCACACTGCAGCAGTTCACTGAGAGCTGTTGCTTATGAGATGAATTCATGTCAGACAAGTTCACAGAGAGCTGTCTTCCGTGGGAGGGACCCACATTGAAATACAGGAAGGACTCCCCTCTCTGAACAGTGATAGAAACAAGTGACAACAACCCCCATTCCCTGTATTCTGGCTGAAGTGGGGGAGGAGGTAGAGCCAGGAAGGAGAGACAGTGGGGTGTAAGGTGTTCTGGAGGTGTTATTTTACTTCTCATTATCCTGCTCTGATTTTGTTAGTAAAAAATTCAATTCCTATCTCTAATTTGAGCCTGTTTTGCCCATGATGAGTGATGATTGTTGTGCCCATGGTGAGTGATGATGAGTGATCACTCATTTGGTGAGTGATGTCTCCTGGTCATGATCTCAACCAAGGGACTCTTGTTGTATTTTCTCTCCCCTTACAGCTGCAGAGGAGAGAGATAAAGAGGTTTTGGTGGGTGCCTGGCATCCAGCCAGCATCGATGTACTACATATTTTTGAAAGATAGTTAAGCCTATTATTATAGTACCTCTGAAAGACACAACCTAGATTAGAATTGGGTAGAAAAGTCCAAAATGGTCTATTCACAGCAGCAAAGAGTTCTACAGTACAGAAGAATAAATATAAGGACTTTCAGCTGAGCCATGTGTTGCTCAGGCAGAAGAGCAGCCGTTACACAAATATTTTAATCTAATCACATTTTTCAAAGCAAAGTTGTTATATGGATGTAAATTTTCAGTATATGGATAATTCTACAACTGTCAATAAATGTAAAAAATGAAAATTGGAAAAATGTTGAAAGGACACATCATCACTATATATCTTCAACACAGTCAAAAGCAATATTTTGTGAAAAGTTTGGTTTCTAAAACTACTCAGAACGACAGAGAAATGGTTGAGGCAAATAACAAGAAACTTCACAAAAGTGAGACACAGAATTATTGAGATGACATTTGGATGCATGCTGTATAAAATTAGAAAAGAATGCAGTCACATTTCTCTTGAAATAAGATCGATGATTCTCCTAATTTTATTGAAAATCCTTTAACTGGCCAAAATGCAAAACATACACAACCTGATTTCTTGTCAATTGACATGCAGCATATTTAGGATTTTTGTCTTTTCTTTTTTTTACAGGAATCCATGGGACAGTCTTCATGGCATATAATTTTGTTAGTAGTTTTATCAGAAAATGTGACTGAAATGGCAAATTGTGGGACACTTAATACTCATGCAGAAGTAATGTTATGTAAAACACTATGAAAAACCTTCTAGTTCTAAAATTCTAGACTTGCTTGACACCATCAAAGCAAAGAATAATTCACAAGGTATGATAAAGTACTAATAAAGTGACAAATTACAGTAAAATTGTTAAACTTTGCTATGGTAGTGAAAACAGAAACTGCTAAAAACATATTAATGTACATCAGGAAAACACCAAATTTCAAAGAAAATTGGAGCTTAAGTCTAAATACTAATAAAACAGTGTCCTGTGTGATTCCATACATTATAAAATAAGAAAGCAATTTTTATAAGTAATGAGACGTATCCAGTTTCCGCAGGATATCTTAGGACGACCCAAGAAGCATACTCAAAGAACAACAATAGCAAATATATAAGATACTTACATACATTTTAAATTGGCAGTTAAGAGAATATCACAGATGAAAAGAAAATCAGCTGTAAAAAATATTTGATCAGAAAGAAAAAGCCAAACATGCTGGCTGCCAGGCTCTCTTTCTTTCTGTTCCTCCACACCTGCAGCTCAGAGGATTGCTTTGGAAGTACATTCTTCAGGGTTCACCTTCCAACACATGGGGTGTTGAAAAGCACCAGAAATTGGATGCAGATATGATTCAAAGGGGAAATAGTGCACGACTAGCTCTTTGAAGAGACATTGAGTTTGACATTTATTCAACAGCCTCCAGGCTTTATTTATAATGCAAAAGATATTTTAGGAATGTTCTTCTCTATACTCAGCATGTTATCCCCCATCTCCAAGGTTGTTCTTCATCAGCCAAGATCTTCTTCTCATCTTCCAGCTGAAGATTTATTTAATTGTTACCCTCCCATTCTCCTGCCATTTCCACCTTTCATTCATAGCTGTGGAAATTCATGCCCTTGCTGTGGTTATGCTTATCACTTTCTCTTATCCCTTCTCTCTGACAGCCAACTCTGTCCACCTAGAAAGAGAGAAACATATCATTTTTTTTTCACACCTATAAAGACAAAATTCAATAATTTATGCCAACCCAGTATGGATACACTTGGGGATTTTTATAATGTTTATGCAAACCTTTTTCAGATATCTAATTTAGATTATAAATCCTTTATGGAGAGTTTGACATTGTTTTGTAAACTGTTGTCTGCTCCTGCTGTACTGCAATGCTGAATCTTGAAAGAGCTGTATGCTGCATAGAACTCTACAGGTAAAAATTGATACTTTGACTATTTTGTGACTTCATGTATTCGTCAAGTAAAATAACTTTTTTCCTGTTTCTTCCTTTCTCAAAGATTTTACTGTTTTGCCACTATAGAAGTACTTCATAGACAAATGGCACAGCAGTGATATTCAAGAACAAAGATTCTTCATACCTGCACCTCTTCAAAATACAACAGCTGAGGAAAAGGTTTCAGAAATTCCCCCCACAGTGTTTTTCAAAAATAAGATTAAGCCATCAGTTATTCCAAAATAATACTAGAAATAGATTGGTTTGTGTTTAGTGTGATATTATTTCAAAGGTAGTAATTTCCTGTAATATTTTTGATGTGAGAAGGTTGATTTAAAATAATTGATTTTCTGACACTTTTTGAAATTACAAAGTCTGGATAAAGTGTACTTCTGCACTGTATATCTGATACTATGACTCCTTTCTGTATATTCATTTTAAAAAAAGTTAAATGTACAATGAGATGCACTTTTATTTTTGTTGACAAAACTTACAGAAGTTATTTATTGCTTGGTTTAGTGTTATATCTGTACTTTAAAAAATACCTCAAGGCTTAGAATCATAGAATGGTTTGAGATGGAAAGGATCATCATAGATCATCTAATTGCAACTCCTCTGTCATGGACACAGGCATTTTGCACTATGTTTGTCCCAAACTCCTCCCAACTTGACTTTGAACATTTTCAAGGATGCAGTATGCATAATGTCTCTGGGCAACTTGCTCCTGAGCCTCACAATGCAATAGAATTTTTTTCTATTTATTTCTATATTTATTCTATATATTTCTATTTTCTAATAATAGAAAACATCTTCCTTATGCACAATCTGAATCTCTCGTCCTATCACTGGTAAAGAGTGTTCTGGTTCTGGTGATTCTAGTAAAGAGTCTTCATTTTTTTTTCTAAGACCCCTTAGCTGTTGGAACAATGCGATAAAATCTCCCTAGGCTACTTTTCTTCAGGCTGAACAATCCCAACTCTCAGCCTGTCTTCACAGAAGAGCTGTTGCAGCCCTGTGACCATTTTTGTGGCCCTTCTCTGGACCCACTCAAACAGGTTCATGGCTTTTTTGTGCTGGGGAACCCAGATGCGGATGCCAGACTTCCCATGTGATCTCACAAGAATGGAATAGAGGGACAAAATCGCCTCCCTCACTATGTTGCTCACGCTTCTTTTGATGCAGATCAGGAGTCTCATGTCCAATTTTTCATCCACTAGTATCCCCAAGTTCTTGTCTGCAGTGCTGTTCTCAATAAAGCCATCCCTCAGTTTATATGGATAAATCAATTATATAAGTTTTATAATTCCCCAAATTTGCCTACCATAATATAAGAGCTGTTTAATATTTAAATGTCACTTCCTCTAAGCTCATGAGTGATGCATTCCCAAGGTCAAGAAAGCGAAAAAAAGGGACAGAAGACCTACAGAGATGAACATGGAACTCCTGTCAAAATGCATTCTGTTAATTTCTGTGATGTAGTTATGTTATTTGGTGGAGGTGATTTTACTTTCTAAAACCTAGATCATTCAAATCTGACTTACAAACAATCAAAAGAGTTGTCCCCAAACATTTTTTTCACACTGAATAAGTAGAGTATGCAATAATTCACTCAGCTGGACATTGCCATCAGGCAAAATGCAAGCAATGTAATATATCAATATCTGTAAATTAAAATAGCAATCCCAAACCAAACCAACTCCCCCCAAACCTACAGAATCATGGAATCATGGAATTCTGCTGTTGGAAAAGACCTCCAAGATCATTGATTCCAAACATTAATCTTGTCTTGTCATGTTGCGCTAATGTTAAGATCAGATGGAAATTAAATTTCAAATAAGCCACTTCCTTTTCAGCTGCCCATTCCAGTAAGGAATGGACAAGACCAGAGATTATAGGTTGAGAATTTACTGAAAGTACAAAGCAGTGGAATAAGACACGAATACAAACATCAACCAACATCAATATTAATTGCAAAAGTTTAGAAAAACAAAGATGTTTTACCCACAAAAAGGTGTGACTGCTAACAAAAGAAAGATGACAGACACTCCCCAAAGCCATCCATGTGGCTTCCTGAGACAAAAACATTATGGTGACATTCCCACATATTCCCCACATGGCCATCAGGAATGAAAGCATTATTGTGACTGTTCCCATATCTGATGACATGGCTGTCAGGAGCAAAACCAAGATGACAGGAGAGCTACTGCAGCTTGCATTTCCCACACCCAGCCTGAAAACAATGAAAAAACAATGACAAACAACCCCCCTGGGAGGCAGGTTGTTTGAGTAGGGTCATGTTATCCCTTTGCTGAGTTTAATTCCATGCAGGTGCCTATGTTATTGCTACTACTGCTCTGCTGTGTTGGAGGTTGATTCCTATGAGTTGCTTCCACTTTTTGCACTGCTCCACCATCCTCCCTTTTGCCTTGCCTGGGCTCCCTTTTGGCTCGTTTTGGCACTGATACTTTTGATCTCTCTGCTGTGCTGGAGGGGAAAGCAGTCCCACTCAGTGACTCTGTCACTCCAGCCTTGCTGGGCTCACATGCATTTTGTTGCTTTCTGTTCAGTACCATGTCCCAGAGCCACGCTGCTGCCTCTCCTCAGAAGCAGAAGCACCCCAGAGGAATGCAGGGGGAAAGTGGATGGCAGCAAAGAGGACAGGGTGCACAGATCTGATGCCAATAGCTTCCTGCCAAAGAGGAAGAGGCTTTGGATATGCTTCAACACCCCAATGTCCTTCTTGTAGTGAGGAATTAAAACCTTTAAGGTGCAGCCTGACAAGTGCCAAGTTCAGAGGGATGACCACTGCCCTTCGTCCTGCTGGCCATAAGCCAAGATGCTGTTGGCCTTCTTGGCCACTGCTGGCTCATGTTCAGCTGGTTATTGAAAAGCACCCCCACCCCTTTTATGCAAAGCAACTTTTCAGACACTCTGCCTCAATGCATTGACATGGGGTTGTTTTGAGCATATTTACATGTGGGGATTCCATCACTATTCTGGGCAGCCATTCCAATATCTGAAAACTCTTCAGTGAAGAAATTCTTCCTGATGTTTAATCTGAATCTTCCCTGATGCACCTTGAGCCCATTTCCTCTCACCCTGTCACTAGTTGCCTGGGAGAAGAGAACAACCCCCACCGCGTTACAACATTATTTCAAGCAGTTGTAGAGAGCAATTAGGTCTCCCCTAAATCTCCTTTTCCTCAGCCTAATAGCTCCAGCTCCCCCAGTTGCTCTTCATGGAATATACTCTCTAGGCTCTTCTCCACCTCTGTTTTCCTTCAGACATGCTCCAGCACCTCAATACCTTTCCTGTTGTGAGGACCGAGAACTGAACACAGTACTTGTGTTGTGAGCTCACCAGTGTCAAGTACAGGACAATCACTGCTCTGGTCCTGCTGGACATACAAAATCCAGGATTCTGTTGGCCTTGTTGACCACACTGCCAGTTGTCAAACAACCCCCAGGTCTTTTTCCGCCAGGCAGCTTCCCCAGGACTGTAACAGTACATAGGGTTCTGACCCAAGTGCAGGACCTTCACCTTGTTTACCCTCATTCCGTTGGCCTCAGACCATCAATCCAGACTGTCCAGATCCCTCTGCAAAGTCTTCCAACCATCCACAGTTCAAAACTCCCATTCAAGTTAGTGCCATCTGTGAACTTTCTTGGGTCCTAGAATTGTCACATTTGGTCTCTCTATTTGGTCTCTCTGTCTCCCTTTCGGTTTTTCCTCCCTTTTTATGGTCTGATTTTTTCTACGAATTTTATGATAGTTGTACAAACTCAGATCTAAAATTATAATTTGCTTTATATCCTAGCAGACTGCTTAGGAACACCTTATTTTTCATATTGCAGTGGGGTTTGCAATTATTGTTAAAATAATTTATACTTTTGCAGCTTTTAATAGTTTTAAAGGTCTTCGATCTTGTAACCTGTTGCATTCTCCTTCCCAATTAAAATTTGATTAATATTTCCTAGCCATCCTTTAAACAAAAAAAAAGGGCAAACACCAAACAATCTTACTAAAATTAGATTTCTGTTATGGGTTAACACAGTTAGCTTTTTAGTTAAAGAGGAATATGGAATATTGCCCTGTCAGGACCATGGAATTGTTTTGAAAAAGACCAGGGACCTATCAGAAGCCGGTTTTTTGCTATTGGCATGTGGCTTGACCATTGAGAAAGTTTAATGTGACTTTTGGTAATATCCATACAAATCCTAAGTTTGTCCAAACAGCCCTTTTCCTTCTGGGCAGATGAACAGGTAATGTGGGCTTGGTAACACTGGCCTGAGCCAGCCAAACCCTGCTGTTCCCCACCCTCCCTGCACCTGCGGGGGCTGGGGGGAGCTGGCCCGAGGCCTCTCTGGGCTCCATCGGCTCCAGACGGGGAAAAATGGGGAAGCTGCAGCTCGGGGCCCTGGCAGCCGGCCCTGGCCGGGCTGTGGCCCGGGTCCCTGCAGCGGCCAGCAGGGAGGGGCCGGTCCTGGCCCGGCGGAGGATGAGATCTTCCCTGCATTGAGGCCTTGAAAATCTAACACTGTGAGCCGTAGCTAGAGAAGAAAAGACTCTGGGCAGATTTAACTCTTTCTTGGCACAAGATGAAGCTTTCGATGCTTAACTCTTCCTTGAGAGAGAGATGGGCAGAGTGAACATAGAGAGGAACCAGCATGAAGTCAGATAGAAAGAGAATGAAGGACTAATTGGAGGAAGGATGGAGGAGTTGCCTGCTGGCTGGACTTCCTATTAGAGCCATGAACTCTAGGGAAATGAACTCTACACATAGAGTATCCTTTAAATCATGGGGGAAAATATGCATTTGGGGAGATTATTGTTTATTTGCAGATTTAAGCAAAGGTATTTGTGATGGACTGAGTGCATATTGAATGAGCAGCTGTGATCCTGTGATCCTGTGAGATGTTTGAACAGAGAGAGTTGAGAAGCCCTCTATACCAGTGAAGAAGTGAAGAGATAGCTCTGTTCCCTGAGAAGAAGAAGAATCCTTTGCCTCTGGAGTTGTGAATCTTTAAATGGTGACACCCCAATATGCCCGAGTCTCCATGTCCCAGAAGCAGCATGGGAAACTGCTGATGGGAGGGGTCAGGAAAATAGGTTTCCCCTGGCAGCGGTTTTCGTGACTGTTAAAACCCACAAGAGAACGGCTCTAGGTTGTCACTGGGATCCATGACTCTATTAGAGACTCCTCTCCTAAAGAATTGATGAAAGACTTTTTTCAGATGGTGAAACTGACTGAAAATCATAAGGTTTGTCTCTCTATGTTGCTTGTGGGAAACTGAACAGTTTGTGCGAGGAGAAGAAAAGTTTTGAAAGTTTCTTCTTTTTTTCCCCCTTTTTTTCTTTTCCTTTAGTGTGTGTTAATAAAATCTGTTTACCTTAAGTTGGGCCTGTTCCACCTTTTCTTCCTTAATTCTATATCACAGCAGAAAAACATTTAGACCACTACACTAAATTTAGCCAACAGAAACAGAGGTGAACGTGAAACCACTACAATGTCATTAAGGACTACAATTCATTCTGGCTGCTGTAGTGATTTTTTGTTTTGTTTTGTTTTGAGTTTTGGGTTTTTTTCTTTTTTTTGTTAAGGAAGACCAAACAGATTGAGGGATATGGCATGTGTTTTGAGATAATTTGATATAATGTATATCAAGAATATGTATTAGCCAAGGATACTTGACCTTTGCTTTTGCAAACTCCTGTTAGAAAAGAAGAAAACAAAAATATCCTCCCAGAAACACCATTATACTAATAAAACTTTCCCAGCTGAAGCTGGAGAAGAGAAAAATCTGATTTTCTCTCAGAATTTATATGAAGGATTTTTGCTTCTGTGAACATGCATTATTAGTAATTCCCTTATCTCTCTCTGTCTGCAGTCCTTAAAACCTCTTTATCTTTATATATATGCTTTATGTTGATTTTGAATACAAAGCCTTTGGAATATGTTACTAAGTCCACTGGGATACTAGTTTCTATGAGCTCACACATATACTTTTACGTATACTTACTCCTTTTTCTGATGTATTTTGGTGGATTTGAAGTAGCTACTGCTTAAGCTAATATATTAAACATAGAAACAAAATACTTTGTACTCAGGAGCAGACTTCTTTATGAGTATGAGATGTTCAGCTTTTTATCACTGCTAGCAATGGACCACTAGGGAGAGATAAATCTTCATAGATTTCCAGCAACATACATGATTTAAAAATTCACTTCTCAAGGGATAAAAAATTCGGAAATTTACTTAAAAGAGAAGAAGATAACTATAGGAATGAAACCTTTAACAATATTATGAAGACAAGTTAAAAGTAGCCTACAAATGACAGGTCAGTGGAATCCATCACATAAAACAAAAGCAACAAACCTTGAGAAGAGGCAAATTCAATATGACTAAACAGCAGGGTAAGGAAGATTAGAGAATAGAGGTCATGCTTCAGTTAAGTCCACATAACTACAATAGGAAGAATCAATCAGTGGCAGGTAAACATTTAAACAAATTAAGGCTGTCCAGGGGTTTATGACATAGTTAGCAAAAAGAGTCAAAACTTGTAAGAACTTTTCCTCCAAATGCTTCAGAAGTAAGAAACTTGTTGATAGGGCCAACTCATCAAACTGTAAAAGGAACAGAGAATAGAATATTGTGGAAACAGCAATTTTTTCTGTGTTAACTGCATAAGAAATTTGGAATATTTGGAAAATTCCAATGATGGCAATCTCCCCCATGAGAGCTCATACCCATAATGTGAGCATCATGGGAAGAGACTGTTCTTCTTCTGAGATACTGTAATTAATGATGTCTCCTCTTCATTTCCAATAAGAATTAGCAAGCACCAACAACTCTTAGAGTCTAAGAGAAGTTTCTAGCTACCACTATTTTGGCACTGGTGCTTTACATCAAAAATCGCGTATTGTATAGGATAATTTCTCCAGTAGATAGGCAATTGCAAGCCCGTCAGTGAAACAGGATTTGGGGTGAGGGGTTGTCAGAAGAAGAAGAAGAAATTAATTAAAGAAGAAATTAAGATATACAATTAATTTTTAAGAAGAAGAAGAAAATCTGTCAAGTCTTCTCTTACTGTGTTCTGGACTTTCTTCATTATACTTCTTCTAATCAGAAGAAAGATTTCTGTGCATAACTCGTCTCCTGAACTTGGTACCTGAAGGGCCAAGTAGGTTTGAGTTCATGAAATTCACCTAACTACCACAAGCAAAATACACTTACTCTGTTCCATAAGTGGGCTTTATTCAGTTCCATGGTTAGATATTTCTCCACCTGAGAAATATTCATAAGGTTTCACCAGGAAGTGCTTGAAGTAAAGGACCTACCTTAAAAGGTTGTCCTAATTCTATTGCCTCTCCAACAAAAGGCCCACAAGGGACTCTGCATTAAAAAACTTTGTAAGGTAATGTCACATTTTCCTGAAAGTAAAGGCAATAATAATCCAAAACACAAGTTTTAAAAGTCTCAGTATTGGATAGATGGCACTTAGAATTTTGCAGCTATTTCCCTAAATCCGTGAAACTTGGAATAATGTGAAACTAAGCCAAAAGCCACAAACACCTGACCTAATTATTAATAGAAGATTTTTTCTGATTGGATACTAAGATATTACACAATGATGAGAAACTTCTAACTAGAACTTCCTAGGTTTCCTTAATGTGCCTTTATTTCTGACTCTAGATAGTAAGGTGATGACCCATTTAGTAAGATTTGATGGACCTGTATTTTTTAAGAGAAAGAATGCAAAGAGGAGGAGAAGAGGGAACTGTCTAATTAATTTTTAAGAATTTTAAGAAGTCCTAATCTTATTGGGATCCACTCCAAGAACCATCTAAAACAATAGAAAGAATTATTGAATTCAGTCATAGCTAAATAAAGGCTTTTAAATATAAATACTGATGCTACTTTAATTATGGATCTTTTCTAGCATCTCCAGGCAAAATAGCACTTCTGTAAAGTAGCTTTGTCAAGAAAACACTTTCTGGTTTTTGATATACAATGACAAGCAACAATTAACATAAGTACTCCTGGTCTCATTACATTATTAGGCAATTTATTGTACAAATAATTAAAATATTACAATTTAATAAATTGAAGATGCAAAACATATCTATTTTATATGCATAACTACACTAGATTTTTATTGCCCTTGTAGTTAGCTGAATTTTACTATAAATTGCTATAGGTTTATTTGTTCACATAGACTTATTCACAACACTATCAAACATCTCAAATATTATTTACACTGAGCAATCAGAAGATTATTTTAGAGAATCTTATGTATAATGACTACTTAAAATTCCTCCAAAAGTTAGACTGAAAATTATGTATAAATTAATACAGATTTCCAATACTCACGGTTACATTTAAGCAGTTTCTACACATAAATTATTTGTATTACATCTCCATGTTTGGTATAATTTATAGTTATAAACTTATCTATTTTGCTGTGTTTCATCTTGTGTGAGATAATTTATATTTCAGTGCATCTAGGTCTTCAAGTGCAATATCTTTCTTGGGATATCAACCTCAGAGGTGGTAGTATGAAAAAGTTTTAGTTTACCTGGTCTAATCTCTCTGATGATCATTCCTAATCAATTTTAAAATAGTATGATCTTCTGTATAATGATACATTGTCCAATTACAAGGTTAATTTAGTGGACTCGTGCTTGATTCATTAGATTTTAGATTCAATGTGAATTTTTCTTTGCTTTATATATATTGAAATTTGCTAATTATTCATCTTGAAGGAGGACATATTAAATCTTTATTTCCCCTATTGAGTTCACTCTCCCAAATGAAAACAGACAACAATTTAACTTATTTAATAAATTTACAGTATTTGTACATATTCTGGACAATGCAATCTACAATTTAAGCAACTAAATCCCTTTTGACTGTCAGAATTTGCACACTGGTTAGACCACTAGTCTATTTTTTATTGACCTCTCATCTGCAATGTCCATGACCAGATCTATAAAGAAAAAAATTAAAATTCCCTACTGTATTCAGTACTGTGTCTAGCAAAAAGATCACCTGTAAATCAGTCTTGTCTTCATCATCACCTACTCTTCAAAGATTTTTATGCTCTTCTCAGACTTAGTTATGTCATATTTATTTCAAATACCTTGATGAAAAAGGAACTTGGAATCAATCTCAGCAAAAGTACATAAAGTAAAATATGATATGATTACTTTTCAGATCTGCATTAGAAATAGAATAAAAAATATAAACTGCAATTTCTAAGTAAAGGAAAAAACTGCCTTTACTGTCTTTATATTGGTCTCTAAGAAATTTTGTAGTTTTTACACTACAAATACTCATGTTGAATTGTAAGATTTTATTTTCTCATTGTCTGCTTATGAATTTCCAACTATATATAGCAATAAAATCTTTATAGGATAGCATATCTAAATATACTATCCAATAATTTTAGATTAAGTTATATTTTTAGGTCAAATTAGAAAACTATAAAAATGGCTATAAATAGATAGATATTGGTCCCTGGCTCTTTGTACTGTAAAAAAATGAAAACCAGTACTTTAATTCTTCATATTCGTAGCCCATGACAGTGTTTTACAGTCAGAAATATTAATCTGAATATGAAAATATTCAGTCTAAATTAAATAGGTGCACATTTTTCCACTTCTTTTCCAATTTTATTGTAATATTCTGCATCTTTATCCCCACAGACATCTCTTTTATTGTTATCATGGCAATGATGTGTTTCAACACAGCAATTATAGAATTAAATCTATACAGTTATTTGTATAATCATTGGTTCTATATTAACACAAACAAAATAGAAATTAAATAGAAAAATAATTAATGAACATATCTTTTAATGTCAGGGTTTAACATAGCTTGGGTTTTTATTTAAAGAGAAAAGTCATCAGTTATGGAAGTGATTCTCTCTGAGGACTGCTAACAGCTTCCTCCAGACCCAACAGATAGCTGTTAGTTTGAATATTAAACCAATTAGCTGTCTAGTATTAAACCACTAAGAAAGCTAGACATGCCTCTGTGAAGACATGTGTAAAAACGAACAAACCGCCAGAACGTCTTTCTTGCTTCCAGCCTTGAACAGGTAACAAGACATGGGCTGGGCCAGGCCCTGCTCTGCCCCTGCCTGTGCAGGCTGGTGGGGCTGAGCCAGGCCACAGTGGCTGCTGGGCAGGAGGAGGGGAGGCCATTGGCCCGTGGCAGGCTGCTACTGAGCCCTAGCCTGGCTGTAGAGATCCTGGCCACCCCCCTGCCGCCTTCCAGTGCAGCCGCCAAAGAATCTTCCACAGTAAACAGCTCTGGCAGCCACTACTGAGTCATCTTGAGGGGCTGTCCCAGTGCCGTGGGAGATCATGTGGTTGAGACCAGGGGTGGCTCTGCAGCCTACACAGAGAGTGGCCCCATGGCTGGAACTGAATGCAGCAGGGGCCGAAAACCAGCCATGTGGCCAGAGTGGCTGCTGCCATTCTGGCCGGGGCCCCCTGAGATCCTGGCACAGCAACCCCAGCACAGCCTGAAGTACATCACCATGAGTGCTCTGGCTGCTGCCTGGTAGAGATCACATGGCAATCCACAGGCTCTGGTGTGATATTAACTCTTACTGCACAGGTGAAACTTGCAAATGTCAAATGTCTCTCGACTGAGAGAAAAGGGTGAAGACACATAGAAAAACAACATGAAGACATCAAGGTCAGTAAAGGAGTCAGATCCCAAATGGGAAGAGAATGAGGAGATACCTTTAGTCTTGGGCTGAAATTCTTTTGTAAGGCCATGGTAATGGACTATAATACCCTGAAATATCCCTGTAATTCATGAAAAAACGTAGAGGGATGGAGCGTTCAAACTGTAGACATGAGCAAAGGCATCCATACTGAAGCAGGCAGATGTTGAAGTAGCTGTGATCTAAATGAAAAGCTTGAACAAAGAGAGACAAAAGTGACAAAGAAGAAGAAAACCTCTGTTCCCAGAGATGAAGATGATCTCAGAGCTAGATGAAGAGAACTTTTGCTCTTGAACAGCTCATCCTTAAAATAGTACCCCATAAGCTGACATAGTCCATGAAGGCAGCTGTGGGAAGGCTGAAAGACATGGGAGGAACTTTAACACTGCAAACAGATTTTCTTTTCCCAGGTGGCGGATTTGCTGAGACATTGAAGCCACAAGAGAACTGTTTCTTCTTGAGAAGTCTCCACGGCATGGCAAGAGAGACTCCTCTCCTTAAGTGAACTGAGAAAAGACTACTTATGAGGTGATAAACTGACTGAAAGTTCCTGATTTTGTCTATGTTGTGAGTAGGAAAGAAAAGAAAAGCATGTAGGGGGAGAAGTATTCTGAAGGTTTATTCTGATTTCTTATTATTTTTCTTCTAATTCTGTTAATAAAGTTTTTCTTATACCCTCTAAAGTTTGGGCCTGTTTTGCTGTCCTATTAATCCTTGTCTCACAGCAGAAAAAGAGTAAGTCTAGTGGGTGCATTAGCATTTGGCCAACACTAATTTATTGGTGTTGGCCAACACATTTAATTGGTGCATTGGCCAGGAAACTCAGATTGACAAACCAAAGTCACTACACTTGATTGGTGTTTTCATCTGATTTGAACCCAAACCACCACAATGGTATAAACAGTGTTCACAGTTCTAAGATTTTAGTGGAAAAATTATACTACTATAAGTTATAAGTGTGTCATATTTTTTTTTTAACTCAGTTTCACCTATGGAAATGACATAATGACAATTTAGTATGAATTATTCTGTCATCACCTTATTATCCATATTCCAATGAATCTGAATTATTTTAATACATAAAATCTATAGTAATTTGTTAGTCACAATTTTACTGTGATTATTCAGTATTGTATGATTTTGTAATGTTAAACTTAATTAATGAGATTCAGCTTCCATAAAGTCTAGTGACTAAACGGTAAAATAACATAATCAAGGGCAAGTCTGCAGCATTGTAATTCTGAAGGCAGTTGAACAGGTAGAGATTTATGTAAGTGCAGGAAGATAAACAAAGCATCTTATATTCTGCATCTCATAGCAGACTTAGCAAAACTGGAAAGGTAGAGGACAAGCTAACAGAGAGACTATTTATGAGAGAGTGACCAGAGCACAGTGCTGTGAACCAAAGATCAAATAAGACGGAGCCTCATAGAAATACTTCCAGAATAAAAATATATCTGTGTCTGATTAAAAAAAAGATTTTGTCAAGCTGGGCATGCAAACAATTAAAGGCATAGGTAGCAAGCAATTATTATCTTAGCTACACAGACTAAATTAATTATCTCATTTGTGGCAACTGTAAAATTGCGTGTTGCTGGTGCAGAGGAACTCTCTAGAATGGCAGATCCTTATGTACTCTTCTGATCAGAGTGGCTGGAAAATGGCAAATGTTGAACAAAATCAAAGAATTCTTTAGGCACAGCAAAGACCATAATGATCACTTTCCACTTAGCTTCCACAGCTCAAAGAAAATGTTGACCTTCAAGAACAATAGAAGCTATAGTAAAGTCTTGCTTTCATGTTCTTTCTTGAAATGTCAGAGGCAAAGTAACTGAGAAACAGAAATTAAATGCAAAATCATTTTTGAAAGCAATAGAAACACAACAAGGCTTTACAACTTAAATATCCAATCTGCATTGCATTGGAAATACTCAAATCCATGATGATGAATTCTTCAAACTGGTCATACTGTCGATGTATTGTATATTTTAAATACAATTAGCACTTAAGATTAACTTTAATGCATAGCTCAGTTCCATATTTGTTCCTGATTTCTCAGAATTATTTCTTTATCATATTTTCTGCTCTTATTTTTTTAAACATAAAAGTGGTTAAAGTATAAAATTAAAGTAACAGTAATATAGAAAGAGTTAGGAACCAAAAAGAAGACAAAATCTGTGAAAACCTGAAAATTAAAACAGAGCAATTTTCTTAAAAATTTTAAAACTAAAAACACACAAAAAATCTATTCCTGGTTAAAAATTTCCAAACACTGCAATAATATCAAAGTGTCATAATCCTAGTAAATACTTTAAAAAAGAATAACGTAAGGCATGTTAATTAATTGCTTCCTTTGTACTGATGTTCAAATCTTATTTTAATGTATTTGGGTTTCGTTCTTTCTAATACTAAGAAATGGTAAAATTCTCTCCTCTTGGCTGTACTTTTTTGATTTTACCTGCTTCTCTTACAGCAGTAGGATTTCTGAAGTTCAGTTTAAGAGTTTCCCTGGCTGACTGATATTTTTTCATTCAAAGACCAAAGTGAAAAGGAGGAGAACTCTTATTGTTTCTCATCATTCTCTATGTGTACTAAAACTTTATTGTGGTTGATTTAAAACAGTGCATGTAGTTGATTTAAAACAGTGCATGAAAGCACACTGAGCTGTGCTTAAACTTGGTGTTTTCCAGTCTTAGGCATAAATGTTTGCTCTTGAGAACATTTATATAATATTTCTTTTGATGTAGAGAAAGACCCTGATCAGTGGACCTCAGTTTATATGTCTCTTCCATTTCGCTCTTCCCTCTATGTAATTCTCCCAGCTCCAACTGGGAGAAAAAAATTTTGCAAAGAAGTACATTTGAAACATAAAGAGAGAAATGAAAAACCAATTGCTTGCCTATTCAAAACTTAAAAATCACCCGTGACTGATGTTGAACAGAGAATCGAATAAGAGAAAACTCATACGCTGTTCAAATCTAGCTATTTTTCATACTAAGCCAAAACTGTACATTGTCTTGCATGTGATTTGAGAGGAAACAAACTTGCTTTTCATTGAATCGTCGTCAGCTGCCCACCTCGAAGGCAGTCGTAATCTTTTATACTAAATGTTACATGATCTATGTTTATAGTAGTATACCAATACCTATCACCTATGTTAGACAGTGTGACTGTACACTAAACCAATCCAAGAGTGCCACCACCCCAGCAGAAGATGGAGGACAAGAAGAAGAAGAAGGACAGGGACACACCCAAATCCCTCCGTCTTGCCTCCTTGAACCTCCTTTATGAACCCCAAAATTCTACATTATCACCCAATGATAAGCTAATTATTACTCTAATCACATGCTTGTGGTTTGTAATTCTTCATATAAGGTTGGTAACCACTCCCATGGGCTAAAATCGAGGGCACTGGTATTTTTGCCTTTGTGCCAGAGTCTAAGGACCCCTTGCCAGGGTCTCGGATCATCCAGGGTAGCTGGAGAGGTATCCTGGGTTCCGACACAGGGATGGCGTCTGTGAGCAGTGACTGGTGTGGCTAAGTGCTGGACACAGACAACTACAGCTGGCTCCAAAAGAGGCTCTGCAAGTCTCAGCTGGGACCCTCAGGCAAGCTTGTGTGTCTACATGAAAATATCAGCAAATCCCTGCCCATCAGTGTGAGGAATGAAGGAAAAAAAAAAAGTCTGAGAAAGAGCCCTGAAGGTACCAAAGTCAGATGAAGTAGGTGAGGAAGAGCTACAGACCCTGGAGCAGGTACCCATGCTGCAACCACTGGAGTACCTCATGTCGGACCAGATGGATATTTCCTAAGGTGCTCCTGTCTGTGGAAAGCACCAGC
The DNA here is from genome assembly GCA_910950805.1 of Acrocephalus scirpaceus scirpaceus. Classification (NCBI taxonomy): domain Eukaryota; kingdom Metazoa; phylum Chordata; class Aves; order Passeriformes; family Sylviidae; genus Acrocephalus; species Acrocephalus scirpaceus. Next base: position 37,020,775 of record OU383776.1, read on the forward strand.
TGAAGCAGAGGAAAAGTGTAAGAAGGAAGGATCAACAGTGAGGAAGTGTTATAAACTGACCACAGTTTAAATTTCCCATATCTCCATGCTGCTTGGAGAAAGGAAGATGGAGAAGCTGGGAATGCAAAAGAAGCTGAACCTTTGAAGAAGTAGGGAGTGAGAGAGAGGTATTAGAGTTTTTGGGTTTGATCCTTTTCACCTGACTCAAGTTTTAGTTTATAATAAATTTAATTAATTCTGCCAAGTTTATTTTTTTATCCCTGTCACAGCAACCAGTAAAAAACCTCCCTCTCATTACTTTGACTTGTCAAAGCTTTTTATCACATTTCCTACCCCTGTCCTGCTGAGGAGAGGAAGTGACACACAAGCTGGGTGGGGGTTCGGAAGCTAGCCAGCAAAAAAGGCTTCTAAGAGAAAAACTCCTGTTATCTATATGTACATGAAAATTCTACTAAAATAGACCATAAAACATATAGAAATCCCTAGATATATTTAGTATAGGTTTAATACAATTGCATAATATTGAACAAAATATTTCATCCTACTACTATATTATAATTTTAAATAGCAAAAATATAATCCAAATTATTTTTAACATTTACATACTTTGAGTTATTTAACAGCAAGCAGCACCTGCATTCCAATGTTATTAATATGTAACGGAAGTTTTCAACATATGCTTTCATGCATCAATTATATGAAAAAGGAGGAAATGTCCTCTTTTTCACAACCTATTGTAATTAGCTTGAATATCTCTTGATTTGGTAGTTTATTTTTTCAGGTGTTATTGAAGATAAATAATATTAAATGTTTTCAGAGAGAATGAGGAAGAATTTCCTTTTTAACATTTCTACCCAGAGTAATTCTGAATGAAATCTCTTCAATACCATTTTTGAAAATATCCCTCGAGCCCAGCTGGAAAGTGGCTTCCAGCTGTTCCCAGCTAGCCCTGGCTTGGGATACTTCCAAACTCAGTTAGCAGCAGCAGGCGGACTGGCTACCACCCCCCCGGTGGGTCAGAGCTGCACGAGAGATGTCGGTGAGGCTTGACGAAGGTAGGAAGCGAGGAGGCTACTTTGTGGCTAGATGGTTTTTATTGTCACCTGCTGTTTGCAGGGGAGCCATGCGTGTCTCTGAGCCTCTCTCAAGAGTGTCCTGTGCCAGAGGCGTGGCCAAAACTTATACGGGGTTGGGAGAAGGGGGTGGACACAAGAGGGAAAGCCAATCAGGGAAATAGGGATGTCACACAGACAGCGAATGGGAAACGAGGGGTGGGGGTTCCCCAGCTTGCTCCAATCTGGGACCGAGTCTCTCTGTGAACATTCTGGAAGGAGAGGAAAGGCTTCCCAGAGAGTGACAGGCTGTGGAGAACAAAGACAGAGGGAAACCAAATGGGGAGAAATACAGGGGGGAACTTGGGAGAAACCATTACAGAACAAATTAATATTAACAATAAATAAAAAGACACAAAACACACCGCTACACATTTTTTCTACATTTTGGAAGGGAAATAATGCCAGAAAATATAACTTCCAGAGCACATAACAGAGTCTTACAACTTTCCCCAAGATTCATATTTTGAGGCAAATTAATATTTACTTAATTTTGGAGCACTGTTTTGTCAAAAGTAAGATGTTCACAGCTAGCTGCTATTAATGAGAAAAAAACATAGTGACCTTTAAAAAGTTGGGAGATAAATTTCCCAGTTTTGGAAATTAAGCTCAGATAAGTAAACTTTAACTGCAGCTATCACTTGTACTTTTTATTCAGAATAAACTCTTATGTAATGTTTGCTTTCATTATTCATTTTGCATGTTTCCTGATAATGTGACTAGGAAGTGTTAAATTTGATTTTAGATAAAATTTTCAGTAAATGCAGCTGCATTTGCTAAGAGTGTACTCATCAGCACACATGCCTTTGTTCTCCACAAAAATAAATGTGCAAGGACATTCCATCATATATTTTCAGCTACAACTCACTGCTCATCTCTGCCAATTGAGATAAATTGATTGCAAACTTAAAAACATACAAAGATTTTACTTAGAATTTCTAGCTCCCTTTTAAAATTTCTAACTACTTCTGCACTATCTTTTCTTTACAGATCAGTCAAATTTCTGGCAATAAGGCAAGGCATTTTTAAAGAGTAATGAAAACTTACACCCTTCCTCATTCAAAGTGATGCCACATACAGCTGGCCCACAGAAGGTTTCTATCTATTTACAATAAAATTGAAGATTTTGCAGTTTATGTATTTTGCAGTTCTTCTCCCCGTACTCATTTTTTGCTATGGTGTAAGGAAACCCATCCCAAGAGATCCATACATTTCATACTATGGTGGGTTGACCCAGGTTGGATCCACTATCATGGCCCTCCTCGGCTGCGGAGGGATGAGAAAATATAATGAAAGGCTCCTGTGTCAAAATAAGGACAAGGAGAGATTGGTCACCAGCAATTGTCATGGGCAAGACAATCAACCTAGAGAAATTAAATTACTAAGCAAATCAGAATAGGGTAGTAGAGAAATAAAATGAAACTTTATAAAAACATATCCCCCAGCACTCCCTTCCTCCTGGGTTCCACTTCTGTATCTCCTCCTCACTGTGGCCCAGGGGAGCAAAGAACAGAATCAGTTCATCACACATTGTTTCTGCTGCTCCTTCCTCCTGAGAGGGACAACCCTTTTCCTCTGCTTCAGCATGGGGTCCTTCCCACAGGACATACTCCTCCACAAACTCCTGTAATGTCAGTCCATCCCATAAGCTGCAGTTTTACATCAGGTGGTTCAGCCTGGGTCCTGTCTCTGGGGTACAGGCTTCTAAGAACCTCTGCAATGTGAGCTCCTCTCTCTGTAGCTCAAGAGTCCTGTCAGCAGCCTGCTCCAGCATGGGTTTCCCATGGAGTCACATCCTCCATTGTACATCCACCTGCTTCAGCATGAGGTCCTTCACAAGACCCTTCCTCACTGACTTGACACCTGAAGGGCTGTTGCTGCCATGTGTTCTCATTCCTTCATTCTCTGGGTTCTGTACCCTAGCAAGTTCTTTTTTCTTCCTTCTTAAATATGTTTTCACAGAGCAGCTCCCACTATTGTTGATAGGCTCAGCATTGGCCAACACTGGATCTGTCTTGGAGATGACTGGCAATGACTATAATAGGACACAGGGAAATCATCTGACAGCTTCTCAGAGAAGCCACCCATGTAACCATGTAGACTCCTATTTCCAAAACCCCAATATAGGCACCTATATTTAAACAGATATTTTGTACTCTCTGTGGCTTCTCTGTACCACATTCTGCAATCTCTTTTTCATATTTCATGGCAAAATATTTTGAGTATTTAATTTTGGGAATGGAAGAGATGAAACTACCATAAGAGAGTCCACCTTGAAGAGATAAGCATGAAGGTTTATCTAATTCTCTTGTCAGCTGGAAAAAGGAAATATTACTGACCACACTTGTTTCAGATGCTGTACATTTGAAAAGTTTCCTCCCCACAATGACGAGGTTAACCTCATCTGTCTTACCTTAAACTCATTAGGCATAATTCCCCTATAGATTTGTCTATCCAGACAGTGTAAGCTCTAATTATCTATTTAGAAAGACAGTGTGAAGCATCACCAGTGTGTCATTGACCTTTCATATGGTACATTCTCACATCTCCCTTACAGAGATTCTTAACAAGGAGTATTGAGTGAGGAAGGCTTCAGCCAGTCTTGTGTCTACAGGATATACTGATGTATTGCTACACACAAATGGGTAAGAAACTCTAGCCTTATCCATGTTAATAGTCAAAGCAGTGCTTTGATTGGCATTAAGTAGCTTAGCAGTGTTATCGAAGAACTCCAAACCCCTATTAATCCCATGGGAAAAAACCCTACAGTGAAGTCAAACCATAATAAAATGTAAATGCTCTGAGTCATATTTCTCAATATTTAGTCATTAAATTAATAGAACTTTGGTCATTGATAGTATTTACAACTTAGATGACAATACCTACATTTTTAATACATTACTTGGTTTTGCTGGACTACTGCAATGTTCTACTGTTAAGCAATTTTTGAAAAATGTCACAATACAGGAGGCTTTTGTCATTGATAATGGCTCGTATTTCTCAGTGAAGGCAAGTTTATGTCTTTCTTTGAACTATAAACAGGCAATAAGGTGGAACACTGACAGGTAACCTGAGAGAAATATGAAAACACTAACTGGATGTGCAGATGAATTCATGCCTTGGAAACCAAAATCTATCCTGAATGAATCTGAAACAAGATAGTGAAGGCAACTAGGAAGACTACTCTAAACCCAGAAGTGGTAAAGAGAAGACTGGAGAAAATGTTGGTCTTGATGAATGAGATGTGAAGCCCAGTGACCCAAGACACAGGAAAAGGCTGAAGTACTAGACATTGTTGTTGCCTTGGTCTTTACAAACAAGACTGGACACAGGAAATCCCAGACCAAGGGTGAAATGTGTAGCACTGAAAATGTACCTTGGGTGAAAGAGGCTTGGCTCAGAAAATACTTGAGCAAATTTTCAGCAGCCACAGGCTCTGAACCCTCTGCATATTGTCCAGGGCTCTTACAACCATACACATGCAGGCTCCAGCAGGTCTCATAACCCCACCTCTCATTACCTGTTCTCCTCCCCACACTCTCTTACCCCATGCCCAAGGGCTCTGCTGTCCTACTAACCTGCGCTGCCCAGTCCGGTCTCACTACACCAGCACACAATTCCCTCTCCTGCCTGGAACCATGACTTGGTGTTGCTCTTTGCCTCACCACCGAGTTGTGTTCTGGCAGGAGCCAGAACACAGTCTGGTGGTGATGCAGAGAGCAGCACCATGTTGGAGGTTCAGGTTGGAGATTCAGGTTGGACATCAGGAAGAATTTCTTCCCTGACAAGATTTTCAGGTATTGGAATGGGCTTCTTAGGGAGGTGGTGGAATCACCATCCCTGGAGGTGTTCAAGAAACAACTGGCATCTAGTGCCATGGTCTAGTTGACACTCTGCTCATCAATCAAATTTCAACTCAATGATCACATATGTTTTTTCTAACCTGAATTATTCTATTATTTCATGATTTTGTGATTGTGCTGGTTTGAAAGCAAAACCAGTGAAAGACTCCAAGTCAGAAACACAATTTAATAAGAGGAAAAGAAAAGAAATAAAAGAAAGTAAAATAAAATCAAAGTAATAGTACAAAAAAAAAACCCCACAACAGAGTCAGAATACAATCTGACACCCTGTTAGGGTGGTAGTGGCAGTCCAGATGAGATCCTCTTGTCAAAGCAGTGATTCCTGTAGAAACGTCTGGTAGCTCTTGTCTCTTCTGGGAGTCCAGTGGATAAAATCTGCCTGTGCTGTCCCAAACCCTGGATTTATCCAGGTGGGAATGCTTGGCTCCTCCCCCTGGGCGGAGCATCTCACAATGGGGATGATCTCATTCTATGAGTAATGCAGTGGGTCCTTGATGGCCCATTAAACTATGAGTCATGTGGCAAGGCATTGTTAGGCTCATTAACAGAAGATAAGGAAAACACTGCCCCACCTTGGCTCTAACCGCTCATGGGGATAGAGTACATACCTTGGGCACAATTTTACATTGTAACCTAGGACAGTGATAAAGGCCACCTCAGGTGCAGTTTTATTGTTTGTAGATGTACAAAACTGAAATTACTTACCTGCTTTAGTTAGTAGTGGAATAGTCTTGTTACTAATTCTGTATAGCATTATTCAGTAAATTACACATTTTAACTTGAAAGTGCCCAATGACATGATTTATTTCACTAAATAAAGGCCTATTGTACCCAATGCCACCTGCGTTTTTGTCCATTGCAGTGCTTGTTCTCATGCCAATTATTTCATATTAATACAAAATGTGCCAAAAGTAGAGCTGATTTATTAAGAAATTAAGTAGAGAAATTGTTATTTAAAGTAAGATTGCTTTCCTGTACATTATATTATACAATATGCCTAGTAATATCAACTGTATGGCTGACTAATCTGTTATTCTGAGCAACTGCTGTATCACAGAATCACAGAATCACTTAGATTTAAAAAGACCTTTATGATCATTGAGTCCAGCTGTTCGCCTAGCACTGCCAAGTCCACCCCTAGAAATAAAGATGAACAGTAGAAACATGATTTATATATATTTGGGTATGATTTCATGCAAAAACATTGTTAATTAGTGCAGTGACCTGCAATAAAAGCCTCATACATTCTCTAACACTTTTACCAAAAAGAAATAGTAATAGAAACTTTGTGAAATGTAAAGATAATACACATGTTTGCATTTAAACACACTGAATTTACTTTCATGAGATCTGATAACTTATTTTATATCAGATTACAGTGTATCATTCTACCATGGAGAAGGACAATAAATAAACCCTTCTAATGACCATGACCTTGCAGAGTCAGAAACTATATTGCTTGTTTGGAATGTTATTGCTAATATCACAGAATAGCAGATTTCTCCACTTAACTATTAAATGTGGAAAACAGTTCCCAGTAAAGCAAGATTCATATTAATCTGATTTGCAAATCTCTCTAGAGTTCAGTATACCTTACAAAACTGCACATTACAGTTAGTGCAGTACTGCATTAATATTTAAAAATAATAAAAAATAATTCAGACCACCTACAGAAATGAATAGGAAGTGGTTCTCAAGTGCTGATATAGCTGATATATATTAGCAAAAATGTTTATTTATACCCCAAGAAGGTGTCCATAAAAATATTCTCATGAAGAACTTTGAAAGTGCTGGAAAATATATGCACACTAACTGATATACTTGAGTATAATGATGACATGAATTCACTGGTTTACTGGATAGTTACCAAGAGAAAAGCTGCAGCATTAGCATGTTAATAAATAATTATGCTTGTTTCTAATGGAGAAATTGCATTGTCACTGATAAATTATACATATTTTATATCATGGTGATAAAGCAATTAATTCATGTAATCAACATCCTCATTGTTTGCTGTTATATGCTGGGATAACAAGTGTCTTTTTATTAGCCACTGAATATTCAGAAGGACATTTTGAACAGCTTTACTTAAAATGTTTTAATTCCCTGTGAAAACCCGTCATGAAAATTACTATTGTGACAAGAGTGGCAAAGCCTTTCATACTGCCATCACAGAGCTTTTCTTCATGAACCTGTTTCTTCAGGACATATGGAATTGATGTAGTTTCTAGGAGTGGAAAGAGTTAATAGGATCTCAAAAGTAAATGTGTATGGGGACCAAAACTACATTATTATTTACTGACTCCTTCACACTAGATCGCAGGCAAGCAAAATTCAGTTAATGGAAACATACTGTTGCTAATATGCAGGTTATGGAATTTTTTCTTAAACGGGTTTTGACAATGAAACCATGATGCGTGGGTGGGTGGAATTGTGGAATTCTCTAACCTTAGAACTAAAGACATAGACTGTGACACACTTTCTGTCAAAACCCAAGATACTTAAAAAATAGAAGCAGAAGTAAGATTTCCAGTTGGGGTATATTCGCCACAGAGGATTTGGGAGTATGTAGTCACTGAACTCAAATGACTGTAAGTTCTCACACTGCTGTTTCTTTTCGCAAGATTTCCATGAGAAACATCTTGTGAGGATAGCAATTCTTTGAAGGCATTAAATTTCATCTGCAGATCAAAAGTCCAAGTTTTAAATTCATCACTTAAGTAAATGGAAGTTTGGCTCAGCTCCAATAAGTAACAACACTGATTCATGCTCTTTCTGTTTATGTATTTATAAAGCAATGCAGGTGTATTCTAAGCCTGGTATCTATACTTCACTAAAAGTTGATCTTTGTTTTAGCAACTTCTTGTTCAAGGTTAGAAAGATATTAATCTTTAATAACCGGAGATCTGAGATTTCATGGATTCTATGCACAGAAAATAGAGTGAAGGTTATATCAAGCAAGTTTTATTTTGGCTTTGCATACTAGTATATAAGCAACCTAAAATCCAGTAAGTAATAAAAGAGAGCAACAACTGCTTCCCTTTCTCATTTATGTTATTAACTCTGTGCCTCTGTCATCCATTAATAAAATTAAGTTTAAGAACAGAACCAAGAAAGGATAAAATTGTAGATCAAATGAAGTCTGAGTTGCCTTGATTTCAATTAATATTTTGAAAAACAAGGTTTGAAGATGTAAACAGCATCCAAAGATATTTATTTTAAGAATAAAACTGAGAAAATTGCTTTCTGTGTATTGTAAACAACTATTTCCCTTCAATTTAAGGCTGGTTTGTGGTAGGTTACTCTTGTCTCTTACATCAGTTTAACTACTCCGGCGTATTTCTGAAGGACTGAGATTGAATCATAGCTACACAGTTCAGACTTTTTCCATATTTGCAGACTGCATCATCAAATTGCTCTTTCCAGATAGTTGCTTATGGAAGCATTTTAACAAGCCTGCATGAGTACAGAATGGTAGATGAGTTAGCTTGTTTTAGAAGAGAGATGCTCTTTCACAGGGAGAGACTGAGCAGTGGTTCTCACAGCAGTTTTGAAAGCTCTGCTAACCCTGCTCTGTTCTGTGCCATCATGCTTTAGGTTTACAGTTTCCTAATTCACTTGCAGTTTATTTATGCAACAGCAATTTCTGACATATGTCTCCTATTGGCTGGCACTCTTGATAATATCAAAGATTTGCAGCAATCCTAGCTAATATTGTCTTCAAAATTATATCTGAGCCTTGCCAAACTGCACAGAGGGAAAGAGGTCAAAAACGTTCATGGATTCCCTCTAAATCAAACACGATGCACTCCTTCAGCAAAATATTCTGTGTTTATTACGGTACTATCCATAGATTTTTAAAAAGTATGGGGTTTAGGTTTGGGTTTTTTTGTTTTTTTTTAAATTATCCTATTGATGTCCATACCAGTATAAATTATCATAAAGCCGTAAGAACTTACGAGCTTTTTAAATCCCTGGAGCTTTGAAAAAACCTGTAGCACTACATTTTTGAAAAGTTTTAGAACTAATGGTCTAAAGCAGGTACTTGTGCCTATGGTGCTGGGAGTCTCTTTTTTTGATTTGTGAGCTTAAGTGTTTACCTGATGATACTGTATACCAGAAGCCTTCAAGATCACACACAATCACCTAGAGGTGACTTAATTCTTTAGGCCTTTGTGATGGTATATCTCTGGCTTGTTTTCTGATGGAAATGTACTCTATTTCTCCAGGTTCTGTTTTTTAAAGTCATCAGATCCTTGAATTATAAGAACCCTTGTGTAATGCAGTTACTTCAAATTGCGCATAACCCCACATTAAGACAAATGTCATATATAAACTATTTCTCTATATTATCTAAACCATACAGCATCATTCAAAATACTTGCAAAATTCTTAAGCAAAGAAACAAAACAAATTTCCCAGCGTAACAGAGGTTACAACAGAAGGAGACTTCCCTTCCTGAAAAAGTGTCAATCATGATTTCTACTTGGTTGTAAGCATCTTCACTTCATGGAAATTGGATCTGATCTCTACAGATCCCACAGAGGGTTTAAAGTGATAATCATTCATGACAAAACCCATTTTTTTTAACCTTTTCCCCCTCCTTAGTTAGAGGAGATGCTTTTTCTCTTTTTAATTAAATTTTTTATCTGACACAGTTAATTATAAATTTATCATATTAAGAGTACTTGTTTGCATTTCAGCTCTCAAAAATGCCCCATTTCTTTTCTAAAAGGTGTAAAACTCCTTTTCCTCCCTTTCATTACTAATTAACATTCCTCATGTAATTTTTTTCACAAGATCTTATACTCAGTAGCCATTTGTAGATTAGACAAATATATGATCCAAATGTTTTCTGCTATTTAAAGCAATAAATTAACATTAAAAAAAAAAAAACCAAAAACAAACAAAAAAAGAAAGCCAAAACAGACGCTGTTACATTCCGTTCAGAAACTGACTGTGCTTCTTTTCCATTCATTATCAGAGACAAGAAACTAAAATTATTCATGAGTAAGTTAAAACGTTGTGGGATTTTTTGTCTCCCAACTAGAATATTTTCCTAAGTTAGCCTTACAAATATGTGGAAGTGAAATAGTTATTTATAGTTAAACCTAAAGTTCAAAAGTCAACTCAAAGTATTTTGTGGTTTTTTGCTCCAAAGAACTAAATAAAACCCAACCAAAGAAAAACCCCCTAATACTTACAATCTGAAGTTACCCTGTAGATACTGTTCTAATGAGAAAACAAAGGGTGTCAGTATAAAATAACATTTAAATAGCAGCCTAAAAAACCAAATAAAAATATTAAGTAGCTATCATCCTTACTTGAAAATTGTACACTTAAGCTGAATTTTTGAAGGCTTGCCTGCAATGTGCACAAAGTTTCTTATTGCCTTAACACCAATGCCTGAAATTTCCATCCTCTGGACTGTGCTGCTCCAGTGCTTATAGTCAGATGCTTCTGCTTCTATGAATGGTGGAAGTGAAACACTCCTGTATAGAAAAGTCAGCTCTTGTGAAATGCCTCTGACAACTGTCAATATGTGCAGTTTTAGCCAGCCCTATAAGCATTTTCCCAGGTTTGAGGATTAACCTAGATAAAGGAATATCCACCACAGGCAGGAAGTATAATGCCATACCTATTGGGCAGGCCCCCCAGAGTTCAGTTCTCCAGGCTGAATGCCACGTCTAAAAATGTCGTACTAAAGGGACCTGTTAAGAGTCAAAGAAGATATACTCAAGGATTGAGACCTTGTGGAATCTTGTATAGAGCTGGGCAAAATTAAAAGACTTGGCATAAGAAGTGTTTAACTATTAACAATTAGCAATTAGCAAGTTGCAAAATGTATGGAGAGAGGCATGGTGGCTATTAACCCTCCACAGCAGCATTTGAATGAGATACATGGAGGTACACAACCTGACCCACTGCTCTGGTACAGCTCAGCATTTTACTGACTAAGTTAGATGATATTGAGAAGGGAATTCTAAATTCTAGGGTGTCTCTTCTGATTCACCATATTCCATGAGAGGCACTACTAGTTCAGAAGATCCTAAATGAGTGAGAATCAAGCTCAGTAGAGGGATCAGGCTCCACTACCTCAGTAGTGTTAGACTCCAGTGAGTGAAACTTTCTGGTGTCTGCAAATCTAAGAGAATGAAGGAGGTGATAAATGCATGCCTTAGGATGAGAATCTTGCTGAACTGCACAGAACTAGAAAGAAACTTTGGCACAAGAATCTCACTGCAACAGGGAGACATTCTTTCACAGCAAGTGCAGCAGGTAGATCAGCATCTGTCAAAAACTACATGTGCATAGCAACAGAGCAATATCTTGTCCTGTGTACTAAGTATCGATACAGCAGATTATAGGTATGCATGGCATGGAAGAGTCTCCTGGGCTTTGCTCATCTGAATAGGTGACGTGGCAATCACTTCATTCTTGTTTAGTACAGGTTCAGAGTGTGGAAGAAGTAGCAATTGTTGAAGGGAAGCTTCTTCCACTAACTTCCAGGAGGGTAACTTCCACTAAATTCCAGCAGGTTTCTCCAGGTTTTTCCAGGGTGTGGAAAAAAAAGGCCTGTCTAGATCATGAACCTGCAAGGATATAAGAAATGATCATATATTAAATTTCGGCTGTAGTGGGCAACCAACACTTACCATGATACAGAAATATGGGCAGATACACAACCAAGGCAGAGTTGTGTGGGACGTGTTTTGAGCAATGATCTGTGCCTGTTGGTTAGATCAGTCTTGTTACATCAGCCTTGCTTGATCCCATGGGCAGAGCACAGTCCTGGGTCATTTCATTTACAGACACAATAAGTGTATGCTTTCTTTTCTTCTGGATGAACACTGGAATTATATTCTTCCTGTTCAGAAGGCAAGATTTCTCCCATAGGGACAAACTATAGATACAAAAATAATGGCAACTGAGTTAATGTGACTAATAACCATAGGTATAAGTGCTGGCCTCATGTTGTAAGGTCTTCCTCCTTAACACAAAGACAAGTGAAAAATTAAAGAAATCGAGTTTCATGAAAACAATCGCAACTGAATTTGGGAGTACTACAGAACACTCAGTGACTAGATTCTCTCTGGCATGCAAATGCCATATTTCCTCAATGGAAATAATCCATGAATTGTGACAAAGAATATTTCAGACAAATTCTAACCTAACACACATTATAAAAAAAGAAAAATGTTAACAGTGTAGGTCACAGAACTGCATATCATAATTTTAGTCATGTAACAATTGGTATATTTATACTTTTCTTCATGTACGTATTCATGTCTGTAGCAAAAATACAAGTCAATCAGGCCAATCAGTACTTAACAGAGAAAAAAAAAAATCAGACAATCTCCTGGCTCTACAAAAAAACCTAAATAAAAAAGCCCCAAAATAAACCAAAATAAGACTATAAAACTTGCTGCTCTATCCTAAGCATTTGACTCATATAAGAAGAAAAACAAAGTAAACCGTGGAAGGAAGGGAGTAGAATAAACCTGAAATACTTTAGTTATGTTAATTTCTCTTGCTTGTAGCTTCAAGCATCTGTAACAATCCAGCAGTTAATACCTTTAAAAAACTATAAAAACATGCAGGGAGAAGCAAAATTATCCATATATCCTGGAAAAAGAAAATGTCAACAATCAGATGGTTTATTGCCTTATTTTCCACATTCCTTTCTATAGCTAGCTTTCAGGCAATAGGGTAAGCTGACTGAGGGCAAATACAACATTTTTCAAACACTACTTCTTAGTATTTTCTTCATCTGATTCACACATATAATTTTTTTGTTAACAACCTGAGCACGTTCATATTTTTGTGTTATAAAATAAACTAACAACAAACGGCAGTCTCTGTCTCTGAAACCACATCCTACTTTACTTTCTGCTGCCTGCTTGGAGAATTGTTATGATACACAGAAGAGCATACACCTGGCTTACTACACTGACAGGTGGTTGCAGTCTCATTTTTTCTTTCCCGGTAGCAAACAGGACACCTCAGCTACCTGTTGGTAGCTAAAGCCCCCACGGAGTTACACTAATGTTCAGTAAATTGCAATGAATAAATAGACTAAATTACACCTATCATAATAATTCTTCTTAAGATGAATGTGTCAATTACACACCCAACAAAAGCAATTGCTGCTGTGAAAGCAGAATTCAGAGCAATTAATAAAATAAACCTATGCCTAGAAATGTTCAAATCTTTAGTAACTGCTACTTTCAAGAAGAACTGCAATGCAGGTAGAATCCTTTTTATAAACTGCAGATTTATAAAAACAGGCAGTGAACTGAACCTTGGGCTGACTGAGAATGCACAAGAAATCTGATTTAAATAGTGATTGCTTGTTTCACATTTTTCTGTAAAAAAAAGTTCTCCACTAATTCCCTGTCATAGACTGGGTCACTCCTTCCCTTAATTGCTAATCTAAAGTTACTACTTTCATGGTGGAAAGATATCATCTGCCCAGGAAACTACTCAAGTAACTTCTCTTATCAAATAGATTTCAAAAAGCCCACCAATAAATAACAAACCAAACCAACCAATCAACCAACCTACCTATCTGCCTACCTACCTACAAAAAAGCAAAAACCTGAAAAAACAGAAGAAAAAAAACCTTAGGAGCATACTCAAAATAATCTTTTCAGCAAGGAAAAATATGCACCTTTTTCACATATAGCCTTATATTCTCCCTGCATACCCTGAGTTTGTTTCATTTGATATTTTCTTTAATTTCTTTAATTGAGAGTACTGTGGCCAATTGTTACAGATACAAATGTAGACACATATTTGTAGCAAATTCTCAGATGTTCCTGATGGATCTTGTCTACAGAGATCAGTGTCACAATCTGGAAAATTTGTGTTATTGACTAAAAGAACTTGTCTTTAATATTTTAACTGAGCTATTCTATTGAAGATAAATAACGTATTTTCCAGTGTCCGGTTTCCTGGTATATTTTTCATTCTGGAAAGCCAGCATTTCTAGTTTCACAATTGTATTTCAAAAGTTAGTTCTCACTAGAAAATAATGAGCATTTTTGATTATTTAGGCTAAAATTTATAAATCAGGAGTGCAACCTAAGTACCAAAACCTTTAAAAAAAAAGTTGTCTATCAAAGATAATATTTCCTTTAGGATCCAGAAAAAGGAAATAAACTTTCTATTCCTATGACCTTTAAAATGTATTAGAGAAATTACAGTCCTCTGTCTGAGCAACAGAAATCCAGATCTTAGAAATAAGTTGATCTTTGAATTTTACTTCATTTTGAAGTTCAGTCATGTACTGCACATGTATTCAAACCTAAGTATTCCACATTCTTTCATGTGAAGGAAACAGGATTGCTATTTTCAATTCTTATCACTGTCTGTATTTCAATATATAAAAACCTATCAAATGAGGACTAAAGGTTTCTGAGGATTTCAGTATGTAGAAAGATATCAAATACTGTAATAACTACAATTAACTATAGAAAAAAACAGAAGGTGATTTTATCACATATGTATATTAGCTGTTACTATAAAAAAGAGGTCAATAAAAAATGTAGGTTATAAATCTGCAAGGTAGTACCCTAACTGAAATACTAGCGAAACATCTCTGAAACTAAAATTTCTGCCAAATATATGTCTTGGAAAAATTTAAATATATATTGCCTTCCATGTAATTTTTAAAGCAAAGTGAAATCGTTAAAAAAAATGGAAATTGCATTTTGATGATTCAGTTTTTTTCATCATTAGTTTTCAAAGAACAGCATTACATAATTTTCTGATTTCTTATCAACAAATTGTACATTTCCTTTTTCATCTTCACAGGAAAGATTCATACAGTGATACTTGTATAAGCAAAAATTGTGTGCCTATAGAATTCCCTTGCCAAGAAAACTGTTCCAAGTTGTAAAAGAATTTTGCATATTTGGCAACTGGTATTTCTGCATACATGCCAGCAGATATTTACAGTAAGCCCTAGATACTCCTTTATTCTTATAAAATAATATACATCAATATTCAGAAAAGAATAAGCTAGCATAGAATTAATACCCAATTCAGACACTTCTAGTAAAACAGGTTAAGGAAAAGTATAAATCTTAACAGCTAATGGAAATCTCTTTGTATTTTAAAAAATATAAATTTGCCTTTATTTGTTTAGAGGGATTGCTATTAGAAGGCCTTGTAAATACTAAATTATGAAAAATCGCAGCATATTTACATAGATTTATAGACGAGCCCATACCACTTGTCAGGGATTAAAAAGCACACAAATAATATTTTTGCTAAAGAAATTCTCCAAGTTACAAACCACTGAAAATTACTTCATTAAGCAAATTACTATACTATGTACACTATATTGTGTTGTGTCCAATTTGTCTTTTCAAACTCTCACCTCTACCAGTAGTCTCAGTCCTTCATTCAACCTTCATTCAATAAACTACAATTTGCCAACACATCTAACTAAAGCTTAGTTGCTTCTGTCTTTTCCATCTTACTCCTTGTTTGGCTCAGCACCTGAACTGTCACTAAACTGACTTCATTCCTTTAATGCAATTTCCATGTTAACTGGAGTAGCTACCACTGCACGCTTAGCAGTCTTCAATAATTTGAAATATTTTTCTCACTGTTAGACTTTTATTAATAGAAATACCTTACATAATGATACCTACCTGAATATAGATAGAAACATGGAAGTCTTTAGGGATGTCTTCCTTTGATGAACGTTTGCTGCAGTTTTGTTTGAATGCAGTGAATGGATAAAACACATTTATTCTGGGAATGAGGGCAGTGTCCCATAACATTGCTTGTGTCTTGCACTACTAAAAAGAAGAGAATCATACCCACGTACTAGTTACATTTAAGGCACAGGAACTGGTGAATACTTTTTGGCAAAAAAATCACAGCATGGATAAGGTTGGAAGGGTCCTCTGCGGGTCATCTTGTCCAACATCTCTGCTCAAGAAAAGACATCCTAGGGTATATTCCAAGTGTTTTTTCAAGGGAAGGGTCTTGGAAACTCTTGCTACACTGAGTAATAAGATCATTTTTATGGGAAAATTTACAGATACTCAGTGACTCTTACCTTTAGTAAAGGTTCTGTATCTGCAGGATATCTTTCATACTTCATTATATGATCTGGCTGTAAGGCCGTACTGTATTGTGCTTTTACTTTATGTCTGACTGACCCTGTAAAACAAGTATGTTCTATATTCAACTCTTGTGTTCTATTTTTCTGTGTCAAAGTCAATGAGATTCCTATGAGGATTTTGTAATAATCATGATATGGTAATCAGGTCAAAATAACATACCTTGTAATTTTTATTGCTGCAGATATCTTTTTACTTATTTTTTCATTATTTTTCATCTATAAGGTTTTCTTTGAGTCTTTCTAAGAACAAAAATGTAACAATTCAGAGAATGATAATACCTAGCAGTTTTGTGGGATGAAAAGATAAAACAGGAATCAGTAGCAAGTAACTTCTCCTTCATATCGCCAAATCATTGACTTTGTCAGTGTTGTCTCACAGGCTAATGTGTAAATCAAATGTGGCATGACCTTCCTTGAACTCACAGATTTATTTATATTGTATGGAGTTGACTTTTTTACATACTTCTGGTTTGGTTGAATTCTGCCACTCATAAATTATGTCTCTAATGTTTCTTGGAAGGTCGTGGTAGCAGGGTATATATCCTGATCCTGCTCAGCACACTAGACATGCAGAAAATAGTCATTTAATATAGCATGCAGGAAGAAAAGATCAGACAGAATATGTTTTTTCCACAATTTTCTCTGAATTTGCTTAGTGTCTTAATATCCTTAAGATAATTTATCTTAGTTTCTTATCACGGTGTTAAAGGATTTATAAGAATTAACACCTAGAAAATCCTTCACGTATTTTTCTTTAGAAAACCCAGTATTTGCTAGTTAGCAAACTAACTTCTAGGTCAAGTTCCCTAATTTTTGAAATTTCAATTGTCGGACAAGTGAGGAACAAGAAACAATATTCAAAAATGATCCCTGGAAATAATCTATACTGCTGTAAAGTTTTCCACTTCCTTGATTTATTTGTCATATACTCATGCGAAAACATCATGTTCAAAGCTTCACAATCTATTGTCAACCCATACTTCAATACCTATTCTACCTCCCAAGATCTCAGGTGTTCTACCAATCTTGTTTAAAATCACTGATGATTTGGCAATCATGCCCTTTTCTTCCTCTCTTCTATATGGTTAGAAAACAATGGGGAGTGACCTTGTATTTGAGAAGTTATTTTAGAAATTATTTTTTAGGAAGAATCAAGATGTGTACAGACTGGATTAGCCTTTACAGTCATTTCACAGATGCAGAGTAAACTAATATGCAAGTTTCACATGCCTACTTACTCATAATGACTGTGTTGGCAGAATTACATCCGAATCCTTTATTTCTTCCCCTTCTATCTGTTCAGCTAGCCTCCTGCCCCTTGATGACAATGAGATTTTCTCCCTTGAAGCCAGGATTTTACTAGGCCTGAGTAGAAGAATTTTAAATAAAACATATACTCAGAATGTGAAAATTTGAAAAAAATATATTATGAAAATCAGGAAAATTTGAGTGTGCACTGAGCCAGACTTGTTCACACTTCAGTGGTTTTCTTTGGTGTTTCCCCTAACTCATTCACATGTTAGATAGTCTAGAGTCTCTTGCAATTTACTTTTATCTGTATCCACCAACTCTTTGCTATATCAGCTGTGATAAGCCTTATCCTACTACTCATATAAAAAGTTTAATATGCTTTATTTTCACACTTCTAAATAAAGAACAGCTAGTCACTATGTGGCCAAATTCCTTTCCATGTAAAACTGGCTGATAAAGGTAAAATCAGATTCATAACACAGGCATTTAATGAAAAATGAGGATGAATAATGTCCATTATGTTTTTTCATTTTGCCTCTAAATTATGAATGGTCACAGGACCTGTGACTGTATGCATAATTGAACTTAGATCAATTTTTGTATTTTATCATGAGAATAATTTGTTCATACCTGTGTATAAATATCCGTAAAATCTGTATCCATGTTTTGGGCGAGGGAGGGGAGAATTGGGTTGTATTTACTTATAATTTCTTGGTAACCAGGGCTGACAAGATCTTGTGAGAGTATTTTTTTCCCACATAAATATTTCCTGTTACACAATATCTCTTACAAACCAGTGTCTTACCTGCAATTATTCCAACATGAAGTAAGACTGAAATAAAATAATTGGTCATGGAGCTTTAAATGTCATAATATAATGTGTCTTCATTAAATTTCAAAAGCTACAGTTAGGTCACACACAAAGGCTGTCCCATAACCAGGGGCAGCCAACGTCACCAAAAAGTCTAGACCCTGTACCATGGCAGGCTTGAGGGTGGCAGCATTGTTCAGAAGCAGGACAGGAGAAGAGGGCCAGAAACCCAGACCAGGTAATACTGAAGATTCCTGGCAAGTAGCCAAATATGAGCATGGCCTCTTCTTAAATTTCATCAGAGTTCTACTAAATCTAGACAAAACTTTTGTTTTTTTAATTAAATATCTAGGTTTTGGCAAGAAGCACTGTAGAAAGACAACAAATTTAAAGAGAAAATTCTGAATCAGATTTAGGTATGAACACTGCATTCAATTGTATTGCCCTTGGGGCTAGTGTCTACACACTATAAGGGTACAAACTTATCCAGTGTGATGTGTTCATACCTACAATGTTTTTAAAATTACATACTTTTTGAAGAGATCCTGAGCCTGCTGCAGTAGAGAAAGAGATTAAATAAGGGTGTATATTGACTAGCATTCCTAAAGTTGAAATCATCTGTCACTTGGAATATTGCTTGAGGTACCCTCTTAGGAGATTTGCAACAATATTGAGAATCTCAGAACTATGGAGCATATATTATGTGTAATAATATGTGCAATAGGGTTAATGAGAATGTCTTAAAAAGTAATAATAAATTAGGGCATTACAAAATTTTCAGATACTTAATAAATTTTAATTAAAATTGTGCTAAAAGCAAACTGTATCATTAATTTATTTGTTATCTTACAACAAGAGAGCTTTTAAAAGATAAAACATTCAAGTTTTTGGAATATCCTGGTGACATCCATATTTTTCTCCCACTTTGTAAAGATCAAAGCTTATAAAAATTTAAAGAAAGATCCTATACACCTTTTATGAAGGGTCTTTCCTAATGTGACTATTTTAATGTATAAAAGTAGAATCCACTTAACTTGTCAGACATCAGAACAAGAAGTTGATATTAACTCAAAGATAGTATACATTTGTATTTCAAATTAATGTTGAAACAAGCTAGGGATTTATATTTTACACATAAATTCCTTTTATTTCTCCTACACTGTCATTGTCTGCACTGTCACAGCCTGTTTGGAGCTCTCAGATTTGCAGGGCAATGTACTCTGTCAATTGAACTTTATGAGCTCATCAGGAAAGAAAACAAACACAAGGCAGAAAGTCTCAATCCCCTTCATAAAGGTTAGTCTAACAGGCATTTGCTTAATTCATGAGGTTTCTATCTCACAATTTATTCATTTCCTAACAAATTTAGAGATGTAAACACATAAATTTTGCCATTCTTTGAAATCAGAAAATGTTAAAGCACCCAACAAAACATTTCACTCAGATTCTTTGGGCTTAGGTGAAACAGTGTCATGGGATGAAACCTACCTGAAGGGATTCAGATATTCAGACAAAATAAGGCCTGGACTTTATTTGCCCCGATCTGATCAGTTAGCTAATCCTGGTATTCACTGGAAAAGGAAAGAATCGTAAGTAAGTGTTAATGGGGGAACACTCCCTTAAAACACTACATCTAGCTGGCTATGCGTATTGAATTTTGTGTGGGAGAAATAAAACAAGAAATCCCACAGATGAACCACTAACACACACATTACATCCTTGTAACATAATCAAGATGGAAAATCAGAGGGTGATAACATCACGTCAGGTAACAACCAGTGATAATCTTTAGCGGTGGGCAAAGAAGTTAGCATGGGGATTTACACTCAACAAGGTCACCAGTGGCTTATGCTGACAACTGAGTTAGAAAGCAATCTGGTGAGGAACAGTCAGCCCTCAGTTAAAAAAATATCCACATCCATGCAATAGCCATGCAAAGGCTGTGCAAGTCTGGAGGTCCCACACAGAGAAACCATACGCTAGCAAGGTCTCAAATGTGTTCACTGACTGAAACACTGATTGTGTTTCCCCACTGATTGTCTTTTCTGTGGTGCTGGTTTCAAAAGAACTTAGAGTAATGGGGACCTTTGTTTCTGTCAGTGTCTCTAAAACTATTGTGTCCAAGTGTGTGACAGAACAGTTATCTGTATCTACCTTCTGCACCACTCATGCTTGGAAAATAGCCTCTACATTTTATGTCAGAGGGCAGCATGATTCTGTCCTAACAGCTTCCCTGCTCTAAAATCCTCAGTGAAAATCTGGACAAAGCACGCTGCCTGAACAGAAATTTGGAAGGACTCAAAATGTTACACACCTACATGTCTCCATTTCATCTACAACCAATACATCCATGAAGTGATCCTGTGCTTCAAAAGCGGGTAAGAAAGCTGCTAAACCCATGTTAAAAGTGCAGAGTGGCTAAATTTCTGATCCTGAATTTGCTATCAGGTTCCTAGCTTTTTAGGCGTCAAAATATATTATTTCAGGCATGAGGACTCTCCCCACACTCATCCACATTGTTTCACAATAACTTACTGATTTTGAGAACTGACGGGCATGCCAGTTCCTTCTAGACAGATCAGCTCTTCCTAAGGGAGTATCTTAAACACTGGGCTAAATTGGATAATTTTAGCCACTGGATAGCTGCAATTACAAGATTCACAGGTCAAATAAACCATGACATAGAACTCTGCTGTAAGGGACTTACCTTCTATGAAGAATTCCTGACAGCGTGTTACCTTTGTTTTAGTAATGATAATGGAGCAAGGAGAAAGGGTGTCACATGTATCATTGCACAAATGTGCCTGAGAACTAATATATTTCTCCCCCACTT
This sequence comes from Acrocephalus scirpaceus scirpaceus, assembly GCA_910950805.1. Taxonomy (NCBI): domain Eukaryota; kingdom Metazoa; phylum Chordata; class Aves; order Passeriformes; family Sylviidae; genus Acrocephalus; species Acrocephalus scirpaceus. The sequence continues at coordinate 37,041,785 of OU383776.1, forward strand.
TCTCTAATCAACATTTATTCCCAGAGTATAGAATGGAATAAACGATTCATTTTTGGAGTCCAAACAGGTCACATGGCAGTTGTGACTACTTTTTTACACTTCTTTTCTCAAAGTCTAAGGACTCAGTACTTCCCAGCATTCTCAATGAGTCAACTTGTGTTGTAATTAAATTGTGAGATATTTCCTTTGCAATATTTCTTGGATCACTTCAATTATTAATCTCTAAAGAATGTTTTTCTTTGCACAATATTTATGGAATTATATGGCAGTAGCTGATGCTTTTGTTCCACAAAATATACAAGAATGAAAAGAAGTCTGTCCAAGGTTATATCAAGATATATTACTGGTATCTGGTAAACTCATGTATCAAGTTAACATGAGCTGTACAACCATCAAATCTGGAGTTGTTTTCATAGAGTTTGTCGCTTTTTTCCTGGGATGTGATATTAGGAAGTCAACAGTGAGAAAGTTGTCCAGGATTGACTCCATTTTGGAGATCTGAATAATTAACTACAGAAAGACAGTTTCAGTTGATTGCTAATACCACTAAGCCAGGGTGACATTTTATTAGTTATTTAAAGACATATTAAGTCATAGTTCTGTTAAGTACAAATCATTTGTAAATAGCATCTGCATAAACTATGTTTGAAAAAGAATAGAGTATGTTTGTACTAATTTTCTATTGAAATGAAATAGGGTTTTTTATTATTTTTATTCTTTTCTTGAAAAAGAACACCTAGATTTAACTTCATTATTGTAAACATAACTGTAACATAATCCTGACAGTATATTAACATATATAAACAAAGGATTATTTGCTGATAGAGACCATGCTACATAAAATGCAGACAGAATGATAATTTAAAATAAAGGTATTAAGCTAACATGTCATGTACTAAGACTCTAACTAACCAGTTGCCATGTTAGTCACTGCAGAACAATAATAATAATAATGCCTTCAAACTATTTCCTCTTGTGAAATTTTTTCTTTTCCCATCTATACAAACACTGCTGAGATAGATTTCAGATTATTGACTTCCATTAAAATAAGTTAACACTGAATGATACTCACCCTTTACAGAAAAGTTTGTAGCCCATGGTTTGTGGCGTATCATCACAGTTTTAGAGAGGATGAAATTGTCTCCAGCAACAGGTAAGAGTTTTTTTATTTCCTTGATTTGGAATAGAATATATAAATTCTATACCTACATAAAACTGAATCATAATAAACACACAGTTTTGCATGAATTCAAGCAATAAGCTTGGTAAACACTAAGAAACAAAATAAATGTGTTAAAAAAACATGAATAATAATATGAAGAATTAATAAAAGAATCATATTATCTTTTTAGCCTGGGTTAAATCTTTTCAGAGTATAATAAGAACACACAATGGACAGCAATTTAATTAAAATATAATTGCCTATACAAATTCTGATACGATCTAAAAGTTTGTAACGCCTATGCAAAATATTATTACACAGGATTGAGTGTGTAATATCATATGAAAGACAAAATATATTTTTTGTGAGTAGTGGTGACCTAGCAAGGGGATACCAGCTTTTTGTCTTATATTGATTTAAATCATCAATTAACAAAACTATTTTCAGAGTGACTATGAAACATTTTCTGGACAATTTAACAAATCTCTTACTGAGTTTTAAAGAAACTATATGACAGTGTAACCTCCCTGTCAATTTTTTTTTTAACAATTTCAAAAATATTTGCATTTCACTGTGTGAAGATCCCCATTGTGAGGATTCTCATTTTGATGGAACTCTGTGCTTCTTTGTGGTGCTTCCTTATTGCCCACTCCCCAAGAGCTTTCTTTGAAGACTTCCAAGAAATTTCTGAGGTTGTCTCAACTTGTAATGTTGCTATATACCGGGGTATATATACAGAAATACAGAAATGTAGTGTTTGCTATTATTAATACCACTTATCAAATCCTCTTGTACCTCTTGACAGAATTGTACAAGTCATCTCATTTCTACATGCTTACAATGACATAATAATTGTATCAGGTGAAGTTCTAATCGTTCTGATTGAATTTCTTGGACTGTGTGAATGACTACCTGAAAACCTAAACTGAATGTAAAGTTTTCCCTGTTCATTCTTTCTGAGTTTAAGGGATACTTCTTTAAATGGTCAAATTCTTTCTTTGTTCCTTTCTTCTTTTGGGTCACTAAAAAAAAGGGAGAAAAATCCTTAACTTCTCCTGTGTATTTTCTTGTTGTTATCTTATTTTCAGAAGAAAACTGATTTCTAGTCTCTTATGGGGCTTGTGTGTTAACTGCTGATTCCTAACATTATCTGGCTTGCACTTCATCTTTAATTTGCCACTTGAATGCTGACTTAAAAGGTGATTTGAGTGGATTTAAGGATGCATGAATTTCAGAAGCACTCTGCTCTTGTTCCTTTCTTGATCTCCTTTATATTATTTTGCACAGTCCTTTCTGTATTTCTTTCAAAACACTTCAAGTGACAAATACACCCTGTGGATTTGTTCTCTGTGGATAAGCAATGAATTCCCAATATTTTTTGTGTTCTTCTGGTTAAACAAGCATTCCAATGAAGCTAAATTTCTAGTAAGTGGATTTTTCATTTAATAATCTTATCAAATTCACCTTAAAAAATCCACATGACCAAAATCTTCATGAATTATTCAATAATAGGTGGAAATGTTAGTAATCATGTGCATGAAGTGAAAAGAAAGTCTTTTTATTAAAATTGGATTTTCTGCAAAACACTTTCTCATAGATGTATATAAAAGGGAATAACTCTATGGTTACAATTAAGGCTATTTGACTTGGTTTTTATTTGCAATTATGAGGAAGCTCTTAAGTTACAATATACTGACAGTACTGAATATATATGAAAATTTATTTTTTTTTCTATAGGAGTTGTTTTACATGCTGCATTAAAGCAATTTTTTAGAGGAATTGAGACAACTTATGAACAGAATGACAAGGTAGATTATTATGAATGTTAGCAACACAGTAATCAGCCCTTTGGCCCTTTACAATAATTGGCTCTTTACTTTGTGAAATTATTGTCAAAATTCACTGACAATACAGCATTGAAAGGACTACCTAGAATCAGTGTTAAATCTCTATTTTATTGTTTTATTTTCACCCTACATAGAGCCACTGATATTTGAAAAATTATGTCAGCATAAAACTAGACTAACAGGGAATTGTGTCCAATTTTAACTGGTATTGTAGCATATTTAATGTAATTTTTTTCAAAAATATTTTCTGCAAAAACATAAGAAATGTCTTTTCTTAGAGAAAAGAGAAGGATTTGTTGCCAGTGTAGTTCATCTCAGTCAACTGAATTGATGTATTAAGCATCCATTAGAGGAGATAAGGAATCTGTAATACATGATCCATCAGTATATACAAACAAATATAAATACATACACACATATATTTTTAAGTTCCTTTCCATTCTTTCATTGTCTTAAACTGCTGTTTTGTCATTGTATATAAAAACAACAAAGATCTACAAAAAAGGCAGAGAAGTTTATAGATTCCTGCTAATTCTTGACTGGTTAGTAGATGCAGGGTAGCACACAGGGTTCCTTCACCGTACAAGTTGGGAGACAGAGAAGACAAGGATGTACACTCATTTCAAACAAAAGAAGCTGCAGAGGCATTAGGTCAACTGTTTCCTTTTGATATTGAGTTTACTCACAGAGACATTAGCTGGATTAGTGGATATGACATTACCTATTACTGCTAAAATAACAAACAAGAAAAAGATGTTGGAATTATTTCATATTCATCAGTTTGATTTTAGTCATATTTTGTATCAAGGGTACCTTTAGATGGTAGTAAGAGCAATATTTCTCCAAACTGGTACATCTCCGAGCAACAAAATGAGAAATTCTAATTTCAGTTTGGATTGTATGATCAAATGGAAAATAATTATGAAACACAGGATGCCTTTCCTTTAATTTAATTCTGTATTGATAGAATGTGCACAGAATAATTTACAATATAATGTTCACTAATTACTGTCCTGCTACTGAAAATCGGCACTGATTCATAAACTGCATCTGCATTACTCTAAGTTAAGTAAGTAATCCCATTGGTCAGCTTCTAGTTTTTACCAGATTCTGGCAAAATAATTGAAGATTTCAAAAATTTACGTTTGAAATGATTGCCCTAAACATTATTTATTTTTTAGAAATATAATGTGTTTTCATTAAAATGTCAGGCACATTGGAGGCTGGAATTCAAAGAGGCAAGCAAGACAAAATTCTAGAGTTTGGATTTTCTTGGTACTTTAATAGCTTCTCATTGAGTACTTTCTTACTAAGATATTAATGTCCGATAAACTTTCAGATTAGCTTTTGGTCTCTTGTGAGTAAAAAACCAAAGGAACCTTATCTTATTTTGCAAAGACAATCTTATTTGATCATGTATATCTAGCTTTGAAAAGAAGATGGATCAGAGAAAAAATAATCAACTATTGTATATGAGCTACTTTGTTTAACCTAGCAGATAGGGTTCAAATAATTGTTGAAAAAACCAAATTTTATTACCCTTATGATACATTTTAGAACAACTGTTCCTATTGACAGTTCACTTACAAGTCCGAACTTGCACACTAAAAAGCCTGCTTTAGGGATTGTGTGTTTGTTGGGATTTTGCCTAGCCTTATATCAACTTTTAGAATAACTCTCCAGGAACTGTTACACAGTTGCAGTACATTTTAAATCTACACCTAAAATCAACCACCGCCCTAGTGAACTCTGACTTTTGCTCCCTTTCCCTGCCCACTTCTCCCCTCCTTTGCAGCCTTTCTGCTGTCTCTTTTAGAAATTCAGGCCTGAGAACAATCTAGAATTTAATTTCAGGTAGATATGACTGCAGGTCCTGAGAAGCAAAAGGACAGCTATGGGGTATATGATGTAAAACACATACTAGTCATGTCCTAGAAGAAATGAAGCTAATGTTTTAGATATTACCACACTAAATTCTAAGCTTGCTTGTTGAAACAAGTCAGAGGAAAATGTAAGATTATACTGAAAATTGTGTGATTGCTATTACAGCCAATGCTGGTACAATAGATACAATTTTTTTTTGATTGTTGGGGTTTTCTGCAGTTTTTTTTTGTTGTTGTTCTTCAACAAAAAAGAAAAAGGGTATGTGTGAATTTAGGCTTATATAACACCATTTTAGATCATTAGAATTAAATGTATTGATGAATGAAGATACTTCAAAATACTGTTATCAAATTTTATTCAGATCTTTTGAAGTCCATTCATCTTCGGACCCAACAATCTGCTGTGCCTTGCAGGAGTTTTCAGTAACAGAAACACATGTGTCGTTCAACCTCTCAGCTTTTCAGTAATAAACTCTCTGAAACATATTTTAAGAACTTTAATGGTTTTTTTAAAAAAAGCTACAAAAAATACAGGTCATCCCTTGGCACAAATTAGGCTAAGTCACAAAGCAAGAGGTAAAATATCAGGCATTTGTAAAGGAATGTAGCAGAAGCAAAGAATGAATCAACAAATCAGTCTAACTACAAATAACAAACAAGATATATCTATTTGTCTTAAGATAAAATGGACTTCTATTAATGGAAGTGGAATGAAAAAGGAACTCCAGTTCTGGTTGCAGACATAGTCTCCTGTAAATACTCCCACCTGGCAGATTCTCTAATGTATTTTAAAAGTTATCATTTTTTACCAATGTTAGACAATAATTTATTTTATTATTTGTTAAAATGATTTTATAATTTAGCAAAGAATTTATAGCCATTATCTATATCTATTTATTTATTTACCATACCTTATTTACACTGAAATTATTTTTTATTCTCTCTATGATAGTTAAATTCAGTTAATATTTCAAAAACTATTTTGAAAACAATTTTTCCTTTGTGTTAGGATCAATTGTTTTCCAAATCTGGCCTGAAATATACACAGTCCGGATGAAAAATTTCAGTTCAACTCAAAAATATAAAAACCTCAGTTTTAGAAAATGTTTTAGATTAAAATTTAAATTGCAATTTTGTCTTTATTCTTTAATAATTTCTTTAGATAGAGGAAAAGGAAAAACATACATTTATAAGAGATTATAACCATAATTTGCAAAGTCCAAATGGAGAAAGGAAGAGGTTTTCCTGCTACTGATCTTTAAATCAGCTCAATGGTTAGGGATGTCTTGTCCAACTAAAAGAGAACTTTGAAATCAAGATATACAGACAGGCAGTTCTGCAAGAGCATCATGTCAAGGCCAGAGGAACCTGGCATCAGAGCAAAGCTGCTTTTTAATTATCACTTACACAGACCTATCCTACCACATGGAAGACAAGTAGACATACCATCTTCTCAAAGCTTAATCAGTGGCCTATGAAATATCTGAAAAATAGAACTCTACATCTCCAAGTCTGAGTAGACCTTATGGTTAACCTCTAAATTTGTGTACTTTTGAAGTAGCAGAAATTAGGCTATTCATTATTTCTAAGTTTTTCCAGTTTTGTTGACTAAACTATATACCACATCCAACAAAAATTCCAAAGCTAACTCTTCTTGCCTGTTTCATTTTAAGCAGATAAATATTTTGCAAAAGTCTCTCAAAATCAAATGCTCTTTGACATGAACTACCTGTAGACTCAAAGTCACGAATCATACTCAGGAAACATTAAAACAGCATTGGTATATTATACCTATATCACATGTAGATATGAGGGCCAAGACAGACATTATTAAAATAAACAGCAGCACAGAGAGGGATGTATTTTCTTCCATTTCTTTCAAAACAAGTAATAGAGTTTCCCATATGAAAGGAAAAGTCAGGTTAGGACAAAGCAGCGCAGAAGGTTCTCCTCAAAATACGTGGTAGAGCTAAGGAACTCCTTGCAGGAGGAAGATGCAAATGCTAAAATTTGACAATGGCACAAGGGGAGATAATCTGTTAAAAATAATCTGTAGAATGTCTATGTGTAACTGAAATGATTGGACTATATAAGAGTAGTGGTGAAAGAAGTAATTTCTTTTCATCCTGTTTCACTCTGCTGTGTTAGTTGTCACTTTGTTTGCAATCAGAAACAGGTTAGATGGACCATTACAGTGATGCACTGTGTTTACCATTAAATTTTTAGCAATTTATTGAACTCAAAATATCACCGTCTTGGAGAATTCTCACTTATCGAAATAGTAAACCTAAAGGTCCAGTGTAGATTAGTCTATCTCTGAAAAATTACAGACTTATCTTCTTTCCATCTAAAGTTCTTTTTAACTTAAAAATGTTTTAATACAACAGTTAGGTCAGTCCATAGCTTTACTTTGTTTAGATCCAAGTGCAGGGCTTAATAGAAGGGGAGGAAAAAAACTTTTCTACTAATCATCAGCTCGGAGATCATTATCTACTAATCATCATATCATCAGCACTGAGAAGAGCCACACTTCCAGGTTCTAGGCCATGCATGTTCATAACCTTCGTCTTCTTCAGTTTCATTGTTTGCAGCTTCACTGGATCAGATCCTGAGATCTTGCTAACAATAACCTGAAGAATGAAATGTTATAAAGCAAATGTTAAGCAGGTTTGCAGATGACATGAAATGAAGCCCTCTTTGCCCAGGTTGAGGTCATATCCAGTACAAATTTTTCTGTGTTCAGATGATCATTCTCTTATTCCTTCAGTCCCATTTCACCTTGAAGTTGGATTAAAAAAAAAAAGGTCAGATTTCAGTCAAATAGTTAAAATTTACAAGTTTTTTTTATGACAAAGCATCTATATTTATGCAAACAGTATCTGACTCTGAGCACTCTATTTTAGCAACTGATGATAAACCAAAGATAAACTTTGTAATAAATATATGTTTCATTTAATTATAATGTAAAAGATTAATTTTTATGCTTATGTCAGAAATCTTAACCGTAAAAAGAAGAATAAAGTTTTCTAATTAGTTCAGTGTTTAAATACTTTATAAATGTACATATACATATATATATATATCATAGAGTAAAAATATTTATTGGACATTAGTATTGAGAAAGTGTATGAGCCATACTATAATCACCAATTTGTGCAAGTAAGGTCACCAACAAATTACTTTTGATAGAGGGTAACCATATACTTCTTTTCTAGATTTTCATGTTGTTTTCTTGTCTTTCATCTGCTAAAACAAATGATGAAAATGCTCGGCATCATTTTCATAAGACTGTAAAGCATGTCAGTAAATATTGTATTCTACATTCACACACCTCATGCAAAGATAACTCAGAATCTAAGTCTATGAAAATAAAAGTGCTCTGGCACTGCTGTCTTTAAATTGACTGTCAAATGGGCATTTCTACTCTCTGGAGATCTAATTAGACTTGCAGTGGTTTATGCACCATTAGTAAAGGAGATGGGAGCTGCGCAGCATCCTCTTTCTATGTTACTGGTGCCGCTGCGCTTATGTTTCAGAAATGGTTCTGTCTTAAGAAGGATTACCTCTCCCTCTATAAAAGAAATTTTCATTACTTTTATTAGTTTATATGAGCATGCAACTATGTTTTCTAATGCATAGTATACTGATGTTTTAATATGTCTGTATTTTAAAAAGATACTAGAGAAAAATACAGAAAAGGAAAACATGACAGTTCTAAAAATATATCTCAAGGTACAAAGAAAAATTTCCAGCTATCACTGAAGAATTAGGCTGAGAGTTAGTTGTAATTTTTTGAGTGGTAGACTTTTTTTTTTGGTTTTCTTTTTTGGTGTTCAGATTCTTACATGTATTAAGTATAACACTTGGTCATGCTATCCAGTTTTCTGAAAAGCACAAAGCATGAGCAAGTAACAAAATAACACTAGCTTTCAACTTACAGATACATTGTTCTCAGCTTTGTGATGTACAACAGAAAGAATCAAAACAAGACAGGTCATCAACCAAGAACTAGGTTAGGGAAAGGAATGCATGGGCCTTGTAGCAGTAAAACTGAGAAACTTGTTTCATCAGAAAAAAAATCAATTCAAGAGCAAAAACACATGAGATATCTTGTGTTTTTCTCACAGAGAGATATTTTTAGTACACTACTAGACTATCTTAAAAAGGGCACATGGGAAGTCTTTTTGACCTTTTATGACCTCTCCTTCTGGATACTTAGACTCATGTGTAGCCACAACTCAGAGACAAAAAGCTAAAAACTACTGTGGAGACATTTCTTGTTGTTCTGCAGGCCCAATCTAAGCAAAAATAAGGCCCTGTGCACTTTCAATATTAAGACTCTTCCTGTCTTTACATAATTCCATGACTAATTAAGGAAAAATGAAAAGCAGTAAACATCTTTATCCTCTTTCTTCTTTTTCTTATTTTTTTCCCCCAGAAGACTGCAGTATTGGCATTGTATTTTCCAGTGCTTGAAGGACAACTCTTTGAGGACAGCAGAGCTTTACACAGCCCTTAATAACTTCCTGTGAAGGCATTGAATAACATGCTCCTAGGTGGATTTCATAAGAACCAGCTGAGCCTTAGCAGAAAAAGATTGATACCTTCTATGGACTTCACATAAATGTAGTTTGAAAGTTAATGGAGTAGCTTCAAAAAAGGGCAAAAGCACCTCACATACATCTGATAGTGGTTTGGTTTTACAAATAAGTGATTTCTTGTTTCTAATGTCATTACTTCTTGTTAATGCTAGATTTCTCAAATTAAAATACAATACTCTGAGCTGTAAGAAAGAGAGTGAGCAATTTGGAACCAAGACTGTTCTACATCAGTATGACTAATCACAGGCTGCAACCCTTATACAGCTTTTTCAAATGCCTTTTTGACACTAACCAGAGTGTTTTGAATCCAACTGGGAATTCCGGAACCTTGGACACACTAATAAAAATGTACCTGATTATACAATGAGCAACAGTGGGAGTCCAGATTGACAAGAAGAGAATACCTAAACAGCAGAAGCTCAATAGACTGGAAACCTGAGACAACATATTCCTCCAATATATGCAGAGTGCTACACATTTTACAACACTTCTGTAAAATATTTCAAGTTCAAAGGCACAATGAATTTACTTTATATGACTGTGAATTAACATCCTAAAAATTTTAGAACAAGACTACAATTTCTTTCCTTTTCCTTTTTTTTTTTTTTAATATTTCTTTCTGGAGTAAACATCAGGCCTTCTATGATAATAGAGCAAGGAAAAGCAAGAGAATTTTGCAATATATGAACAGAACTGACCGTTGGATGTCAAATAATATTTAATAAGTTGCCTTTTATTTCCACACAGTAAAAGAAGACACTTTGTCAGTGTTGTTGTTGTTGTTGTTTCTTTTTTTTTTTTTTCTAAAATAAAGGAGGATGGGATTTTTTTTTTTTTTTTTGTTGGTTTGCTTGTTCTATAATGGCCATTGATTGATCAACAACATATGCACCCATGAATTTTGATTTTTGGTACACTGGTTTAGACTACACATTTCTGCTTCATATCTGATCAAATCAGAAAGGAGGAACAGCAAATCAGCAAGCCACAGTCATTAAAAAACTCAGAGGTAGTAAAAACGAGGAACTGGGCATTAATTAGCCATACACAATTTAAAACAAAGAAGTACTGGATCATGATACCATTTCACACGTTTTTGACCCTTTGTGCAGTTATGCTATTGTGGCTGCTTAATCTATGTCTAGTGTATCATAATAAGCTTGAAAGCTGCTGACCTTTCCCTTAGAGCGTACCCTTCCCCTCCTACTTCCTTACTCACCACATTCTTCATGCTTAAAACTGAAAGCTCTTTTTTACTGTGAACACCAAGTCCAATATTATGTTATTATGAAACAACTGCAGGCAGCTAATAAACAAAATTCTGCTTGGCCCCTCAAAAAAATCTATCTGTAGCTATTTAAACTATAGGAAAAAGCCAGCAGATACATGTGTTCTTAAATTCACCAATTAGAATCCTTTAAATCATGTAATAAACAATTTCACTTTTCTATAGAAAGGTCACCGCAAGCAACAAGAGATGTTTGCCAGAAAGAACTTTGACCACAGTCCTCAAGATCTATTCTAAGAATGGTAAAATAAGGCTAGCGAGCTTAAGACATAACATATTTCAGACATTGCAGGTACTGGTGTTTGTCATTTTATGACTCATTTTGTGGCCCTGCTGCCAAAACTATTTCATGTGAAACAAGTATAAATTCTCTTTTACTGGATAAACCATTGTGAGAAGAGTATGGATTTTTTCCATAGCACGTAAAGGAAAATAATAATATTAAGATAACACACAGTAGGTCAGTAGGTGTACTGACATCTTGTCAGACTCAGTTTAGATCCTATGTAGACTAATAAGTACCCTCCTACAGTTATTCAGTCTGAACACAATAATTGTGCGTGCTGTTAGTGCTGATCTTCCTCTAAAATACTCAAAATAGGAAGATATTTGTTGTCTGTATGGCAAATAATCCAATTATTTATGAGTCCCAGAAAAGGTCACAGGAATAATTCTTTCTTTCTTTCTTTCTTTCTTTCTTTCTTTCTTTTTCTTTCTTTCTTTCTTTCTTTCTTTCTTTCTTTCTTTCTTTCTTTCTTTCTTTCTTTCTTTCTTTCTTTCTTTCTTTCTTTCTTTCTTTCTTTCTTTCTTTCTTCCTTCCTTCCTTCCTTCCTTCCTTCCTTCCTTCCTTCCTTCCTTCCTTCCTTCCTTCCTTCCTTCCTCCTTCCTCCCTTCCTCCCTTCCTCCCTTCCTCCCTTCCTCCCTTCCTCCCTTCCTCCCTTCCTCCCTTCCTCCCTCCCTCCCTTCCTCCCTCCCTTCCTCCTTTCTTTCTTTCTTTCTTTCTTTCTTTCTTTCTTTCTTTCTTTTCTTTCTTTTCTTTCTTTCTTTCTTTCTTTCTTT